>JARYGA010001261.1:1200000-2400000 GCA_030545235.1 Helianthus tuberosus | reverse complement strand
TCCAGCTAGCTTTTATTGGCTTCACACTAAGTTACCTGAAACACGTGTTTAAAACATTTTATCAGCAGGAAATACTGGTGAGTGAATCCCAGTTTAATCAAGTTTAATTAAAAATTCACAGTGAACAGTATTGAGGGCGATCCCGCAATTATATTTGTTTACAAGACATCACAATTAACATCCATGGTACTGTCGAACCCGACTTGTGGACATGTTACTCCTTGACCAGGTGGTAACAAATTTTGTATACAAAACCCCAACATACTCATCATAATTGTATGCTTACAAATACTCAATAACCGTTATTCGCATGGAAAAGTATTTAAGGTTTTGTAAAACAGTTCACAAAAAGGTTTACAAAAAGTGGATCAACTCACAAAAAGGTTTACACAAAAGAAGGATTACTCACATTGCTGTCTTAGGCTTTTCGTAAGGGTTTCCTGGGTATAATCTATAATTTATACAAATGTACATTGGTTAGTACCATAACCCTATTAATAATACCCTCCCCGAGACGGCATTCCAACAACTACGTCGGGCAGAACCACGACAGTTGTTACGGAACCCTAAATCAATCGGGCAGCGTAACTATTATGAAACCGGGGTTATAATACTTACAACGGAGCAGAACCTCGCTAATTAGGGGTATAATACCCGAAATATTATGTCTCTACTACAGAATTTCGAGATTGAAAGAAAGAATGAACGATTGAAAGTGAAATCCGATGCCTGCTATTTATAGTTGCTGATACTCGACTCTCAGGCGGCCCGCGTAAGGTAAGGCAAAGCCTTACGCGGCCCTCATGAACTAAAGAAGTCAGCGGAGTCCATATCTGGTCTTGATGCGGCCCGCGTGAGATTGAGGTGGGATCTTATGCGGCCCGCCTCAGCTTATAATTCAGATTTTTATTTTATTTTTATATACTATAACATAACTAGGGCTCGGTTTTCACATACGGGGTATATTTCAAGACATATAAGGGTATTTAAGATATAATGGGGTGTCGGAAAATATTCGAGGGTGTTGGTTTTCTTGAGGGTTGTTACATTCTCCTCACCTTAATTTAGAGCTCGTCCTCGAGATCTACTGGAATACGTGAAAATATTTCTTTTCATTTGTAGAAAATGAGCTGACTTGGTTAGCCTATCTACAATCACCCAGATTGTATCATTTCCGTTCCTAGTGTTGGGTAATTTAGTAACAAAATCCATTGTTATCAATTCCCACTTCTACACTGGCATTTCTAATGGCTGTGACAAACCTGAAGGTTTCTGGTGTTCAGCCTTAACTCGTGAATAAGTTAAACATTTAGAAACATAGGTTGCTATGTCCTTCTTCATTCCTATTTTTTTTATCATTTCCTGAGTGCATCGTATACTTAGACTTATGGGCTTCTTCCAATATACGATTACGCAGGTCTCCTAATTTAGGTATCCACATTCTCTTTTCATGGAATCTCCAATTTCCATCTGTTCCTTGTTTCAATTCTTTTAACATATCTTTTAACTTTTCAGTATCTTCCTTAATTACTGACTCTTGTGCTTCTCTTATCTGATCATTTAAATCTACTTGTAGATTTAATTTTAAGAGAACATACCCTTCTTGGCTTTTCATGATACTTTCTACTTAAAGCATCTGCCACTACATTTGCTTTTCCTTCATGATACTAGATATCATAATCATAATTACTAAGCATTTCTATCCAGCGTCTTTGCCTCATATTCAACTCCTTCTATTGTTAAATATACCTTAAATTCTTATGATCGATGAATATGGTAAACTTATTACCATAAAGGTAGTGTCTCCAATTTAAGAGCAAAAATTATAGCTCCTAATTCTAAATTATAAGTTGAATAATTCTCTTTATGATTCTTAAGTTGTTTAGATGCGTAACTATAACCTTTTGTCGTTGCATCAACACATATCCATAACCTAATTTAGAAGCATCACAATAGATTATAAAGTCTTTAGCTCCTTCTGGTAATGCTAATATGGGTGTATGGGTTAATCTTTGCTTAAGAATTCTTAAATGCTTCTTCTTGTTTTAATCCCCATTCAAACTTAACAGATTTACAAGTTAACTTAGTTAAGGGAATGGCTATTCTAGAAAAATCTCAAATAATCCTTTCTCTAACAATTCATCTAATTGTTTCTTTAATTCATGCTTTTAGGAGGGTGCCAAGCGGTTGGGTGTTTTGGCAATTGGCGATGTTCCTAGTAGCAGGTGAATTATGAATTTAACTTTTCCGTTTGGAGGAAGTCCTGGTAATTCTTCTGGAAAGACATCTGAAAACTGAGATACTACTGGAATGTCTTTTTAGTTCTTTTCCTTTAGTGTTAGTGACTATAGAAATCAAACACACTATAGAATCTTTTCTTATAGGACTTGCAATTTTCATCACAGAGATGAATTTTGTGGATCTAGATGGCTTATTTTCTTTAATTGTGATCGTTTTACCTTTAGATAAATTTACTTGAATTGACCTTTGATCACGTAAAATATTGACTTTATTGGCTATTGACCAATCTATTCCTAAAATAATATCAAATCCGGCTATATTCATTGAATAAAGGTTTGCCCTAAACGTTTGGTTTCAAATTTCTATTCTTGCTCCCTGCAAGATTTCAGAAATCCTAATGGTTTCTCCATTAGCTGTCTCTACTAAGCATTATTGTGGTAGTTTAGTTAATGACTGATTTAGAATTTTGCAAAATGATGTATTAAGAAAACTTTGGTTCGTACCAGAGTCAAATAATACTTTAGCAAAAACATCATTAACTAGAAACGTACCAGCGATGACATCTGGAATCATCTTAGCTTCATCTGCAGTCAGAACAAATGCTCTAGCATTTTTAGTATTCTTTTTGTTCGTAGCTGGAGCCAGTTTCGGACAGTTTGGCTTGATATGACCTTTTTCTCCACAGTTAAAACACAATCCATTACTGGATTTCCTCCTGCAGTTTTCTTCATTGTGTCCTGGTGCTTTGCAGAAATTGCAGTGGGTGGAGCATTTTCCAGAATGCTTCTTTTTGCAGATCCCGCAATACGGTGCAAAGGTAGAATCTATGTTCCTACGATTGAAATTCCCAGAATGAAATTCTTGAGTAAGCTTCTGGGTTAGGTTTCTCCTCTGATCTTCTTCTCTAGTACGAACTAGTTCATCAGTCAAGGTATTGGCTAGTTCTACGGCTTCTTCTATTGTTTGGGGTCTGGTTGCCTTGACTACATGTCTAATTTCTCCAATTAATCCCCAGATGTAACGGGAAATTAATACCGGTTCTGGTGATGCAAGGGTTGGCACTATCCTAGCATATTCAAAGAATGTAGTAGTGTACCCTTTACTATCTACACCCGTCATCCTAAGGTTAAGGAACTTGTTTGCTATCTGTTCCTTTTCGTTGGGTGGGCAGAATTTCCTTTCTACCTTGTCTTTAAATTCTTCCCATTCCATATTATAGGTTTTATCACTTCCTCTTGTCTGAAGGATAGTGTTCCACCATTCTAATGCTGCATTCTTAAACAGATTAGAAGCAAACAATATCTTGTCTTCTTCATTCCTAATTTTTTTTATCATTTCCTGAGTGCATCGTATACTTAGACTTATGGGCTTCTTCTAATATACGATTACGCAGGTCTCCTAATTTAGGTATCCACATTCTCTTTTCATGGAATCTCCAATTTCCATCTGTTCCTTGTTTCAATTCTTTTAACATATCTTTTAACTTTTCAGTATCTTCCTTAATTACTGACTCTTGTGCTTCTCTTATCTGATCATTTAAATCTACTTGTAGATTTAATTTTAAGAGAACATACCCTTCTTGGCTTTTCATGATACTTTCTACTTAAAGCATCTGCCACTACATTTGCTTTTCCTTCATGATACTAGATATCATAATCATAATTACTAAGCATTTCTATCCAGCGTCTTTGCCTCATATTCAACTCCTTCTATTGTTAAATATACCTTAAATTCTTATGATCGATGAATATGGTAAACTTATTACCATAAAGGTAGTGTCTCCAATTTAAGAGCAAACTTTTTAACGTAAAACGTAAACTTTTTCCCCAGTCGTTGACGATAACAATCTATCTGAGACACCTACCGAGTTTGCGATTTTCTGGGTGCGTTCGTTTTGCGTAAAAAAGTTTTTGTAAAAAAAAAAGTTAAACCGTAAACTTTTTAACGTAAAACGTAAACTTTTTAACGTAAAACGTAAACTTTTTAACGTAAAACGTAAAAAGTTTAACGTAAAACGTAAAATGTTTTACGTAAAACGTAAAAACGTAAACTTTTTAACGTAAAACGTAAAACGTAATTTTTTTTTCGTAAAACGCAAAACGCAAAAAGGTTAACGTAAAAACGTAAAACGTAAAAAGTTTAACGTAAAACGTAAAAAGTTTAACGTAAAACGTAAAAAGTTTAACATAAAACGTAAAACGTAAAGTTTTTAACGTAAAACGTAAAAAAGTTTAACGTAAAAACCGTAAAACGTAAAAAGGTTAACGTAAAAACGTAAAACGTAAAAGGTTTAACGTAAAACGTAAAATGTAAAAAGCTTAAAGAATCTTTCAAAAAAATCTGAATTTAAAATGCTTTTAATAAAAAAATTATGTTTAAAAAAATAAAACTAATATAATAATACCAAAAATTAATAAAAAAACAATAAAGACAAAAAGACAAAATAGAGTAATTTTACGAAACAACCCTTTTGGATTAAAATGTTAAAGACATAATAAGACAAAAAATATTTAATATTAATTTTAGTTACTTTTAATCTTATCCATCCATCTTGTTGATATAATGGCTAGAAAGTGGTTCTATCGGTTCTTACAACTGGAGGTGGTTTTCATTTTAGCGCTCCCATATATATATATATATATATATATATAGGGTAATACTAGATAAAAAACCCTAAAATTCTTAGAAAACTCTGGAAACCCAAATGGGAAGCCATTTTTACCCAACCTCCCGACATTTTTTTTTTTTGAAAAAAATTACACATGTTATATACATGTTTTAGAGTGTTTTGGGCCAAAAAAAACAAAAAAGCGCCGAAGGGATATTTTTAAAAAAAATAAACAAAATTCTGTGCCTAACATGTGTTAGTCAAAAATGCTGAAAGTTGCTGAAATTTTTTTTTTTTTTTTAAAAAGATCCCTTCGGCGCTTTTTTGATTTTTTTGGCCCAAAACTCTTAAAAACATGTATATTACATGTGTTAATTTTTTCAAAAAAAAAAAATGTCGGGAGGTTGGGTTTTCTAGGGTTTTTCACATAGATAGGGTTTCCTATGTAGCCTTGCCCTATATATATATATATATATATTGAAGGGTGACTTTCTATGTACTGACCAGTAATAGGTCACTGAGAGCTTGTCGATGAGAAGCTCCCATCAGCCCCGCTTACAGAACGCGATGTTCTATCGGGCCCCGGCCGGCGCGCTAGCTGACCTTCGCCCGGAAACCATGCTGCCCCCACACGAGCGACTCGCTGGGGTAACAGCTGGATGAAAACCGGGTTGCCCTCAGGACCGCACCATGCCTCGGTAGGTAACGATCCATCATTGGAACGTCCCGCACCATAAGCCACAAGTTGGAGTCGAACCGGCGACCTCCCAAAGGGAAGAAGCCGGCCTAACCAATTGGGCTATATATATATCAAAAGAAAAGTTTATTTTTCAAGTAATAAAAATACTAAAATGAAGTATTACTAAACACCAGTTAAAGAAAATTAAAGATAAAAGTAAAGTTTTCAGGTACATGTTTTGGGTATATAGTTCGGGTAATTAGGTCGGGTATCACCTAATCTCACAAAAGTCTGTCGAGTATCGAGTATACCCATCAAGGTCTCTAAATTGCAAATTTCTTGAAATTTAGAAAAGTTAAATATGATCTAGAACACTATATTAAAGAGATAATGACATATAACTCACTATACTTCAACCGTGTATCATTAACAATCTTAAGATGGTTATAGGTAAATCAAGGTCGACCCAACATTTTTGAAGGCCCTAATCTTAAGATGATTATAAGTAAAGCAAGGTGAACCACACACACAGTCGAGACCCTTTTAAATTGGTATAAAGAAAACATCGATTTTTAAGGTGTTACCTAGGTTTTGGTAGAGTTACACTAAGATAATTCACTGTATAGGGCCCTTGACCAAAAAAAAAAAAAACTGTATCTCATTTCCAGATAAACACACACACACGCCTTATCATATAACTAGATAAGTAATCAAGCACCATCATGATCATTGCAATAATTTGCATCATGTGTTCTGCCCCTGATGTTTTCATATGGTGTTAACTTTTCTTTATATCACTAACAAGAGCTGCAGCATCACAACCAGCACAAAATGCCCTTGACTCTACATCCAATTTTGGTGTAAGTGATAATAAAAACTGAATCTGCAAACATTATGAAAAAAAAAAAAAAACATTTATTATACCTCTAGCTTTACTGGTAAAAGGACTGTTTTCATTTATTTTACAGAGACTAAAAGAAAACAACCATAAGACAAGAAGAAGTAGGTTTGCACTTCTCATTGAGCGGAGATGTTAACCTGAATTATCCATGCGACATCATTGATTACCCCTAACTTCTCTCCAAGTTGCGACGATGCAACTCGCGAAGTGAATGAAGGTAGACGTCGATGGCGGCCCTAATTTAAGCCAACATTCATTTTACTTGGAGTCTTGGAGTTGGACCTTTTTTTTTCTAGAGCTTGTTCTTTATTTGGGCCTCTACAAAAAAAATTGGTTTTGCTGTGGGCATTAACTCTTTACTTATTTTAAAGCTTGCTCATTTGGGCCTAACACACACACATATTAAAAGTTTGGGGTGTTTATCCTTTGGGAGCCTTGGGCTCTTGCCTAGCTTGAAAAGCCTATTGAGTCGGCCCTGAATTATTAGAGTCATGCTATAGATAAATTAGTTTACTTTAGCTTAGCGCTGTCTCGATAAGCTTTTCAGGCTAGGCAAAAGAATCGCTTAGAAAGATCTAACAATTTTTCAAAACGGGCTTCCATTTAAAACATTAACTATAATTAGGAATGGTTTTTGTAAATCATAATAAAAGACAATTAAAACCTATATAAATTAGCAAACTTTTTGTGTATAAGGACTTGTAAGTTGTGCTTTGGGTGTTTCCCAAAAAAAACTTGATTTTTTTGTTTTAACCCAAAGGTTTGTACATTTTTCAATTTTAACCCTCATAATTTGTTTTTTTAACTTTAACCCAAAACTTTTCATTATTTGCAATTTAACTTCACAACTTTTGTCACTTATACTTTTCATCTTTCGCAAATTTTCGTTTTACGTATAGTTCTAAAATTTTCGAGTTAATACGACGCAACGTGCATGTGTGGTTCAACGTTTTTACCTCTATTTTTCCATGTTTGACAGGTTCGTCGCAATACGCATATTATAGGTCGAGTCAGTGTTGGTTGTCGATGACGGTTGTGTGACATTAGTACTATTTGACACCGTTTAACGCCCCGCCGCAACGCGGGGTGTGCTTTGGGGATTTTTCAAAGAAAAAATTGTTATGCATATGGTTGTCGTAACGTTGGCTTTGGGGGTTTTCCAAACCCAAAAGTATTTTATAAATTACTTTTAACCCAAAACTATTTTTTTTTACTTTTAACCCAAAACTTTTTATCTTTTACAATCCATCCTCATAACTTTTTTTACTTTCAACTTTGGTCCTTTATAGTTTTCATTTTCCACAAATTTTGCGCTCTATGCTTGGTTCTAAATTTTGTGACTTAACACATCACAGCGTGCGTCTTTGGCTTAACGTTTTTACGTTTCGTTCTAAATTTTGGGAGTTAACACGACGCAACGTGCGTGTGTGGGTGAACGTTTTTACATCGTCTATTTTTACCCCGTTTGACAGGTTTAACATAACGTGTGGGTCGTAGATCGACTTAGTTATAAATAAAGAATCCCCGCCGCATTGCGGCGGGTCGTAATCCTAGTTTTCATAACTTTGTATATGCTGTATAAAGGTTTCTATGACTTATTCTATTTATTATGCCTTGAAAAGGTGTTTGAAAGATATTGTTTTCAAAAGTTACAAGGTATTTAAAAACTTCCAATGTTTGCTTTTAAAAATAAAACATGACGTTAAGACCACACGAAGTAGGGGTGTGGAGAGGGAGGGCCTTGCCCTCATGTCCATGACTCCATCTAGTTTGATGATAACTGATTTTTCCGAAAATAAAATCTATTTGAAAAATCAAATGCGTGAAATCAAAAGTGAATTTTCCTATAATAAACTGAGATTGTTTATGCGGTTCTTGTCAATAGTTTGATTCTAGTTGGCTGGATAGGTGATTGCTATCTTAGGACCCTATTTCCAGCTCCCTTTCGATTGTAAAAGTCCAAGATTTTCCTGGCTAATGAAAGGTTAAGCTCAGATGATGTTATTTAGTCTTGACTCAACCTGAGATTGTTTATGCGGTTAGCAAGGTGTCACAGTTTTTACAGAAACCTACTGATCGTCATCGGGTTGTAGTTAAGTGCATTTTGAGGTATTCTTGGGCCCAAGATCATCAGTTGGAGCTCCAATAAAGAACATACATTTCTTCTTCTAGAATAGAGGCTGAATATCGTGCTTTATCTCATACTGCTGCTGAGATTCGATGGGTTTTGTCATTTTTACTAGAGCTTCATATTTCTTTATCATGTCCACCTAGTCTTTGGTTTGACAACATTGGTGCCACGTATCTTGCAGTCAACGCAGTGTCCCATCAGCTCACGGAACACTTGGAGATTGACTTGCATTTTGTTCGGGAGGTGTTGGCTTAGACTCTTCATGTACGCTATGTGGCTACCACTGTTCAACTTGCTGATATATTGACCAAAGGGTTGTCTTTGTCTCGCTTTGACACTCTTAGGTCCAAGCTTTGGGTTGGTGCACCCTATTCAACTTTAGGGGGCATATTAGAGTGTGCCGTGTATGATAGTTGGTTGATGATGTGGTTGTTAGTTAGCTGATGATGTGACAGGTTGTTAGTTAGTTGTGTGAGTTAGCTTGGTTAGCCTTGTCTATAAATATCATGTACTGTGTTTTCATTTGTAATCAACTAGAATATTCTAGAGCTCTTACCTGCTTTAGGGGACAACATGTCATTGGGACTGGTCGAGGCAACCTTCTTCGGCTCAAGAACTAGATGAACTACAAAGGTGCTTAATGTTGTTAAATAATGTGCGACTAGGGGATGGTTCCGACAAGTGGAAATGGAAAGCAAGCTCGGATGGGGTTTGATCGGTTGGATCTATTTGGTCTTTACTCGCCATGCCACCTTCGTCTTCGGAAGCTTATGCATTTCAGTGAAATAGCTGGCTGCCAAAAAAAAAGTTAATATCTTTTGTTGGAAGTAATGGTTCAATTTCAGTTTTGTGTAATTACTTGTAATTGTAATTGGGTGGTTAGTTGTTTGGTCACTGTTTGCATTGTTTAAATCAAGTTGGCTTTACCACAAAAAAAAAAAAAACCCTTGTTTACCATCATGTGCTTTCACTCTCCATTTCTTTACGTCACACAACACATTACAAGTGGCCTTACTATTTATTTAAGGCAATGTCACTACTAGAAAAGTGGTCATTTTGCTACGGAATTTTCCTACGCAAAAAAATATGTCACAAATTCTAACATATTTACTACGCATTTCCTACAGAAAGAAAGCCTTATTTTTTTGACCAATTTGCGACATCTAAACTTTTAATGTTTCATCTTTCTCCTATTAGGATAAATGAATCCTCCCGATCAACATTAACATGCATTGAATCTATGATTTTTTATACATCGACCAACCGGTTTTTGTGATCATTATAAAACAATTTTGCAACTTACCTTAGGCCGTTAAAAACATAATTGAAACACGATACACAACGAAAAAGAATCCTTGAGGTTCGATCCCTAGATCTTTAAGAATCACGCGGGTAAACTAATATACTACCATTAATTAACCCTACTACAAAACTGGTCGTAGTTTCCTTGGCCAAAAATCGTCGGAAATGCGTAGGAAACGCCTGTGTTAGACGCTTTACTAACAAAAATGATTTATTTTTTCTGAAAAAATGTTAAACTCATAATTCAAACCAAAACTCCACGCCCATAATATGTTACACAACAATAAAGAGAACAAAAACAAGAAGATATCGAATGGAGAGAAATATAACTGAATCATATAGTGATAATTCATATTCATATATGATAAAAAACAAACGAAATGAACAGTGAATTGAATTTTGGGTATATTAGAATATGGGGTATGGGGCGGGGTTGTGGCGTGAGTTGGGTACAAACGCCCAAGTCACCACCCCGGGTGGGCTTGGGTTTCGGCGTGGCCCCATATTAGAATATGGGGTATGGGGCGGGGTTGTGGCGTGGGTTGGGTACAAACGCCCAAGTCACCACCCCGGGTGGGCTTGGGTTTCGGCGTGGCCCCTTGGGCGGGGGTTTCAGCCTGGGGGCGGGGGTTGGGTACAAACGCCCAAGTCACCACCCCGGGTGGGCTTGGGTTTCGGCGTGGCCACTTGGGCGGGGGTTTCAACCCAGGTTAGAATATGGGGTATGGGGCGGGGTTGTGGCATGGGTTGGGTACAAACGTCCAAGCCACCACCCCGGGTGGGCTTGGGTTTCGGCCAGTGGCGGACCCAGGATTTTTTTCATGGGGGTGCGGAATTTTTTTTTAAAATCTTAGGCGTCTAGATATATACATAAAAAAACCGGTTCGGGTCGGGTCGGGTCGGGTCATGTAAAATAAACAATATTCCTTAATTTCAATTCCTTAGTATTTAATGAAATCAACAATCTTTTATATAAATTCTAACAATCCACTAGTAATTTCAATTCCTTAATATTTAATCAACAATCTTACAATCCACTAACTTTTTTAATATTTAAAGTAAACAAATTGTTGAACCCAATAAATGGCAAAATTGCCGACTGCCTTAATTGTACAATACAGCAACCTTATTAACAGACAACAAGACAACAACCCTATCAAAAAGTCAAAAACCTTATCAAAATTCAAAACTCTTGAAGAATAAAATCAAGGATTCGTACCTCTGGTCGGCTAGTCTGCAGGTTGAATGGCTGATGATCGATCGAAGCCTGTTGCAGGTTGAATGGTTGATCTTCTGTTTCTTGGTCGCTGCAGCAAGGGGAGGGCGGGAGAGATGAAAGGGCGATTGGCTTTATTTGGGTAATTGGGTTATGTTTTGTTAATTGATTTAGTTATTTGGGTTGGGTTTTACCATAAACTTATTCAATTGGGCTTGATGTTGGGTTATAGGAATACAAGTTTTATTGTGGGCTAACTTGTTTACAAATTTTTTTTATATAAATTCTAACATTTTTTTCTAAGGGGTGCGGTTAGAATTTTCCAAGGGGTGCGGTCGAAATTTTTCAAGGGGTGCGGTCGGGATTTTTCGCGAAAAATAACACTAATTTTTTTTTCCAAGGGGTGCGGCCGCCCACCCACGGGCATATGTAGGTCCGCCCCTGGTTTCGGCGTGGCCCCTTGGGCGGGGGTTGTGGTGTGGGTTGGGTACAAACGCCCAAGTCACCACCCCGGGTGGGCTTGTGTTTCGGCGTGGCCCCTTGGGCGGGGGGTTCAGCCCGGGCGTTGGACGGGGCTATCAAGATGACATGGCAGGATCTCATTGGCCAAGACAAGTAGCCGTTGGCCAACGGCTATGTGTTTAAAAAAAAATTATTCACTATAAATACTCACACTTCTATTCATTTTTTTACCACAACTACTACACCTCTTCTATAATCATCTCTGTCTTATTTAAAAAAAAATTCTCATCCAACCACAATACGAAAAATGAATCCTCATAATCGTGGTTTTGACCCGAACAATCCGTGGGCATTCCAAGAAACACCTAGCCCAGCATCCAATCGTCCAATTGCTCCCTTTTTAATACAATCCACGATGCCGGATATGGCTGGTTACGCATCGTTTATCTCGAATCATTTGAAGAATGATGTCGGTCGAAAACACCAATGCCTTTCGCGCAACGCGCGTCATTGAAAAACACTAGTTCAAATAATATGGATATCCATTAATAGTTATCGATTACTATATCCATTTTTTGTTTCCTGTTGATAGTGATATGATATTCAAAAGAGTAATGGTCCATGTATCCATTAATTATAACAAGTCTTTATAGACAGTGTTTCACTATAAAATAATTTGCCGATGAAGTTTCACAATAATGGTATATAATATAACATTATTATTTGAAAACAACCATCCATAATCCAATTATGTAGGAGTTGAGGGCATTATGATAGAAAAAGGAAGCACTATCTAAAAAGTAAATATGCAAACAATATTCTTGAAGAGATCGAGTCCACACACTTGCCCACCACCCCATACACTTGCCCACCACCCCATATGCTAACTATATATTGCTTTGGTGCACCTTTATTACGCGTTGACTTGTCACATCATGTATTGCACAATTACATCATGTTATTAAGAAAAAAAATTATTTTAGTATATTTGGGTCCATAATTTCTTTAACAAAGTTAAAACATTAGAATGTGCACATAATATTTCTAATTTGATAACCTTTGTTTATTGTTATCTTTTAACTAATTAATGCCTCAAATAACAAGCAAGGAGGTTTACATAAACCGGACAAGATTTCTAAAAAATTACTTCGATTGTCAGCCAGGGTTATTCGTGTTGTTTTTGATTGATGCAGAGAAGATTAGGGATTTTAAGAAACTCACAAAGATTGCTAACCAAGTGTAATGCACTTGGTGGCTGTAACATTGGGTTAATGTGTTGTTAACCTTGTGATTAATGAAGATTTTTTTTGTTGGCCGTTCAAAAAAAAAAAAAAACGGAGTCACAACTCATAGGCTTTTAATGGTGTTGAAGGTGGCTGTTTAATGTTCTACTTGAATTTTGACTTTGACCAAAATCATGTATTATGAACGTACGCATATAATAAAATAAATCACCTAAATATACCATAACACCTTTATGCAAGCAATGATATGTCTATGTAATTAGGCTTATAATTATTATGTGTATCATCAAACAATTTGTCTTTGAGTTTAATTGTACAACAATACATATAATCACATAAATGGTATTATTTAAATTTCATTGTATAACTAAATGAAATATACATTATATAAGTCTACTATGTTAGAACCTCATTTATTACACGGGTTGAATAAATATAGTTTTATTTATTAAATAATAATAAGAAAGTTATATCTTTAATAAAAACATGTGTATTGCAGTGCACCGGTTGAATAAACTCATGTATTACACATATTAAATAAATATAATGTAATCAGTTAACATATATAGTTCTTAGGATATGTTTTTTTTTTAATTTTTAAATAAACTTTGATATACTATTTACTTATTAAAATATGAAAGGTTAAGACGTATCATGATCCTATTTTAATCTCAAAATTAATAATACAATCTTAATTAAAATATATTAGGATTAAGATGTATTGAAAACCTCTTTTAGTTATATACTACGTTAGTAAATGTTTTTTAAACTAAATTGGGATTTAATAGTTTTGTTTGTGACCTCAAAAAGGTTAACATGGTTAATCTTAAAAAAACCATGTTGATTTGTTTAAAAAAAATATAATTACATTGTTCAAATATCCCGTCGCAATGCGTGGGTTAATGTCAACACGTTTAAAACATTTATGAAATATAAATAAATTTAGTTTAGTTATTGTTTAATGTTATTATTCGATAATGATATCTTGTTAGACTTTGTTGTTTTAGGTATTATATTGAATCTATGATAATCCAAAAACAATTTTTTTATTTAAATTTATGCCTCTTGGTAACGTTGGTATAAACATTGTCATGGGTACAAATTGAAATAAATAATTAATTTAAAAAAAAATTAAGTTAGAAAAACATTAATAATGTATACATGTATAAGGTAAAT
The DNA here is from genome assembly GCA_030545235.1 of Helianthus tuberosus. NCBI lineage: Eukaryota > Viridiplantae > Streptophyta > Magnoliopsida > Asterales > Asteraceae > Helianthus > Helianthus tuberosus. The sequence goes on along the minus strand of JARYGA010001261.1, from coordinate 2,386,040 downwards.
GTACAACATACCATCTAAAATGTTAGATAAAAAGTTCTTTCCTTATCACCTACAAAAGAGTTCGTCATATGCTATATTTAGTTATTTTACGTGTGTTACATTATAGTTTACAAATAAATAAAACATTTGGATCTCTCACATTAAATAATAATAGAATCATCTTGCTATATTAAATCATAATTGTTATAAATAATTGATGGCAGACAAAAACAAGTTCCATTCACATGTGAATAGTTATTATATTTTGTATATATATGTACATTAGCTCAATGAAAGATGTACATCAAAAATATATTCAACCACTATCATCTCTATTTTCTTTGATATCTCTCCTCTTTACAATCCAAATCATATCCCATAAAGTAAGTTTTATAACACGTTATCAGCACGAGAGCTCAAGCAGGAAGATCAGTAGAGCAAAGAAGTAAGTTTTTCATATGTATATATATATATATATATATATATATATATATATAATATGAATTCTGTTATGAGTTAAAATCAGTGCAGGAGACCTCATACTATGGATCTATAATAACTATGGGACTACTAACAATCTAAATCAGTGCAGAGGACCTCATACTATGGATATATAATAACTTTGGGACTACTAACAATCTAAATTTCTTTTATGCACCTAACTTTTACTATATGTAAACTGACATTTATTTACGCATCTAACATTTATTTATGCACCTAACATTTATATTTATGTTATCTAACATTTATTTATGCACCTAACATTTATAGTTATGTTATCTAACATTTATTTATAAAATCTAATGTTTCTAATATTTATCTTATTTATGTTTAGTAATAAAATGACGAGTATTGCAAAGCTCGAATTTTTAGCTCTTAAAAATTCTGGAGAAAACTATATGCCCTGGACTGCAAATATAAAAAGACACCAAAAGTCAATGGGTGTACTAGAAACAATTGCAGAAAACAACGCATGTGATGAACAAGACAAAGCAACCGCTGCCGTCTTTATCCATAAACACATCGATGAAATACTACAATTAGAGTATTTTAATTATGATGATCCAAGTGTTTTATGGGAAAATTTAAAAAACAGATTTGACCATCAAAGGGATTCATTACTCCCTATGGCTAAAGCTGATTGGGATAGTCTCAGATTCCAAGATTTCAAAAGTGTAAATGATTACACATCTGCTTTATTAAAATTATGTTCGAGGTTTGATTTTTGTGGGCAACCAAAAACTGAAGAGGAAAAGTTAGAAAAAACTTTCTCTACCTTCCATGCATCACAAATAAATTTGCAACAATCTTATAGGTTGCAAAGGTTTAGAACATATGCTGAGTTGAATATGATTCTCATTATACAAGAGAAAAATAACGAGTTATTAATGAAAAACCATCAATCTCGTCCCACAGGATCATTGACAATACCAGAAGCAAATATTGCTTATAATAATGATCATAACAATTATGGGCGAAAATGGGAACAAGGCCGTGGACGAGGCCGTGGACGTGGTCGAAACAATGTTGACAGAACTCATTTTAGTGGTCGCAACCACTCATTCAAATGGAAAAATAATCGTGGTCGTGGTCGTGGTCGTGGCAAAAGAACTAATAATTACCATGCACCACAGAATAACAATTTTAACCAGCAACATAAGGCTAGAAATGAAGCTGGTACGTCCACAAATAATGAAAGTTCTTGTTTTAGATGTGGAAGTGCAAATCACTGGGCAAAAACTTGTCGTACACCTTCACATCTATGTCAACTATATCAAGCATATCTGAAAAAAGAAGAAAATGAAGTAAATCACATTGACAATGTTGACAATGTCGATACTGAGTTGAACCATATCGAAAATTTTAACCATGTCAATACTGATCTCAACAACTCAGATTTCTTTGAACCGGAACCATGAAAGAAATATTGTTAAAACCCAATAAATATCAGTGTATTTTTATGTTTAAAGTATGTTTAATTATTTCTCTTTCATGCAATGAAAAAGCTGTTTTGTTTTGTAAGTATGTTTAATTATTTCTCTTTCATGCAATGAAAAAGCTGTTTTGTTTTGTAAATTCATACTATTTATGTACTAATTATTCTTTTTACGCATGAAGATTAAAAATGAATTTCACTGGAACAGAAGATCAAACAAACAATGCAGATATATGTATAGCAGACAGTGGTGCCACACATACTATTCTGAAATCCCAAAAATATTTTTATGAATTAAAACCAACAAAGGGAAACATTAATACAATATCAGGTCCTTCAAACTTGATAAAAAGGAGTGGGAAAAGCTAATATTGTATTACCTAATGGTACAAAGCTTTTAATAGAGGACGCTCTATTTTCTCCTAAATCAACAAGAAACTTGTTGAGTTTCAAGGATATATATCATAATGGGTATGATACTCATTCGAGAACTGATAAAAGTAAAAAATATTTACATATTGTAAAGAAAGATCACATATTTGAGAAACTGCCAATGCTCCATTCGGGTTTGCATTATACATATATAAATGTGCCACATGCACATATGGCAGTCAAAGAAAATTATTGTGATTTCAACTTATGGCATGACAGATTAGGCCATCCAGGATCCACAATGATGAAAAGGATCATTGAAAATACACATGGGCATTCATTGAAAGATCAAAAGATCCACAAAATAGATAAAATGCCTCTTTGTATATCATGTTCTCTTGGGAAATTAATTACAAGGCCTTCGCCATAAAAAAATAAAAAGGAATCACCTATGTTTCTTGAAAGAATTCAAGGTGATATATGTGGACCAATTCATCCACCATGTGGACCATTTAGATATTTCATAGTCTTGATAGACGCATCCAGAAGATGGTCTCATGTCTCATTATTATCAACTCGTAATGTAGCCTTTGCAAAATTTCTGGCACAAATTATTAAATTACGAGCACATTTTCCGGATTACACAGTTAAAAGAGGAGACTTGATAATGCGGGTGAATTCACATCACATGCTTTTAATGATTATTGCATGTCCATTTGAATTATTGTTGAACACCCAGTTGCACATGTACATACACAAAATGGTTTAGCTGAATCATTAATCAAATGTCTACAGCTAATTGCTAGACCATTAATAATGAGAACAAAACTCCCTATGACTATTTGGGGCCATGCAATTTTACACGCTGGATCACTAATTCGTATAAGACCAAGTGCAAACCACAAGTACTCTCCCATACAACTTGTCTCTGGCCAAGAGCCAAATATTTCCCATCTTAAAATTTTTGGATGTGCAGTATATGTTCCTATGGCACCACCACAACGCACAAAAATGGGACATCAAAGAAGGTTGGGAATATATGTAGGATATGATACACCTTCTATCATAAGATATATTGAACCTTTAACGGGAGATGTCTTTACAGCTCGATTTGCTGATTGCCAATTTAAAGAGGAAATTTTCCCTGAGTTAGGGGGAGAAAACAAAATAAAAGAAAAGGATTTATCATGGTGTGCACCTTCATTATTGTATCTTGATCCTAGAACAAAACAAAGTGAAACAAATGTTCAAAAGATAATACATCTACAAGAAATTGCAAATCAGTTGCCTGATGCATTTACTGATACACAAAAAGTAACTAAATCTCATATACCCGTTGTTAATGCTCCAGCTCGAGTTGAAATTCTAAACAAGCAAAGGAATAATAATATAGCTATTGAATCCCAGAAACGTTTAAAACGTGGGAGGCCAGTCGGTTCAAAGGATAAACATCCTCGAAAAAGAAAAACTCCTGAAAAGGAAATTAACCATAAAGAAAATAATATAGAAACCTTCCCTCAGGAAGGAGTGAATGAAAAAACCTTCCCTCAGGAAGAAGTAAATGATTCCAATAAAGAATTGTCGATCAATTATGGCCATACACATATATTATAGAACCGAGATGAGATAGAAAATAATGATATATTTTCTTACTCTGTGGCAAGTGAGATTATGAATGGAGATGATACTCCTGAGCCAAAATCAGTAAATGATTGTCAAAATCGACATGACTGGGATAAATGGAAAGATGCTATGCAAGTTGAATTAAATTCTCTTAACAAAAGAAAGGTTTTTGGACCCATTATTCTTACACCTAAGGCAGTAAAGCCTGTAGGGTATAGATGGGTTTTCGTAAGAAAACGAAATTAGAAAAATGAAATTACAAGATATAAAGCTAGACTTGTAGCTCAAGGTTTTTCTCAAAGGCCGGGAATTGATTATGAGGAAACATATTCCCCTGTTATGGATGCAATCACTTTCAGATATTTAATCAGCTTAGCAGTTTCTAAAAATTTAGAAATGCGCCTTATGGATGTTGTTACAGCTTATTTATATGGATCACTTGATAATGATATCTATATGAAAATCCCAGAAGGGTTTAAAATCCCAGAGGCATTAAATTCAAAGCCTAAAGAAATGTATTCAATCAAATTGCAAAGATCTTTATATGGCTTGAAACAATCTGGGAGAATGTGGTATAACCGTTTGAATGAATATTTGATAAGTAAAGGTTATACAAATAATCTTATTTGTCCATGTGTATTTATTAAAAGGACAACATCAGGATATGTGATAATAGCTGTATATGTTGATGATCTAAACATAATTGGGACGCATAAAGAAATTCATGAAACAGTCATTCTTTTAAAGAAAGAATTCGAAATGAAAGACCTTGGAAAAAACAAATTTTGTCTTGGTTTACAGATTGAGCATATGCATAATGGAATACTTGTGCATCAATCAACTTATACTGAAAAACTCTTAAAGCGTTTCAATATGGATAAAGCAAATCCTTTGAGCACCCCGATGGTTGTTAGATCACTCAATATTGATAATGATCCATTTCGCCCTTGCGAAGATAGTGAAGAGGTTCTTGGTCCAGAGATACCATACCTCAGTGCTATTGGAGCACTTATGTATCTTACTAACTGTACGAGGCCTGACATTTCATTTGCAGTTAATTTGTTAGCAAGATTTAGTACAGCTCCCACTAAAAGGCACTGGAATGGGATTAAACATATTTTTCGATATCTTCGAGGTACTGTTGATTTAGGCTTATTTTATCCTAAATTCCTAATGATTCAAAAGAAGGGTTAGTTGGTTATGCAGATGCAGGTTATTTATCTGATCCCCATAAAGCAAAATCTCAAACTGGATACGTATTTAAGAATGGAGGAACTGCAATTTCATGGCGTTCTCAGAAACAAACACTTGTTGCAACATCCTCAAATCATGCTGAAGTAATTGCACTACATGAAGCTTCAAGAGAATGTGTATGGCTAAGATCTTTGACACAACACATACTAACATCTTGTGGACTAGAGAAAGATGTAAATCCAACTCCAATCTACGAAGACAATGCAGCTTATGTCTCACAGATGAAAGAAGGGTATATCAAAAGTGACCGAACAAAACATATACCTCCAAGATTCTTTGAATATACTCAGGACCTTATTAAAGACAAACATGTTGAGATGAGATATGTCCAATCCAGCAACAACTCAGCTGATCTTTTCACAAAAGCACTCCCTACAACAACTTTCAGGAAACACGTTCATGACATTGGCATGCGTCATGTACATAGAATGTAACACGTTACAAATTGCAACTTGAGGGGGAGCTACAAACTACACTCTTTTTCCCTTAGCTAAGGTTTTTTCCCACTGGGTTTTTCTTTTGCAAGGTTTTTAATGAGACAGTATTTCAAAGCAAAACTCCAAAGATGAAAAGTATCATCCAACAATGAACGTATGAATTATTGATCAAGTGAATGATAGTTATATGTCTGAGGGGGAGTGTTATAAATAATTGATGGCAGACAAAAACAAGTTCCATTCACATGTGAATAGTTATTATATTTTGTATATATATGTACATTAGCTCAATGAAAGATGTATATCGAAAATATATTCAACCACTATCATCTCTATTTTCTTTGATATCTCTCCTCTTTACAATCCAAATCACATCCCATAAAGTAAGTTTTATAACAATAATATCCTTTTATCTCTTATTTATTTAATATTTCTTTTCTTACCTATTTTTTTTATTTTTTACTTATTAACAACCATTTAGTATTCCATTAATCCAACCCCGAGTAATACACAATTTCTAACCGAATTGGTTTTACCGCAGTGGGTCTTATTCGGTTGGGCGAGTTTTACTCGGAATTGGCGGCTTGGTGGCTCGGGTATGCGTCCAACTCTGACCATTATCTTGGAGGAGATACATTTCCTAGTGGAAGTTGAGCTTGAGACCTCTTCTAAAACAATACTATAATAAATAAAATAAAAAAACTTTCAAAAATGCAATCATCACTTGTTCATAATCATTATACACAACCAAGTATAATATTGAAACGCATGTGCAGCGAATTTAAACTGATGAATATTCGAAAAAAAGTGAAAATATGTAATTGAATTTTGTGCTTGGATAAATATGTAATAAGCTTTCTTACTTAGGAAGGGGAAATATGTTAAAAAAAAAAAACAAAAAAACGAGGTCAAACAATTAATATCTTGTAGCTGTAGAAGCTGAGTTTCTGCCTAGCAATTACAATGGTGCCCATAGAAAGTCAACTACTGTTGTTCATACAGTGGTCAAGGTGCCAACATGTGGGGGTATGAAATCAAGGGTAGCTCTAATGAACAGGACTTTACAAAAGACCTTAAAGGATTGTCTATTTCTGTTTACTTTTACTGTTGGTATACTTTCTGAAGATGATCCACTATTGCAGGATATCAACACAAACACTATGGAACAAGTAATGATGTAATGCAGGTCAATGTTGCTAGAACATCAAGGATCCCTTCAGAAAAGAAACCACAATAAAATATGCTTTAATCACTATATATGGACCACAGAGGAAAACAATCAACAGACACTCCAACTAGCTCTAACAAATCAATGATATCGACGCAAACACGTCTCACAATATACACAATAAGATCGATGAAATACAAACAAAGAAGCAAATCCACCGAAAATGTGGTGATGATCCGACTGGCGACTACCATTCTCCATCAAAAGTGCCCATATGCTTGCTTATATCGAGTTATCTGAAATAGGTCCCATCTGCTTGTTCACATTATGATAAGGAAATAATGGCACCATTTTTTTTGGGTGCTAAATATTGTATGCTCTAATTCAAGTCTGCCACAATTGGTGGTGGAAATAACTAACGTGCGAGTTTAAAAGACTAGTTTCCGATAGGATATGTGGCACTGTGTGTGGGACGACACAGGACACTTTTAATCAGCATCTTGAATATGACCAAATAAGCATCTTGCTTAAGGACCTTGAAGAATAAAACATTTCCTTGAAAAAAAGAAAATGAAACAAAGATTAGTTATTGTGGACAATAATTTGTTACTATGGTGAATACCCTGGTTTCATGAATGTGGCTCAGCGGCCAAACCAGGTGCACGATGCTCTTGCATGCCTGGGGCGTGGGGTTGTCGATCCATCTTGATGCTGATATGATGTGCCCATCCTTTACCCTGCATTTCTTTTCTGTAAGACCATGTGTAGTGGTGAAGAAAAATAATTCCCCCACCATGGGGCATTATCCGACACGTGGCAGTCCAGTCAGCATGGGGCGTTATTGCAAAAGTGGCGTAGTGGGAATAATGCCTAATAATGCCCCTTCCAATCATTAAAAAAAAAAAAAACAAAACAACAAACTAGTTGGTCATTGGCTAGTCAAACTCTCCTCCACTCCCATTGGCCACTTCAATAAACCATTTGACCACTTCCAGCGTTTTAATTAAAACGCCAAGATCCAATTTTTTTCAAAAATAACGCCTAATAACGCCGGGTGTAATGGGGGTGGGGGCGTTTTGGGGCGTTTTTTTTCAATTTTTTTTAAAAATACCGCCCCACTACTGGTGGTCTAAAAAGTTTTGTCCACGACTGGAACCCGTGATCTCTAGCTTATGCATGCAGTTCAGTGCATAAATCACAACCACAATTAATTCTACAACATAGTACCTCAATAGGCTTAATTGTACTTTCAAACACACATGCAAATGTTTCCATGGGAAAGTAAGACAAAATTGTTGTACAAGCTGTGCTATATGAAGCAAGGATGAGCGCCTTGATCAAGCATATTGTAGGGCGTGGAGATAGATGACTAGTGAATCATGAACCTTCCAAGAATCTCTTCATTGAAATGCTCATCAAATTTATTTAGAAAAAGAAAAGCTAACTAAGATTGTTTACATTCTAAAATCTTAAGAATCAAACTAGCTACCCAGTTTCAAAAAAAAAAAAAAAAGTTATGAGCAACTTTAATTAAACTCGGCCACTGTCAAATTAATGATATCTTAAAGCACCAATATGGTTATGATTGAATCACAGCACCAGAGAACTATACGTTTGAGAATATGAGAGGGAGAGGGAGAGAGAGAGAGAGAATGAAAACTACAGATGCGGCAATACTGTCATTGTTAATAACAAGTATCAGGTACCCATGCAAAAAGTTTCCAGCTTCAAATGATGGATTGGCATTAGATGCAACATTGATTGATCAAAAAGAATAACATTAGACAGCGACATATACATATGTTTAGAATCAAAATAAACATTGTCGTTGAGCCATTGAAATATATTCAGCAAACTAACCAAAGAGCAAGTGCAGTGTAGCTGCTCGTTTAAGCGATATTGAAGTGAGCTCAAGCCAAGTTTTTAGCTCATTTGAGATTGTTATCAAAATAGCTAGAGCAGAGTTGAGCCGAGCTCGAGCCTAGTCGGGCTCGGCCCGGCTCATTTACACCCCTAAGATTGTTCGAGCTTATGAAGGTCTAACCCAGAAGTTACGACCAATGATTTTATGCCCATTTGACTAAGCTTCTTTGTTATTCGGAAACAAGAGCAATACATTAACCATTAATATTGTTGAGGGACAAATAATCCAAATAACAAAATCATATACGAACTGTGGGGCATGGCTGACCTGTGAGTAAATGACGATAAATCTCAAAGTCGATTTTTACGATTTTCTTAAAATTTCATTTAAGAAGAATACCAGGACTTGTCACTGACTCAAACCCGGTTCAATCAATTTAAACCGGTCAAACCCTATTATTAATAATAATAACTTTTTTTAACGGTCACAATTTTTTGGGTGGGAGACACCCCACACCCCCCCTCATTGGGAGGCCTGTCGCCCCTCTCCGGCCAGACGTGAGTGTCTTAACCATGCCCCAGCTGGTATCAGAGAGTAACCGACGTCCAGGGAAAAAACCCCACAGGTACCTCGCCCTGGATCAAGGTTTGACGAGTTAAGAGACGCCACAGAGGGGAATAAACCGCCTCAAGTGGGGATCGAACTCGGTTACCATGGGTAAAAACCCGGGTGCATCAACCAGTTGGACTGGCATCATTTGCATTAATAATAATAATAACTAGTGGACTTCCCCCGCACATTGTGGTGGGAAGTCGGTCGGTATGAGTTTGATTAAGGTATTTGTACCATAATGGACACTTTGTATAGCGAAAATGAAAGATAAATCCCAAAAAAATAAAGTCATGACCAAAAGGATATTAACACATGTTTTACATCAATCAAAAACTAAAAAATGATTATCGATAACTTTTTTAAAAGTATAAATACCGGTAACGATGTTCGGTTGAAATCGACATGGCACCGATGTTGTTCGGACAATATCAGTTTTGTTCGCCACCGATACTCGCTATAGCTTATGATATAAAATAAATGTACTCTATAGTGCTACCGAAGTTGTTCGGACAGTATCAGTTTGATTGGTTCGGCTTATCACGTCAACGGACAAAAAATATCAATTATAATTGGCTCGTTCAGTTTTGAACAAACCTTTTATCCAAATGCAGATAAGAATAAGCATGTCGCAACGCTATATTCGAAGTTTTATAGCGTTACACTATATTATTAAAATAACAAAAAGGGTAAATGACGTTGATTTATAAAACAAGGTATTTTAAAAGTTATGAGATAAAACAAAATATATTTAAACTTAATTGTAACTAGTATTACCCCCCCCCCCCCTCGCAATTGTAAAAATCTGCTAAATAGCACCAATGTCCCGCAACTGTTGCGGCGTGTTAATGCAAAGAAATTAGACCGAAACATAAAACATAAAAAATAATAACTAAGTCGATTTAGGACCCACGCGTTGTGACAAACCTGTCAAGCGGGAAAAAAATAGGTGATGTAAAAACGTTAACCTACACACGCACGTTGCGTCGTGTTAATTCACAAAAATTAGAACCAAACGTAAAAACGTTGAACCACATAAGCACGTGTTAACTCGTAAAATTTAGAACGAATAGTAAACAAAAAACTTTGTGAAATATGAAAAGTACATAGGAACAAAGTTGTTTTGTAAAAAAGTTGTAAGGTTAAATTGCAAAAAATGAAAATTACTGGATTAAAAGTAAAAAAATCAAACAATTGGGGTTGAAAGTGTAATATCAATTTTTTTTGAAAGCTCCCTAAGCATTTAGTACAACTCCTCTATGCACAAAAATGTTGTAAATTTATATTTTTTAATATATATAATATTAAAAATTAAAAAAATATACTAGTATATAATAATATATAATAGAGTAAATTACTTTTTAAGTACATATGTTTTAGTGGTTTTAACCATTTGAGTCCAAAATCAAAAAATTTAACGCCTTGAGTCCCTAACCGTTTATCTTATAACGTTTTGAGTCCATATGTTTTAGTAGTTTTAACGACTTGAGTCCAAAATCAAAAGTATAAGTGTTAAAAGTTGGACTCAAATTGTTATATAATGATTGGTTAAGGACTCAGTGTGTTAAACTTTTTGATTTTGGATTTAAGTGGTTAAAACCATTAAAACAGTGGGACTCTAAAAGTAATTTACTCTATATAATAATATTAGGTTACTATTCAAGGACACTTAAGTTTAATATATATATACATATACACACACACATATATATAGATTGAGAGAGACATAAAATTCAGATCAGTATCTATTTAGCTGGTTACGGTAGCGACAATCGCTGTAGTAATCAAAAGACACAACCTTACATTGATAAAAAGGAATATAAACGAATATGGATACTATTATCGATGTTTTAGTTGATATCGGTTCTATTGGTTAGCTTTCTACATTTATTTTTCGACATTGCGATATAAACTTTATTGAAAACGAATAATGTGTCGCTATCATACCAAAACTAACTAAAATCGAGTGAACAACATCTGTATCGGTACCTGTACCGGTATTTACTTTTATTGTTTTTACTTTTGATAAATTGATAGTGTATACCTACCAGACCGTATCGAACTGTACACAGTCGTTACCGGGATGTATTCATTTTTTATGGTTTCTTGCTTGATAACGTATATCATGTCGCTACCATAATAAATCGAACCGAAACCAAAACAAACAACATCGGGTTAGTACCGATATCTATTTTTATTGTTTTTTTTTCTTTTGAAAATCTGACAATTTATCGCTACCGTATCATACCGAACAACATCGGTACCGATATCTGTATTCAATTTTATGGTTTCTAGTTTCGAAAAATTTGCATTTATACACATCTGTCTACGACGATAAATGAATACCGGTACTAATACCGTGACAATCTGAATCGATCGAAAGCTATTACTAAAAATCAAATTAAATGATACATAAAATACTACTAATAAAAAATACTATTCATCACCACTTTGTATTATATAGAACTAGAATATATATATATATATAATAGTATATACTAGGTTATTTGACCGTGCGTTGTGGCAATAAATATTACCGCGAGCATTGGATTTGTACCGGTTCGGTTCATTACAGTAACGGGGCGATTGCACTTTGTATAGACATCAACACGTATTTTACATTGATGTTGTTCTAACAGTATCAATTGGTTCAGATCGTTAAAGAACTGGTATCGATATTCAGTTATCATCGCAGATAGAGTTGTATAAATAAAATAAAATCAGAAACCATCAATATGAATAGAGGTAACGTTACCGATGTTGTTCGGTACAATATAGTAGCGATACGCAGACATCTTATCAAAAGCAAAACAGTAAATATAAATATTGGCACAGAGGAATATAAATTAAAAATAAATACTTCAAAATAATAAATTACTAATCATCGTCGTTTTTGCTTCGTTTGGTATGACAATGCACGATATCTATTTTCAATAACAACTTACATCGCAATGTTGAATAGAAAACATAGATGCAGATTTAAGTTTTTTGAAAAGTTAACGGACACATTCTCCTATATATTAAAAAGGCAATGCTTTGAACAGTAATAATATATATATATATATATATATATATATATATATAATATAAGTAATAATATAATATAATATATAATATATTAAAAAGACAATGCTTTGAACAGTAATAATAATAATATAAAAATAAGTATATTAAAAAGGCAATGTTTTGAACAGTAAATAAAATAAGACAATGTTTTGAACAGTAATAATAATAATATTAATATTAATAATAATAATAATAATAATAATAAGTATATTAAAAAGACAATGTTTTAAACAGTTAGTAGAAAATGTTATAATAATAAATATAGTTTTTTTAATTATTTTTATTATCTTCTTTACTTTTTAAGTTAGATAAATTTATGTTAACTGGTACTGGTATCGAAAATACCAATACGGTTATGGTACATGAAGGTAAAAAACCGACACCAGCCTCCTGGTACAGAAAACACCAAAAGTCAGTATCGAATTGATTTTGAAAATCTTTTAGTTTGGAAAATTCGGTACCGCTACCCGGTACCATTTGCTCATCCCTGATCACGGGTGTCGTACGAACAACAACGGTATCGTGCAACTTTTTTTGTTGATTTTCTTCAACTTTTAATGATTTCTTTTTTTAGTTTCAGGGGTACGGATGAGCTCGGTGCCAACCAATACTGAATTGGTACTGGTACCAAAAATACCAGTTACGGTACCGGTATATGAAGGTAAACAACGGTAGCGAACAGGTACCAGGAACGGCAAAAGTCGTACCGAATTGGTACTTAAGATCTTTCGGTTCAGGAAATTCGGTACCGGTACCCAGTATCATTTGCTCATCTCCGACCACAGGTTTATACGAACAACATTATTACCATACAACTTTTTTTGTTGATTTTCTTTTGGTTATCTTTTAGTGTTTTTTCCTATATTTTCTTTTTATTCTTGTGAACGGTTTCCGTGCGCAACACGCTTGTAGTGATTTCAAAACACATGTAAACACAGACTAAACAATAAAAAACATTCGCCGCAACGCGGCGATAGTAAAAAAAACTCGTTTTATTAGAAAAAGAATAAATAAATTGAACGATGAATAAAACATATTATATAAAAATACATAAATGCTGAAATAGAGTTAAAAAGTTGATGAAACTTTATAATATTATATCAATATTCATGGGCCTTTCAATTCTTATGTATAAAATAATATATATAATTTATAATATAATATAATGTTATTCCAGAATATTGAGTGGGGATCTTGCGGAAAGTGTGTTTTTCCTAGAAAGTGTAGGAAGCGATCTGGGCCATCAGATGAGTGTGTTTAATGGTTGAGATCATTTTGGTGGCATTTTGGTAATATAGGTGTCATTAAAATAGACTAATTTAATTGATTGGGGGTAAATGTGTCATTTAAGTTGTTTTAAATAAGGAAATAACTACCAATCATAAAACCACATCCAAAAATGTCGCAATTTTTTTCTCTCTCTAATCCCTCACATTTGAAAACACCAAATCATACAAAAAATAACGATAAATCAGATCTAGATGTATTACAACCCTAAAAAACACCCTAGAACGCTCCGTAATCGAAAAACCGAACCCATAAAACCTTATTTTTAATAAAAAATGAAAAATCAAAATTTTAATACCTGTCGCGGGTGGCGACAGGCTTTGTGAAGGTTGGTCGCGAGGCGCGACGGCCTATTTCTTGCCGGGAACGTTTGAGTGCCACGTGTCGTGCCATGTGTCAAGCCTAGGTGCCACCCGCCAACCTTAGCCGTAGCTAGGGTGCCCTCGCGGGGCGCGGAAGGAAAAAGGGGGAGGGTGTCACACCCCGATATTTCCACGTATTACCGGTGGGGAGTATCGTGACGTAGTTGATATCATCATAGTCAATAATCACAGTTTAATGCACAGCGGAAGCTAAAGATAATAACATTACAAACCGAATGAAAGTAATATCAAATTATTACAAAAACGGTTGTATGGGATCCACAGGCGGATCAAGATAAAAGGAACATTGTTCGACAGATTTATAAACATCTAAGCTTGCAAGACTCTTTATTGATGCTAGGAGTAGCCAGCCTATTCCGCCTAGTACCTGCACTTTAGCCTTTTTGGAAAATACATCAGTTTACACTGGTAAACACAATTAACCGACTCATTTTGAAAAGAGTTTAAGAAAATTGATTTGAATGCACAAGGCACAAAATATCTTTTATAACTTGGGATAATTATTTAAATATAAACTTGTAAAAGAATTACATGTTCGTTATACGTTCAGTAGCCCGGGCTGAATACCGGGTTAAAGATTAAATGACACACCACATAATATAACCCACGGCGAGTTATTCTCGAACATGTGGGTTTATTAATTTTACATACGCACCGGCAGGTGTATGCCTACACCCCGTGCTTAAGTCGTGACCATTTCAATGAATGAGCCGAGGATATCCAGGACATGGTCATTAACCCCCCAAAGGCTTAAAACAAACAAAACAGATTAAACGGGTTATCTCAATGATTTAACCTTCATATGATTAAAAATTCAATACCCGACCAAGCGGTATTTGATATACCGTATCCCAAGCCCGTATAAGGGAAAATAAGTTAAAAGTATTTACCTGAGCAAATTATACAAATTTATCCCAGCCGTACAAATCAGCAAATGCAAGTATCTTTTACTGGTCTCCTAAATCTGGAACGCAGGTTTTAATTAACCTATTAGATTCCTAACGGGTCTTACTTAAGTTTAAACTTAAACATGTTAGTTTTAAAGAAAGATATACGATTCAAAACGCAAGATTAAGCGAATACCGGATTAGAATGTGATTTAGACCCGACAAGTTTGAATACTTGTATAATATGGGTAAACTAAACACATTCTGGATTTTGAGATAAAAATGATAAGGTTTGACCCGTTTCGGTTAATTTATGCAAACTAGTTACATAAACCGTACCGAATGCGATAAATGCATAACGGGTAACCAAAAGAGTCATGAATAGGTTTCCTAAGTTAATATGCCTTAAATATGTTGTGATATCAGTAGGATACCTTCCATTATGCCCAAAACGAATTTAAGCTCAAATTAAGCCCCGTAGGGGTATTTTGGTCATTTTAAGGGTTATAAAAGAGGTTAAATATTAATCCGAGGTTCAGGTCTGAAATGATAAGTAAAAATATTTAATTTAATAAGTTATTTCAGTAGGGTATTGCATATATGTGAAATTTATCATTTATAACCAAACTATGCACCGAAGGGGTATTTTGGTAATTTCACATAAGCTTTAAAGGTCAAATTTGGAAATATGAGTTCAAAAATTTTGCTTACTGTTAAAGTATAAGAATTTACTTAAAACATCAGTAGGTATTAAGTGTTATATGTTAAAAATAGTTTTAATCCATTCTATGCGTTTAAAACGAGTAAAAAGTCGGTTTTAGGTGATTTTCAGGTTATAAATGAAAAGCTGAGATTTTTATCAGTCCAGAAGGCTTAAAATATTTTATTTAACATATAAAATCAGTAGCAAAAGGTTTTGTATCAATATGTTATGTAAAACTCATTTTATTATCAAAAAGGGTATAACCGACAATTACCGAATTAAAGCAAAAACCCTATGTTATGATCAGTTTAAAAATAAATAAAAATCTTCATAATTTCCAAAATATTATATTACATCAATGGGTAAAAGGTTTGGTTTCAAAATTAGGGTTTAGATAGGCTTTATGCTAATAATGCCGTTTAATTAATAAAAAGCTTTCTAATTACAATATTGAGCATAACTCCTAATCTTGACCTCAAACTGATGTCAAATTTTTAGGACAAGTTTATAAATCAGTAATAAAAGTTTTTGTCTTCTCATATTTTCAAAAATCTCGTTTTAATGTCAAAAGGGCATAACGGTCAACATTTAAGCATTTAACGGAAACATGCAAATGAATCAGATTAATTAAGGATCCAAGTTGTATAACCTCAGAGGGTTATACTAACCTATAACCTGGTCCAAATGGAACTCTAAGGCATGTCTAAACTAGATTAAATCGGGTCAGAACTGAAAGTCAAAGCAAAAGTCTACTTTTGCGACTTTCGGTTCCGAAACGAGCCTAAAATCAGAATTGTCGGGTTGAATATGCTTAGACATGTTCTTACATTAATTACCAAGTTATTTTAGTGTTAAAACAGGTTCCATAGCTTCTACATTGCTAATTATGAATTTATTTGCAAAATAGCTTTCAGTTGACTTTTTAATATTGAGTTTGACCCGACAATTGACCAAGTTAGAGTGATAATCAGTGGGTGCCCTTTTAAGGGTTTATTACCCACATAATTACCAACTCATAGCCACTTTCAATTCGAAAAATGACTGGACCATTAGTGATTAATCACTAAGTCAAAGCTTAATTACGACTACTTTGACTTTTGGTCATTAAGCTAACGAAACTTAAACTAGGAAGGCCAAGAACACTCACAATGGCCCTTAGCACGAATTCGGAGCTTAAGAAAGCTTGCTTGAGCTCCAGGAAGTTCCAGGGAGAGAGTTGAAATGAAATTTGTGAAGTGTGCAAATGAACTAGCAACAACAAGTTCTTATATAGTGATTTAGATGCAACAAGATTACTCCACATAAGTCTACAAGTGTTTCTTGATCATCCCAGGTGTCCCCTATGCATGAAATACCACTGGTGCAGCCCCTGAATTCGAAAACCATGCATCTAAGGCGGTGGAACTGGCTGGAACAGGCATCTGTCCATTTTTACTGCCAGCGACAGTCTTACAGACCGTAAGCAAAAACTCTTACGGTCCGCATCCACCTCTTGCGGACCGTAAGTCCAAATGGCGGTCCGCAACCAACCTTCGACTGAATCGCCCAGTTACAGTCCTTGCAGACCGTAAGCCTAAGCCCATACGGTCCGCATCCGGTGACCAGCAGACAAAAATTTGAGAATTTTTATATTTTGACCGTGCAATCTTTATACTTCGAATCTCATGCCTTTTTCTAGTAGAGGGGACCATGTAATCAGGCCTTGCATGCTCTTGCATGTGATGCCATGCACTTGCAAGTTCTTGGACTTATTGAAGAAGGTTTTTGAATGGAGTTTTGTCGCAAAAACACTTAGAATCCATTCTTTGCAATTTGCATTATTTACCATTAGAAATAACCGGATTTGAATATATATATTAGATGTTTATAAAACATATTAAGGTTTGGGATTAATAAATAGGTCACTCAGAGGTATTAATTAACATGTTGACACTTTTAATCCTACCATACATCTTTCAACTTGATCCGGGTTTATAACACGTTTACCTTCCATGACATGTGTCTTTATAATATTGGTCGTGATTTTACGAGGTGTTACAGAGGGGGTCGCGGGGCACGAGAGACCTCGAAAACTTGTATAAATTGAGCAGTTCAGCAGCATTCACAATCGTTCATCTCTCTTTCTTTCTCTCTATAATATCACACGAAATTAATAGCCAAAATACCCCCTAAATCCCGAAGCTCTGCCCCGTTGTATGTATTTTAACCCCTAATCACTAATTCGATACCCTGTCCAATTGATCTGGAACTTAGAAATTGATGCCCAAGCGCTGCCTGTTTAGGGCTATGCTTTGTAAACTAAGTTGGGGTTCAGTATCGTGATGTGTTGATAAGTTGAATTTGGGGTTATTATACTAACACGCGTGCATTGTATATTTTTAATAGGAACTCAAGAAAATAATCAGAAAAATATCACAAGGAAGCCCGTAGAAAAACCTAAGTTTACAAAGTGAGTCATTCTCTTTTTCTCACAGTTTGTGAGATATTATTTAAAATGCTTAACAAAAACCTAAATGTTTATCAGTTATACTTACAGTGATTAAGTTTTTGTATTCTACAATTACTATCGGTATGTGGCGTTTTGTATACATTACTTGACGCTCGTTAATATTGGACAAAAAGTTAGCCAATATTAGCATGACCACAAGCACGGGGCAAATGGTGCCCCAGTAGCAATACTGTTTGAGAAATTGGTAGATATAAACAAATGTAAAAACTCTTAATGCTGTAAAACTATAACAATGTGTCTTTTTATAAAATGGAATGAACTCGCCGGTATTTTTGCTGATAAAATATTTTTAAAACGCGTTTCAGGTAATTTGCTGTAAAGATAATAGAAGCCAGTCATGGAGCACTAAAGGCTTAAATAAAGTAGCTATAAGTTGCCTAAATAAAAAGAAGAAATCTATGTTTTCAGCAAAAGGGTTTTTTCCCTATAAATACATTATAAATGAAATATGGGTTTTAGCCCATTTGTTCAATATAAAAGTTGGTGTTTTATAAACTCTGAAACTATTTCCTAACTATGATCCTGATGAAAATTTTTCAATGCGTAATTAATAAACACCGGTACCACTTGACTGGTTCACGGCTCCCGCTCCCAGGATGGGGTCGGGGGTTGTGACAAGATGTGTTCATAGTAGTGTGTTTTAGTGATAAAACACAATGTGACGAACTAGTGACTGACTGCTAAAACACAACATCAAGAATGCCAACTGATAAAACACAACGTGAACCAGTAACTAATAAAAAACAACATCAAGAATGCCAAAATTATATCAACCGGTGACTGATAAAACACATTGTGATGAAACAGTAACTGGAACCACTAAGAGATAAAACACATTGTGATGAAACCGGTAACTGATAAAACACAACATCAACAATGCCAAAATCACATCAACCAGTAACTGATAAAACACATTGTGATGAAACAGTAGATAAAATACAAAAGAACATGCCATTCATGAATCATAACTGGTATAACACATTGTGATGAAACCGGTAATTGATAAAACACAACATCATGAATGCCAAAAATCATATCAACCAGTAAGTGATAAAACACATTGTGATGAAACAGTAATTGAAACCAGTAATTGCTAAAACACATTGTGATGAAACCAATAACTGATAAAACACAATATCAAGAATGCCAAAATCACATCAACCAGTAAATGATAGAACACATTGTGATGAAACAGTAACTGATAAAACACATTGTGATGAAACCAGTAACTGATAAAAAACAACGTGAACCAGTAACTGATAAAACACAACATCAAGAATGCCTAAAATCATATCAACCAGTAACTGATAAAACACATTGTGATGAAACAGTAACTGAAACCAGTAACTGCTAAAACACATTGTGATAAACCCAGTAACTGATAAAACACAACGTGAAGAAATTGTTAATGATTTGAACTTCGTAATTTAAAGTAACTGCCCTTTTGAAATTGTAACGATTTGAAATAGTCAAAGAGATATACGTTTCCATAAATATCTGGATAGTTAGTTTAGGATATATAATATTCCAAAATTAAATTAATAATCAAATTACCATCATGCCCTTTTGAATAAAAAAACTAAAAGCCACATGTCACCTCCCTATTGCTTCCTAGACTTTCTAGGAAACTTAGACTTTTCTAGCTAACTCCCACTCTCCAGAATATTGATCTATTTTGTGCGATAGACATTTATAAACTGAATCTCAATGAAGATCTACATGATCTCCTATTTTTTTGTACAATCCTAATATAACTACAAATCTTAAATAAGGGGAAACCCTAAACCACCATACACTATAAATACAGAGGTCAAATTGAAAGGTAAATCATTTACTCTCACTAAAATTTCTCCACACGAATACTTATTCTCGCAACGAAGGGTGGTCACAGGGATAACTTCATGCATGTGGCGAGTCCTAATGGTGTTTTGTTTTGTATGCCAGAAAGAAGTTATGGTTACCGACATGGAAGTTGACCAATGAAGATACATCCCCTCATGTACACGTTTCTTCATTGGCGTCATTCGTGGGACGAAACTGATACAAGGAACCTACAATCATGACGAGCAATCGGATCACAACACCTACGTGTTGCCATCGATGAATCAAGGGGGATCGTCTATGGTGACCACCACAATCATGCCCTCCTAGCCGGTGGTAACTAGGTCTTTAAATCTGGAGTTTGAAGCGGAAGAACTGGCACCCGGGTTTGAGGAAAGTCAACAATTATCATCACCCATGATAACATAACATGAGCATTTTCTTAAGGTCCACTCTCATACTCTTCATGGCGCCATTGGCAAACTCAAACCACTACTACATTATCCGCCATAGCCATAGCCATTCCCTTCACCCCGCATAATGTCACCTACAGCATTACGCCACCCGTAATCACCTCCGCGATACAAACTACATTTGCACCTTACATAACCACGGCGTAATATTAGCAATCGGCTAATGTTCTCCAATTACCGTCGCTGTACTTGGCAGCGCTAACCATTACACTTTCTACACCTCCAAACCAGCATATCATAATGCTCCGCATGGTACAGAATGCCCCTATCACGCCCGGGAACCAAGTGTATAACCTCGGTGTTTTTATACTCCACCATATGTGTACATGCCTCCATTCCAACATCAAAATTATAGGCCACCTATGTCTAACATTGGGGGGGCACAACCACCACAGTACACACAATATGTGTCGCCCCAAACGTGGGTTGGATACCCTGGCTCACCACCATCTCAACCAACATATGCCCAATCCCAGTCAATAGCGGGGTGGTGTACGATCGACAGAACTCATCTAGACAACGCCTCACTTATAAGGGTGCGGGACGAAATTTGGTAACCAACTATCTGTTCCATCTGGCATAAGGAATAATTTTGAAGAAGCTTATCAGTATATCCAGCATACAGCAGCGGGAGAAATGACCTAACAAAGCCGTAGAAACCAGCGGATATCACATTTAGTTTAAAGTTTAGTAGACGCATAGCGGAAGAGCCCATAAAATAAAAAACAAAGATGCTCTCAACTGTGGGCAAATACAACGAAACAAGTGACCCGGACGATCACTTAAATTTGTTTAAATGCCTATCGGGGGGATTGTCAGTTTTGAAGATTTCGTCACAAAGTTCACGCAACAATTTAGCCAGCAAAGATATCACACAAAAGAATTCTTACACATCATACGTCGTTATAATGAGACAGTCGAGGCTAGGTTCAATAAGGAGAGTATAGTAATTCCTGGGCTAACCCAGGAGCTGGCCTGCAGAGCATTTCTCTAAAGCGTCAATGATGACAAGTTGCTCAGAAAGTTGTATGATAAGAATGTAGTGCCAACCACCATAGAAGAAATAATAAGGATAAAAAAGGTGTACATCCGCCAGGAAAAATCGGTAGTTGCCAGTCACGATGCCAAAAGAAGAAAGGATTCTTCCATGAGCACGGAAGAGTCGGAACAAAGGAATTCAAGAGGAAAGAATAGAAACAACAAGTTTCAAAGAAGCGATCTTCCAGACTTCTAAAGTGGGCATGACAAATCAAGAAGTTCATTCACGAGAAACGATCTTTCATCCTACAAATCCAGATAGGATTACCCGACGCTAAGTAAGACCCTGGAAGAAATTCTCGCCTCGAAAAACCTTAAGCTAAACACTCCAAAGCCTCTTAAAGATTCACCAACTCGAGATGCCACCAAATACTATGAGTATCACAAATGTAATGATCATGAACTTAATGACTATTACCAACTGAGGAAACAGATAGAATACTATGTGAAAACAGGAAATGGACCCATTTGGTGAAATATATCAAGCAAGGTCATGCGCTGGTCAAAGAAGAAGGTGACAAAGGGATGAATAAACGACAGCGGGATATGAATATGGTGTATGTTGATAAAGGAAAATGGGTGAAACGTAATATCAAACACCTAAAGCCCTGGATGCTGGTAAATATGACCATAGAGTCGCGCTTAACTGACCTAATCTTACCACTGACCCTTTCATCATAACGGTCGTTGTGGGCGACTACAATATGAGAAGAATATTGGTAGACCCGGGAAGTTCAAAAGACATTATATACGAAAAGTGCTATAATCGCATGCACCCGAATGATAAAAAGTTTCTAAAACCAGAACATGCCCGTATCAAAGGATTCATTGGAGAAAAGGTAGATCCAATAGTGAAAATTATCTTTCCAATCACTTTTGCCAAGGGACCACGCAAAAGAACCCTCGTTGTTACCTTCCTGGTGGTGCCCGCTAACTCCAATCATAATGTGATCATTAGTCGTTATACGTTGGGTAAGCTTGACGCCCTAGTATCAATGGCACGAGGATTTATGAAATTCCCAATGCTTGGAGGAGTCACCACAGAAGAAAGAAACAAATAGAGGAAGTCATGGAAACAATGAGATGTAGACAAGGACCGACATGGGTAATTGGTCCTTGAAGGGGTAAGGTCCCAAAAACCTCGTATTAAGTACTTGGGACCATACCACCACCTCACCTTTTAACCCTCTTTAGACCTTGCGCGGCTGCGCACTGGTCCAACAAAGAGAGCTTAAGAAAGATAGCAGATAACACCCGCACGCCAAAAGGAAGTTAATGAGTCCTTGCGCCTTTCTCCATAACAAACAGGGATAAAAATCCCAGTTAATGCTTCCGCTTAAATAATACCCAGACCTGGATATTATTTACTAAAATGATACCACACGATAAGGAATCACATCGGATTATGGCAATAACCTTCTAGAAGACTCAATCGTGCACCACCAGACGGTTATAACCGTCTGGGACACGTGTCATCATCCCAGGCCACCCTGAAATCACGATGATGGCATGGAATTGGAGTTGGGTCCTTAGCACAAAATACCCAGATCAAACAGTCACTATCGGTGACACACTCACCTGAAATTAAAAATAACCTTAAACAGCTACCTACACTGGAACAACCTGGATGTGTTTGCGTTCGAACATGCAGACATGATAAGAATCCCCTAAGACAAGGCAATCACCGCCTAGCCACACTCCTAGGTATGAAACCGGTAACTCAGAGAATGAGAAGTTTGGCCCCTGATAGAAGAGAAGCAATAGTGAAACTGTGAAAGAGGTTCAGAAACTTGTCGAAGATGGCATACTCTGAGAAACAAAGTATCACACATGGATCGCCAACCGACCATGGTTAGAAAACCTGACGATTCGTGGCGCATGTGTGTTAACTACAAAGACCTAAATAAGGCATGCCCTAAAGACGCCTATCCCCTCCCGGAGATAGTCTTCAAGGTCGATTCGTTGGCACCCTTTCGCTACAAATATTTTACATTGGCCATTAAAAAAAATGCCAACTCAAGTTTAAACTATCATCTTTTGTTTCCCTTTCCTATTTTTTTATTAAGATTCAACCCATAAAATGCAAAATTATTTTTGTCATATTCAAAATATAACGAAAACCATCTTTTGTATATATAACATCTGTACAAAAATATATTTTGGGCTCCATATCTACCCTTGCAAAGCTACGTCGAAAGACTCACATGAGTATCTACGGTACGTAGTTTTACAAGTTATCTCGATATAACTTCATAATATGAAAAATAATTGATATACAAATGATGACAAAGAAATTTAAAAAAAATGAACTTAAATAAGTGATAAATGAGGAAAAAAGTTCAATTCGGCAACCCACATCACCACAACTATTGTTACTGTACCAAAGGATAGATATTGTGTGGGGATTCACTAATAATTGCAGTAGGAATCGAATAGACAATACGCAATTGCTTTGCGTTGATTATAAGTCCTTGGTATTATAGCTTGTCACTACAAGGATGGACCACCTTTAGCGGCGACAGCTGTCGTCGGTATTGATAACAATTGTCGCCGGTATTGACTTTTAGCGGCGACCTGTCGCCGGTAAAGGGTCGCCGGTATTGATCGGCCGCTATTGGCCTGCTGTCGTCGCTAAAGGTCTTCGTCGCCGGTATTGATCTTAGACCTTTAGCGATGACACGTGTCGTCGCTAAAGGGTCGCCGGTATTAGTCATTGCCGGTAAAGGGTTATAAGGCAATAGCGACGACACGTGTCGCCGCTAAAAGTCTTTTTTTTTTTTTTTAATACAGCAGCTGTATATACAGCACCCAGCCAGTTTTACGGCCGAAAAAACAGAACCTGCCTATTTCAAACAACGCAAACATACGCCATGAACATATACTAAAGGTAATATAATTAAAAACTACGTTTAAGTCGTACATTATAATCCTACAACGTTTAATTAAATCATACATTAAAAACAACAAGTCACTCGTCGGAATCATTATCGAATAAGTCATCAGAATCGTAGTCGTTTGACTTTCCTTTTCCTTTTCCTTTTCCTTGTGAAGCAAGATAGTTGTTAAGTTGGTTCAAAAAGAACGGGGCTTGGAACAAGCTGTTAACAAAATCCTATTATAATAGATATCAAAACGTATATTAGCATATTAATTAATGCTACCAACATATATTTAACAAGGAAACATGCGTTCGTTTGTCATTTTATAAATTGCGTAGTTTACCTCGGAAAAGGGTTCTTGAGTCTGAGCTTGCGAAGACGACATGTTCGAGGACGTGTTCGAGGACGTGTTGGAAGAAGGTTTTGGCCCCATCCCGCGGTACCATCCTCGCCGCTCTCCCAACGCTTCCTGATACGGGGCAATTGGAGGACCATCACCGCTCCATTCATTTGTGGCCTGTTGTATGTTCCGCTGTATTTTACGAAGATGATTAAATATATATGTGTATATATATATTTGTTATAGAAAATAATACTTAAAAGAAATACTTAAGTAATTTTGTTCAGCAACTGGATCAACCCGATTCCCTTGATTGTCCATGTGGGTTTTAGCATACGTAGGTACCCAATCCATATCTTGTTTAACATTAAACTTAGATTAGACATTAAATAAACAAAAGCTTACACACACGCACACATACTTAAAACATTACATTTTTATAGGCGGTGCTACCGTACGACGATGTCCCCCCGCGGTATGGGAATTGTTGTTTCTCGCGTACTAGTTTGTTGGCCTCGCTTCTTTTAATATATTTTGCGTCCCGGAAACCTTCGATGGTTCTCAACCAGTTATCATATGGCATATCCGCGGGATGGTATGCCCTTGCCCTCTCAATATCATTGTAACCTCCCTGGCTCTTAAATAATTTTTTAGCTTCGTACTTGCGGTCAGAGTACCGCTTCATAAGCACAGTCCTAATACCACCCGTCAAGTTTCTCGCTTCCAAATCACGTTCCACTTCATCAAAATTGAAATTTTCCTACGAATTAAATAAAAAAGTTAAAATATCATATATAAATTAGATTTGCATGTGCTTAAATATTTGATAAAATTGTATGCATATAACTTATTTACCCGTAAGTGGTTCATGAGGGCATCCTTGTGCGATTGTGAAACGTTATCCCATCCAATTTTATCGAACGGGATGGTCCGCCACATATACAGGCCGGCCTCCCTTGAAAACAGATCTCTTGATTTACCAACAGGGGTATACGTGACCTGTCTGTCAAACGTAAGCGATACAGGCCCCCCGCTTTTACCAGACGCCGTAGTTTCTCATTTTTGGCTTTCCTCCTAACCCTCTTCGGGGGAACCGCTGCAATTAAAACAAAAATAATTAGTAACAACATTTATAATATATAAAATATAAGGACTACAAAATAATTTAGTAAAAGACTTACCGTCAGTCTCGTGCGTGCCACGAAATCCACCAGGAGGCGGTGGATCACCAGCGCCGTCACCCCCATGTCCCCATGGGGCCACATCCGTCATCAGATATGCGAATATAAGCAATATTGAAAACATAATCCCTATAAAGTTACAAATGTTACAGCATGTGTATCTAATAGAAATTAAGGGAAAGTACAACAAGTGTAACTCAAATTCAAATAAATATTTCAAACAAGTGTTTATCAAATACAAATCAATATAAATTACAATAACTTTTCTTTTAGTTAGACTCCACATAATCCGGATCATCCTCATCACAATCAGCCTCGACCTCATCACAATCAGTCTCGACCTCAAACACTTCATCGACGGTAGCCGTTGGGGGATCAACTTCAATTGAAGGCTCACCCGCAGTAACATGAGAAGATCCAATTTGAAAGTATTGGGTCAAGTCAATGACAACGTCAATATCTTCTAAGCCTTAGTCAACATTTTGAACCTTATTGACGCGGTCATCATCACTTAATGGCCGATCCCAAATTTTTCGATGATTAACATTTTCGACTACCCACCTATGTTTATTTTTTTGGTTTCGAGACGTTTCTTGGATGAAGAACACTTGTTTGGCTTGCGAAGCAAATATGAGTTGATCGTCTTTGTCCCATTCATGTTCAGTGCTTATACTGGTGATATTATTGTCATGGTTTACACCCCTTCGAGTATCAAACCACTTGCGCCGAAATAGGACAGTGGAATAATCATTTGTATAACGCAACTCAATAATTTCTTCTAATTGGCCATAAAATTTCACACCGTTCTCTCCAACCACTTCCACCCCAGAGTTTTGCGTTGCGTATTTTGCATCACGTTCAAGTGTCTTAAACCTAACACCGTTGACTATGCAAGCAGTGTAAGTGTAAGTAGTCATTTTCGCACAAATTGAAAGAGCATACAACTCCGGGTGGAATTCTGGAGAATTTTGTGTTTTCATCGAATGGACCTAACAAATATAGAGTAATAATGTTTGTTATATATGTATTACCTAGAAAGTGTAGAGTAATGAGTGTTATATATGTATTATACCTTATGGAGAAACCATCCTAGAAATTTGGTTTTAAGATCATCTTGGGGATGTGTATGTTTGAATTCACTACATTGATCACAAATATAAGAAAGGAATGAAAAATACCAATTAACAGATTATGAAAAGTTAAAGATAGAAACACTCACTTCATGTACTCCCTAACTTCTGCGCAGTTTTCGAGGACAAACCATTCCATCTTGCTTTTTTCGATGAATGATAGATATTTGTTCTTTGTTGCGCCAACAGGACGACATTTGGACTCAAACACCCATAACTTTCTTTTTTCAACAACGACATCATCGTTTCTATCTGGGCGATTGAATTTAGTCTGAACATCTTTAAGGTACATTGAACAAAATGTTAGAGCTTCTTCAAACACATAACCTTCAGCTATACAACCTTCTGGCCTTGCCGGGTTTTTGACATAGTTCTTTAGTTTTTTCATGTACCTTTCAAATGGATACATCCATCTAAAAGCTACTGGACCTCCCGCAATCGCTTCATCAGGTAAATGCACAAGTAAATGAACCATAATGTCAAAAAATGCAGGTGGATAGATCATCTCTAACTTGCATAAGATGGTAACAATGTCATTGATGTGGGGTAAAATACACATATTTGTCCCGTGCAAATTGTATAATTTATGTATAGGTTTTATTTGTTTTTATTTAGTTTTTAGTGTATATTATATTATTTTGTGTTGGGCCAAATTCTGGTGCAAATGGAGCAAAAACAAGTAATATGGAAATGACCTGCCAGTTGGGCAGAGTAGGATGCCAGTGACCAAAGGAAAATTACCGCTGGTTTCTATGAGTGGCCCGAGCCCGCTAACTCTATGTTATCTAAAAAAAAGGGCATATCCATATATTATTATTAATATTGTTGGATTTGAGAAAAGAAAATAAAAAAGGGGCCATGGACAACAGTACGTGAATTACGGGATGTTAGAATTTTGAAGAATTATTAATCATTATTCAACCCTAATGAGAATGAGAATGGAATATATATGCATACATATCCGACAAAAAGAAAAGGATTTTTTTTGACAATCAGCAATATACATCGATTAAATTGGACGTAATACACTGGCTTGGAAGGCCCACTAAGAGACAATCAGATATCTTGGGACGCAAGGAGTCGCACAGAAGGAGCAGATATATTTATAAATATTTCTAGTCGCACAGGGAGGATGAGGACGATCATATATCATAAATACTGACGAATTTGGACATCTTGGAGACCATTGGAGGCTGTTTGGAGCTCTTGAGAGTGCTTGGAAGCTAGGAAATCATTCGGGTATACTTTGGAGCGTTCGGGAGAGAAGACTACGGGTTTTATTATCCTAATCTTTCGTTTTCGTTCGTTTTGATTTGTAGCACGATGAATTCAGACCTTGTTATGATTATGATTGATATTCTGATAATGTTTAGCGGCTAAAACTCTTTTACTACCTAGGCATGACAATTGTTTAATTAAAGATTGGATTTTTATTCGGTTTTAAAGTGGTTTATGGATTTTCTTGTATTGTAAATGGCTATGGAATTTTAACTTGGTGTATATGCATGCTTGATATTGTTTTATCACTGTTTATTGCTTCGTATAATCCTTGGTGACGGTCTATATCACATAATAGGGTTGTGCTAGGGTTCTTGATTTAGGTGAGTGTCTATATCACGTAATAGATCATTAATCCTTTAGGGTGAAAATCGAGTAAGTAACCTTAGAAGTAATATTCGGTAATTTAATAAAATCAAGTGTTCTACTAATCTTGTCGCTGTAAGGCTCGAGGTTGTTAATAGGTCTTGGTTTGGTTTATAGCTAGATTTAGGTTTTGTAAGAAGTCGGTCTAGTTCCCTACCATTCTCTTGTCTATTAAACCAAGTTGAAACCCATAGTTGCCTTAGACTTTCGCGCTGTAAGGTAGATCGTCATATTAAGGCACTTTCAAGAAGTTAGAGGACCGTAAGGAAATCTAAAAACCGGTAATCGTAACAGCCTAGGTAGTGCCACAAGAATCGCCTTGAGAAGGATCGAGGGGCTTAGTTGGTATCTTAATAGGTTTAGCATTTAAAGATCCCGGTTCCATACCACAATACTATCGAATAGAAATCCATTCCGACTTAAGCTTGCGTCTAGCCTAGGTAGTCTTCATCGCCTTTGATTAAAGTCTTCGTCCACATTCGTATTTAGTATTTTATTAATATTTTAGTTTAATATTTTATTTAGGATTTTTAGAACCCCCCCCCCCTCATCAAATAAACAAATTAGTTAAGTCGTGTCAGTCGTAGTCTAAAAAGAGTCTTAGCGTAGTCATTAGAGTCTCGTGGGTTCAATACTCGGACTTACTTTAGCTATACTACATTGATCGGTACACTTGCCGGTTGTGTGGTTTTAGTTTTAGATCGAGTCTAAGTTTATAAATTTAAAGCTTAGAGTGTCTAGATTAGGGTTAATTTTAGTTGTTTTTATTAAACCACATTTAGCACATCAAGTTTTTGGCGCCGTTGCCAGGGACTCTTTGGCAATTGCGTTGATTACTTTATTTGGACTTAATTGACATCATACGTGCTACTTGCTTTTGTATATTGAGTCGTAGGAGTCTAATTGTCCGTGTCTTTTATTTTTCTTGAGTCTTGTAAATATGTGTGAAATTTGTGGAGGACCTCATTTTACTGTTAATTGCCCACAATATGAGGGGTCCTCTGCACGATGTTACGCTAACCCTTTTATGCAGCCACAGCCATATTTTTCACAGGGGTATTCTTTGCATTGTTATGATAATCAGCCATATTACGATGATCCGTGTCAGCAGCCACAATATAATGGGGGTCAGTACTATGAACAATATTCTGGTAGCAACTCTGATGGGGGTGATGATGCTGTTTGGGGTAGGATTGAGGAGATGTTTGCTCAGTTGATGGTGGTTACTCAGGAAACCTTAACCGAATTTGATAACTTCGCTAAAAATCAAGAGCAAATAAATAAAAATAAAGATTCTGCTATATTAGATCAACAGTCTACTCTATTAGATCTTCAACGTACAGTAGATGACATTGATAGGAGATTGAAAGAAGAGGAACAAGCGTAAAAAGTCCAACCAGAACAGCCAACGACTGGCTATACATATGATGCGGAAGGTAACTACCTCGGTTACATGCTTTCTACAGGGGAATTAATCCCAACATTTCCAGAACTGGGGAAAGAGCTGCCATATGAGGATTGGTCAGATGAAGAGATCACTTCAGTAACGGAGACGAAAATGGACGATGAAGTCCCACCTCCGGTTCCACAGGCATTGGCGAAGCTTGCTCCCCCCCCCCAATTTTTCCGAAACCAGGGGGTGGAAACGTATATACCTAAAAATTTTCTATACGAAAGTACTATTCATAACACTACGCATCGAAAAGTTCGAGGGGTCGGGCGCCCCCTCGGAAGCCTTCTAAGCTGCGCCCCGACCACAGGTTCCAATTATTTATTACTGGAGTGACTCAGATGATGAAATAGACGAAGAAGAATGGGCGGCGTATCAGAGGTCGTTAGTGAAGAAAGAAGTAATTGAAGAAGAAGTGGAATTGGGGGATTCCACTGGTTGGATGTTTGATGAAGTGGAAAAAGAAAAAGTGATGGAGGAGGAAGTGGATTTAGGAGACTCCATTGGGTTAATGTTTGGTGCAGAGGAAGAAATTGAAGAGGTAGAAATTAAGTCATCTGGGGAGGATGAGTTTTTAGAGTTAGAATTAGAGGGTTTACCGGTCCATGAAGAGGTAGGGGCGTTGGACCCTGATGGGGACATAGCATACTTTGATGCCTTACTTGAAGGTGAACTGACAGAAGTGAGCAACCCTACACCAGACGAAGAAACTAAGTGTGGGGATCGTTTTTTGAAAGTGGTGGAAGAAGAAGAACACCACAGCTGGCCCCTGGTGTTAGTAATAAGTGAAACTGAAAAATCAACAACACCACGGGAGAGGGCAAAGAAAAGGAAGAGAAAGGATCTAAACAGGAAGGGGATCGAAGGTTCGGGCGAGATGGTAAAGAAGAAGACATTAAAATTCATACATGATCAGTCCTCCCGTTACATGCCGCGCATTCGGTTTCTTCCAGGTAAGTTTAAATTCTGGTGGTCTGGCCTGTTTAAAATTTTTAAAATATTTTATAATTCCACCAATAAATTTTTAATTATTTTTGAGGATCGGGTGGAATTAAACGGGTTAGATAGGGTCCAGATCAAAGAGAAGCCTCCTGATTAAGTTCAAGTGTGGGGAGGTTTTGTAGAGTTTATATAGAGTCGTAGTTTTTGTATATTGAGTCTTAGTTAGTAGTTTTGAGTCAGTCTTTTGTTTAGAGTCGGTACTGCTTTGGTTTTTGCTTGTTTTTGTTTATGCAGGTTTGAATATGTACCACCCGTACTCAATCTCCATTCGGGTGATTTTGGAGCTGCTTATCAGATATTAGGCATTTATCGAGTATACCAGTTAGAGTCAAAGCCGATCGCGACCAAAATGCTATACGATCGAGCTGGATTGGACGAGAGTTTTGAAGCATACGCGTTGTTATTAACCAGCTAAGTCCTTTCCAATTTGCCCTTAGTCTTTTTATTTCTTATTTATTTTTAGTTTTTTTGAGTCGGTTTCCATCCTACATTGAGGGCAATGTAGAGTTTAAGTGTGGGGATGGGAAACAATCGTTTAGTGTCGTTAGTATAGTTAGTCGAGTCATAAAAAGTCGAAAAATATAAGAAAATTAAAAAATTTTCAAAAATCCAAAAAAAATTGAAAAATTTAGAAAATGTCTTTTGAAATAAGAAGTTTGCAAACTAAACTAAAAAGCGGAAAATGATAGAAAAGTCGGATTTTTGTTTGGGGTCAAATAATAATAATATGAGATAATATAATTGAGCTTGTGTCTAGTTTGGGATGTGCGGGTAGGCTCGATTCGGTTCTGGGTTCCTTTGATCTTAAAATTACCTAATTGTCGGTCTACTAGTGGGTTCTCATCTAGGGAAAGTGGGGAAATTGAAACCGCCGATAATAGTATAAGGGATGCCGTTATAAGCTAAGATCGTTAGAGTTTCTTGTCATTATCTCGCTGAAAAAGGGAGGTAGCGCATGCCTATGTAATCTTGGTTGGGGATAGCGACTCTACAACCAGAATACCTCTAGGATGTGTGAAATTGAAAATGAAAAAAAAAAGAAAAGAAAAAAGCTAGAAACTGAATGAAAGTAGCACATTTCTATGTAGTCTGGGTTGGGGATAGTGACTTTACAGCCGGTTTACCGCTAGGGTGTGTGAAATCGACCTTGCAAAGAAAATAAAAAGTACCGAAGCCTAAATAATCCGAGTTGGGGATAGCGACTCTACAGCCGGAATGCCTCTGGGTTAGGGAAAGCAACGTCTATGCTCGCAAAGATGAGAAAAAAAAGGGGGAATGAAATGAGAAAAAAAAAATGAATGATGAGAAAAAATAATAAGAAAAGATTTGACTTTAAACTCTCTTGATCTTGGTATAAAACGGTTTGGAAATAACCCAGTGGTTGTTCCTTTTTTCCTATAAGCTTGAGGGGGGATTAGGTGGACTTGCGATTCTTAGCGTGAGACCCTAGGTAGATCGACCATAATTGAACTAAACTTGCATGATAAGGGCTTGGAACCGGGTTTGGGTTTAAGAGGATCAAAATACTTGCAATCGCGGCTAACACAAGTTTCGATTTTAATAAGTAATTTAAGCTTTTGTCCCGAATGATTATCCCGTCTATGATTCCGTTTTGCATAAATTCTTTTTCGAGGACGAAAAAAGGTTAAGTGTGGGGATATTTGATGTGGGGTAAAATACACATATTTGTCCCGTGTAAATTGTATAATTTATGTATAGGTTTTATTTGTTTTTATTTAGTTTTTAGTGTATATTATATTATTTTGTGTTGGGCCAAGTCCTGGTGCAAATGGAACAAAAACGAGTAATATGGAAATGACCAGCCAGTTAGGCAGAGTAGGATGCCAGTGACCAAAGGAAAATTACCGCTGGTTTCTATGAGTGGTCCGAGCCCGCTATCTCTATGTTATCTAAAAAAAGGGCATATCTATATATTATTATTAATATTGTTGGATTTGAGAAAAGAAAATAAAAAAGGGGCCATGGACTATGGGATGTTAGAATTTTGAAGAATTATTAATCATTTTTCAACCGTAATGAAAATGAGAATGGAATATATATGCATACATATCCGATAAAAAGAAAAGGGGTTTTTTTTTTTACAATCAGCAATATACATCGATTAAATTGGACGTAATATACTGGGCTTGGAAGGCCCACTAAGAGACAATCAGATATCTTGGGACGCAAGGAGTCGCACAGAAGGAGCAGATATATTTATAAATAATTCTAGTAGCACAGGGAGGATGAGGACGATCATATATCATAAATACTGACGAATTTGGACATCTTGGAGACCATTGGAGGCTGTTTGGAGCTCTTGAGAGTGCTTGGAAGCTAGGAAATCATTCGGGTTTACTTTGGAGCGTTCGGGAGAGAAGACTACGGGTTTTATTATCCTAATCTTTCGTTTTCGTTCGTTTTGATTTGTAGCACGATGAATTCAGACCTTGTTATGATTATGATTGATATTATGATAATGTTTAGCGGCTAAAACTCTTTTACTACCTAGGCATGACAATGTTTTAATTAAAGATTGGATTTTATTCGGTTTTAAAGTGGTTTATGGATTTTCTTGTATTGTAAATGGCTATGGAATTTTAACTTGGTGTATATGCATGCTTGATATTGTTTTATCGCTGTTTATTGCTTCGTATAATCATTGGTGACGGTCTATATCACATAATAGGGTTGTGCTAGGGTTCTTGATTTAGGTGAGTGTCTATATCACGTAATAGATCATTAATCCTTTAGGGTGAAAATCGAGTAAGTAACCTTAGAAGTAATATTCGGTAATTTAATAAAATCAAGTGTTCTACTAATCTTGTCGCTGTAAGGCTCGAGGTTGTTAATAGGTCTTGGTTTGGTTTATAGCTAGATTTAGGTTTTGTAAGAAGTCAGTCTAGTTCCCTACCATTCTCTTGTCTATTAAACCAAGTTGAAACCCATAGTTGCCTTAGACTTTCGCGCTGTAAGGTAGATCGTCATATTAAG
The DNA here is from genome assembly GCA_030545235.1 of Helianthus tuberosus. Classification (NCBI taxonomy): domain Eukaryota; kingdom Viridiplantae; phylum Streptophyta; class Magnoliopsida; order Asterales; family Asteraceae; genus Helianthus; species Helianthus tuberosus. The sequence continues at coordinate 2,352,011 of JARYGA010001261.1, read as the reverse complement.
GCACTTTCAAGAAGTTAGAGGACCGTAAGGAAATCTAAAAACTGGTAATCATAACAGCCTAGGTAGTGCCACAAGAATCGCCTTGAGAAGGATCGAGGGGCTTAGTTGGTATCTTAATAGGTTTAGCATTTAAAGATCCCGGTTCCATACCACAATACTATCGAATAGAAATCCATTCCGACTTAAGCTTGCGTCTAGCCTAGGTAGTCTTCATCGCCTTTGATTAAAGTCTTCGTCCACATTCGTATTTAGTATTTTATTAATATTTTAGTTTAATATTTTATTTAGGATTTTTAGAACCCCCCCCCCCCCCCTCATCAAATAAACAAATTAGTTAAGTCGTGTCAGTCGTAGTCTAAAAAGAGTCTTAGCGTAGTCATTAGAGTCTCGTGGGTTCAATACTCGGACTTACTTTAGCTATACTACATTGATCGGTACACTTGCCGGTTGTGTGGTTTTAGTTTTAGATCGAGTCTAAGTTTATAAATTTAAAGCTTAGAGTGTCTAGATTAGGGTTAATTTTAGTTGTTTTTATTAAACCACATTTAGCACATCAAGTTTTTGGCGCCGTTGCCAGGGACTCTTTGGCAATTGCGTTGATTACTTTATTTGGACTTAATTGACATCATACGTGCTACTTGCTTTTGTATATTGAGTCGTAGGAGTCTAATTGTCCGTGTCTTTTATTTTTCTTGAGTCTTGTAAATATGTGTGAAATTTGTGGAGGACCTCATTTTACTGTTAATTGCCCACAATATGAGGGGTCCTCTGCACGATGTTACGCTAACCCTTTTATGCAGCCACAGCCATATTTTTCACAGGGGTATTCTTTGCATTGTTATGATAATCAGCCATATTACGATGATCCGTGTCAGCAGCCACAATATAATGGGGGTCAGTACTATGAACAATATTCTGGTAGCAACTCTGATGGGGGTGATGATGCTGTTTGGGGTAGGATTGAGGAGATGTTTGCTCAGTTGATGGTGGTTACTCAGGAAACCTTAACCGAATTTGATAACTTCGCTAAAAATCAAGGGCAAGTAACCAGAATAAGAAACACAAGCTGAAAGTTATGGCCTACGAGGCCTTACATGTGACAGGCGCATACGCCTTAAAAAAAAAACATTACCATACTTTTTGGTGGGATTATTATGTGCGAGCAATGCTCAAGTGATCACCGAAGCTAAGGTTCGGATGATCTAAACTAGTAAAGTACGTGAGAAAGGTTTCAGGGACGAAACCTCTTTAAGGGATGTAGACTTGTAACACCCCGAAAACGGGTTTGGTAATCAAACCTTTATAATACTAAAAGAACGGGTAAAATACCGTTAGTGGTAAAAGTAACCCGGTAAATATTATGATTTAAATAAATAATCATAATATTAATTAAAAAGCGAATAAGAACTTTCAAGAAATAAAATGGACAAAAGGTCCGAGTTAACGGGACTTAAAGCAGACCTGGTCATAAACTTTCCCCAACCCACTAAGATAACTAGGAATGCCAAACCTAGTTAATAAGTGAGAATGTTGTTAAAAAATAATTAGGTTGTGACCTAATTAATAACTAACCAAACAAGAGGGACTAAAAGGGGTAAAAGAGAAAAGGGTTAATTTATTAAACACAAAACACCAAAACACACACAAAAGTGTGTGTTCTGGTCGTAGAAAACACAGGGGCGAACAAGGGTTCCTCCAACTTAACCCTAACTTGCAAAATTGATCAAATTGAGAAGCCAAATCTACTCCAAATCGAAATCTAAGATCAGATTAGTGATCACCTCAGTGAAGGGATCACAAGGTATGTCAAATTTTATCTTCTAGTTACATCTTGAGATTTTGATAAACATGTGAGATTCGAAATTTGTGTTGCATGGATGTTGTATTGATGGAATAGGAACAATATTATGTCTAGGAGTAAACCCTAGACAAGTATATATTGAAATCATGCTTAGTTCAAGTAAATTCAGATTTTGTTGATGCTAAATTCATATATGAGATGTTTTTAGGGTTTTGATTGCAAAGAAAATAGTGTTATGATGTCAAGAACATACTTTAATTGAAAGCTGAATTCAAATAGCTCCTGATCAGAATTTACAGCCGACTTGTATTGGCTGTAACATAGACAAAACGTGACAAAAACATGTGTTTCTTGAGTCTAAAATGTAATTCCAGGAAATATCTTTAAAACCTCACTGGAATCGCATTTTTTCGACGAAAATTGAGCGTTTTATGAATTTTTCCGTATCAAAGGTTCAAGCTGCGTTTTCTGGCAGAATTTGCAGCCCATTACGAATGTCATAACTCAATTTAGGAATTGAGTTATGATCTCAAATTCTTACTGTAGAAAATTTTAAGTGATTAAAAGAATCGCCAATTGGAATTTCGTCAATCGGATAAACGAGTAATTTTTAATGAATTTTTCCGTAAGCTGCAGTCAGAAGTGACGAATCTGATTGCAGCTTAGTAAATGAATTTTTACGAATTTTTGGTAAAGGGTTAGATCTTGAAATTTAACACAAGGCCTAACCCTCCGAGAGGTACGCCACATAGAAAAATCATAATTTTTGAAGACTTGTAAACAGGTTAAACAGGTCACCAAAAACAGCTTATTTTCAGTGATACGAAACTTGATTGTTGATGTTATAAATTATGCCCACAATGTTCATATGTTGAAATTATGAATCAAATGCGTAATTTCCTAGTTCGACCAATTACGTGTGATGTGGAGTAATACAAATTTTAATTATGAAGTCGATTTAGCTTATATGCACATATCATATAATTAAGGGTAGTTAACTTTTGAAAAGTTAAACTAACCATGGACGGAGTCGAATAGTAGTTTTGACATAGAAAATACGTAAGGTGGAATAGTCGTGGTTATAATGACTAATCTAACCACCTTGTGAATAATGATGATAGTTTGACTCTTGACAAGCTAGATGGAGGTTTGGGAATGAAGCGGGTCAAACGGAGCAAGTACGAAAAGGAAAGCGTAATTTGGATGCGGGGTAAGTAAAAGCTTACACCCTTTTTAGTATACATCAGTTGTGTGTATTGAAAATGAATAAGGAAAAGTTAGTAATAGAGTTATAATGTTCCACGCAAATAATATGAGTCGGAACTAGTGCAATGGTGAGAAATCATAAACAATGGCAAAAAGGGTAAATTGGTAAATTAGTCATGTGACGATGAACTAATACGAAATTTTGAAACATTACGTTATGGTGTAAACCGGAATGGGTAAAAGGGCGAGATGGTAACTAGATATCATCTCATAATGGAAAATGGTCGTTCGGACTAAACGGGTCAAATGACATTGGCAAGATCATTTGACAATATTAATTGATGACCGCTTGTTGAGTTTTGTGATTACAGGAAATATCATACGGTTCGCGTTGGTATTAATTAGAAATTAATAGTGAAAGATATTTAAACGGGTCAATCCTATGACTCGAGCCAGGTACGCATATTTAGAATTATTGTTAAAAGCGATATTTTTGGTCAAATATTAGCGAAAGTCTTTCGTCGTAAAATGAAGGACTAAAATTAACCAAAAAACCCTTAATGGGTGAATTGGGCAAACGACCCATATGGGTTGTTTAGGAATTTGCATTAAGATTACGAAGAATAGGTAGATACCTTAATGTAGTAAAATGATGAGTGAAATTTAAAGTTAATGGTAAATCCCTCCAACGGGTCAAAATGAAGTTTTCCGCTTAACTCAACCTTTAGTTGCATAATGTATGAAAGTCTTGAACTCACGAGTTGATGGTTTTGAGATAATGAATACCTCAAAAATTTGTAATGATTTAAACAAATGTGGTTTAATGAATCATGAAACGGGTCAAAAGTGTTATAAAGGAATTTCAAGCCGAGAGCTTGAAATCTGAATTTTTGAAGTAGTTGAATATCAGGTTTTAACTCCATAAGATGGAGAAATAAATTTCGAACGCGTAGGAAAAAGAATCACGTAAAACGGACTTCTAGATCAAAAGTTATGGCCTTTGAAAGTTTGATTTTTGATAAATAAATATAGCTGGAAGAAATGCAGGTCCTAGATGCGGACCTGCTGGAAAACGATCTCCCCCGCGACACGCGAAGGAGAACCGGCACCGGGCGCGACACGCGGGTGTTGTCGCGGCACGCGAAGGAAAAGAAGGAGCCTCTCGCGTGGCGCGAGAGGCAAAATTCCGAAATTTTATTTTTATTTTATTTGCTTGTTTATGAAACTTGTTTATACATGTTTATAAGCTATCAAAACTAACTTTTAAGTTGGTTTTGATCATAGGTGATATCAAGTGTACCCGGATGGAGATCAAGCGATGGCAAAGGACCGAACAAACGAAAAATGAAGCTTCCGCAAGTTGTTTCGTCATTATTATAAAACGATGAATTAAATCACATTATGTTATATTACTTTAAATTGTAAAAGTTTTAATAAACCCGTATTTTTCATTGTAATTGTAACCGTAATTACATGATTATGGACTTAAATTATACGAAAATCGTTAAATAATAGCAAGGGTGTTACAGACGGGCTGTCGCCGCTACTGATTAGTTTGTCGCCGCTATTAGATTAGCAAGGGTTAACTAGGATAAGATATGTGTGGCTGGGGATTAAAGTGGGACACCTACCTTTAGCGGAGAAAGCCTGTCGCCGCTATTGATCCTAAAGTGTCGCCGCTATTGCCTTTTTAATCCCCAACCGTTACATCAGAATAATGATCAACGGCTGGGGTTTGGTTTTGACGCGGATCGACCAATAGCGGCGACACCTGGCCTGTCGCCGCTAATGGTATTCTTTTCTTGTAGTGTGTATCTAACTGGTGGCCATATAGGACGGTTTTTATAATATTTAAATTTTGAGAACGGTTTTTTAATTGACAGGAATAGAATTCTTCCAACTTTGGATGGATCACGTTCAAGAGCTGATTTTAGCATTTTCTCTGATATATTTAAAAGTAGAAATTTTTGTTGATCATTAGATGCGCATGCACTGGTGCACACTAACCCCAATTATATAATTTTATTTTACTGTTACTGAGACAGCAATAGTTTGATTTTTTTCAATAATTGTCACACTCATTGTTATTAATTTAAATTTAATGTAGCATGTGATATATACAAACATTTGTTCAATCAATAATACATATATATTATATATTTAAGTTTGATCATCAAGATCTTTCAAAATAGTCCACAAGATCAATAAGAGTATTAGGGAATGTTGCTTTTCATCCCACTATGTTACTCAAAGTCCACTCAAAACAGAAATTACGAAAAAAAAATATATAATATATAAATCCTCTGGTCTTTTTACACTAGAAGTAGGCATTGGGTAAAAGAAATGTTTTAAAAATGCAACGGAAATTGGCCACTTTTAAGGACACATTTAGTGACTTCCTACATAGTATCTCTGGCTTTGTAGGAGAGATTAATTACATAAAAGGGAGCAAAATACAAAAATAATTAAAGGAGTTGGTCTACGAGTTGGTGTACTTTTACTTAGACTAGATGGAAATAATGAAAGAAAACAGATGAAATCAAACTTTAAAAGAGTATAACTTGGGTCATTATATGAATTGGGTGGAGTTACAAAGCTCAAAAGCTGCTCACGTAGAGGTCTTGGCGATCATAAGGCAAACGGCCATAGACGGTCTGGCCCATCTGTTGCGCACCCAAATTTAATCTTTTATGGCTTCGATTTCACGACCCACATTTAACATTTTCTTATTCTTTCCTTTTTAGACCATGCGTAGTGGTACACATGAATAAAGCCCCTACCTATGGGCATTTTACGACACGTGTCATCCCAGTCAGCAAAGGGGCATTATGGGCGTTTTTCACAAATGGGCGTAGTGGGATAATGCCCAATAATGCCCCATCAATGATTACCTAATTAATATTTTCTTGTTTTTTTAATTTAAATATAAAGGTATTTGAGTTGGAATTACATGATTGGCCAAGTATGGTGAAAAAGGGCGTGGATTGAAACACGCTTGGAAGCTTTTTTTAAAAGAAAACGCCCAAAAACGCCCCCGGGGGGTGGGGCTACGGCGTGATGGGGCGTGATTGAGGGAGAAAATCGCCAGAATCATACCCACTACGGATGGTCTTAGTAGAAACACGTAAATCACTTATTATCTAAATTTACGTGTTTATTTATATTTTTAATTTTTGTATTTATACGATAGCTTTTCATTTTAAAAATTTAGCAATACCTTTCAAATTTAGCATTGTTTATAAATAAGCAACTCATGTGTAATGTTTTGATCATGCAATTTTATATCAATTTTTTTAGTATCCTTTTTTTTTTCTTCCACTCAGCGTCATTTATAAATTAAGAAATTACGTGTAGTGCAAACATAAAATAGGTTACCCGAAGAGGCGAAGATGCTCTACGGTGTCGGGACGTCGCGTTTTCTAGTTAATATTCCCAATCCTATTCCCTTTGTAAACCATCCATATATTTGTTATTTAGGCATCATATCCTGTCCGAATCAACTAAAAATGAATGGTTTGAAATTATGAAGTGAAAGTATTCAAAGATGTAGCAACCTGACTACAAAGTCATAATAACCCAAAGCCCTATTGAAAAGACGAGCGCAATTCTCTTCTGATGTTTCTACACCTCCCCTTTTTCATCATAGTATAAGTTCTTTTTCAGAAAAAAAAAGCCACTTTTTTACAAAAATTCAAGTGGTACATTTCCACCAAAGCTGTATAGTGACCTAATATAGAAGCTTCAAATCTGTTAGTTCAATGTATGTAGACATCATTTGGAACCATATTCATATCCCACTGTTCAAAAAAGGCTCCCACATGACACATTAACTGAGTGAAGCACTGTTGCAGCACTAACCTTAAAGTGGGGTTTTAGTGTTTTACTCTATTGTATTTACTATTTGTGACAATTACTTGCATCTAGTTTTAAAACCTTATAAGTTCCAGCAAATCTTTGTTGTAAAGATTGAAAGGAGAACAACATGAATGTAGGTTGTGTCCTTTATTATTTCTAGCTGGATAATTGCCAAGTTTATATTCGATCCTTAAGCTGCATGTTTTGTTCCGTAGCATGATTTAAGTCTCACACCCGGGTTTCCCCAAACACTTCAAAGAAACAAAAGCATGGATGCATCACTACCAACCGATGCTTCTGCTGCTTCTGATCATGTCTTTACTGTTGAAAGACATGATGAGTTGCAGCTTAGTCATGAGGACCGCAAGCGAATCACTGAACGAACCAAATGGGTTCTTGATTCGCCTGAGCCTCCTGGTTTTCGCCAAGAGATTCTTGGCTCTATCAAAAACGCCGTTTGTTCTCAGAAAAACAACAAGCGCAGTTCGTCACAACCCCCATTGGCTTGGGTTGTGGCCTTTTTGCGTTCGGTATTTCCCATACTAAATTGGGCTAGGGATTACAAGGCTTCAATGTTCAAGGATGACTTGCTTTCAGGGCTAACTCTTGCTAGCCTATGCATACCTCAGGTACATTTCTTGAGCAAAAGGTACACTCAATTACTAATATATTTACAATTTGCCTCTCTTTTTCCCTAATGGATATAAGTTTGGCAGAGTATTGGGTATGCTGCTTTAGCCCAACTTAATCCTCAGTATGGCCTATGTAAGTTTTAAAAACATCATATTATCAAAGTTGTGTTTTGTAGTAAGAATTCTAACTCTTTTTTCATTCTAAATGTGTTATATTATTTTACTTTCATAGACACTAGTGTGGTACCTCCTTTGATATATACAACAATGGGGACTTCACGAGAGCTAGCCATCGGTCCGGTTGCTGTGGTTTCCCTGCTGATATCTGCCATGTGCTCCAAAGTAATAAATCCTGTTGTTGATCCTACATCCTACACTAAGCTTGTGTTCACTGTCACTTTCTTCACTGGTGCTTTCCAAGCTCTTTTCAGCTTGTTCAGGTAAAAAATTTTCTTCTTTGTATTTGGGTTTTAGAATTTTTATTAAATTTTACGGGTAAAGTTTATTACAAAACACAATTATTGCAAGAAAAAAAAGAACAAATCTTACTTAGTCTGTTACATTTTATTAAGAATAACTCAAATACTTTAATCACAATTTTTTAATTCTAGTGATCTTTATATGATGTTATTTATTTTAATTCGTTACCCTTGCTGTTCTTGATTCGTAGGCTGGGTTTTCTTGTCGATTTTCTGTCGCAAGCAGCTATAGTAGGTTTCATGGCAGGTGCAGCCATTGTTATAGGTCTCCAACAGCTCAAGGGTTTGCTTGCCATTAGCCATTTCACCACAAAAACTGATGTTGTTTCCGTGTTGATTGCCGTTGCTAAATCATTCCGCACTTCAGTAAGTTTTCATCTTTTCATTTCTTTTGGCTTGACATATACATATTCCCTAGCCTTTTGATTTTCAAATATATTAAGTAAATTATCCACAGTCCCTAGAAGTCATTTTCAGGATGAAATAAGGGAATTACTTTATGTTAAGTTTCAGTTTAAAGATAAATATAATGTTTTTTCTTCTTTTTTTTTCTCAATTTAACAGTGGTACCCTCAGAATTTCATACTTGGATGTTCATTTCTCATCTTCATCCTGATCACGAGAATTATTGTAAGCAACAAATCAAACTTTAGTTCTTTTTACACGATATATGTTATATATGTGTTGGTTCTTTACTTTACAATATATGTTATTCTTATTTTTTTCCCATCATCCAAAAGTAAAAATTGCTTATTATATATATATAATTGTACAATTTTTAAGTAGCAGAGTGACAACTTTATCATTATTGGATGTAAGACATCAACCAGTGGCGGAACTAACCCAAAGAGTTAACGGTATCCTAATTTTTTTTAGGATCAGATGTATCCTTTATATAACAGAAACGGAGTTGAGGGGTATTTTTACACTACGGAAATGGAGTTAAGGGGTATTTTTACACTACGAAGACGGGGTTGAGGGTAGCCCGTGCTACCCCTATTAACACTCTATGTCCGCCACTGACATCAACTCACCTTAAAGATTTACAAGATTTATTGATAAATAAAATTATAGCGGGAAAAGTGAGATTTATTACAGTACGCGAAATTATGGTGAGAAAAATGAAAAATATCTAAATCTAGTAACATTTTGTCAAAAACTATCGAATGTATATGTCTATGCACACAAAAAGCCATTGAACTAACTTTTTCATATGTTTTTAATCGTCTAGCTACGCATGTGTAGCTAATATAATATAATATTATACATGACTTACTCATGAGCAGGTTATATACATAAACAAAAATTGTTCATTTTTATTTCGAACTTCAAAAGACGACGAATAAACATTTCATTTCTTCATTTTTTTCTTTAAAAACTTTTAAGAACAAAAATGAATAATTAATTTTGTGATGCATGTTGTCGCAATATTTAATGTTCTGTGTAGATCCTCCCCACGGAAGACTATATTATTAATTTATAATCATCTACTCTTGATAGTTCAGTTATTTTTGAACAAATTAAATTAGAAACTTGACGATGGATGAAGTATATATGTTAACTCATATGGAAAAATACCAGGGAAAAAAGAACAGAAAGTTATTCTGGTTACCCGCAGTCGCTCCTCTACTATCAGTAATTATCTCAACTGCGATCGTCTACCTAACTAGAGCTGATGAGCATGGAGTTAAAATAATCAAACATGTCAAAGGAGGATTGAATCCAAGTTCAGTTAATCAGTTGCAGTTCAACAGTCCACATCTCAGAGAATCAGTCAAAATTGGGCTCGTTTGTGCGGTCATTGCTCTAACGGTTCGCCTTGCTAAAAAATAGACACTTTTCTAGTCAATAATACCAAAAATTTAGATTTGGATAATGATTTTGTTAATTTATAATGGCAATATATTTTTACAGGAAGCTGTGGCAGTTGGCAGGTCTTTTGCTACAGTAAAGGGGTATAATATGGATGGGAATAAAGAAATGATAGCTATGGGGGTTATGAATATTGCTGGATCTATGACTTCTTGCTATGTTGCCACAGGTACATTTATTACATATTGTTGATATTTTCTTGCTATAATTTCAACATCATAAACTAATAGAAAAACTTGAAAAGACATACAAAAATCAGTTAACTTATATGCTCGATTTCTTGTTTATTCAGGTTCATTTTCGCGCACTGCTGTAAACTTTTTTGCTGGCTGTCAAACAGCAGTGTCTAACGTAGTCATGGCCATCACGGTGCTCTTAATGCTACAATTTTTAACGGGGCTACTGTACTACACTCCGGTTGCCATACTATCCTCGATTATCTTATCTGCACTACCGGGACTAATCAACTATACTGAAGCTTATAATATCTGGAAAGTTGACAAACTCGACTTTTTGGCTTGTGCCGGAGCTTTCTTTGGTGTGTTGTTTGCTTCGGTAGAGATAGGTCTTATGGTTGCGGTAAGCATTCTTCACCTTTACCGTCTAAATTAATTTATATATATAGGATAAGGATCGATGCGGAACACTATTTTGTGTAAACAGGTAAAACAAAATATATCATTCACTTTTTCAATTTTAGAATAAACGGAGAGTAATAATAAAAAGTAATATTGTTTGTTCGTCTCGCCTAATATTATATATGTATATGTGCGTGCGCGCGCGCGCATACGTATGTTAATGATTATAAACTAAATTAGTTTTATGGTATTTATGTACAAAAACATATACGTACATTTATATGTAAGAAGTATAGATTTAAAAGATATATGTTATTAATCAAAAAATTAAACGAGTTTGGTTTGGTTTTTTTTTTTTATGGTGGTATAATTTAGTGTTTTGTCACCATAATTTTTAAATTAATTAAAATAACGGTAGTATCTAAAAGTGCAAAATTCTAAAAGTTTTGAGACTGTTGTGTGATCATACATTGGTACTTGTTGATTTTATTATACACTTAGATTTCAAAATTTAGATGATAATTTTTGTTTGAATTTAACAGAGAAAACGATTGATCAATTATTATTTATGTTCGAGTCATCATAAAAGTATGCGGCTATCATGAAAAATTGTTCTTTAAGTAAACAAATAACTTTCTTCGATAGTTACAGTTTTAATGGGAAGGACATTTTTTTGTAAATAGAGTTCATCAAAACCCCTCTTTCAAAACAGAGTAAAATGCAAAATGGTCTCTATGTTTAGATTACTTTTTCTACTTCACTCAAAAAATTAATTTTTTTGTATCTAAGTCACTCAGGTTTCATTTTTGCTGTCATGTTCATCCAAATGGTATACTGGGCCAGACATTTCTATTAACCTCTCCCCTTTTTTTGTCGTTGTCCTTATTTAAATAAAGGGTATAATGGTCATTTTAGGTGTTTTTAATGAAGAAAACGACAAAAAAGGATAAAAGGTTAACAGAAATTTTTAACACAGTATTTACCATTTGGATGAAAATGACAATAAAAATAAAACCTTAGAGACCCAGTTACAAAAAAGTTTTATTTTTAGTCTGAAGTGGCAAAAGTGATATAAACTGGGTGACCATTTTAGCATTTTATTCTTCAAAACAAGAAAACATGCACAAAAGGGAACGTACATATGAGAGCAGGGGCGAAGTATATAAGGGGCGAGAGGGGGCGCCCGACCCCCAGAACTTTTCGCTCAGTTATATATGTAGTTTTCGTATAGAAAATTTTGAATATGTCCGTTTTCAACCCCCGGTTCTATAGAAATATTTGGATATATACGTTTTCGACCCCCCGTCATTCTGGTCAATCTTCGCTACTGTATGAGAGCTCTTGAAAAAATTGTACAAAATGTTTCTTTTATTTACAATTATATCATCTACCTCAAAAGTCACCATCAAATATGCTTTCTAGTTTTACTTTATTCATCATGCACAACCAATTTTCACAACTGATTTATTATCTTGTATAGTAGGAATGTTTTGAATTACGAATTATTTCAGTTACTCCACTTTTTTCAATTCTATAATGAACTCAATATTTAATTTCTTGCATTATGTATATTTTCACAACCGGTTAAAACAAAGAGTAATCTTATGAATAATGTTTAGTGATATTTTTATGTTTCAATTCTAAATAGCAAGTAAGTTTGGTAATTATCTGTTTCTGGCTCACCGACTTTGAACCTGATGTGAAAATTATAAAAACAAATTAATCAATATTTACATTAAAGTAGTTTTACTGATGAAAATTTTGAATAACTTTGTAAAACAATATAAAAATTTTCTATGATTTTTACGTTATTAAAAAGTGTGAGGCCTTTAATGAATGTGACAATCTACTTATTAAAGAAGTGAAGACTGAAAATTTATGAGTTGCTTCCATCCATGAAATTTTATCCAGTAGTATGATGCATTATTAAATTCTAATGGGAACTAATAGTTGAATACAGTATCCAATTTGAGCTAGGTTCATAAAGGACCACAAAAAGAAAGCTAACCACAATATCAAAGTTGACCTAGGTTCTGGTGTTAAATATATATTTATTTTTCCAAAAGAAATAGATATGAATTTTTTTAACGGCAAATTTGGATCACTGGCGGAGTACTGGAGTATCATCATGCCATCAGCGGAACCACTCGATCATATCCATCTCCACTAGGCATAACGTCTATACACCAATTCAGGAGGAAACCCAATAAATAAGGAAAACCCTTTGTGGGAATTGAATCCAGGACCTATTGGTCACAAAGGCTTATCTCACCCTAAAATGTCACTAGGCTATAAAGCGATAGGCTTAGATATGAAATATAATCAATACCTTTAAAAATAGAAAATATGGTCAAGTCCTTTTCTCATTGGAAAACATAACTTTGTTCTGAATTATTTAAGATTTTGTGATTCAGTTTCACTTTTAGTAAATTTCCTTAAATTTGAACTAGATGTCATGCAAGTATTATCAAACTTTAATGCCAAAAAGCTATTAGCTTTTAGATTATCAAGAGTAACGATTTATATATTGATTAATAATTGCATCCTTTATATGACAGATTACTGTTTCATTTGCTAAGATAATTCTCAATGCACTGCGCCCTCGCGTGCAAGAACTAGGAAGGCTTCCGGGAACAGATATCTTCTGTGAAGTTGATCAGTATCCTGTCGCACAAGCGGTTCCAGGTGTTCTAATAATCCGACTCAATTCTGGCTTGCTTTGCTTTACAAATGCAAATCCCCTCAGAGATAGGTACATGTTTGATATATAAGCTATGTGTACAGGAAGAATATTCATTTAACACAACTACACCCTTTTGAGACAAGCAACTACAAGTCCTTATTCAAATCATTTATTTTGCTCTCAAATAATAATTAAATAAACAGTTTCGATATATAATCCCATTATTGTTGAACAAAAGGGAAGGGGATTATAAGCCGTTTTAATAAGCAATTCCTTAGTAATCTTGATTAATCATTTAGGATATTGAATTGGGTAGCCGAAGATAACGGAAAAGAAGACATTAAAAGACCAATCAGTGGAATAATCCTCGACATGTCTAGTAAGTGAATTTTGTCCCTGCTATATGACAGAACTATATGATTCTGGGTCAAATAATCTGGATGTGTTCAGGGACTAATATCTCTAACTATAGGTGTCACCAACATTGATTATGCCGGAATTTTAGCATTGGAAGAAACTAACAAGAAGTTGCTTTCAGGAGGTATCAAAGTACGATTCTTACACCAACTTCAACAAATTTTCCTTTTGTTCCATTCTTTCATTAAACAACTTACAGGTCAATCAGAGCATGATCCGTTTAATGAAATATGATAACCCAAACACTACCGTTTTCTAAGACGTCTAGATATGTCAACACAAAACCTGTTTATTCTTGTGTCGTGTCAGAAATTGTCACGTCCCTTGCTCACTCTTTACATGACTTTAAAACTGATCCTATGAATCATTATATTCCAACAACTCACAAGAAAACAAAATTACACAAATTCTTAACACCGTATTTTATTTTAAAGGGCAAAATCACAATTACAATAGATAAAGTGAATATATGTACCAAGCACAAGCCTTATTTAAGCCACACCACTAAGAGCATCCACAATGCTATACAAACCGCCAGTTTACCTATCAGATTAGATTCCAAACATCCATAAAACTGCACATTTCTCCCACAACGCTATGAAAATTTCACACATCCAATAATATACACGCACACACACATACATATATGTGTGTGTGTGTGTAAATATATGGGTGTGTGAGTCGATAAGAGAGTGGAGGCCAGCCATATCGTCTTCTATCAGTCTGTATTCCCAAAGGGCCCCAATTCGGATGAATTCCACAATGCGGCACATCCTCTTTTTCTTGGTTTGGATTTTCCGAACGAGCTCCATGTAAGCATCGTTGAAGCTGCTCTTATATTTACACAGTGAGTGATGCTTACAAGAAAGACATCTAAAGTGTCACTAGATTCAATCAGTATCCAATTGGATGTTTCACACACACACCTGTAATAGACTTGTTAAAGCTACCTAGGTAAATACGTCAAGAACGAGTTGTTAAACAAAACACAAACACACACTCAATTTCAATGAACTCTAGTATTCGTATATCCAACAACTGCTTAAAACTTAGATACAATAATCCCTCATACATAACCCTACTCATGGTTATTTATGTATATGGGTAACTCAACTTGGTCAACAAGGCATTACCAGATATAACTAATCCCTAATTACAACCCCATAAACATGTTAACAACACTTAATGGATTCCACGGGTCCAACCGGGTTGGCACGTCCCACTTACTCGTGAAGGGCCTAAACAGGCGGACAATTACCAACAATCACCGCCCATTTCCCACTCGAAACTAGGAGGTTTTCAACACCAAGTAGACTTTGCATTTCACCTAACTTACTTTTGCTAGAGCTTTGTTGAGTATGTTTGCCTGTTATTTCTTTCCATTTATCTGTTTCACCACCACCTCCTTGTGATCCACACACTCCCGAATTTAATGAAAACCGGCCTTTATATGCTTGCTTCAACTACGAAGAATGAGATTTCCATCCAAAACAATCGTTGATGCATTGCAAATCCCTAATAAAACTTCTTGCAACTTTTCCTCAGTTAATTCTCCCAATAATTCATGTAACCATATGGATTGGCATGCGGCCGAGCTTGCCGACATGTACTCCGCTTCACATTATGAAAGGGTTATGGTGTTTTGTTTCTAAGAGCACTCGAGGTTTCCTGGTAATAAAACAGGTGACTAGTAGTGCTTCTTTCATCATCATGGTCAATGTTGTGATTGCTATCACTATACCCGACTAACATCTTTGATCCGCCTCTTTTATACTTATCCCATATCCACATGTGCCATTAACATAATAAAGTATTTGTTTAACTTCCTCCAAGTGAAATTGCTTAGGAGTTTGCGTGTGTCTACTAACCATACCCACCGAGAACACCATGTCGGGTCGTGTGTGTATAAAATACCAAAGACACCCAACCAATTCATTATTTCTCTGAAGCAAATACACATAAATCATCAACAATAACAATAAACCAATTCAAACTCAAGCCATATCAAATTTGCATCAATTCACTATAAATCAAATCACAGCTAAACACCATTTCACTAGTAAACAAAAAATAAGAAGGGGCATGTATGTGATGTGTTTATTTACTCAACCCAAAGAAAATCCCATAACAAACAAATCACCAAAAAAACTATTATTAAATTCAGGCACTGGTTTCCACCGATCAACAATCAATTCGCTGACAGATCTGCATATCTTTTTATCCATTCACACCTTATCTTGTTTCTCTGATTCTATAAGATCACAATCTCACAAATCAATGGCAGAAAAGCTACCGATGATTCATCGTTCAACCTTCTTATTACCGCCAGAAACAACCGCCACCGTCACCGGAACTCTTCCGACGACACACGCACTCATTATTCTCAATCAACGTCTTCCAAAGTTTTCACCGTTACTCTGGGAACATGGTGAGTGTAAACTCGTTCATGTGTATTGTGTTTTCATACGATGTTAATCGTGTGTGTGCTGAAGGTGGAGGCGTGGAGCTAATCGGCGATGTGGAGGAGCAGTGGAGGGGTAGACAACGGCTGTGGCGGAGGAGACGGTGGAGGAGCAGTGCAGGGGGAGGAGGAGCTGTGGAGGAGATGGGAGGAAGGGGCATGCATGTCAAGTGTTTCATTCAGCGACTTTTCAAATCTGAACCATTCAGATCTAAATGGAACCATTAAGAGGTAAGGGTTTTGTGAACCAAACAACCCAGCCTTTGACCGATTCAGAGGTAAGCTCTGAATGGATCCATTCAGATGTAAACAAACAGCCCCTAACCTTTGATTTCTGAATGAATAATGATTGTGAATGTATAAGTATGTTTACAATTGAAATATCTAATCCTATTTATACTAATCTAAAAGGTGTGATCCAATAGATGCGTCTCTTCATGAACGGGTGTGTCTTGTAATCTTGTGGATGAGATTGAATCTTGAAGAGTTGCGTCTTTTAATCAAAGTTGTGTCCTTTGTCTTCCTTGTGGCTGAAATCGATCAAATGGGTGTGTCCCTAGGGTTTTCGCAACCCTTGGGGTGGTGGTTATCATCTTCTGGTTTGCCACCTTTAGCCCATGTACTTTGTAACCGCCATCTAAACTAACTTTAAACTATTTACATAAACTACCCGCTACTTTTGTCCCGCATGGATTAAGGAATTAAATATCAATATTCCCCCTAATTTCTTAATCCATGCCTTCAATATCTTCATGCTTTAGCATCTTCATTCTTCAAGAGAATGAAGTCTTCATCATCTACTTGATCTTCTTTACTTGCACCATGATCGTTCTTCGTGTCTTGATTGCCATCACGTGTTTCTCCATATTTATCACGAGCTTGTTGTAGTAGATCCTTGCAGTCTTCTTTGATTGCCATTAGGAGAGTTGGTTCCTCGTCTTCTTGCACAAGATTTGATTCCTCTCCTCTTTGGTTTGATTCAAGACAATTTGAGGCATAATGACCAAACTTTTGGCAATTATAGCATTTTATCTTGCTTAAATTCTTCCCAAACTTCTTTTGGTTGCTTCTATTCTTGTAAGCATTCTGTGAGGCACCCTCCTCCCTTCTTTGTTCTTTATAGTTATCATGTGATGAAACGTCATCATCTACTTCTTGTCTGAACTTTCCATCATGGCACTGCCTTGTGATGAATTGAACCTTCCTTGTCCATTGTTCCCAAAACGCCTTCCACGACCATAGTTCTTGTCGCGTCGTGTATACATAAGTTTCTCTTGATTATATATCGGGTTTTCATCCACCAAACCGGCCCTTTCTTCATAGGCTTTCAATCTTCCAATTGTCTCATCTAGCGTCGTTGTTTCTAGATCGGCGAATTGTTCAATGGTTGCAACGATATGAACGAACCTTCTTGGTACATAACTTAGAAGTTTCCGTACTAAAGTTGGTTGATCAAATGTAGAACCAAGAGCACTTGCCCTAGTGACAATACCATTAAGCCTTGCAGTGAACGAATCGATAGTATTGTCTTCCTTCATTTTCAACATCTCAAACTCTATTTTGAGTGTTTGAAGACGTGCCTTCTGCACTCGATCTGCACCGACGTGCCTTGTCTTTAATGCATCCCAAATTTCTTTTGCACTCTTGCAACTTGCAGCTTGTATTATCATATCTTCCGGTAGTGCTTGAAATAGATACGCGGTTGCCGTCATGTCCTTCTTTTCATCGAGTTGCGTATTTTCCTTTGGTTCTATCATTTCCCATAATCCGTTTGCCCTAAGTATGGTTTTGATACATACCGTATAGTTTGTAGACTTTAAGATAGGACACTGAAACTGTGAGAAGGAACTACCCTCTTTAATTACTACATTTGACGGAGAAGCTCCTCCTGAATCCGCCAAAATTTCTTTCCCAATAATTTTTACTTTCTATACTTTGGTTTTCTCCTAAAACCGAAATCTATGATTCCAAAGTTCACACTAACTTTCTAACGGAATCAAACCAATTTCTAAACCTTATATAAATTCCAGAAAAACAGAATGTAGAACCTGGAATATGCAAACCTATGTAATTCCGACTACTCTTATCGTGATTCTCCGCACGGTTTTCTGACTTTTCCTAACAACCCTCTTGGCTGCGTTTTTTTTTTCTTTGCGGTAAAATGGACCCCAAAATTTCTCAGATTTTGTCTCTTTTGCAAATTTCAAACAACCCAAACTTCTATGATTCGCGATAGTTTCTTCAAACTTCTATGTTCCCGTTTTCTTAACCCAAATCGTAGCCTCTTGCCTTGATTTGAATTAACAAAAACACAGAATCCAAACACCCTCAGTGATGATCGGATCAAAAATCGAACACCCTCCTGATGACCGATTAACGAACAAAGAACAATCGTACCCGCTTGATGCGATTGGTGTTAAAACCTAACAAGAACAACCCAATCGACGCCACCTGCGTGATCACAATTGTAAAGAACGGAATTCAACCACCCACTTGATGATCGTCTTCCCGAAACGAATTTGAGCCCTAGGCTCTGATACCAATGTTGCCCAGAATCTTGATGAACACAATGAATATAACAATGAATGAATAAACACAAACTAACCTTTGATTTCTGAATGAATAATGATTGTGAATGTATAAGTATACAATTGAAATATCTAATCCTATTTATACTAATCTAAAAGGAGCGATCCAATAGATGCGTCTCTTCATGAACGGGTGTGTCTTGTAATCTTGTGGATGAGATTGAATCTTGAAGAGTTGCTTCTTTTAATCAAAGTTGTGTCCCTTGTCTTCCTTGTGGCTGAAATCAATCAAATGGGTGTGTCCCTAGAGGTTTCGCAACCCTTGGGGTGGTGGTTATCATCTTCTAGTTTGCCACCTTTAGTCCCTGTACTTTGTAACCGCCATCTAAACTAACTTTAAACTATTTACATAAACTACCTGCTACTTTTGACCCACATGGATTAAGGAATTAAATATCAATATTTACCCAAAAAAGACAACATTTCCATTGTAGTGTTGGTGATAATTAGGGTGACATTTTAACTTTTGGTTGCAGTTGACAATCGCTAGTCCTAGATGGCAAGTGATTCACAAACTAAAAGTAGCAAAGTTCGTAGATAAAGTTGGAAGAGACTGCATCTTCCTCACTGTTTGTGAAGCCGTTGATTCCTTTGTTGGTTCCAAGTTCACAGGTCCTGGCAATTGTTGATCAATGCTTTTATCTACAGCTTCTATTGAATGAGGTTGATCCTTAATCATTTTCCTTAGAAGCTAAACTCCTTTAATATGTAAAAGTGGACTTCAGTTATGTATAATATGATACTTTGTGTTGTTTTCACTCAACTGTTTTTGTTAATAAATAAAAACAAAACAGTGGGTATCTTATAGAACCCCTATCATGAACCAGATGCAATGTATTTCACTTTTCGTGTAACATATATATTAATTATTGCAAACAAAATGTAATGCAAAGGGTTTTGCCTATTGTCTGTTTCTTTTTCAACCAGATTAACTTTTTTATTGGCATAGATTTGTTTATAAACTGAACTCTATAAACATTAAACACAATTACAGCAGAAGGGAACAAGCCATGCATGGACTGTTGGTTCAGGCCCTCAAGATCACTCTCAAACTCACGTATGAATCTTATACAAATATGTAAAACTTGCAGAAGAAAGGAAAATGGAGAAAACTTTCAGTGATTTATTCAATGCCAATACATGCCTTAAATAGGCTAACAACTACTGAACACACAAAAGGCTTAACAAACTATTACCGATTCAAAAGGCACTATCCTAAAGAACCGTTTGACTCAACCTAAAAACCAACGGTTACTTTGACTTCTAAATATCACTGCATACAAGTTCAACTATCACGTGCAAACTAACAACTTGGGCTCTGACCCATTATTTTTTGACCCATTAAGCTAAACTCTTGCTGACTCAATGAAAGTCCATCAAGATTATCCAACATGGACTACAAATCCAATCAATCTGATAATCGTTTTGTTTCTTTTGATAAAAAGTCACACCATTTTTATCATGTTATAAAACCCACAGGCCCATGATCTAGGCACCACATCTATGCATCTATTATCCATCCTTTTCGAAGGGAATATGTTGGTACACTTTATGTGGACACGACTCGGCTCGGTTCGACTCAGCTCGGTTCGACTTGGTTTCGACTTGGTTAGGTCCGGCTCCAGCCCGACGTCACGACATTCCTCAGTCGTGCGCCCCAGAGTTCGACATGCGAAGCACGGAGCGCCGCGAACAAGTCCCGCAAGACACATCACCATGACATCATCTCTGTGATGTCATGATGATGTCACCATATTTGTCTTATGTTGAATTATGTGAAAGCTTGTATCAGAAACATATCTGGATCGTAATTCTTTCATTGGGCCGAGACTGTGATGGGCTCTTGACTTCTTCAGTTGGGCTTCAACAACACTTGACGAAACAGAATTATGAATATATGTATATCGACGAAACAGGTGTGTTTCGTCGACTATGTGTGTTTCGCCGAGAGTTATTGTTGTTTCGTCATTGTCTGTGTCTCAGCTTAGTATAAATACACATCTCTGTTTCATTTGAACACAGAGATGAGTGCAGAGAGATCAGAAAATACTTGTAAAGAAACTCTGTCAAAATTCCGTCAAAACTGTGTTTGTATCAGTTGTAATCGGTTCTCATCCCGTTAATCAATCGATTGTGTTTCATTGGTTAATCCGTGTTCTTTATAAACTTTGTTTGGTTTGCACCGTCACGGGGATTCCGCACCCGTTACCGTGTTCGTGATAAACATGGATAGGTTTTCGTATCGGATCCACCGGAAAAACGGACCTACAATTGGTATCAGAGCTTTGGCTCTAATTCTTGTTTAAAACCAAACATTGTTCGTGTTTTATCAAGTGTGTTCTTCAGATTTTCAGTTTTTGTTCTTAAAAATTTCATACTTTTCTGGAAAATTGTTCAAAAATCAGTGTTTGATGTGTTGTTTTGCTATAATTTTTAGTGAAAACCTTATTATTTTGCTTGTCTACGTGTTAGCATTTGGTTTTTTTATTGAAAGTTTAAGCAAATCTTTGTTCGACAAAATTCTCCGGCACCGGAAAACTCATAAGTTAACCGGAATATTCAAAGTGTTCTTAGATTGTTGTTGTTTGATCTGAATTTAGTATTAAATTAAAAGTGTCAATTGATTTTAATAAAATTGTTGACTTTTGTGATAAGTGATGATGTTTTGTTGAATATAGAAATCTCGATACAAGCAAAGTTGAATATTGTGGCAAAGTGTCAGAAGATAAAAGATAAGGTCCAAGAAATATCTACAAACAAAATATCTTACATCCAGTTTCGTCACAATCATTCTTATCAGTTTCGTCGCAGTCACTTAACCTTCTGATTCGTCGCAAAAAGCTCAGCTTTCTGTTTCGTCGCAAAAAGTTCAGCATTCTGTTTCGTCGCAAAAAGTTCAGCATTCTGTTTCGTCGCAAATAGTTCAGCTTTCTGTTTCGTCGCAAAAAGTTCAGCATTCTGTTTCGTCGCAAATAGTTCAGCTTTCTGTTTCGTCGCAAAAAGTTCAGCATTCTGTTTCGTCGCAAATAGTTCAGCATTCTGTTTCGTCGCAAATAATTCAGCTTTCTGTTTCGTCGCAAAAAGTTCAGCTTTCAGTTTCGTCGCCTTATATCATCACAAGTGTTTCGTGGAAAGTGTTTCGTCGAGATACTTGTCAATTTTTAAACAGAAGACTTCCAAAAGTGTGATAACAGTCTGTTTCAAGTGTGTGACCAGTTTTTTTGTGAAATGTATTCTGGAGGAGGTTTTATCCCGTCAGCAAGTTCCAGTTCAGCTCAGACTTATTCTGGAGGAGGTTTTATTCCTTTTATACCTCCAGTAAATACTACTCAACCTCAAGCATATTCAGGAGGAGGTTTTAATCCATCACTACCACAACAACAAGTCCAACCACAACAACAACAGGCATATTCTGGAGGAGGTTTTGACCCGTCAGCTTATCTGCGGCAACC
Organism: Helianthus tuberosus; assembly: GCA_030545235.1. Lineage (NCBI taxonomy): Eukaryota > Viridiplantae > Streptophyta > Magnoliopsida > Asterales > Asteraceae > Helianthus > Helianthus tuberosus. Next base: position 2,329,987 of record JARYGA010001261.1, on the reverse strand, counting down.
AAAGTTACAAACGGCGTTTGTATCAAATACAAACTCTTCTCCGTTTCCTCAACAAACTCAGGCTTATTCTGGAGGAGCCATACAGTTGGGAAACAGTGATCAAACAAGAACTGCGCTTTATGCTAAGTTGTCAAGAATGTCAGTGATGGTGAATCTTCAGGAAGCTATTACAGTTCAGAATCAGACGTCAAGGAGGGAATGGATTCTGAAGCTGAAAATTTGTCGAATGATGCTAACGAGAAATCTGACTTGATCAAGAAAGCTGATGCGACTTCAAAAGAAATGGAGAAGATTCTCACTGAAGATGGATCTTTCTCTTCTCAGACTGCCTTTATGGCAAATGTCTCAGCTTCTACAAGTCAGGTAAAATCTGAAATTCTTATCAACTGTAGAGATTGTGAATATATGAAAAATGAATTTGATAGAATAAAACTTGAATGTGATACGATTCATATTCACAATCAGAATTTAGTTGTTGAAATGGCTAAATGCAAGGAAGCGAATATGGCTTTGGTTCGAAACGAAAAAGAATTTAAATCTATGATTGAAATTCAAAAGAAAAATGTTTCCGAAGTGACAAAAACTGTTTATCATAAACAAGTTAGTATAAATGATTACATTAACATTGTTGAGGAAACTAAAAAAGAACTAGCCATTGCCAAATGTGAGCATGATGCAATCAAGCAAAAATTGGAGAGTTACTCTAACTCCCGATTTGTGCTCGATCACATTATTGATGTTCAACAACTAAAGGGAAACAAGAAAGGTGTTGGGTATAAGAAGTGTCCGCCCCCTTTGAGACATGATTATACTTATATGCCCGATGAGGAAGAAATGCCACGTTTTGAGCCAACTGTACCTCTTAATTATGAGGAAGTTACAACTGGCTTAGGGTTCAAAACGGACAATTCATCGGAGGGCTCATCTGATCGGAAAGAAAAGTCATCATGTGCTTCAAATCAAAGTCCTCCAATCATTAAGGACTATGATTCGTCCGATGATGAACCAGATGTGAGTGATGAGGATAAATCTCTTGAGAAGAACAAAGGAGTAGAAGTGCCTTTTGAGAATCACATTCTGTGTGATCCTCCTACTCCTGTTGTACACTCAACTGTTAAACAAGAGATAGATCCTATCACTGAGACAGTGTCTACCATTAAAAGTGATAACGTGTTGTATACTTTGGTCGGTGATAGTAAAATTTATTCAGACAAATATTTTCCAATCAAAAACGTCAATCAATCCTTGATTGATAAAGTGTTTGAAGATAATACAACTAAGTTTTTGGGAAAAGCGATCCCGAGAGTTTCAGTAACTCAGTGTGATCCGATTCCAAAAGCTGAAGTTAGAAGAAAATTTGGAAATCAAAAATCACCAACAAAGCAACAACCTGTTGCTTTTAAGGGTAAACAACAACAACGAGCTCCAAAGCCTAAGGCTAAGGTTGAATCAAAAGGAGCTCGTTACAAGAAGAAGGCAAAAGACGTTAAATTTGTGGCCTCCAAAGGTACTGATAAAGTGGAGACTTTTGAAAATAAGTCAAATACCGATTTTGTTCAAAAAGTCAACATTTTGAAACGTAATAGTGATAAGAGTTACACTCAATGCACAAATGGGTGTCAAGCTAGTACCTCTGGGTCTACAACTTCAACGTCAGGCCGTCAATCAGGTTCTCCTAAGTTTGTTGAAAGGAGAACTTGTTTCAAATGTGGGAAGTTTGGGCATATCATTAAAGACTGCACAAACTCGCCCAAACCAAATTTTGTAGAAAGAGCACCACCTGAAAAGGTTCACCCACAACGTCGTCCTGTTTCACCAAAACATGATAAAGAACTGTTAAAGAACAAGAAACAAAACAACGACGTCAAAACGTCAAAAAGGTTGAAAAGGCGTTAAAACCGGAGGTTGTCCTAACAAAATCTGTTGAATCAAATGTTAAATATGAAAAACAAAAACAGATTTGGATACCAAAATCGGTAAATGTTTCAGGGGGAGCTCATTCTATTCCGAATCATCGGGAAATGGATGTCACAATCCTCGATGATGACGGACGACCCAAGTCTGTGAAGGCTTGGGTCCCCCTCTCCAACTAATCTCTGAGTGAGTGTGCAGGATGTTCCAGGAGGAACTATCGATAGTCATCGGATTGTTGATAGTGGAGTGTCCATGCACAATATAGGCGACTCAAAGCTCCAAGATATTGTTATTTCTAGGAGTGGTTGCCTTTGATGGAGAGAAGAAGAAAAAGAAAAGAAGACAGAATTGTCTGTCGAAAGAATTTGAAAAGCTTCGACAAAATGAAAATCATTCCAAGAGTTTGATTGTTCAAGGTTTTGATCGGGTCCCCAGGGTAGATTCAAATCAAAATTGTGATTGAAGAAAATGTGTTTGTTGAACAAACCAACCTGGTGTGCGGATGCCTTGGCGTGGACTGAAAAACCGCACACTACTTCTCAAAGAGAAAGACAAAGACCTTCGCTGGTGCAATGTGGAAGACCAGCCGGACCCAAAGGTTTATGATCTTGTTGCTGTGAAGAGATTTCTCAGTAGCTACAAAATCGACTTAGAAATCCACACCGGGTGGATATCCAGTTTGGGAGAGCGCTCAGATTCCTTGCAATGCACGAAGCAGTTGCAGGATACGGTTTTAAATTTCTAATCATCTCTCCTTTACTTGTCGATATTTAAGCTGCTTTATAAATTGTTGTCATCTCGTAGCACTCTTTGGCCAGACAATGTTGTCATGGTCCGCACCGCTTACCGACATGCCAACTGATTTTTCCAAAATTCGAGAAATCATTTCTGATTAAAATTAATTTTGGTAAACGGCATCGAGGTAAAACATGAGTTAACTGACATCGGAAAATCGTTTTTGTAAATACCTTTGTGTCTTTTAAATTTATCTTAGTTTGTTGATTTTAGGGGGAGTAAATCAAAATTTGAAAAATTCAAAAACAGTGAAAAATTTCAAAACTCGAAAACATTGAAAAACAAAAATGAGTTTCCTGGCGAGAAAAAAAAAGAGAAAATGATAGTAGATCAGTGGTCTGTTGAAACCTCTTTAAACTGAAATGCAAAATGTAAAATGTTAAGCAGCTCTATATTCGATGTATCGGTAGGCTCACAATCATATTAAAGTGTGTAGGGTGATATAAACCTTAATCGACTGAAGATCAGGTGGGAACCGCACATTGGCATATGGTCTTAGTACCGAAATCTCGTTTGAGAGATTGCCGAGATCTGAAATATTCGGTCTTTATGCTGCTTATCATCTGGGTATCATGGTTGTATCAAACCGTAAAAATAACGGAGACGAAGTCTAAGATCTTCCATGATACTATACAAACGTGTACATACTGCTTTCGACCTCAATAAGTGATCAACAATCACATGTCCAAACAAAATAAGTGATAAATTATCACAGATTCTTTGCGGGAGTCAAGTTCGTCTCTCTGCTGTACGAAAGTACTGACCTGTTCACGGACTTGCTCCTGTGCCCTCATGCATATGAAAATCAAGTTCCTCATCAATAAGTGATTCTATCACATAGGGCTTGTTTTCAATCAAAATAAGTGAGTTTCTCACATCTTTTATACGGTCAAACAGATGATAAACAGTATACTCACCGGTAAGATGAACTCTCGCGCATGCCTTGATACGGGAATGTGTCGTGATGTGGATGAACACCGGTCGGTAAGTATAATTCATACTCTAATCGTATCCCCTCGCCATGATTACATCTGATAAGTTGAGCTTAAGTGGACAACAATACCGATAATTGTTATAGGATGCTTATCTAAATGTTAACTAATTGAACAAAAAGAGCGTTTTGGCGTGACCGTACACTGATATGATTCTCTTACCCTCGATACTCGCAAAAAGAATGTCTGTAAATATTTATTTACTGCTTTCAGTTTCTGTATCGTTGTATATATTTATTTATTGCTTTCCGTCTTTACATTTGAAAAATGAAAAATTCCAAAAAGATTTTAGGTGTGTTTTAATATAAACTTTATAAAATCCAAAAAGATTTTGCTTCTAGTTTATTTTTGATTGACCGATGTTGGAACTCGAGTCTATTCTACCCAAAATCCTGATTGTAAGCCTGAAAACAATTGCACCTTCATAAACAGTCGAAGTTAACAAGTTTTGAAAGTTAAAGGATTAAAATTGAACATTTTGTTAAACTTTCAAACTGTTGTCGGTTGGTGATTGATTGAGATTTGATCTCATATGTGTCATTTGTTTAAATGTTAACTATATTCCAAGCGGTTGTTCTCATTACGTGTTTAGCTTTCTTGCATGTGCAGATGCTAAAGGCGAGGAGAACATGTTCGATGACAAGCTTTGGAATGAAGACACGAAGTGGAGGCACTCAAAGGATAAAATGATCGAGTTGCCGCTGACCCTTCATCAACACCACAAGGATCTGAAGAATTGACAAGTCAAAAGATTCACGAGCATAACTCAATGGAGAGTTCATTTTAAGGGGGAGTTTGTTAACACACTACCTAAATGAAAAGGGAGTTTGTTGATACACTTTCTTCTTACGACGCGTGAAGACTTTGAAGATCCTCCGACATGAAAGACACAGAAGACGAACAATCATAGAAGTCGAACCTCACGAGTAGCGTCCAAGGGGGAGATTGTTGGTACACTTTATGTGGACACGACTCGGCTCGGTTCGACTCAGCTCGGTTCGACTTGGTTTCGACTTGGTTAGGTCCGGCTCCAGCCCGACGTCACGACATTCCTCAGTCGTGCGCCCCAGAGTTCGACATGCGAAGCACGGAGCGCCGCGAACAAGTCCCGCAAGACACATCACCATGACATCATCTCTGTGATGTCATGATGATGTCACCATATTTGTCTTATGTTGAATTATGTGAAAGCTTGTATCAGAAACATATCTGGATCGTAATTCTTTCATTGGGCCGAGACTGTGATGGGCTCTTGACTTCTTCAGTTGGGCTTCAACAACACTTGACGAAACAGAATTATGAATATATGTATATGGACGAAACAGGTGTGTTTCGTCGACTATGTGTGTTTCGCCGAGAGTTATTGTTGTTTCGTCATTGTCTGTGTCTCAGCTTAGTATAAATACACATCTCTGTTTCATTTGAACACAGAGATGAGTGCAGAGAGATCAGAAAATACTTGTAAAGAAACTCTGTCAAAATTCCGTCAAAACTGTGTTTGTATCAGTTGTAATCGGTTCTCATCCCGTTAATCAATCGATTGTGTTTCATTGGTTAATCCGTGTTCTTTATAAACTTTGTTTGGTTTGCACCGTCACGGGGATTCCGCACCCGTTACCGTGTTCGTGAAAAACATGGATAGGTTTTCGTATCGGATCCACCGGAAAAACGGACCTACAGAATACACATGTGTCATGCTGTCGACATTCTCTAGCACCAACGGTGGTGGTGGGCGTAGGCTCGGAATTAAATGTGCCTGAAATGGGTTTAACATATGCGAGAATCGGTGTTCTTGCAGTGCTTCTACTAGACTTATATAAAGAGATAATTTAATAACATTACCTACAAATATAGTTAATCCCACTTTAAAAGATTGTGTCACTAAAAGAACAATATAGTTAATCCCATTTTAAAAGATTGTGTTAAAAAAGACAACATTTCCATTGTAGTGTTGGTGATAATTAGGGAGACATTTTAACTTTTGGTTGCAGTTGGCAATCGCCAGTCCTAGATGGCAAGTGATTCACAAGCTAAAAGTAGCAAAGTTCGTAGATAAAGTTGGAAGAGACTGCATCTTCCTTACTGTTTGTGAAGCCGTTGATTCCTTTGTTGGTTCCAAGTTCACAGGTCTTGCCAATTGTTGATCAATGCTTGTTTCTACAGCTTCTTATGAATGAGGTTGATCCTTGAACAATTTCTTTAGAAGCTAAGCTCCTCTAACATGTAAAACTGGACTTCAGTTATGTATAATATGATACTTTGTGTTGTTTTCGCGCTGTTTGTGTTAATAAATAAAAAATTAAAAAAAAACAATTGGTATCTTATAGAACCCCTAGTGTTCTTGGTGATCATGAACCAGATGCAATGTATTTCACTTTTCCTGCAACATATATATTAATTATTGCAAACAAAATGTTATGCAAAGGGTTTTGCCTAGTAGATCATCACTTAATACAAATGAAGAACTCATGATTCGTTTAACTATTTAACATAGATAATTTTGCTACAATATTTTTTTATTGTTTATTGTTATTACAACCATAGTCCTAAGATACCGATTTTATATACACATAAGTTTATATTTATGGGCCCAATTTTCCTACTCGCACAGGGCCCAAAAATTCTTAGGGATTCTCCGGGATGGCCATGTTGCCTACTGTATGGTTTCAAATTTGGTACATATTGAAGAACCATATAGTTTTATATATACTGTAAAACTCAACAATAAAATAAAGCAATTGAATCTCACCCAGAATTATGCTTTCTATCTTTTTAATGATGCCACAGTTAGGAACATTTTAAACATTCTTAGAAGTTTTTCTATAATGAAAAATCTATATACCATTATACCTTGTTAATGCCACAGTTAGGAGCATTTTAAACATTCTTAGAAGTTTTTCTAAAACGAAAAATCTATATACCATTATACTTTGTTAAACACTTAAACACTAAAACCCATTTTAAATTAAGCCTATTACTCTTTTACTCATCAACACTCATTAGTAAAGTTTAAGCCCATTTAAAATTGGCCGAATAGATTAGTTTTCAATTAAGCGTAATTAAAATTTTAACCCATTTAAAAATGGCCCAATAGAGGCCCATTTTTTTCTACTCGCCTGGGCCTAAGATATTTGCAGGATTGTTAGGGACAGCCCTAGTTACCATTAGTGTTAATATGGATTCATTTTGAAAGTATTGACGCAAATGACACTATTATCCAAGTTTTAGTGAATTTTGTAAAATCTTAGTTAACTCTTTGTCTGTCTTTGTGTTTGTGTATACTTCAAGGAATAAACTTCACATGTAATCAGTTTCTTATGTAAGACTTTAAACACTATAACTTTTGTTCATATAAAAACTGAAGGCACCTTTTGTGACTATCTATAAGAAAATTATATACCCGTGAATGGAAATGTTTTGCATTTCTTTTTTATTTTATTTAAAGATACATTGTATGTATTGAGGCTGAAAACATATGCAATGTCCTGATAATTTGCTTTCAGTATTAGGTATTGCATTATAGATTTTGGTCCAATATATGTTTTGGAAGGAAATGCGTTAAATGGGTATAAGGTTGTCGAAAGTGAACTCAAGATGCACAAAACCTAGTAAATGAATCTATTCAAAGAAATAGATTGTTATTGTACTGATGTAGTTTTGTAATCATATTTGACACGCTAGTAGCTTACAAAAGTTCGAACTGTTTTTGGATATACATTATACATCATTTCAATTCAATCCAACCCGACTCTTATGACTTTTACACACTTTGGCCCATCCATCATGTTAATCGAGGGTGTTGAATTTGATGTTTTTTAGGTAATCGACAATGTGTTTATTAACGAGCCAAATCTGAACATTTATCTAACAAGGAAATAGATGGAAAGTCATCCAAATCATAATTTAATGCATACGGAAAAAGTTTCTACTTATGTAGTTTCTGCTACCATATTTAACAAACCACTTCTGATCCAGACTTGTGTGGCAGAGGCATACAGCGGAGGCATGCGAGCGGGCGGTGGAGGCCTACATTGGAGGCAGAGAAATGCAACGGAGACGTTTGGCAATGGTTACAACTTACAACCTATAGCCGGGAGGTTCACAGGCAAAATCAGAAGCTCAAAAAATTGTGGTGCATGATCTTGGTGCTTGTTTTTTTTCAGCTTAAGAAGTCGAAATCTTAATAACAACCTTCATTTTTTTAACATAACTGCAGCCAGGTTTATCAAGGGGTGTCTAGCTGTTGCCTAGACGTTACAGACTGTTTATCATGAATTCGTCAAAAAACACGATAGTTGGAAATTCTGAATTTTGTAGCAGTATATGCCATGTAACAAATTGTGGGAAATGGATGATTTTTCGTATAACTATAGTAATTACAGGTTAACTACATGTAGCAGATATGTATTATAACTTGTGTCCTTGTACAAAAATCATATAGGATAATTGGTTGTTTTTTTTCTTTTAATCAGTGGAAGATTTGAAGTTAGTTAAAGAAAGCAAATTATTTTATTATACTTGTTGGGGAGTGGGCCGACTTCTCACCGGGCCGCAGCTTTTGCTTCTTTAAGTTGGGCCACAACACAACCCATCTGCAATGAGAGATGGACACAAGATGTTTGGAATCTGCAGTAGTAAAGTCTAAAAATTAAAAGAAAGATATCTTGTAAAACTCAAAGTGGTGTAATATTAGAGAGTGAGGGGGGGGGGGGGGGGGGGGAGGGTTGTGCTTTTTTTGCTCTGTAGTGGACTTTTTTCATGGATGCCTATTTCATACACAGTTTATAAGAATATGTGGCTTTAGAAAACTTTATGTGGTCAATAAACCAACACTTGTTTAAGAGAAAATTCGATGAACCGCATAATCAATTTGATAACATAAAGAAACCGAAAAATAGTTCTTTAATGCAATCACAGAATCGTTTCGAGGCGCCCCACAAAACATTAACGGTGGAATTGATACATTACCGGATTCAGGTATAGGATTCTTTGAAAAAGACAAATCATTTTGTTCTGTCTAGTTAAATAGTACCATAAAGAAAGTGATACCTGTGCAGTTATTCTCTTCTATCTTTTTATGAAAAAGTTACTGTTTATATAACACTACTAATACTTTTTTGCATATTTATTTACCATCACTTGACAAAATAAAGGGTAAGCAATCATGGATGCTGTATCTCAATTGCAAAGACAGTTTGTTGAACATGCAACGTCGTTGTATCGTGAGGTTGGTTTTTACGGTTGATTTGTTTTCAAATTCTAAAATAAGTTGTCTAATTTTTGTTTTTTGGGCTTTTCAAGGGGTACCTTGATGATCAGTTTACTCAGCTTTTAAAACTGCAAGATGAAAGCAACCCAGATTTTGTTGTTGAAGTTGTATCCCTTTTCTTTGAAGATTCCGAAAAGCTTCTTAACAATTTGGCAACTGCACTGTGAGTAATAACTAATAAGTCCCTATAAATAACTTGATGTTGTGTTTCTTGAAATCTAATATTATTTATTAACTCTACTTTTTATTTTGTGTGTATCACCACAGTCAGCAAGAGAGTATTGATTATAAACAAGTAGATGCTCATGTGCACCAGTTCAAGGGTAGTAGTTCTAGGTAATACACATGGATAAATAAATATGTAACTTAGTTTTAAAAGTTTCCAAAAAGGGAAAGATTGATTTATGCTTATAAAACATGTGTTTACTTGTTTTCTGCTAACAGCATAGGTGCGCAACGAGTAAAGAATGTATGCGTCGTCTTCAGAAACTATTGTGATGAGAAAAACCTTGACGGGTTAGTAATTGTTCTTACAGTTTTCAACTTAAAGCTAGAACTTTTTTACGAGCTTATTCGTTCTAAAAGTAGTTAAATTATGGAAATTAGATTAGGTATGGAGGTTAATTTTGACCTTTTTTTTGTATCCTAGTTTGGTTCTGTCGAATTGGATCCGGGTTTGGAAATAGTTTTAACACTAAGATCTGAATTTAGTGCATATCTTAAGCTTAATTTAGCAATCAAAGCTTTTTTATTTAAATTGTTAATGAATCTATATCAGCTCTCAGGTTTAGAAATACATTGTTTGACTTCAAAAGACAAAAGTCAACTGTTATAAACCTGAGAGCTGATATAGATTCTGTTTTCGTCCCTGAGGTTTCTCCATTTTAACTAGTTTAGTCCAAAAATCTAATCTATAATAAAACCATCCCTAAGGTTTGCATTTCTTAACGCTTTTCATCCCTAAGAATAAAATGAAAAAGCACCCTTAGGGATGAAAAGCGTTAAGAAATGCAAACTTTAGGGCTGGATTTGATATAAATTAGATTTTTGGACTAAACTAGTTAAAATTGACAAACCTTAGGGACGAAAACAGAAATTTACTCTTTCCTTTATTGTTTGTGATTATGCATCACACAAGCGCCCAGTGCTAGCTTGACATCTATATTTTGTTACTAGGCTAGAAACCTAGTATTACACGTGTTCAGGGCCGGCCCGTTAGGCATTACAACCTAGGCACGGGCCTAGAGCCACCAAAAATCAAGGGCCTCCAATTTTTAAAAAGTTTTATATATGTTGTATATGTTTTAAGCCAAAATAAAAAGCAAAACTAAACCATTTTTTTATTATAGAAGCTCAGATAAAATTTGTTTAGGAAAAAGGCCCACATTCAAAATTAAAGTATAGACATAACTGCAACAACCATCGACCATTCGACCTCATCCCAAAGCTAGAAAAATATATTTTAGTTAAACAAACACTATATATATACAATACATATAACTTTCAAGAAAGAAAATTTAACTTCGCCAACTATAAACAGTTTATAACTGTAAAGGAGGAGGGTTTTGTTACTAAATATGTTGAAAAAGATAATTTTTCAAAAGGGCTTCCACTTCTTAGTTCGCTTAGGGTCTCCAAAAACATAGAAACGGCTCTGCACGTGTTGATTAAATAAAATCTTAAGTATTAAATAATGAAGATTTAGCAATTTTAAAAACGATACTTTGAGAAAAAAATATATTTGCAAAAATAAGAGATCGAATACGAATAGGTGAAATAAAAAATGCGAAAAAAAGAATCTTAGCTCACAACATTTTGACTGGCATAACCTGTTAGCTATTTATTAGTTATATAGATATAGATTTACCTACGTCTATGAAGTTTGAGTACTTAATTAACTCCTACTTACAATATTTTATATTCTATTTTTATTAATCGGTTGGGCCTCTATAACTATCTGATGACCACAATTTCATGAGTGTAGGTGTTTAGTATGTTTGGAACAAGCAAAAAATGAATATCTCCTCGTAAGGAACAAACTTGAAGCCTTGTTTAATGTAAGTCTATAGCTCTACGCCTCTACCTAAACAAAACAAAAAAAAAAACTACATGAAACATTGATGCATGTTAGTTTGATCCTAAATTTTGTTTTCTTTTCTCTTGTGTGCACAACTTTGGGTCAACAAGACCAAAGTTTCTCGGTCTCGCTCGATGTGTGGGTTCCTGTTTCGTGGTTGTGACGAAACCTCCTCCTCCTCTTCCTCTTCTTCTTCCAAAATTACTTGTGTCGCCTCTACCACCTTGTTTATAAAATATTTTACGGCTTCCATGGTGTCCGTCGAACCCGATGAAGAAGAAGATGACATGGTGTATTTTTTAGAGAAGATTATGTGGGTATTTTGTATAAAAATGAGGGAGTTGTTTGGAGAAAGTGGGTGAATTTTGGTATAAAAGTGGATAAATATGTGGGTATTTATAAAGGTTTTAAATTAAATTGAATTTTTTTTTTAAAGTAGCCGTTATATCAACGGCCATATTCAATGGACCTCACAAAAGCAGCCCCGTCTCCAACGTCACAAATCCGACGAATGTGCCGAGCTGGGCCCCTAGGGGGCGGTGTGCGACGGGCCTAAAAGGGGGGACGGCCCGGTGCCGAGCCCCATACCCTTTGTTCTAAGTAACTCACTTTCTCCATTCAACATTTTTGTATAATATACCTGACATACTTGGATATTATTTTTTTTTTATTTATAGTTGGTCTAGCAAAATCATAACTCACCGAATCTGCTTATAGAGGAATCAACCCCATAAATACCGAATTTATTTTTCTTATTGTTTTTCAATAGTTCATGTATGATTTCTTTTTTCTCTAATAACTTATAGATTTAATAAGATTTAACTTTCTTTAATGTAAATACATGGTTTGTTTCTTTATTTATTTTATCAATGATGGTGTTTGGGATTGCTTATTTAACTCCAGAAGTGCTTATTGACTTATGATTTTTTAAATAGTATAATTTTTGAAAAAAGTGTTTTGTTTAGCTTTTGTAGTGAAAAAGGTAAAATGACTAAAAATGATAGAATATGTTCTATGTTTAATTGCTATTTTAAAGGGGACAGATAGATTGGTAATTTAATTATCAAAAAGCCAAAATTTAATGAAATTTTTTGTTTAAATCACATTCATAATAGTAGGATCCACGTGGGTCCTCTTTGTACGTTTAGAGCATTATAGAACAAATTTGTTTTTCTTTGATGTGGTTTTGAATATAATGCAGCTTGAGCAACAAATCTTACAAGCCGGAGGATCGGTCCCTATGATGGCATAGGTGTCACAACCTTGGCTAGATAACTAGATTATTTATCGATATAGAGCTTTGTATGAAAGTACCAACGAGATTATGTGAATAATGTTACTCGTTAAGGAATGTAAGATTTTCAATGTATGATCTCGGTAATAATAACTTGTGTTGTCTGGAGCATTGTTTCATGATGCCTTTTATTGATATTCTTCATATTGTTTCGTGATGCCTTTTATTGATATTCTTCATATTGATTATGTGTGTGTGTGTGGGGGGGGGGGGGGGGGGTTGTGTGTTTCCTCTTATGTTATGTTATAATAAAAGGGTGTCGCGCGATGCGGTGGGAAACACAGACACATGATGTGCATTGTTCAGTTGGTTCAGTTATTATCCTTAACCGAAACGGGAGTCATCGGCTAGTCTATTTTATTAACCAATCAGTCTTCGGTTAATCAGTTCAGTTTATTCGGTTAGATTGACAGTTATTGCTTGATTCGTTTAATTTCGGTTAATAGTCAAAACCAAACTAGCTAAAACCTTTGCTTAGAAATACATGAAATTGAGGTATAAATATATAAATTTGAGATATAAAGTATGAAATAGATGAACTAAAGGTATAAAAGCTAGAAATATATGAAAATATTTGTTCTAACCATTTCTTGTTAGACAAGAAACCTTTCATATATTTTGAATACTTTGACATTTGGGTTAGAACATCGACAAAAGGTATATTGAGGTGGAGTTGTTTCCAGTAGGCTCATAAATTTCCCGAATTGTTCTTCGGTTTTTTTGTTTGACCAGGCAACCAAGATATGGAACTCGTTGTCTTTCTAACGTGTTCTTCCGACTGATTGTGGTTGTTAGGAGATTTGTCTGGCTCTGGGGTAAGAGGGGTGTTTTGGTCTTTTTGGGTGGTAGGTTGGTTGGTGGGTGAAGGGTTAGGTGTGGTTTCATGGGTTTGAGTGGTGGGTGGGATGGGTAGTTTTTTAGTGGTGGTCGTATTTGTGGTAGGTGGTATGGAACTATGGGTAGGTTTTTGGTTGTTGTTGCTTGAGTGATAGGTGTTGAAGGGTACATCTCTTCAGTTCCAACCTTCCGGCTTCTTAGTGCGATTGCATGCATCTAAGCCTTTAGGTTGGTCTCTGTGTTGCTTGGAAGTGCACCTTCGGGCCATTGATGAACTAATTCCGCTAGTTGACTCAGTTGTTGTTCAATATTCTAAAGAGTTGCTCGTTGGTTGCGTGTCTCTGCTTCGTTCTAAGCAAAACGTTCACCAGTCTTCTTGTCATTTTCTGAGAATAGGTGAGTTATCGTTTCTTCTAACCTAGATATATCATTAGAGAAACCGTTATTTTAATATTTAGAATGGGGAGCAAGCTGTTGTTCGTTCCTTTGAAAATTGTTTCTTTGGTTATAAGATTGTTGTTGGTTGTTGTTGTTGTTGTTGTTATTGTTATTTTATTATTATTATTATTATAATAATAATAATAATAATAATAATTATTATTATTATTATTATTATTATTATTATTATTATTATTATTATTATTATTATTTGAGTAAACTTCTGTTTTGCTCCCTAAGGTTTGGTCATTTTAATGGTTTTGCTCTAATCCTTTAAAAATAGCCATTTTACTCCCTGATGTTTCGGTTTTGTCACCAGTTTGTTCCCCGGCTCTTAACTTAGTTAAATCATTGAATAATGGTAGGGGTATTTCGGTAACTTTACATATAATTATTTAATTATATATTATTGTTTCCTAAAATTCATTTTTTAACTGAAACCAAAAATAAACATAATTATTTGTTATTAATATATGTATATATTATATAAATAAAAAAAAACATTCAACCCTCACTCCTATCTCTCTCACTATAACCTCTGTAACAACCATTGTTACCATTGCCATCAGACACCACTATCGCCATTAGACACCACCCCACCCCACCCATCCCAACAGCCTTGGAACCCGACGATGACAACGGTTTAAGGCTAAACTCGAGCAGATCGAAGAAGTGTTGGTGGTATCAACCTGCCGCCACCATAAACTCTGACATATCTTGTCGGTGCACCTTTCCTACCACCAACGCGAACTACCCATCGAGCCATCGCCACTCGTCACTAATATCATTGTCTCTTCGTCTTCGACAACATCATCTTTGAACATAATAGATCTGAACACCACCGCTCACTCCTTCACCCATCACTACCATCAACCACCACCCCCGCCTACTCTGCACCGCCACACAACTTTCTCTCCCTCATCTGAAACCATCAGATCTTAACACGCTGCCACCATCTTCACGTCTCTTCATCTCCCACATCCACAACCGTAATCGAACCCCTAGTCAAAGACCTAATATAACCGATTTGGAAATTAGCATTCAGACAAGGACGATTCTTATGGTTTGAGCCCTAATCCCTTCTATACAAGTGATTTGGTAGCTAGGATTTATGCAAGGAAGGAGATGGTTTTGGGGGTAAGGGTTTCAGAAGACGAAGATGAAACGATACGGGTGATAGTTTTCTTGGTGACAGGTTGGGTGGGATGATGATGATTTCATGGTTGTGGGGGGTGGTTTTTGGTGGTTGGGGTGATGTTAAAAGAGGGTGTGTACAACTTGCAGGTGGATTTTGATAAGAGGTTGGTAGAGAGATGTTAAAGAGATTATAAGTTTTTTTTAATATTAAAACAAGAAAATATAAAATTAACGAAATGCCCTACCTTTAATTGAATCATTTAACTGAGTTAAGAGCCGGGGAGCAAACTGGAACCGAAACATCATGGAGTAAAATGGCTATTTTAAAGGATTGGGGCAAAACCATTAAAACGACCAAACAACAGGGAGCAAAACGGAAGTTTACTCTTATTATTATTAGAGTCCTTCTAGCCAAAACTCGAGTGATTTCTCCATTCAGGGTTAAGATAATTCCCAATCCGTCCACCAAATTTTGTGAGTAAGGTTTTTATATTATAAAATGTGGTTGTAAGTAGTTGTGAGTGGTGGGGAGAGAAAATGTTACTTTTCATTTGTATATTTGAGGCGACACTGTTCGCCCTCTATAATTTTTTTTTTAAATATCTTGAAAGTGATTGTAAGTGCAGTGGAGAGAAAAGGTAATGAAATGTATAAAAGAAATTATTTAATTAAAATGAGAGAGACAACATATTTGTTTTTAGTGGAATTATAGGGTAAATTTGATGGAAGAGATGTGAATGCTCTAAAAGTATTACTGAAAGTCCCTTGTGGTCTAGGTTTGTTATTTACAAGACCTCTTCCTACTTGTACTCTGCTTGGGTGCAACTCCAATTTTCATGAGGTCCACCACACCCTTGCATGCCATAATAGCAGAACTGGTTCTACTTGCTTCAATTTTTTTTAATTTTATTTGTTAACGGTTCTATTTAGGCTTGAAACGAAGTGGTCACGACAACTTTGTATGTATCAGGGCTTTTGCTTTGGCACTTTGGGTTGTATGCCATTGAAAGCTTGTCTGTCTATTTTCTCAATTTGCGAAAATACTTTCGCAGACCGCCTATTTCCTAAGATTCCCCCAGAGTTGAAATCTAAGATTTGGCGAGTTTGAGGTAATATCACATTGTAGAAGATGGAAACATGTTGTCATACTTCTAATCCATGGTACAGACATTTTCTTAAAAGTTCTTTAAGACGTTTCCATGTTTCATATAAAGATTCCTCATCCTCTTGTTGGAAAGAATTAATTTCAGTTATTAGTTTAGTTATTTTAACCAATGGAAAATATTTATAAAGAAATTTTGAACAAGATCGTCCCAAGTGAATATAAAACCATTGGGGAGGCTTGTTAGCCATGCCTTTGCTATATCTTTTTGATGAAAATGGGAATATTCTAAGTCTAATGGCATCGTCTGACACGCCACTAATTTTTAAAGACTCGCATATTTAAAATAAGTTGGAAATATGGAGATGAGGGTCTTTGTTAGGTAGTCCGTAGAAGTTAGACAAGTTCTAAAGCATCTGGATAAGAGGTGGCCGAAGCTTGAAGTTGTTCGTGTTAACCCCGGGGGCTGTGATTGCGGCCCTGAAGTTATCCATGCTTTGCCTCCGAAAGTCCATAAGGGACCTTTCCTCCGCCATTGGTTTTTCTACTACTTCAGCCACGAGTATGGTTCTTTGACGAAGTCTGCTACCAAAGTATCGCTCTAGTTTGTTGATAAAAGGGTAGAGCATGGATTCACCCGAGGGGATAGAGGTTATGCACCACCTGCACAAATAAACAAGAACGAACGCGTAAATTGTTCAATAAACGAAATAAAATAGAAAACGAATTCTGCTAGAAGTCGATGTAACAACCCGCATTTTGAAGTCAAAGTCAAAGGAAGAAAAGATTGCTAAGTGCGATCTGTCACTCCTTGCTTAATTATTGATTGTACTCTTTGACTCGATAATAGATACTTTAATTGATGATAACTTAGTTGTATTATGTGGAGTTATAATGCAATAATCGCAGTTAATCGCTAATCGACTTAACGCTATCTCATCGCTATCACATCGCAATACGAATTATGAGTTCTGGAAATTGTTTTTACGTATGTGTGAGTATGTGTTACTTGTGCAAGTTTATATTTGTTTTGGGATGTTATTCGAAAACGCAATTACAAGTCTATCACAACGTAATCTCATCGCAACACAAAACGCAGAATGGGTATGTTTAGGTTTATGACTGTTAATGTATGTTAGCTAGGTTATTTGTGTAATTAATGAGTAATACTATCACATCGCTTACTCGCAACGCATCGCAACACTCAACGCGCGAAACGAAAAATTCAAAAACCAACGCGCACAACCCATCGGATGGCCATCCGATCGAACTGCCTTTCGATCCGTCACATTACACCGCCTTTTCTCCCCTCTTGCCTATAGATAGCACCTGTCACATCACTGTTCATGTGATGTGACAGCTCTCATTCGACCAGCACGTTGCAACCCTATTTTCTCTCGATTCCTCGCGATTCTTGTAAGTTTCTACTCCGAATCTTGTACTTCTTTGATCTACACACACTTCTTCATCATTTTCACCATCAAATCTTAACTTTTCGCCATGAAATCGGCTGATTTGGGCTGTTCTAGGGTGATGTTGTAACAGCCCAGCGTAACCGCACCAAGATACTGTCCGCTTTGGCGGCCTGCACGCCCCCGGCGTCCGCCCCTCACGGTTTTCATAACGCGTCATGATGGTGAAGGTATCCAGCCCCTTATAAGGAAGCCTTTGTTCCCCTTCACAACTGTCACGGCCCCAGCCCCGGTTTGACCCGGTCAGGAGCCGCGGGACAGGAACCCATGGTATTTAATAATTGATGCAACAGCGGAAGATTTAACAGGATCTTTTAAACTTGAAAATGCCCGAGTATTTTATTTCATAATTCGGGATAAACCCCGTAAGTTACAATAGAGGAATTTCACTAGGAAATTAGCTGATTTATAAAACATGTTAATTTATTTTAACTGAGCCACCTCTTCAAGCTTGTTAGTGCTCCATAGCACGTTTTCCTTGATTTACAGCAGGTCGCCTGAAACATGTTTTAAAAGTATTTTATCAGCGGGGAAATACTGGTGAATCATTCATTTTGATAAAATGACGCATAGTTATAAATTACAGCATAAGAGCGATTACAATGGCTTTTATCTTATTTTTATCTGGCGCCGTGTCACCTGGTGACGATGGTCATACCACTATTGGGTCTTTCCCCAAGTAGTGATGATTATCACTGTTAGGATTTATTAGCCTAACTGTGAGAAATTAGTAATGTGCACAATACCCCACTAGCCAGTGATTCAAGATAACCACGACTTAATCCCTGTAATTATAACTTTGAAAATGGTTTGGAGTATTGTAAAACATAATTGATAAAAAGAGAATGACTCACATTGCAGATTTATACGGGCATAGTTTAGCCTACTGATTAGCCTTGTAACCTAATTTAAATAACAATGCACACGAACTAGGTCAGTAACTAATACAGCATTTACGATAACTCACGAGACTAAAACCCTCACAACGAATGACAAAGTGCTATACTTAAACATCAGTCGAATTCACGACTAATGACAAAGTATGGTCCTAATGTGGGCAGTATTTAAACATCCATTGGATAGTTTCAATCGATCGGACATTGAATCGTAGCAGTGATTGAGTTAATACCCGGTATCGTAGCAGCGCCTCGCTATCTTAAAATTCGAAATTGAGCAGTGAGACTTCGTTTTTATGAAAAGTTTTCGACACAGAATGAAAGCTCGATGTCCAGGAAATTTATAGGTAAAATTTGGGGCTCACGCGGCCCGCGTAAACCTCCCTTTAATCTTTACGCGGCCCGCGTGGAGGTCTATACGTAGATTAGGGCATCCGTGTCACTGGTAGGCATGCCACGTGTGTGACACGTGGACCGGGAACGCTTATCCGGTCAACTTAAGGTTGACGCGGCCCGCGTAAGGGTTGCTTATCCTTTACGCGGCCCGCCTGAAGACCAAAAATGTTGATTTCTTGATTTTTGATACGGATTAGGGTTTCAGGAGTCCGGGTTTTCACTTACGGGTCGTTTTAGGATATTTTTGAAGGTCCTTACATTCTCCCCACCTTATTTAAAATCTCGTCCTCGAGATTTATTGAAATAAGTGAGGATACTTTCTTTTCATCTCTGATTCCAGTTCCTAAGTGTATTCGGGTCCTCTTTTTGAATCCCACTTGACTTTGACTAGCACTAGTCGCTTGTGTTTGAGAAACTTGATCTTTTTGTCTTCTATTTGCAGTGGCTTCTCAACAAATTTTAACTTTTCATTTACCTCTACATCTTGAAGATGTACTACCAGAGATTCGTCCGGTAAACATTTCTTGAGGTTGGATACATGAAACACGTCATGTATTCCAGCTAGTTCATCTGGTAGTTGTAAGCGATAAGCAACTGGTCCTATTCGTTGTACTACTGAGAATGGTCCTACATACCTTGGACTCAGCTTTCCTTTCTTACCGAACCGAACTACTCCTTTCCGACGAGAAACTTTTAATAGTACTTTGTCTCCCACTTGGAATTCTAACGGCTTGCGTCGATTATCGGCATAACTTTTCTGGTGATCTCGATCCGTTTTTAATCTTTCCTTGATTTGAGTAATCTTATCGGTAGTTTCTTGTACTATTTCAGGACCTGATAATAGACTTTCTCCTATTTCTGCCCAGCAAACTGGAGTTCTACACTTTCGTCCATATAGTGCTTCAAATGGGGCAGCTTCTATGCTTGAATGATAACTATTATTATAGGAGAATTCAATTAACGGTAGGTGGTCATCCCAGTTTCCACCAAAATCTATCACGCATGCCCTAAGCATGTCTTCTAGGGTTTGGATCGTCCTTTCACTTTGTCCGTCTGTTTGAGGATGGTATGCAGTACTTAGATTTAGTCGGGTTCCCATTGCTTCCTGGAAACTTGTCCAGAAATGGGAAGTGAAACGACTATCCCTATCTGATACAATGGAGAGTGGAACTCCATGTAAGGATACGACTTCATCTACATACAACTTTGCTAACTTTTCCATGCTAAATGTTTCTTTCATTGGTAGAAAATGAGCTGATTTGGTTAATCGATCCACAATTACCCAAATCGCATCATTACCTTTTCTGGTTTTGGGTAACTTAGTAACAAAATCCATTGTTATGAGTTCTCATTTCCATACAGGCATTTCTAATTGTTGTAGTAAACCTGAAGGTTTCTAGTGTTCTGCCTTAACTTGCGAACAAGTAAGACACTTAGAAACATATCTAGCTATGTCTTTTTTCATCCCTATCCACCAGAAATTATTCTTTAAATCTTGGTACATCTTATTGTTACCGGGATGCATGGTATACCTAGATTTATGGGCTTCCTCTAAAATCTTATTTCTTAATTCTCCTTGCTTAGGTACCCAAATCCTTTTCTTGTGGAATCTCCAAATTCCATCACTCCCTTGCTCTAATTCTTTTACTCGTCCCTTCATTCCTTCAGCATCATCTTCGATTGCTGTTTCTTGAATATTTTTCAGTTGTTCCATTAAATCTAATTGTAGATTTAATCTAAGGGCACGAATTCGCCTTTGCTTTTCATGATACTTACGACTTAAAGCATCTGCAACTACGTTTGCCTTTCCTTTGTGATATTGAATATCACAGTCGTAATCACTTAAAATCTCCATCCATCTTCTTTGCCTCATGTGTAATTCTTTTTGCCCAAATATGTATCGTAAACTCTTATGATCTGTATAGACAGTAAACTTACTTCCATACAGATAGTGTCTCCAAATTTTAAGGGCAAAAATTATGGCTCCTAATTCTAAATCATGAGTTGTATAATTTTCCTCGTGCTTTTTCAATTGTCTTGAGGCATACGCAATTACTTTCTTGCGTTGCATCAACACACATCCTAATCCTAGCTTAGAAGCATCGCAATAAACTTCAAAATCCTTTGTTCCTTCTGGCAAGGCTAGAATTGGAGCGTTTGTTAGTTTTTGCTTCAGAATCCTAAAAGCCTCTTCTTGCCTAGGTCCCCATTCAAACTTAGCTGCTTTACATGTTAACTTAGTTAATGGCACAACTATTTTGGAAAAAAATCCTTAATAAATCGTCTATAGTAACCAGCTAACCCTAGAAAGCTTCTAATTTCCATAGCTGATTGCGGGACTTTCCATTGGTGGTCGCTTCTATTTTGGAGGGATCTACGTGAATTCCTTCGTGATTCACCATGTGTCCTAAAAATTGCACTTCTTGTAGCCAAAATTCACACTTTGAGAATTTGGCGTAAAGCTTCTCCTTTCTTAACAAAGTTAAGAGTGCATGCAGGTGCTGAAAGTGTTCATCCTGGCTTTTGGAAAAAATAAGTATATCGTCGATAAAGACAATTACAAATTTATCCAAGTACGGTTTACAGATTCTATTCATCATGTCCATGAATGCTGCATGAGCATTTGTTAGTCCGAAGGGCATGACCGTAAACTCGTAATGACCATACCTAGTTCTGAAAGCAGTGTTAGGTACGTCTTCTTCTTGCACCTTTAACTGATGATATCCGGAGCGTAAATCTATCTTAGAAAAATATCTAGCTCCTTGGAGTTGATCAAAGAGATCATCAATCCTAGGTAATGGGTATCGATTCTTAATTGTAACCTTATTTAATTCCCTGTAATCGATACACATTCTCATTGACCCATCTTTCTTTTTCACAAACAACACTGGAGCTCTCCATGGGGATGAACTAGGTTGTATAAATCCTTTGCTTAGTAATCCATCTAACTGCTTTTTCAGTTCTAACATCTCGGTGGGTGCTAGACGATAAGGTGCCTTTGCGACGGGTGTAGTTCCAGGAATCAAATGAATTCTAAATTCTACCTCCCTATCCGGTGGTAATCCTGGTAACTCTTCTAGGAATACATCTGGGTATTCTGCTACTACAGGAATTTCTTTGAGTTCCTTACCTTTCGTGTTAATGTTTACTGAAATCATATACACTATTCCTTGCTTTCGTTCATAACTAGCAATTTTCATTACTGAAATGAACTTCATGGGTTTTCGCGGCTTATCTCCTGAAATCGTAGTTACTTCTCCTGTGGGTGCACGAATTTCTATGGCGTTCTTATCATAGAGAATTCGAGCATGGTTGGCTACTAACCAATCCATTCCTAATACAACATCGAACCCTGCTAAATCCATAGGTAATAGGTTTGCAGAAAACTTATGACCTGATAGCTCTATCTTTCCTTCTTGCAAAACCTTATTTATTTTAACTGAATTCCCATCTGTCGTTTCGACTGTAAAAATCTGCCTAAGGTTGGTTAGGGGTAAATTAAGAGCTTGGCAGAATGAAGTATTTATAAAACTTTGGTTTGCACCAGAGTCAAATAATACTTTTGCATAAACGTCGTGAACTAGGAACGTACCAGCTATTAAGTCAGGAATTAGCTCTGCTTCCTGAGTAGTCAACTGGAAGGCTCTTACGTTTCTCTTGGTAGTTCCTTCTGCAGGTTTGGCTTTGTTATCAGCTGGTTTGGCCAATTTCAGACAGTCTGGCCTGAAATGTCCAGCTTCTCCGCAGTTGTAGCAGATTGTGGCTTTCTTCTTCGTGCAATCTTCTTCTTGGTGCCCCGGAATTTTGCAGAAATTGCAATACCCCTTGCATTTTCCAAAATGCTTTCTTTTACAGGCATTGCAAAATGGAACAGTGGAAGATTGCCCAGTTCCCTTCTTCTTGAAATTATTACGGTTACCCACACGGAAACCTTCGGTAATCTTTTGGGCTACTTCCTTCTTCCGATTTTCTTCTCTTGTACGTATCAGCCCGTCAGTTAGGGTATTAGCTAATTCCACAGCATCGTCAATAGTGCGAGGTCTCGCAGCTTTAACGATATCATGGATTTCGCCAAACAATCCCCAAATATAGCGGGAAATAAGTACCGGTTCTGGCGAAGCCAGGGTTAGTACCACTCTCGCATACTCAAAGAATGTCGAAGTATACCCTCGACAGTCTACATCCACCATCCGGTGGTTTTGAAATTTATTTGCCATTTGTTCCTTTTCATACTCGGGACATAATTTTCTTTCCACTTGCTGCTTAAATTCTTCCCAACTCATGGCATAGGCCATATTTCTTCCTTTAGCTTGAAGTACCGTATTCCACCATTCTAGCGCCCATTCTTTAAAAAGATGCGACGTATACATAACCTTGTCTTCCTCGACACATTTACTGATCATAATTACTGCTTCGTTTTCTCCAACCATCGCAGTGCCGCAGTCGCCCCTTCATTGCCTGCAAATTCAGCTGGTTTACAGGCAAGAAATTCCTTGTAAGTGCAACCAGGCGTTGCAGCTTTCAATTTCTTAAGGAGTGGAGCTTGTATTACACCGTTGTCGTTATTAGTATGGTTGTCGCCTCCATTTACACTATTACTAAAGTTGTCGCCGTGTGTACGTTTGCTAGGAATAATTTGTTGAGGTTCAATTGGATTTTGGGCAGCAGCAAGAATTGCTGGAATAGCATTGGCTATTCCTTGAGCAACGATATTCTCGATATCTTGCCTATTCAGAAATTGATCTTCATTGTTATGCTCAGATTGATTAACTTCATTATCGGGTTCATTACCAGCGTGTGCCATCTGGTAATTAATTTATATCAGTAATTAGTTTAAAATAATTAATAACCAAACATAACAAAATAATCACATAATCACGTAAACAATTATAGCCAAAATTGTCGATTTCTCGACTTCCATTTTTATATATTATAGTTGGCATCAGTACAAACTGGTTATCTTACAATAGTTTTACTTAAGGTATTTTACATAATTATAGTTTTATTATTATATTATTATTAAACACATGCTTCCACCACATACTATCTCCTCAGCTGGTATTTTTAGAAACGACGTTCCCTCTCGTCGTACTTCCAGGAGATCTGTTATCCCACTTCCCGGATTCGATTCCCTGCATCCATTAGCTCCTCGCCAAAATGGCGGAGTTCAGCCAGATTCTCATTGCTCATCGGTGGGTTTAGTGCAGGTTCAGGGTCAAACTGAGGGAAAAAGGTATAAGGGTTATTGAAGAGGTTCTGAAACTGCCAGTCGTTGGTCCACCATTCTTCCATTTCTCTTAGGGGTCGGACATTGACAAGAGGATCTGGAATGGCTGGTTCCAAGTTTACTGGAAGCTGGGTTTCAGCAGGATAAGGGAAGAGGTTTTCATTGATAGGCCTAAGGATATCACAACTTGCCAGTATGCGATCTAGTTCCTCCTGCAGGGGTAATTCCTCAGCTTGCCTAGAACTTTCCTCAATTTCTATTCCTGCTTGCCTAGAACTTTCCCCGATCTCGATCCCTTTTCCTTTATCAATGGGATTCTCTATCTTGGGAACTTTCCTAGTTGCTGGTTTCCTTCTGCGCACACGCCTCCATCCCACAAATCTTCTTCTTTTCTTAGGCTTTGATTTCTCCGGAGGTGTAGCTTGAAATTCCATAGGTTCCTCAATATTGGGAAAGTAACCAGTAAAATCTCTGGAAACTTCCACTTTCACAGGATAGAGATTGAGATTCTGAAGGGCTTCAGATAACTCATTCATGTTGTTTAGCATATATGCAAAATGCACACAAAATACTAAGTTAACGATTTCACAGACGAATATTTAACATAACTATCCAAATATTATTGCACATATTGTGACTTTCTAATACAAATTGCAACGGAAATTCAAAATATACTAGAGATAATTTATTTTAGTCCATCTTTTCTTACTAAGTTTAATAATTTCTGGTTTTATAGATGATGGTACTAGTTTGGTGATTCGACTATAGGTTAGCATTTACTACTGTAGTGGCTAACATATAGAGATCTGTCCATTTTTCATCTAACTCATCTTCCCATGGTGGGTTATTGCCTATTTCCTGAGTTTCCTTATTACTCATCATTCCTTTTGGTTGTGACTTCTTTATTTTCTCTTGACTTTTTTCTAATAATCCAACTTCTTTTATTAGAGGTAAGTGGTTTCTCAAACTGTACCTTACGGACAAATATTCCTTCCTCAGTTTCTGCTGAGTATCTTGAGGAATTTGATTGGGATGAGGATCCCTTATCTTTTGGTATACTATCTAATTGACGATAGATGTCCGAAAGTCTTTGTTTACCCATACTGTAACTAACAAGTAGTCAGTTAATAAAAACACATAATCACAAAATGGCAATTAGTAAAATTAAGTATTTCTAAATACTTAATTGGCTTAAATCAGTGGCTTTGATACCACCTTTTCCTGTCACGGCCCCAGCCCCGGTTTGACCCCGTCAGGAGCCGCGGGACAGGAACTCGTGGTATTTATTAATTGATGCAACAGCGGAAGATTTAACAGGATCTTTTAAACTTGAAAATGCCCGATTATTTTATTTCATAATTCGGGATAAACCCCGTAAGTTACAATAGAGGAATTTCACTAGGAAATTCCCTGATTTATAAAACATGTTTATTTATTTTAACTGAGCCACCTCTTCAAGCTTGTTAGTGCTCCGTAGCACGTTTTCCTTGATTTACAGCAAGTCGCCTGAAACATGTTTTAAAAATATTTTATCAGCGGGGAAATACTGGTGAATCATTCATTTTGATAAAACGACGCATAGTTATAAATTACAGCATAAGAGCGATTACAATGGCTTTTATCTTATTTTTATCTGACGCCGTGTCACCTGGTGATGATGGTCATACCACTATTGGGTCTTTCCCCAAGTAGTGATGATTATCACTGTTAGGATTTATTAGCCTAACTGTGAGAAATTAGTAATGTGCACAATACCCCACTAGCCAGTGATTCAAGATAACCACGACTTAATCCCTGTAATTATAACTTTGAAAATGGTTTGGAGTATTGTAAAACATAATTGATAAAAAGAGAATGACTCACATTGCAGATTTATACGGGCAGAGTTTAGCCTACTGATTAGCCTTGTAACCTAATTTAAATAACAATGCACACGAACTAGGTCAGTAACTAATACAGCATTTACGATAACTCACGAGACTAAAACCCTCACAACGAATGACAAAGTATGGCCCTAATGTGGGCAGCACTTAAACATCCATTGGATAGTTTCAATCGATCGGACATTGAATCGTAGCAGCGATCGAGTTAATACCCGGTATCGTAGCAGCGCCTCGCTATCTTAAAATTCAAAATTGAGCAGTGAGACTTCGTTTTTATGAAAAGTTTTCGACACAGAATGAAAGCTCGATGTCCAGGCAATTTATAGGTAAAATTTGGGGCTCACGCGGCCCGCTTAAACCTCCCTTTAATCTTTACGCGGCCCGCGTGGAGGTCTATTCGTAGATTAGGGCATCCGTGTCACTGGTAGGCATGCCACGTGTGTGACACGTGGACCGGGAACGCTTATCCGGTCAACTTAAGGTTGACGCGGCCCGCGTAAGGGTTGCTTATCCTTTACGCGGCCCGCCTAAAGACCAAAAATCTTGATTTCTTGATTTTTGATACGGATTAGGGTTTCAGGAGTCCGGGTTTTCACTTACGGGTCGTTTTAGGATATTTTTGAAGGTCCTTACAACAACCGATGTGCGATGTCACAATCCACCCCCCTTAAGGGGTCTAGCGTCCTTGCAGGACCTGGCACCGCCGGTCCGGCCCTGGCTCTGATACCATCTGTAACAGCCCAGCGTAACCACACCATGATATTGTCCGCTTTGGCGGCCAGCACGCCCCCGGCGTCCGCCCCTCACGGTTTTCAAAACGTGTCATGATGGTGAAGGTATCCAGCCCCTTATAAGGAAGCCTTTGTTCCCCTTCACAACCGATGTGGGAAGTCACAGATGTCATCATGGGTTCTCATGAACTTCAAAGTGTGACCTCATTCCACCAGGAACAACTCAGATCTAAGCGATTTCAACATGTTTAAACACTAATTTCGTCATAAACTAAACATTTTTCAACTGATTTCCACTTTTCTTCAACATTCTCAACATTTCACATAAAACTGATAGAGTCCGAACTCATTCAGGCCTCCTACTCATTCGCTAGTGGAATGTCGGTCTGAGAACGGGTTTCTATCGAAGAGACAACCGAGTTGACGGGTTGAACATGAACAACCATCAAGAACAGTTGACTGATCAGATGGGGTGATTCCCATCCGATCGGATAACTGGGACTTGGTGGAGTTTCCGTTGTTTGACACGTTGTCATACTGTCTCGGTATAACCGCAAAACTTTCCAAACGTAACGAATTTTTACAAGTTTCAGAATGAACAGGTTGCTGAACGGACCGCCGTCCGATCGGATTGCCATCTGATCGAACGACGATCCGATCGGACAACTTGTGACGTTCAATGCTTGTGATATTTTCCAACGCTTAGACTTTTTCACAAAATTGCAAAAGGAGTTAGTTTCAAACAAATCGCCATTCGATCGGATGGCCATCCGTCCGGATGACCTGAATTGTAGAAACACTTCTTCGTTTTTAAAATGCTCCAACGAAAACTTCAAAGTTCCATCATGCACAAACATATCCATCCAAAACGAATGACAATCCGACCGAATGGCCATCCGACCGGATGACCATCCGTCCGAATTGTCATCCGATCGGATGACCTTTCGTCATTCTGTTCACCCGCATCATTTTACGCACCGTTCAACACTTATACTATCGTACTGTGTTCAGGCTAATCCCTCAGCGCTCCCTTCAATCCAAGAGAGTGTTTATTTACTGAACACAATCTGTGAGTATACTCGATCCCTTTTTGCTTTCAGCACTTTTGGGTGTTACATACGTTACCTATATTAAATCACACCGAACACACAACGCAACACTTTTTTTACGCTAACCGCTCTGCTTGTTATACGTGTTATTCGATGAATACTTGTATGTTATGTTTACACAGTGATTGTTGCCTGACACTTTAGCAACGATAGTACTATAGTTTGGACTCAGCACCTGTCGTGGACGGGGGTTGCTAAGGGTATTTCTTCACGTGTCACAGTGGTGATATGTGTTGCGCACTCTACAACTCGCAGTCATGTATGTGCATATTTCGTTGTCGATAACCTACTTGTTTCACATTATACATGATACATGCTGGATATGCGTAACTCACTTTCGCTACTATTATACTATTAAACTTGTATGCTCACCTTTACACTATGTGTATTGACCTTGTTTTAACGTATATGGCAGGTATTTAAGATGCTAGGATTGCTTGATGTCATGGAAATAAGTACAGGAGAGTCTAGAAACAAACAATTAATATTTTGAGTTGTCGGAAAGATGATTTGTATTTGAGATAACTATGTCTGTAATAACTGCTTTATTTGATAAGTTATGGTATGGGACATAATGTTAATTATCTAGTAAATTAGTTGTTATAGATTTCTCCTGGACAATCTGTTTCGCTCAGTGTCGCGCCCCGATGTTTCCACCATCGGTTGGGGTGTGACAGTCGAGACACGGCACGTGGTAAGAATTCAAGCTAAACTTGTTACTAGACTCGAGGCACGGCCTGTGTCTCGGTCCAGAGCAGTTTTTTTTTTAAATATAGGCCATTAGCTTGGACTTTTCCCAAAATCTTTATATCCCCAGAAACCGCGCCAAAATTTGAGGTGGTTTAGTGTGCTTATAAAAGATAGTTAATTTTAGGTTGTTATATACACTAGTTCAAGTTTTAATATTTATAAAAACATGATATAATACTATCACACTATAACTCACGTTGGGCAAGTGCACCCATTCTTGACGTAATATAGTGATGGTAAGATACCAAGGTCGTCCAAGTATACACGAGTTTTAGGACCAAGTCGTCGTTAGCCGTCTAACCAAGTCTAAAAGTTGAGTTTTAAAAAAGAATAAATAAAAAGAAAAAGAAAAGAAAATAAATAGCTTAAGATGAAAATAAAAGGGTAGAAATCAAATGTAGGAAAAGGGTGTTTAGGATCAACATACCTCTTGATGCTTTGTTAACTAGCTCACACCATTAGGTCGCAAGGACTCGATTGTCAGACGAGGATTGTGTGTGAAAATGCGTAATATTATGCAGTATCTAGGCCAGAATCCTAACACACTCGATCCTTCCGCTTTGAATCAGTATAGAAACGTCAATTTTACTCTCTAAGCTCTCATCCTTTATTTCTGTAGATTAATGAGTAAAAGCCACATGTAACAAAATTTCATTGCCATAATCAGTATTGATATACTCATATTTCGATTGTTGAAACATTGTATGTAGGGCTACAAACGAACCAAACGTTCGGCGAACGGTTCGTGAACCGTCGGCGGAAAGTTCGTTTGTGTTCGTTCGTTTATTAAACAAAGAAACACAAACATGAAATTTCGTTCGCTTAGTTAAATGAACAAACACGAACAGAGGGCGCGTTCGTTCATTTATGTTCATGAACGTTTGGTAACGTGTTCGTTTGTGTTCGATAATTCATTAATGTTTTAGCTTTTACATTTTATTTAAATACTTCAAAATTTCAAAAAATAAAATATTTAATAAGTGTCAACGTATTATATATTTTGTTCATAAACGTTTGTTACCATTTGTGTTCATGAACATTAGTTTGTGCTCATTTTTGTTCATCATCGTCCGTTTTCATTCGTTGCCTAAAAGTAACAAACAAACACAAACGAACACGAACAAGTTCATTTCCTTACAAACAAACACGAACATAAAATCTCGTTCGGTAAGCGTTCATGAACAGTTCGTGAACACATATATTTCTTAACAAACAAACACGAACAAGGACTTGTTCGTGTTCGTTCGGTTCGTTTGCAGCCCTAATTGTATGTGATGAAACAGTGGTTAACCGGGAAGGTTAATTCACTGGTCTCGTCAAGTAGGGTTAATCTCTTCTTTCCGAGATCGATGGCCGACTGTCCTCTAACGTGTCTCATGCACAAGGAAACACACCGTGACTCGTAACAAGGAGGATGGGGTGGGGGTGCTCCTTGTTACCACTCTCCGGCGTGAGAATCAGTACTTGCTTGAGAGCAAAGTGTGTGTTTGAGTAGTAAGTGAGAGAGAGAAGATTAGCGTTACCTCAAACCTAGTCTGGGATGGGTATTTATAGCCGAAGAGCGAGAGAGGGTAATTGAGTGGCTAGACCGACAACCCATAGCCTTTTACAGGTGTGTCAGAAGCGCAGGCCACGGAGGCGTTGGACGCTTCCTGTAGTGGTGCCATGTCCTGCTGTGGTTGTCAGTCCGTCTGCCATCTGTTCATGCTAGTGGGCTAGGCGGCTGACTGTTGTCGGTGCCCAGACAAGCCACTTGCTTGTTTACCACTGAAGTTAGAGTGGTAGTGCCAGTTGTGGGACTACAGATTGCTGTTTCGGGCCGCATTGCTATGTGCGGTAACTGCAGTTGTTACGTCATCCCATGTGGTGACGAAAACAGCATTTTTCATGCACAAGGTAAGTCTTCTCATCACTTGACCGATTGGAGCAGCAAACTGGCTTCATGCGTTGCCCGCACGAACGCAATTCGATCCTTGCTGACAGGGATAACAAGGTAGGTGATGGTCTCTCACGGCCGAGCCTGGTGCGAGATTTGAGAAGATACCCCTTCAATATGAAATTCCATCATGTCCCTAGATACCAACTAGTATGAGTTTTGATTTAAACCTTAATTCCTCACAAACTTCTAACTTCTCTATGTTCTCACCCACACCATGTTTGCCATCTTGCATGCGCATATCCTACAAAGTTAGACCAGGGTATGGGAAACCGAATCAGGTATTGAAAAGAAAACCAATCTGGATTTGCAATATTGAAATCAAGTCGAAAAGGGGGTGTGTAATCAGTGCATCATCAAATTTGAAACTAGGAGTGGCAAAATGGGTGGGTTGGGTAAGTTTGGGTATTGGGTTACGATGGGTATGGGTTAGGATGGGTTTATTAAGAAATGGGTTAGAATGGGTTTAGGTCAAGATGGGTTTTTGTCAAGATATATTTGGGCATGATAAAAAACTCTAAAAAATTCAAAAAATTATAAAAAAAACAATAAAAATTTCAAAAAATTCTTAAAATTTAAAAAAATAATAAAGAATCCAAAAAATTCAAACAAATTCAAAAAAATAAAAAAAAATCAAAAAAAATCTAAAAAATCAAAAAATTCTAAAAAATCAAAAAATAAAAAAAATGCAAAAAAAATCTAAAAAATCCTAAAAATCATAAAAAATTATAAAAAATAAAAAAAATATAAAAAATCCAAAAACCCATCTGCCATGTTATACTGTCAAATCAAATAAGAGATTTCAAAATCATATCCCTCTTTCTCTCTCCCACTCTCTACTCACAATTATCACATCTCTTTCCTCCCCCACCCCACAAACGTGAAGAAGAACAAGAAGATGATGTTCTCATTTCAGAATTAAAATATCCACCTTCAAGATTTCAAGAAATACTAATCCCAGATTCAGTTGCAGAAGACGATGGTGGTTGCAGATCAAAGCATGATTCAGTTGCAGAAGACGATGGTGGTTGCAGATCTGGTGGTTGGTGGAAGGTGGTGACTGGTTCATTCTGGGGTGTTGGTGGTTGATAGCGGCGACAATGGGTGGTTGTAGAAGGTGGTGGAGGGTGGGTGGTTGGTGGCACCGGAGTTCGGAACGTCGTCGGAGTCAAGATCTAGTAATGGTTAATGTTCTGTCTCTCTCTCCTATCCTCTGTCTTCAATCAAGATCTAGTAATGGTTAATGTTCATGTATTTTAAATAAATCGAAAACTTTAGGATGAGATTTTGAACGAGATTTTTTGTTGGTTTGGTTGCTTGTTTGGGGATTTTGATCTTAACAATAATTGTTTTTTTTTTTTTTTGTTGGTTTGGTTGCTGGTTTAGGCTTTTAATTTGAACAGTAAGTGTTTTTTTTGTTGGGTTGTTTGATTTACAGAAACAGACCCATAACATGTGTTAAGCACCTGTTAGAATGATATATAACGTGTGTTGATTTACAGAAACAGATCCATAAAGATATTCAATTGACAAGCTGGATGGATGTAGGCGACGTTAATGCGGGGACATTGAATAAGTCAACTCTTTTAGGAAAGAAGTTTTCGTTCGTTTATAACATGTGTTAGTGGTTCATGCTGTAACAGATCCATAAAGAAGTTTTCATGTTGTAACGAGTTTTCGTTCGTTATGCTGTAACAAGTTTGCACATTTTGGAATGTATAACATGTGTTAAGCATCTGTTATAATCTTTTTGTAACCTGACATGTATTCATGTATAAGCTAGTGGTTTACAAAACATCATGATGTGTATATACTGATCTAACATGTGTTACAATGTGTCTGTTCGGAACATGTAATTGATTAACATGTGACAAGGGTGAAAACAGTCGACGGGGGCGATGAGTTTAATGGTGAGCTTAGTTAATATCGTAATCTTGTTGTAACCCCACTTGTATACATATGATAACATGTAAGCATCCATTATAACCCGACTTGTATTCATGTATATCAAAAGTGGTTTGCAAAACACCATGATGTGCATATACTGATTGTAACACGTGTACAAGTTAATACGGAACATACAAGTTAATATTGTAACACCGTATACCTGGGATAACATGTGTTAAGCCTCTGTTATAATCTTGGTTTAACCCAACATGGTGTCATGTATAAGCTAGTGGTTTCCAAAAGACTATTAACTTGTATAATCTTGGAACATACAAGTTAATATTGTAACACCGTAACCCGACTTGTATTCATGTATATGAAAGTCACATCCTTTGGGAAAGAAGTCTTCGTTCATTTATAACATGTGTTGGTGGTTCATGCTGTAACAGAACACCATGATGTAACCTGACATGTGTTCATGTATAACATGTGTTAAGCCCCTGTTATAATGATATATAGCGTGGGAAAGAACTCTTCGTTCGTTTATAACATGTGTTTGTTTTGCACATTTTGGAATGTATAACATGTGTTAAGCCTCTGTTATAATCTTTTTGTAACCTGACATATATTCATGTATAAACTAGGGGTTTACAAAACACCATGATGTGTATATACTGATCTAACATGTGTTACAATTTGTCTATTCGGAACATGTAATTGCTTAACATGTGACAAGGGTGAAAACAGTCGACGGGGGCGATGAGTTTAATGGTGAGCTTAGTTAATATCGTAATCTTGTTGTAACCCCACTTGTATACATATGATAACATGTGAGCATCCATTATAACCCGACTTGTATTCATGTATATGAAAGTGGTTTGCAAGTTAATATGTGTACAAGTTAATATGGAACATACAAGTTAATATTGTAACACCGTATATGGAACATACAAGTTAATATTGTATAACGTGTGTTAAGCCTCTATTATAACGTGTGTTAAGACTTCTAGAATGGATGCATAAACTCCAATAGTAACTTAATAACATAGTATACCTGATATAACGTGTGTTTAGCCTCTTTTATAACGTGTGTTAAGACTTCCAGAATGTGTTAAGTCCATACCGTTTTAACATCATGTACTAGACAAAACAAATAAGAGTCTCACATTACATATTACTAGTAAACGAAAATACATAGCCCTAAGAATGGATGCATAAACTCCAATGATTTGTATGCACACCCATTTTGTATATACATATATATAATTAAAAATTACATGTAAATATCTCAATCCGACTAATCCCGATTAATCGCTAGTCGGTACTCCACCGCCCGACCAGCGCCTATTTCAATGGTAACTGTAACAGCAGAGGTACAAATACGGGTGCCTCCAACAGAAAATGTGTTAAGTCTAGACCGTTTTAACATCGTGTACTAGAGAAAACAATAAGAGTCTCACATTACATGTTACTAGAAAACGAAAATACATAGCACTAAGAATGGATGCATAAACTCCAATGATTTGTATGCACACCCATTTTGTATATACATACTGTAACATGTGTTACGCGCCTGACATGTATAACGTGTGTTAAGCCTCTATTATAACGTGTGTTAAGACTTCCAGAATGGATGCATAAACTCCAATAGTAACTTAATAACAACATAGTATACCTGATATAACGTGTGTTAAACCTCTTTTATAACGTGTGTTAAGACTTCCAGAATGTGTTAAGTCCATACCGTTTTAACATCATGTACTAGATAAAACAATAAGAGTCTCACATTACATATTACTAGTAAACGAAAATACATAGCACTAAGAAAATGGTGGAGCTTCCTTTGACAGTCTGCCTTATCTTTTCAGCGGTTACCTTTGTTGCCTTAGCTTTTCAGCGGCTACCCTTGCTTTATTGTTTGGGCCGGCCTTGAAACGGTTTGTAAACATGTGGGTGTGCGTATGCCAGAGAAGTTAAAAAAATGTGTTTTCATGTTACACGTAACACATGTTACGTTGTACATGGGTTTCATGTCACATGTAACACATGCATGTCCGAGAAGTTCAAACTATAACACGTGTTAGTTGTGTTGTGCTGTAACATAAACATGGTCATGATCCTTGAGCATCTGATCCACGTTTAACGAAACCAACGGTCCTGAGAATTGGATCTTATTTCCCTTGTATCCATCACCGTCTAATAACAAAAAGATAAGATAACTGTTAAGTCGTTAACCAGACATAAATATTAACACATTCATAGCCCCAAACAACATCACAAAAACAGTTACTATTCATATCAAAAGCCCCAAACAAAGCAACCAAACCAACAAAAAACAGTTACTATTCAGATCAAAAGCCCAAGCAAGCAACCAAACCAAGCATAACTTTTTAACACAAAAATAAAAACCTGCAAATTACATAAACATTTACCCCTTTTAAGAACCATTTTAACAAAAAAAAAATCATGTTTCATCTCTAAAACAACCATTACACAAAAACCTATTAACAACCAGGTTTTATGAATATTTTTTAATATTTCAAGTGTAAAAAATGGAACCAGACGTTGAATATCATCTTATAAAGTCCATACTCCATACCTATATCATTTTTAAATTCAATATTTTATTGGTTCAAATATTTAAGTGTAAAATAATAGAACCATAAATTATAATCATCTTTCAAAAGTTCATACCTACATGCTCAAGTTATCAACTAACATAAACTCCACAAAATCATATTGCATAAAACTAACATAAACTCCATATGAAAAACCCAGAATCAAACATATGTTGCATAAAACTAAAAGAGTGTAAAACTCACAAATATCAAGATCTGAAACAACATATACAAATCATATTTTATATAAACTAAAAAAGTGTAAAAAACTCACAAATATCCAGATCTGTAACAACATTATGAAACATGTGGACAAACGAGATCTAAACGGAAATGGAACAAGATCTGGAAGGGGTTTTCACGTGGATCTGACTTCATATATTAACATCTTCATCACAAAACCACGTTCTTCATCAGGGATTGATCGATCTAATTTTTGTTCTTCATTTCGGTCTAAATTTGATTGGTAAAATGTTGGATTTCTTCATCAGGAAAAATGATACAAAAAACATGGATAAGAAAGTGAAATAAGAAAGAGAGAGTTTGATTTTTTTGATGCTCTACAAATGACAAATAGAGAGTTGGTGATCTGACAAGAGGAGACAAGTGAAAATATAAAAAGACCAATGTGCCCTCAAAAGCAAAAAAAGAAATAAAGATGGCTGGGACACGTGGATAAATGTGGACCATGCATTGGGTTTGCAAGGTTTTCTAAAATTAAAGGGTTTTTCATATAACATTACCCTATATATATATATATATATATATATATATATATAAGGATCCGCTAAAATGAGAACCACCTCGAGTTGTAAGAACCGCGAGAACTTTTTGATCCGGGACGAGGTGGACCAAATTTTTTTTCAGAAACGTAGATGCATGTATAAAAACAACATTTGTAAAAAAAAATTCAAAAAAAAATGTCGTGGGTGTAGTTTTGAGCACCACAAGTTTGTGTTTACGGGACCCGTAAAATTTCCGGCTAGATTTACGGGTCCCGTAAACACAAACTTGTGGCGCTCAAAACTACACACACGACATTTTTTCTTTGAATTTTTTTTTACAAATGTTGTTTTTATACATGCATCTACGTTTATGAAAAAAAAAATTGGTCCACCGCGCCCCCTACGGTGTAGTTCTCACGGTTCTTACAACTCGAGATGGTTCTCATTTTAGCATTCCCCTATATATATATATAGGGAAGGTTCATTTGAGAAGAAAATTTTATTAAGAATAAAAAGAACAAAAGGGTACAATGGTAAAACACTAAATAGTTTTTTCTCATCTCATTTATTATTATGTTTGACTAATTAATTAGTCATTAAGACTATCATCCTCCACACTAAAAAAATTTGCCTACACACATCAAAAGTTATCCTACACATTTCGAAATTTATCCTACACATATTGAAATTTATCCTACACAACTCGTAATTTATCCTACACGCCTCGTATTTATCCTACACTATAAATGAATTTTTATTTTTATTTTTTGAGAAAAATATATATCTTAAAAATAAGTTACAAATTTAATATAGTTAGTTATTAAAGATGAAACTACCAATTAATGATGTATGTAAGTTTACCAATATACCCTTATAGTTACATTAAGTACAAATATTAAATGAAGTCTAATTAAGCATTTCTATTGGTTGAAATTTCTTCTTTTTTCTTCTTATAAAGAATTTCTTTTCATTTGAACTCTTCACTATATATATATATGTTATTTTTTTAAATAGTAAACACATACCAATTCCAATATAGGTCCATTTACAAATCATTTTTTATGGTTTAGAATTTAGCCCACTTGACATTAGGTCTATTGAGCCAAATACTAATTTGAATTTTTTTTAAATAATAATAAAACATTACAGAAGGGCACATTTTTTCAAACTCGAACAGGTTACGTGAATTCTTAGAGACGCCTATATGTATATTAAGCAGTGTTGTAAAAGTCGCTAGGCGGTCCCTAGTCGGCCGACTGGGGAGTTGGGAGTAATCGGAGTACTCGGAGAGTACTCGGGGAGTACGCGGACATGGTAAATATAAAGAAAATTAATTGTTATATATTATTTATGTGTTAAAATAAGCATAATTCATGTCAACTGGGTATAATTTAAAATGAAACATGTTTAAAGTTCAAATATTCTGAATACAAGTCCGACTAGTCTGAGTACAAGGCCGAGTACAAGTCCGAGTACAAGGCCGAGTAGGCCGATTTTGACCGAGTTTGACCGATTAAAAGTCAACAAACCACGTTGACCGCCTAGACCGACTAGGCCGACTAGGCTCCGACTAGGCCGACTAGGCTCCGACTAGGCCGACTAGGCGCCGACTAGGACCGAGTACTCCCGAGGCCGACTAGTTGAGACCGCCTAGGAGGAAGTCGCCAAGGTGGAGGTCCGAGGACCGAGTACTCGCCGAGTACTCGGCCGAGGAATCCGACTTTTGCAACACTGATATTAAGTGAATACGGATGTTAATAGACATTAATTTGGACATCCTTTCATACTAACTTTATTTTAATTTTTATGGTAGCTTACACTGAAACTTTAGTTAGGTTTTCTTTATATTCGTGTGCGAGTGTAACCAGTGGCGGATCTTGCTCGTTGAACGTCCCAGGGCCGAAAGCCACGGACACTAAAAACATGCCCATGCCGAACATAGTAGGTATAAAAAATTTCCATCGAACCGCGAAAATTAGTACTTCTGGCCGAAAAAACGTGCCAGGGCCGTGGCCCTGGCACAAGCCTTCTAAGATCCGCCCATGAGTGTAACTTCATGCAAGTTCATCTATGAGCTAGTGTTATTCACATATGAAATTATAATTGCAACCTTAACAACTATAAATTGTAAACGCGTGAGTAAGAGACTACTACCATAACATATATATCTCTTTCTAATCCGGATTAGCTATTTTGTACCCCAAATCAAAAACCGAACCGAACCAAACCAAATTAAAAAGATGCAAACCAAACCAAATTCAACCGAATTAAGTTCGTTATGGTTTCGGTTAAAAAAAAAACAAATTTAACCAAATTGAACCTAAGTACTTTTTTCCCCAATATTATATTCATGTTTGTGTTCCGAACAACAAATTAGCTACTAATTTAAACCGAATAATCAAAGCACACGACATATTAATAAACCCTAATTTATACTTTGAAGTTCAAAACCTAGATTAGATTAGAAATAAATGGTCTTTATTTTGAGTTGGGCTTTAGCTTTAGCATTTTGGCTGATAAATATGGTTTATTAAATATTGTTATTTTTATTTAATTATTAATTAAATTAAGGTTTATTCGGTTGTCCAAATAAACCGAATAAACCAAATATACAAACAGTGGAACCAAACCACGAACCAAAAACCAAATTCAGAATTCGGTTTCGGTTAAAAACTAAATAAAATACCGAATTTGTTATTCAGATCAGTTTTTCGGTTACGGTTCGGTTTAAAGTTTTATTTGGTTTCGTTTTTTTTTTCTTTCTGAACAACCTTAAGAACAAGTACTTACTTATTTTTGTAGAGACTAAAGGGTAAAAGGTACATGTGACAAACCTTTTTCTTCATCATCGACGTTGATATACTCATCCTTGGATTGTTGAAACATCATGTGTAACTCCTTCATGTCCGGAGTTGTGTATTTGTTCTAATTTGAACCTTGATTCTCCGTAAACTTCTATTTGGTATCACCTGCACCATCTTTGCCATCTTTCGAGCGTATATACAACCAAGTTATAGCTAGTAGGGAAATTGCATCATGTATGGATAATAAAATCAATCCAGATTTGGAAAATTTTAATCAATTCGAAATAGGGTGGTAATCATTGTGTCATCAAAAATGAAAACATTGTGTTCAACAATTTTGCCATAACTTGCATTAGAAGTTAAAACCCTACATAGATTTCAATTCAATAAATACACAAAAAAGATGGAGTAGTGTGATGGTGGTTAGAGATAAGACAAACACTTTCTGGTATTGATTCAGACAACATCATGTTACAAACCGACATAATAATAAGCTATCCAACAATACTACAATACTGAAAGAGTATACGTCATGGAAACTGGGTGAGCCTAAGTGGTGGTCTCTCCCACATTCTAAAACCATGGTATGCAAGTGACACCAAAACAAGTATATATAGGACTTGGAGATTCCAAACAACATACCCTTGTTGTTTGCAATGGTCAAACAACACCCCTTGTTGTTTGACCACGCTTTTCTTTTGGAAATTCCAAATAGCATCCCATGTCTTTTGGAAATTCCAAATAACATCCCATGTATTTTGGAAATTCCGAACAAAATCTCCAATAGTCAAACAACAACCTTTTGTTGTTTGACCATACTTGTCTCACTTGCAAACGCTCAAAGTCAACCGAAAAAAAAACCCTTTCGTTTGACCACTTCAAACAAATGAGTCTAAACACATTCATTTGACCATTCACAAACTATTACATAATCAGCTTAAAATGCAATTTAGTCTATTCGCACAACAGTGGACACAAAACTGCACTAATAGGACACGGTGGAAGAAAGTGATGTATCAACTACGAAGGATGGTGATGGTCGCATAGGTAGATACCAGGCAACGATGGATGCTTATATATATTTTTAGTATGCTTTTATTCTATAGAAAATTTGATGGTTTGTATGTGGTTGTTCTAAATGTTAGGGGTTGTTAAACACGTGTGTAGGTATGCACGTGCACACGCGCACACACATATGTATATATTGTCACTCGTCGTTATACGTCATCTAATAATTAATCGTGTATACACACGTACGCATGTATATATCGTCATCCGTCAACTTATCAGATACATGAATTTATTGTCTTCCGCTAACTTATCGTCACATCAACTAAATTTGTACTACTTCATTTAACTACAGGTGTTACATAAACCTATAACACACTAAATTGTTCTTTGCATTAAAAGATGTTATTAATGTAGGTGTTTCATAAACCTGTAACACACTAAACCTGTTTGGCACTAAATTGTTCTTTACATTATTAGAGAAAGTGTAAAATACATTACGGCTTAACGTACATCACGTACGACAACATGCGTGATTTTTGTATATAACATGCGTGATGTTTGCTCTTTTTCAATTAACCTGAGTTTGATCAATTTCGTCCAATTCGTTTCAATTTTCTTTTCGTTTCACTTCAAATTCGCCATTGTTCAGTCAACTTCATCGAATTGGTTTCAAATTTATCATTGATTTTGAAAAGTTTCATCAAAATGTCGACCCTTGAAATCAAATCGTAGAACAGAGGATGAAGGGACATGACCAAGCTTTGATTCAGACCGTAACAGAGGATGCAGGAACATGACCAAGCTTTGATTCGATTGGAGTCAGAGGGCAGTAATGTAACAACCCTCGGTAAAACCAACACCCTCATAATATTTCCGACACCTTAGTATACTGTAAAATGTCCCATTATGTCTTATAATACACCCCATATGTGAAAACCGAGCCCGAAATACAATATAGCATTAAAAATAAAATTTAAAATCTAATTCTTAAGCTGAGGCGGGCCGCGTAGGACCCACCTCAACCTTCACGCGGGCGGTATCAAGGCTCAAAGCTGAATTCGGTGAATCTTAAGTTAAGGCGGGCCGCGTAAGCTTTAGCTTACTCTTACGCGGGCCGCTAGAGACCATTAAACGCGGAGACATCCTGAGCCGACACGTGTCGATATCGTGGCGGACCTACACATCGACTCAGCCAAGCTATTCTGTTGACCAGGGTTGACGCGGGCCGCGTAACCCTGGCCTGTGCTTTACGCGGGCCGCGTGAGAGCCGGGTTTTGCAACTATAAATAGAACGCATCAGTTTTCGTTTTCCGTCGCTCATTCTCAATTCTCAAATCACAATTTCTGAATTAGAGGCATTATAGTCGGGTATTATACCCCTAACTAGCGAGGTTCTGCTCCGTTGTAAGTATTATAACCCAGTTTCGTAATAGTTACGCTACCCGATTGATTTAGGGTTCCGTGACAACTGTCGTGGTTCTGCCCGACGTAGTTGTTGGAATGTCGTCTCGGGGAGGGTATCATTAATATTTTCAAAGGGTTATGATACTAACCAATGTACATTTGTATAAATTATAGATTATATCCAGGAAACCCTTACGAGAAGCATAAGATAGCAATGTGAGTTTATCCACTTTTTGTTAAACTTTTTGGAATATTTTACAAAACCTTAAATATTTTATAATGCAATTTAGCAGTGATTGAGTCTTTGTAGTTCTTCAATTACTGCCGGTATGTTGGGGTTTTGTATACAAAATTTACTACACTGTGAGTAGTAAGTCAAGGTTGACAGTACGTTACCATTGGACAATGAGTTAGCCAATGTGTAATATGACCCACAAGTCAGTGGATTGATAGTACCAAATGGTGTAATTGTGTAGACATAAACAATGTGATCGCTCTTAATACTGTTTTAATTGATAAAATA
Organism: Helianthus tuberosus; assembly: GCA_030545235.1. Taxonomy (NCBI): domain Eukaryota; kingdom Viridiplantae; phylum Streptophyta; class Magnoliopsida; order Asterales; family Asteraceae; genus Helianthus; species Helianthus tuberosus. Next base: position 2,288,760 of record JARYGA010001261.1, on the reverse strand, counting down.
TTTCTTGATTAAACTGGGATTCACTCACCAGTATTTCCGACTGACAAATGTTTTTAAAAAGCGTTTCAGGTAACCCAATGTGACAGCCAATTAGTAAAAAGCCAGCTGGAGAGCACTGAAGGCTTGGGAAAAATGTGGCTATAAAAGTTACCTAATAAACAATGTTTTAAATTCAATAAAATAGGGTTTATCCCTATAAGTGTATTGTAATAAGAAACTTGGGTTTTGCCCATGTTATTATTAATATCAAATATGGTGGTTTTACTCTGATAAACATTTCCTAACTACGGTCCTGATGAAAAAATTCCGCTGCCAAATTAGACAAACATTGCGATACCACCGAAACTGGCTCGCGGCCGCCCGTTCCCGGGACTCAGGGATCGGGGGTGGCGACAAGTAACAATGGTTTCAGATCATAGACACAGGGGATGCGATTTTTGAACTGGGAGTAGGGCATGCGTGATTAACGTGCGTGATTTTATGTTTCCAACATGCGTGATTAGGTTTTTTGAGGGTTATAACGTGCGTGATATCAAATGAACGTGCGTAATTTCGTGACGTACCGGTCGTACGTTAAGTTGTAATGTACGTTAACTGGCCTCTACATTATTAATACGTTTTAAAGTGGATCCACAACTTTTTTCATCAGCGGCGCTATGTTTTGGTGTTTAGATCACAGAGAAAATTCTTGTTGGGTTGGGTCAACGAAATTAACCAATACTTCTATTAAATATGACACCAGGCCGCTAAGCCATAAACTCTAGGAAAACCATTTATTAGTTGTTTACTATTCATTTGCTCCACTTATAAACCAACAAGGGATTCCGCAATACCTAAATTTCTTTTCTTAAACTTGTGTAGTAAGCTTATTTTTATGCATTCCTACTCATCCATTGCTTCATGCATGAACCAATGTGGGATGAGTCAAAAAGTTTACTTTAAGTTTATAGGAAACTCCATTTCATAGTAGGATTCCTCTTCTCTTGTTGCTACATTAGCCAATGCGGGATGGCAACTTTGAATTCTTGTTCATGATACCAACATTCTGTATTAAAATTATAAGGGTCATCAAACGAAAACCTACAAGATCAATCCACTCTCAGTACTATACATTATGATCAGAGCCGCCGTTGAGGATTTAAGTGTCACGTACGAGCTGGAAAAAGGATCAATCCACTCTCAGTATTCTACGTAGACCTAATGAATTATATAAACCTTTTTAACGAAGATTAACGTTGTAGAAAAAATATAATATTAGAATAATAGATTACATACCGTAATAGCTAACCGATGATTCGTGAAGCTCTCCTATTATTCTTGATAGTAAACTGTTTAATCACCTCTTCACAGTTTATACTCTCTAAAATTCCCTTCTCGGTTCGACAATTCTAAGCCTAACAATCATTAAAACACCAATTTAGGGCTCAATATTCAACAACAATACACCCCCAATTTTGGGCTCAACGTTCAATAAAACTCCCACTTTAGGGCTAAATTAATGATTATAAGTTACGGCTAAATTGTTTAAATAACAAAAGTAAACTAAAATAAATCTACATTGATTTGTGCAACGTTGTCGACAGTCTCAAGGTGGGATGTGGCGGTCGCTACCGTGGGTTGTGGTCGTGGTGTGGCAGACTGGCGATGGCTAGAACTTGGAAGTGTCATGGGTCAGTCGCTGAACTGGAAGTCGATATTACGTCACTGTTTTTATTATTGTTTTTAGTTTTATTATTATTTAGATTGGATGCTTGGATTTGGATATGAATCAAAATAAGTTTATATGAGCCAATAAGTTATAAAGTTTTAGATTTTATAGAGAGGACCCAATGAACTTTTTCGGTTTCTCATCTTTAAAAATATATATATATATATAAAATATAAATAAATAGGCCCGCGGAAAAACGGGCCTCGGATGGGAATGCGGCTTGCCCACATCCCAAGTCGGCCCGGATTACTTTGGTAGTGTAAAGCTCTTGTTTGTAATACATTTTTTACCCAAATGAAGAGAGACAATGGAAGAGAACTCCATAACCAATCACTTTACAAGGATCTTATAACTTGTCATAATAATACTTTAATAAAACTTGATATGGGAAAGTAGGTTTTTGTACAATATAGTACATTTAATGGGATTTAAGTCTAACGCATAAACCACCTAGAAATGAAATTGAATGTGTTAATTTAAATATGGAAAATGCCTTATATAGTATTGATTTTCATTTATTAAGTAAAAATTTATTTATTAGCTGTCACTTCTTATATGATATATCTCTCCCTATCTTCACATTCTCAGTTTTTCATCACTCCTATTTATAACCCTTCTTCCTCATTCCATTCCACTTCACACCTCTCTCTCTCTCTCTCTCTCTCTCTCTCACATCTATAATGCAAGCTAGTGATCTCGGAGATCACATAGGAATGGAGAGTTGTATTGATCTAAACAATGATACTTACACCGCGTTGTCTTCCATCAATCGAAAACCATGGGCACTGAATAAACGAAGAGAGTCAGTGTCCAATAAAAAACCGAAAAAACTCCCACCACCGATGCCAATGCTAACGTCTACGGTGTTGAAACGATATAACACCGAAGATGGGAGGTTGGTCATCGTGGAGGAAGCGAATGACAACCCGAGTTATCGCCTCACTGCTCATAGATCTAATGGGAGACTCACCCTCCAACTCACTGGTTCTGAGTCGAGTTGTTGTTATGATAATAGTAGTAGTAGTAGTAAGACGACGGGGCCGTGTTCGTTTGTTGAACAAAATCAACTTCATAATATAAGGCCTGTTAAGATATAGATTATGTAAAAGTTTATGTTTGTTGTTGTTTTCTTTTCTTTTCTTTTTTTTTTTTTGTTTTTTAAGGAATGAATAAGGAGTATCTGATATCTCTTCATTTCACAATTTTATGAAACGTTATCCGAGTGGAATTTAAAACTTTAATTTCGAGTTTGAAGTTGTTGTTTCATTTTTTCTTTATTGCACCTGCAAATCCGGGTAACAAAATTGTCATAATTTGGATAACCGATACTGATGATGTATAACTGATGATGTATAAAAATTAGAAGTTTATTCATTTACCATTAAATCTGCCTTTCAACTATTAAATCTATAAGTTTAAATATACGTATATGCAATCAATTTACACACCTTTTGTGTTTCTTTTTGATGCATATAAAATTTAATACGACATAACTTTGTCGGGTGATTTTCTTTCGTGTAAACAGTTAGAAAACATAATGTTTTTAGAATATTAACCCCTTCACAAATAACTTATATTTTTTACTATATCCAAGTGGTATAACTTTTTGGAGTTGTATTTTATAAACTTAAAGATTTTGTTGTGTTTAAGGACTTATATAATTGAACAAAAGCTTTTCGGATTTTTGTTCTATTTGTTCACTGATAATAAAATGTAACAAGGATGATTTTTTTTTCAAAATGATACAAAATCATTTAAATAACAAATAGGCGTTGACTCAAGAATAAACTATCTTTTTGGAAGTTGACTTTCTGAGTCAGTTTAGCCACCTAATGTAAAGAACCATATTTGTAAGCTTGGTTGGTGTCGCTAAGCGTCTCCAACCACATATCTTTATAGCGTCTCAAATATTGATTCGAAGGCGTTATAAAGGGAATCGTCAAGCTCTCTTAACAAGTGTCAATGGTCAAACGTGGGACCCATAAATGTTTTATACCGTTGGAAAACAGTAATATTTAAGAAAAATAATTTTTTCTAAAAAAAATACTACATATAAACCTACACTTTTAATCATTTTATACCACACAAACAAGTAAACAACCGATCTCACCTTATACTACAAAACCATTCTACTCTTTTTCTTTTTTTAAATTCTAAATTAAAAAAAAATAATGATTGAGTAACGGTTTAAAGGTTTTATGAAGCTTATCTCATGGAGCTATAAAGCCTCCAACTCTACGTGATCTTTATGTGGCATGATTAAGCCCCTCGGGATTTTATCTCACTCCATGTAACCTAAATGTTGTTCGAAACTTTCTCTCGTATAAATTGAACACTTAAATTGATTCTTGTTAATGACATTGTATTAATAGTAAGAAAATAGATACATCGTTCTTTAGAAAGAGGTTTTTTTAAATGAGTCTCTTATATTAGTTTTCGCTGATGCTGATGAAAATTGTAAAATGGTATATTAACAAAAATATAAATATATGGTTCTTTTAGAAAGAGATTTTTCGAATGTGTAGACTGATATTGGAAAATAAATGGATTTATTTAAAACTACCTTTTACCGACATATAATTCTATGTATTTATGGTATAATATATGTGTGCATTTATGTATTTATATATTTAGTTTCATGAAAAAACGTACTTCAGTTTTCACGTAATTCGGTCTTTCAATGAAACTATGAAAGTACTGTGCTTTAAGTACGAACACACAACTTATCTAAAAAAAATCAAATCAACACACCAGATCTTGATAAAACTTTGTAGATGTTTTTATTACACCTAGCTAGTTGTTAATATCTAACAAAACGATGACAACAAATAATACAATAAAAATATAAAAAAATAAATGTAGTAATATTACTCTTCCTTTTTCGTCAAATTCTCTGCTTTAAATTTATTATCATTTCTTTGCTAGAGTTTTAAACAGATTTATTTTATGGCCCTTTGTTGAAGTAATGATAAGCCTTGCTGTTAATGAACAAGGTTTGCTTACAGTTGTTCCGTAATAGGCTTCATGGAAATTAATGTTTGCTAATTTTAGTATTCTAAACACGGTATGAGATCATTTACTCATTCTCCTTGACCTTTTTTTTCTGTGGTTGGAACTCACCTTATTTACTCTCTTATATTTATTATGTTTATCAACTCTCTAGTTTTAAACCTTTAGAATAGATGGATGTGTCATACATACACTTTGTTACATATAAAAAAAGTAGGTTATATAGGCGTTTGTATTAAACGAATTGGAAGATATAAATTATGTAATTTGATAACAACTACACAAAATTTAATAACCGATTATTTTTATTACAGCAAAGGAAATTTAATTACCGGTTTGATTAATTTAAAAGATTAAACATGATATTTTTACTATATCGTCCTTGTATATTTAGTTTACAATTCAATTTTGTTTTTTAAATTTAAAATATAATTTAGGGAGTTTGATTAAGTGGAAAACAGAAGACGATTATGTTTATAAAACGTAACTACAGATGAAACTAATTTTAGCATTATTAACTAACAAGACTAAAATTACAATGATTCAAAATTCAAATACTTAGGCTAGAGGGTATGGTGCCCATCCTCCCTTGAAGGATGATCCCACGTAGGCGCTACATCATAGTTCTTCCAAGAATGATCCATCCCACAAAACTAGAGGGTATGGGAGGATGGTCCTAGATTATCCTACCCCACCACTTTTATGTTTTTTATTTTTTTAATCTTCTATTTTTTTAACATTTAACAAATAAATTAACAAAATATTTTCATTAATATTAAAAACCATTACATAAACTTAAAAAAAAAACATCAACTTAAAAAAAATCAACTTAATAAAAAAACATAGACTTAAATAATTTGATGCTTCTTCATGATGTCGGTTTGTAGTTTTTTCAACATCGAACGTTTCGGCTCGGGATAATTATCGACATCCATCGTTATTATTTCTCATTCCTTGAGCCGAATCTTTTCATCGGACAATCAGATTTTTTCATTGGACAATCGGACCTTTTCGCGTAACTTTTCTTCCGCCACACGAGACTTTTCTTCGATGGCACGCTCCTTCGCCTTCGCCTTTTGGGCCGAGACGTCCGTGTACGTTTTAAATTGTTCCATAAACTCGTCCATCTTCGGGTCCACCTTTTCCTTTTCTTTCCCCTTCGCCCGCTCCTTCTTTGATTTGTCCCGGCCCGGTGGACGCTCCGCTTCATTTACGGCGTATTCTTCTTCGTCGAACTCGGCGTCATCGTTTAAGTTTATGTGACACCTCGCGTCCGATCCACCGGCACTAAAACTACCCGATTCCGATGTCCTTTGCCGCTTCGCCATCTCCACCTCGTTGGGAATCGGCGCCCATTTTTGGTGCGTTCGCAAAACTTTCCACGCGCGAACGTGTGCGAACGAGGTATTACCATTGTTCTCCTTGTACTTCTCCAACGCCTTTTTAAACACATCCTCGTCGCTCATGCCACTACGTCGCCCACTTGTATATATTTTATTATATTCTTCGCAAAACTTATTGACGAACCCGTTCATTTTTCGCCACTTTGATGACACCGAGTCGATATCTCGATACGGGCCTTGGTCCATTAGCTCGAGGAACTTCGCAAAAACCTTGGTCCGTTGGTTTTTAAATTGAAAATGGTGAATTTTTTTTTATTTAACGGTAACTTTTTAGAGGGGCCCACATTTTTTTTGATCGTCGCCAACGTCTTGAGCAAGCCGGTGAGGACAGGGAAGGGGGGCGGGTTGGTGTTTCGCTGGCGCCGAACCTAGACGGGGATGGGGACGGACCCCATACCCTACAGCCTTAGGAACTTAAAATTTAATATATTTTAGAAAAATAAAACATTAAAATGTTTTTAGGAAAGAGAGATATGTTTATTAGAAGTAAGATTTTGAGTTAACTTCCATTTTGCTCCATGTGATTTGGTTATTTTAACGGTTTTACTCTAATAGTTTAAAAATGGCCATTTTGCTCCTTGATTTTTCTAACTTATTGTCATTTTGCTCCCTGCCTCTAACTCTATCAAAAATCCATTAACTAGAAGGGTATTTTGGTAATTTAATAGATAAAAGCAACGTCATGTAAGTCTTTTCATCTAAATAAACATATAACTTGTTTATTTACATGTAAATAAGTAATTCTTTTCTGATCACCCATTTTTCCAATCACTCTTTCTACCGGCCACCACCATCCACAACCATCCACCACCACGTGCAACTACCACCTGCCGACCACGACTACCGCGACTTTTAACTAAACGTTATAATTGAGTTAGAGCCAGGGAGTAAACTACCAAAATACCCCTACTTTTAATTGAACGTTTTAACTAAGTTAGAGCCAGGGAGCAAACTTGTGACAAACTCGAAAGATCAGGGAGGAAAATGGCTATTTTTAAACTATTGGAGCAAAACCGCTAAAATGACCAAACCACATGGAGCAAAACGAAAGTTAACTCTAAGATTTTCATGTATTCAAATACTAGGTTACAACCACGTGTGTGTATTACACGATAGAGGTGAGCAGAAAACTAAAAAAAATCGAACTAGAACTGAAAAAACTGATTTAATGGAACCGCACAAAAAATCTGAACTGAAATTTACAGTTTGGTTACGGTTTTTCATTTTATGAAAATCGAGAAAAAAAAAACAAACCGAATCAAATAACCTAAAAAATCATGTTTTATTGTTTGATATATATTGATTTAAGAATTTTAACTTAATTATTGAATGTTAAGTATTTATAATAAGAAATTAGCATTTAATTTATCTTTGAAATAATTTATACATTGCCTAGAAATAACAAACTTTACCATAAAGTTAAATGATTTTCAAAATATTATAAAAGAAAATATTTTAATAAAATCTCTTAAGCAATATAAAAATAGATTAGAAGATTAGGTTTATATAAATAATATAAAATAAAAAATGTTAAATATAATAACTCAAATGTGAAACATCAATAAAACATTCTTAAATCTTGGATTGCACTTCTTATTTTTGAATTTTACGTAATTTTGTTCCTAAAACCGAAAACAAACTGTTGCTAAAACCAAAAAAACCGAAACCGAACAATTTTCGAAAACCGAACGTTTCGGTTACGGTTACGGTTTCGGTTTTGCCATAAAAGCAAACCGAACCGTGCACATCCCTATTATAGGGGTTGAATAAATAATGATTTTTTAAATATTTTGTAGTATAGATATGTTAAAATCATAATATGCATGTTTATAAATAAAATTTAATAAATCCAATAACCGAATCTAAGAATTTTATATTGTGAAAACATTTATACATATTTAATAGTTTAATAGGTTATAATAACTTTGTTATATAAATATTTAAGATTTGTAAATCAATAATTGATGTGAATAACTTTAGGGATACAAAACAAATCTTAAAAAATTACAATATTTAATATAAAGAGAAATACAGAGAAAACAACGGAAACAACACTACATTAGATTCTCTATTATAAAGAACATTTTATAGAATTGTAAAGTACACCTCTATATTATAACAACCCTCCAAAATAATTTTGACACCCCTAATATGTTTAAACTAACCCTCTATGTCTTAAAACATATCCCGTACGTGAAAACCGAGCCTGAAATACTTTATCTAATTAAAAACAAAATAAAAATAAGAAATATGTGCCGCTCGCGGGGCGCGAAGCCCCAAGGCAACTCTGTCGCGGGCCGCGACAGCAGGTCATCAGAGCTCACCCGGTGCTGCCACTTGTCAGGACGCGTGTGGAGGCTACGAGTCGACTCAGCCAAGCTAGGGCCTACCCTAGCTGGCCTCGCGGGCCACGAAGACCCTGGAGGTTGGTTACGCGGGGCGCGACAAAGTCCAGAATCAGCCCTATAAATAGCAACCATCGGCAGTTCAAATTCGTCGTTCAAAATCTCTTTCTCTCTCGAAATTTCTTATAGTATAAGCTATTCTCGGGCATAATACCCCCTAAATAACGAAGTTCTGCCCCGTTGTAAGTATTATAACCCCGGTTACGTATTAGATACGCTGACCGATTGATCTAGGGTTCCGTAACGGCTGTCGTAGTTCTGCCCGACGTAGTCGTTGGAATGCCGTCTTGGGGAGGGTATTACTAATTTAAATATTGGGTTATTATACTAACGCGTGTGCATTTGTGTAAATTATAGATAATCACCAGGAAATCCTTAAAGAAAACCTAAGACAGCAATGTGAGTAATCTCCTTTTTGCAAACTGTTTTTACAAAACCTTAAATATTTTACAATGTGATTAGCAATGATTGAGTCTTTGTAATTCTTCAATTACTGCCGGTATGTTAGGGTTTTGTATACAAAATGTGGAAGACGTTACCATTAGACAACGAGTTAGCCAATGAGTAATATGACCCACCAGTCAGGATTGACAATACTGAATGAGTAATTGTGTAGATATAAACAATGTGATCGCTCTCAATACTGTTTAATGATAAAATATGTTTTGATTAAACTGGGATTCACTCACCAGTATTTCCCACTGACAAATGTTTTTAAAACGCGTTTCAGGTAACAAAATGTAAAAGCCAATTAGAAGAAAGCCAGCTGGAGAGCATTGAAGGCTTGGAAAATGTGGCTATAAAAGTTACCTAAAAGACGATGTTTTAAATTCAATAAAATAGGGTTTATCCCTATAAACATGTTGTAATAAGAAACTTGGGTTTTTCCCATGTGTTTAATATTATAAAAGCATGGTATTTTACTCTGATAAAATATTTCCTAACTACGGTCCTGTTGAAATTTCCGCTGCCAAATTGATAAAATATTTCCTAACTACGGTCCTGATGAAATTTCCGCGGCCGCCCGTTCCCAGGAGACAGGGGGCGGGGGTTGCGACCGAAGGTGGTATCTGAGCTAAGCCACTGATTCAGCCACAAAAGTGTTCTGCTGACACCAAGATATTATTCAAAGTGTTAGGAAATAAACTATGGAAATATGTGCATATCTGTATTTTATTGTTGTGTGTTATTTGACTATTTGTTAGTTTACAGTATGAGTGACCAAGGACCTTCGGACGCTTATCGTTGTAGGACCGTTTTCCGGACCGAAACCGTGATTATCATGATTATGTTCATAGACGGGAAGATCATAGACAGATGAAATACTTACTTGTATAGATTTGATAACATAACAAAGCAAGCCGGCCCGATTAACAAGCTAACCGAACCATACCAAAGAAGTATACATCCGGGGAGAGAGCAAGTGGTGATCTCTCCCTGGTGAGGTCTCAAACCTCCTAAAATCTCCTCAGTGTTTGAAATGGCAAAGGGTTGCTATTTATAGCTACACCCCTTTGTCTTTCAAACACACACGGTCAACCGAATAACCCTCTCGTTTGACCACTTCAAACGAGCGGGTCTATACACGTTCGATAAACCGTTTCACTAACTATTACAAATTCAGCGTAAAATAATAAATCTAATCTATTCGACAAGCATCGGACACAAATCTGCATCAACAAATTCCCCCTTGTCCGTTGCTGTCGAATGCTGAAAATGCAACTGCAATCGAACTTCAGTCAAGTATTCATCTTCTCTGTGTTAACAAATTCCCCCTTGACCGATGATCCAGGTAAGTAGTATCTTGACGCTTCTTGTATAATAGTTCCCCCTCAAAGTACGCGTATCCGTGTTGGGCGTTGTGCAATTTCCTCAAAAGGCTCAATTGACCGATCTTCCGCTGATCTTCCAATACTCCAACCGGCATTTGATAAGGGTTCCATTCTTTTAAAAACTGCATCAAGTCTTGATCTTCAAGCATACTACATTGGTAGAGGTTTCTGGTGAACTGTCTTCTGTAAACCGTCTTTGTGTCACTAGAAAATCACAAACTCTACCACCTGTGATTGCGTTTAGAAATTTACCGAAGAAATTCAACATACGAAAATTTTTATTCCCCCATTTCTTTGGTAAGATCTCTAAACCTTAACAGATTCCCTTCCACTTTAAAGGAACTGTCGTTAAGTTTCAAATGTTCACCAGTTCCCTTCACTTAGCGGAACTGTCGTCAATCTTTACTGAACAAACTCTCTCCACTGAGTAGAATCTTTCAAATGTTCTCGGTTTTTCGAAAAATCACGAAAACGGCTTTCTTCTTTGCATATTCTAGTTGAATAAGAACGTCCCCTAATACCCCGTAGGATCCGACTTGTATCCCCCCAAGGTTCTGCTAACACCTAATCTGAAAACTTTCATCATAGGCATATACTCTTCGACCTTTTGGATTCGTTAGGACCGGTATTGACATTCTAGGTTCATACGTTCGTTTTCAAATGCGAAAATATGACAATAAACAAAATGCTTTCGAACATCTTCGAATAACCGATAACAATCATAAATACTGACGTGCGGAAGTGAACATACCGTTTTGTTTTTGGTTTTTGGCCCATAATAGTCGCGTCACCATTTTTGACATTTGCATCGGTAACCGTGACTACCCCACAAATTTCAAAATTATCATCATCTTATGTTTTCATCATCTTCATCATTTTGCGCGCTTCCGAACCCGTGCAAATTTTGACCTTGACAGCGCGATTCAGATAAACTATGCGAACACCCATGTAGTGATCGTTGTTTAAAAATTCAAGAGCCACATTTGAACTTCTAAGACCCGGCTCATGTGAACTTTAGTATCTAAATTCAAGGATGTGAAATTTAAACTAATTGAGGTTGACTAAACAAACTTTTAATACACCTAACATCAACAAGACCATGTACGTTGAATTCAAAAGTAAGTATTGACTTTCAACTCCATTTCCCATCTAACGAGGTCTACTAATGTGGTTTTTTTTTTGTTTTTTTTTTGTTTTTTTTTTTTTTTTTTTTTTTAACCATCAAAAGTGCAACAATATTATATACGCACAAACCTGGCATTTCTTATCACTTGTAGGTCCAACAGCAATATGAAAGCCCAATCATTTTGGTAGTTGGTCATAAACAGCAAACCCATGAATAACTTATTCCAAAACCCAAATTGCAATATGTAAGCCCAATCATTTGTTGTCATCACATATTAGAAGGCATCCAATATTGAACCAAAAGTCAACAAACCTAGCTGCCTCTCCTTTGCAATAACACTAACACCTCAGCCGATAAACCACTTCCCAATTCTCTTTCTGTGATGCAACATCCTCCAAAAATCTTAATCCTCATATCTCTTAATGAAACCTTTTTATCCAGCTACCATCATCAGCCGACAAACATCTTCTTTCTCAGTCTCTGTTTGCGATAATCAGCCACCAAACAATCAAAACCCCCAAAATTTCTTTCAAAACCTAACCCCAAATCTTCAATTCTGCGAAGGATATATGGATTGACGAAGATATGTATGAATGGCGAAGTTTGTATGGGGATGACCAAGTTTGATGATGATCCTTCGTCGCCAACAGTTCGTTTGATTTGATTTTTTTTTTTTTTTTTTTTAATGATCGACGAAATAGAATGGTTAAACTTTGATGACGAAACTGAATTTGGTTGATGTATCGACGAAACAGGACATTGAATGAGTTCGACGAAATTGATTGTTGTATCTTGATGACGAAACAGATTGTTGTATCTTGATGACGAAACAGATGTTAAAGACGCCGACGAAACAGATGTAAAAGATCTTGCCGACGACGAAACTGGAGGAGGTGTTTCGTCATGGGGCCTGTTTCGTCGGAACTGGGTATGAAGAAACCCTAGTTCTTTAACCAGCCGCCAAGAACATCTCAAGAACATAGCACTGTTTATTTTTGCAGATTTGACGAAAACACACATTTGATGATGAAAAAATGATTTGTTTGGTGTAAAACAGAAAAACTAACACTCGTATATGTTCTGTTTTAGCTAGATCTGAATATGTCGATCCAGATCTGAGTTTTTCTCCATTTTCACCATTTTTACATCTTGAACAAAAAGCACAAAAATCACAGATCTAGAGCACATGTGACTTAGTAAACGATTGGATTTACTAAATCAGGCACCATGGCTCTGATACCAATTGTAGGTCCGTTTTTCCGGTGGATCGATAACGTAAACCTATCCTTGTTTATCACGATGTCGTCGATCAAATTCTCCTAAGTTTGTTGAAAGGAGAACTTGTTTCAAATGTGGGAAGTTTGGGCATATCATTACAGACTGCACAAACTCGCCCAAACCAAATTTTGTAGAAAGAGCACCACCTGAAAAGGTTCACCCACAACGTCGTCCTGTTTCACCAAAACATGATAAAAGAACTGTTAAAGAACAAGAAACAAAACAACGACGTCAAAACGTCAAAAAGGTTGAAAAGGCGTTAAAACCGAAGGTTGTCCTAACAAAATCTGTTGAATCAAATGTTAAATATGAAAAACAAAAACAGATTTGGAAACCAAAATCGGAAAATGTTTCAGGGGGAGCTCAATCTATTCCGGGTTATCGGGAAATCGAAGTCACAATCTTCGATCATGCCGGAAGACCCAAGTCTGTGAAGGCTTGGGTCCCCCTCTCCAACTAATCTCTGAGTGAGTGTGTAGGATGTTCCAGGAGGAACTTTCGATAGTCATAGGATTGTCGATAGTGGAGTGTCCATGCACAAGATAGGCGACTCAAAGCTCCAAGATATTGTTATTTCTAGGAGTGGTTGCCTTTGATGGAGAGAAAAAGAAAAGAAGACAGAAGTGTCTGTCGAAAGAGATTGAAAGCTTCGACAAATTGAAAATCATTTCAAAGTGTGATTATTCAAGGATTTGATCGGGTCCCCAGGGTAGATTCAAATCAAAATTGTGATTGAAGAAAATGTGTTTGTTGAACAAACCAACCGGGTGTGCGGATGCCTTGGCATGGATTGAACAACCGCACACTACTTCTCAAAGAGAAAGACAAAGACCTTCACTGGTGCAATGTGGAAGACCAGCCGGACCCAAAGGTTTATGATCTTGTTGCTGTGAAGAGATTTCTCAGTAGCTACAAAATCGACTTTGAAATCCACACCGGGTGGATATCCAGTTTGGGAGAGCGCTCAGATTCCTTGCAATGCACGAAGCAGTTGCAGGATACGGTTTTAAAATTCTAATCTCTCCTATACTTGTCGATATTTAAGCTGCTTTATAAATTGTTATTCTCTTGTAGCACTCTTTGACCAGACAATGTTGTCATGGTCCGCACCGCTTACCGACATGCCAACTGATTTTTCCAAAATTCGATAAAATCATTTCTGATTCAAAATTAATTTTGGTAAACGGCATTGAGGTAAAACATGAGTTAACCAGCATCGGGTAATCGTTTTTGTAAATATCTTTGTGTCTTTTAAATTTATCATAGTTTGTTGATTTTAGGGGGAGTAAATCCAAATTTGAAAAATTAAAAAACAGTGAAAAATTTCAAAACTCAAAAACATGGAAAAACAAAAATGAGTTTCCTGGCGAGAAAAAGAGAAAATGATAGTAGATCAGTGGTCTGTCTAAACCTCTTCGAACTGAAATGCAAAATGAAAAATGTTAAGCAGCTCTATATAAGATGTATCGGTAGGCTCACAATCATTTTAAAGTGTGCAGGGTGATATAAATCTTAAATCGACTGAAGATCAGGTGGGAACCGCTCATTGGCATATGGTCTTAGTACCGAAATCTCGTTTGAGAGATTGCCGAGATCTGAAATATTCGGTCTTTATGCTGCTTATCATCTGGGTATCATGGTTGTATCAAACCGTAAAAATAACGGAGACGAAGTCTAAGATCTTCCATGATATCATACATACGTGTACATATTGCATTCGACCTCAATAAGTGATCAACAATCACATGTCCAAACAAAATAAGTGATAATTTATCACAGATTCTTTGCGGGAGTCAAGTTCGTCTCTCTGCTGTACGGAAGTACTGACCTGTTCACGGACTTGCTCCTGTGCCCTCATGCATCTGAAAATCAAGTTCCTCATCAATAAGTGATTTTATCACATAGGGCTTGTTTTCAATCAAAATAAGTGAGTTTCTCACATTCTTTTATACGGTCAAACAGATGATAAACAGTATACTCACCGGTAAGATGAACTCTCGCGCATGCCTTGATACGGGAATGTGTCGTGATGTGGATGAACACCGGTCGGTAAGTATAATTCATACTCTAATCGTATCCCCTCGCCATGATTACATCTGATAAGTTGAGCTTAAGTGGACAACAATACCGATAATTGTTATAGGATGCTTATCTTAAGTTAACTAATTGAACAAAAAGAGCGTTTTGGCGTGACCGTACACTGATATGATTCTCTTACCCTCGAAACTCGCAAAAAGAATGTCTGTAGATATTTATTTACTGTTTTCAGTTTATGCATCTCTGTATATATTTATTTATTGCTTTCCGTCTTTACATTTGAAAAATGAAAAATTCCAAAAAGATTTTAGGTGTGTTTTAATATAAACTTTATAAAAGCCAAAAAGATTTTGCTTCTAGTTTATTTTTGATTGACCGATGTTGGAACTCGAGTCTATCCTACCCAAAATCCTGATCGTAAGCCGGAAAACAATTGCACCTTCATAAACTGTTGAAGTTAACAAGTTTTGAAAGTTAAAGAATTAAAATTGATCATTTTCTAAACTTTCAAACTGTTGTTGGTCGGTAGTTGATTGAGATTTGATCTCATATGTGTCATTTGTTTAAATGTTAACTATATTCCAAGCGGTTGTTCTCATTATGCGTTTAGCTTTCTTACATGTGCAGATGCTAAAGGCGAGGAGAACATGTTCGATGACAAGCTTTGGAATGAAGACACGAAGTGGAGGCACTCAAAGGATAAAATGATCGAGTTGCCGCTGACCCTTCATCAACACCACAAGGATCTGAAGATTTGACAAGTCAAAAGATTCACGAGCATAACTCAATGGAGAGTTCATTCTAAGGGGGAGTTTGTTAACACACTACCTAAATGAAAAGGGAGGTTGTTGATACACTTTCTACTTATGACGCGTGAAGACTTTGAAGATCCTCCGACATGAAAGACACAGAAGACGAACCATCACAGAAGACGAACCTCACGAGTAGCGTCCAAGGGGGAGATTGTTGGTACACTTTATGTGGACACAACTCGGCTCGGTTCGACTCGGCTCAGTTCGACTTGGTTTCGACTTGGTTAGGTCCGGCTCCAGCCCGACGTCACGATATTCCTCAGTCGTGCGCCCCAGAGTTCGACTCGCGAAGCACGAAGCGCCGCAAGCAAAGTCCCGTTTACACCTCACCATGACATCATCTTTGTGATGTCATGATGATGTCACTATCTTTGTCTTATGTTGATTTATAACATTTATCAACAGAAAACAAAGTCTGGGCCGTAAACTTCACTTTGGGCCAAAGAATTGAAGTGGGCTTTGACTTGTTTTGGGCTTCAACATCAACGACGAAACAGAATAGAATTCAAATGTATATCGACGAAACAGAGTGTTTCGTCGACTTTGTGTGTTTCGCCGAGAGTCCTTTATGTTTCGTCATGTTCTGGTCTGTTTTAGTATAAATACCATCTCAGTTTCACTTTGAAATAGAGATGAGTGCAGAGAGATCAGAAAATACTTTGTAAAGAAACTCTGTCGAAATTCCGTCAAACTGTGTTTGTATCAGTTGTAATCGGTTCTCATCCCGTTAATCAATAGAGTGTGTTTCATTGGTTAATCCGTGTTTCTTTATCAACTTTGTTTGGTTTGCACCGTCACGGGGATTCCGCACCCGTTACCGTGTTCGTGATAAACAAGGATAGGTTTACGTTATCGATCCACCGGAAAAACGGACCTACAATCGTCAGTTGTCCAGCTCACCTAGGAGCGAAGGCACCTCTTCACAGCCTGCCCTCTCAGGGTATTCAGCTGACAATGAAGATGGGATATTCAAGTTTAAGGCTCAGTCTGAAGAGCCATTCCCACCTAAAAAGATCTGATGGTTCAGTAGAGGATCACATGAACGTAGGAAAAGAATGAAAAAGTTACAACAGCAGCGTGCTTTAACAGCCATTAAGCGAGAGACAGATGCTCATACCCAGGATATGCTCAATAGGAGTCTAGCAAACTTCCATATTTTAGCAACCACAGCTGCAGACCCTAACCTGTAGCAACTTGTAGCACCCCAGCCTTTACCACTGTTTCCCACTCAGCCGATGGAAATCGAAAACAACCCAGAAAACCAAATCCAAATGCATGACTTCGACCCAATGGAGATACCTAGGGTACCAGCACCTAATCCCTTAGACCCAGACTACGATCCGTGGTTAGACGATCATAGGGATTACTAGCAACGTTACCCAATACCAGAAGACATACCCATGCCAAATCTAACAGCCTACCCAAGGTTGGACCCTCTAGATCACTACTATGATAGCGATCAGTACATCAGGGAAATTTTAGAGAATCCTTACCCAGAACCCATGCCCCAGTTTCCAAACCCAGTCCCAGCACCTGCACCCCCAATGAGTGCAGAAAATGTGCAAGAACTCTGAACCTTCAGAGAGGAGATTTTAGAAAGTAGTGAGAGGATGATGCAGGTAGGAGAACGACTCGTTTGGAAGTATGACGAGCGTAATATGGAGTTTTGGATGAACCCATATCAGTGAAGGTGATGGTGGAAGTAATAATATAATAATATATATAATATGTGTGTATGTTTGAAAAAAAATAATAATAATTTTATTTTATATAATAATAATATATTGTAGTATAGACCACCTTGTGGTTAGTGATGCCTAATAGTATTGTAATTTTAAATTCTAGTATCGGTTTGTATTAGATGCATACTATAAGAAAGAGTAAGTCGCAATGTTCGACGCTTTTGATCAGTCTGTGTGTCATATGATTGGTTATATTACATACTATCTTGTGATATTAATACGTGGTAAATGTTTAAAATACAGATGGCTGACCCAGTGAATCAGGAGAATCTGGATAATAACCCGGAAAACCAGAATAATGATAACCTAGATCATGATAACCAGAATAACAATAACAATGGAAACCAAGTGGATAACAGTGCTATTCAACACATAGTGGCACAAGGAATTATAGATGCGATGCCATTTATTATCCAAAATGTTAGGGACACTGATAATAAAAGTAATCGTGATAGTAAACGACCAACTGAACCTGAACACAGCGTGAACAATGGACCTATACTTCAAGTGCCCATTCCTAAAAGAAGAAGAACCATGTCTTATGGTTGTTCTTATAAAGAATTCTGGTCTTGTAAACCAATAGAATTCTCGGGCAATGAAGGGGCCATTGCAGCTCTACGCTGGATAGTAAAGACTGAGGCAGTCTTAAAAATAAGCAAGTGTGTGGAAGAGGATAAGATAATGTTTGCTTCCAATCTGTTTAAGAACTCAGCTTTAGAATGGTGGAACACTATCCTCCAATCTAGAGGAAGTGACAGAATTTACAATATGGAATGGGAAGAATTTAAGAACATGGTAGAAAGGAAATTCTGCCCTCCCAATGAAAAAGAACAGATAGCAAATAAATTCTTAAATCTTAGAATGACTGGAGTGGATAGTAAGGGTTACACTACATTATTCTTTAAATATGCTAGAATAGTGCCGACCCTTGCATCACCAGAACCAGTGTTAATCTCCCGTTACATCTGGGGATTAACCAGAGAAATTAGGCATGTAGTCAAGGCAGCTAGATCACAAACTATAGAAGAAGCTGTAGAACTAGCAAATACCTTGACAGATGAGTTAGTACGTACACGAGAAGAAGACCAGAGGAGGAACTTAACTCAAAGGCTTACTCAAGAATTTCGCTACAACCGTGGGAAAAATGTAGGTTCTACCTCTGCATGTTATTGCAAGTATTGCAAAAGAAAGCATTCTGGGAGATGCTCCATATATTGCAATTTTTGCAAAATATCCGGGCAAAAAGAAGAAGACTGCAGGAAGAAACCCACCAATAAGGTATGCTATAACTGCGGAGAACAAGGCCACATCAAGCCAAATTGTCCCAAAATAGCTCCAGCAACAAACAACAAGACTACCAAAAATGCTAGAGCATTTGTTCTGACTACAGAAGAAGCCAAGATGATTCCGGACGTGATAGCCGGTACGTTTTTAGTTAATGATGTTTTTGCTAAAGTATTATTTGACTCTGGTGCGAACCAAAGTTTCATTAATACTTCATTTTGCAAACTCCTCAATCAACCATTAACTAAAATCCCACAATAATGTCTAGTAGAGACGGCAAATGGGGAAACCGTTAAGATTTCTGAAATCTTACAGGAAGCAAGAATAGAATTTTCAAACCATAAGTTTATTGCAAATCTTTATCCAATGAATCTGGCAGAATTTGATGTTGTATTAGGAATGGATTGGTTAATAGCCAATAAAGCCAGTATTTTATGTGATCAAAAGTCAATTCAAGTAAATTCACCAAGGGGTAAAAAGATCACAATTAAAGGAGATAAGCCATCTAGATCCACAAAATTCATCTCTGTGATGAAAACTGCAAGTTATGTAAGAAAATGATCATTAGTGTATTTGATTTCTATAATCATTAACACTAAAGGGAAAGAACTGAAAGATATTCCTGTAGTATCCCAATTTTCAGATGTGTTTCCAGAAGAACTACCAGGACTACCGCCAGACAGAGAAGTTGAATTCAGAATCCACCTGTTACCAGGAACAGCACCAATTGCCAAAGCACCTTATCGTTTGGCACCCGCCGAAATGCAGGAACTAAAGAAGCAATTAGACGAATTGCTGGAAAAGGGATTTATACAGCCAAGTTCATCGCCATGGGGAGCACCGATCTTATTTGTTAAGAAGAAAGACGGATCTATGCGTATGTGCATTGATTACCGTGAATTGAACAAGGTCACGATTAAAAATCGGTATCCATTACCAAGAATCGATGATCTGTTCGATCAATTACAAGGAGCTCGATTTTTATCTAAAATTGATTTACGCTCAGGATATCATCAATTAAAGGTACAGGAAGAGGGTATTCCTAAGACCGCTTTCAGAACAAGGTATAGCCATTATGAATTTACTGTCATGCCATTTGGTTTACCCAATGCCCCAGCCGTATTTATGGACATGATGAACCGAATATGTAAGCCATATTTGGATAAATTCATAATTGTCTTCATAGATGATATTCTCATTTACTCTAAGAGTAAAGAGGAGCACGCAGAGCATTTGCATGCACTTTTAAGCTCATTAAGGAAAGAAAAGCTTTATGCTAAGTTTTCGAAGTGCGAGTTTTGGTTAGAACAAGTCCAGTTTCTTGGACATTTATTTAATTATGAAGGAATTCATGTAGATCCTACTAAGATCGAGGCAATTAGCAAATGGAAAACCCCTGAGTCACCAACTGAGGTTAGAAGTTTCTTAGGATTGGCCGGTTATTATAGAAGATTTATTCGAGATTTTTCTAGAATAGCCATCCCCTTAACAAAGCTAACCTGTAAATCTGTTAAGTTTGAATGGGGATCAAAACAAGAAGAAGCCTTTAGAATTCTTAAGCAAAGATTAACCAATGCACCCATACTAGCATTACCAGAAGGAACTGAAGATTTTGTAATCTTTTGTGACGCTTCTAAGTTAGGTTATGGATGGGTGTTGATGCAACGACAAAAGGTTATAGCTTACGCATCTAGACAACTTAAGAATCATGAAGAGAATTATTCAACCCACGATCTAGAACTAGGAGCCATAATTTTTGCCCTAAAGATTTATGTGATCGAACAGATAAGTCTTACACAGAATCAATCAAAACAGAAAATAAACTCACACAATCTTACATGCAGATTATTAACATGACGATCTGCCACTTACTACGATAGATCTGACCAATGTAAACAAGATTTCAACAAGAAATCTAACAATAAAGTGTAAACCCTAAGTGAGAGAACAAGATGTGGTGCTCAAAACTACACACACGACATTTTTTTTTATTTTTTTTACAAATGTTGTTATAATACATGCATCTACGTTTATGAAAAAAAATTGGTCCACCGCGCCCCGGATCAAGTAGTTCTCACGGTTCTTACAACTCGAGGTGGTTCTCATTTTAGCATTCCCCTATATATATATATATATATATATATATATGTTATTCTATTAAATAGTAAACACATACCAATTTCAATATAGGCTCATTTACAAATCATTTTTTATGGTTTAGAATTTAGCCCACTTGACATTAGGTTTATTGAGTCCAATACTAATTTGATTTTTTTAAATAATAGTAAACATTACGAAAGGGCACATTTTTTCAAACTCGAACAGGGTACGTGAATTCTTAGATACGCCTCTATGTATATTAAGTGAATACGGATGTTAATATACATTAATTTGGACATCCTTTCATACTAACTTTATTTTAATTTTTATGGGAGCTTACACTAAAACTTTAGTTAGGTTTTCTTTATATTCGCGTGCGAATGTAACTTCTTGCAAGTTCATCTATGAGCTTAACAACTATAAATTGTAAACAAATAAGTGAGTGCTACCATAACATATATATCTCTTTCTAATCCGGATTAGCTATTTTGTACCCAAACCAAAAACCGAACCAAACCAATTAAAAATATGCAAACCGAACCAAATTCAACCGAATTCAGTTCGTTTTGGTTTCGGTTAAAAACAAAACAAACTGATGTTAACCAAATTGAATCTAAGTACTTTTTTCTAATATTATATTCGTGTTTGTGTTTCGAACAACAAATTAGCTACTAATTTAAACCGAATAATCAAACCACACGACATATTAATAAACCCTAATCTATACTTTGAAGTTCAAAACCTAGATTAGATTAGAAATAAATGGTCTTTATTTTGAGTTGGGCTTTAGCTTTAGCATATTGGCTGATAAATTTTATATGGTTTATTAAATATTATTATTTTTATTTAATTATTAATTAAATTAAGGTTTATTCGGTTGTCCAAATAAACCGAATAAACCAAATAAAAAAACAATGGAACCAAACCACGAACCAAAAACCAAATTCAGAATTCGGTTTCGTTTAAAAACTAAATAAAATACCGAATTTGTTATTCGGATCAGTTTTTCGGTTACGGTTCGGTTTAAAGTTTTATTAGGTTTCGTTTTTTTTTCTTTTTTCTGAACACTCTTAAGAACAAGTACTTACTTATTTTTGCAGAGACTAAAGGGTAAAAGGCACATGTGACAAACCTTTGTCTTCATCATCAACGTTGATATACTCATCCTTGGATTGTTGAAACATCATGTGTAACTCCTTCATGTCCGGAGTTGTGTATTTGTTCCAATTTGAACCTTGATTCCCCGTAAACTTCTATTTGGTATCACCTGCACCATCTTTCGGGCGTATATACAACCAAGTTATAGCTAGTAGGGAAATTGCATCATGTATGGAAAATAAAATCAATCCAGATTTGGAAAATTTTTAATCAATTCGAAATAGGGTGGCAATCATTGTGTCATCAAAAATGAAAACATTGTGTTCAACAATTTCCAAAACCGCCATAACTTGCATTAGAAGTT
Organism: Helianthus tuberosus; assembly: GCA_030545235.1. NCBI lineage: Eukaryota > Viridiplantae > Streptophyta > Magnoliopsida > Asterales > Asteraceae > Helianthus > Helianthus tuberosus. Next base: position 2,266,562 of record JARYGA010001261.1, on the reverse strand, counting down.
AAAACCCTACATAGATTTCAATTCAATAAATACACACAAAAGATGGAGTAGTGTGATGGCGGTTAGAGATAAAACAAACACTTTCTGGTATTGATTCGGACAGCATCATGTTACAAACCGACATAATAATAAGCTATCCAACAATACCGAAAGAGTATACGTCATGGAAACTGGGAGAGACTAAGTGGTGGTCTCTCCCACATTCTAAAACCATGGTTTGCAAGTGACACCAAAACAAGTATTTATAGGACTTGGAGATTCCAAACAACATACCCTTGTTGTTTGCAATGGTCAAACAACACCCCTTGTTGTTCGACCATGCTTGTCTTTTGGAAATTCCAAATAACATCTCATGTCTTTTGGAAATTCCAAACAACATCTCCAATAGTCAAACAACAACCTTTTGTTGTTTAACCATACTTGTCTCACTTGCAAACGCTCAAAGTCAAACTAAAAAACCCTTTCGTTTGACCACTTCAAACAAATGATTCTAAACACATTCATTTGACCATTCACAAACTATTACATAATCAGCTTAAAATGTAATTTAGTCTATTCACACAGCAGTGGACACAAAACTACACTAATAGGACACGGTGGAAGAAAGTGATGTATCAACTACGAAGGATGGTGATGGTCGCTTAGGTAGATACTATGCAACGATGGATGCTTATATATATTTTTAGTATGCTTTTATTTCTATAGAAAAATTGATGGTTTATATGTGGTTGTTCTAAATGTTAGGGGTTGTTAAACATGTGTGTAGGTATGCACGTGCACACGCACACACACATATGTATACATTGTCATTCGTCGTTGTACGTCATCTAATAATTAATCGTGTATACACACGTACGCATGTATATATCGTCATCCGTCAACTTATCAGATACATGAATTTATTGTCTTCCACTAACTTATCGTCACATCAACTAAATTTGTGCTACTTCATTTAACTACAGGTGTTACATAAACCTATAACGCACTAAATTGTTCTTTGCATTAAAAGATGTTATTAATGTAGGTGTTTCATAAACCTGTAACACACTAAACCTGTTTGGCGTTAAATTGTTCTTTACATTATTAGAGAAAATGTAAAATACATTAGGGCTTAACGTACATCACGTACGACAACATGCGTGATTTTTTTATATAACATGCGTGATTTTTGTTCTTTTTCAATTAGCTGAGTTTGATCAATTTCGTCCAATTCGTTTCAATTTTCTTTTATTTTCACTTCAAATTCGCCATTGTTCAGTCAATGTCATCGAATTGGGTTCAAGTTTATCGTTGATTTTGAAAAGTTTCATCAAAATGTCGACCCTTGAAATCAAATCGTAGAACAGAGGATGAAGGGACATGACCAAGCTTTGATTCAAACCGTAACAGAGGATGCAGGAACATGACCAAGCTTTGATTCAATTGGAGTCAGAGGGCAGTAACAATGGTTTCAGATCGTAGAACAGGGGATGCGATTTTTGAACTGGGAGTAGGGCATGCGTGATTAATGTGCGTGATTTTATGTTTCCAACATGCGTGATTAGGTTTTTTGAGGGTTATAACGTGCATGATTTTCAAATGAACGTGCGTAATTTCGGGACGTACCGGTCGTACGTTAAGCCGTAATGTACGTTAACTGGCATCTACATTATTAATACGTTTTAAAGTGGATCCGTACGTTAAGCCGTAATGTACGTTAACTGGCATCTACATTATTAATATGTTTTAAAGTGGATCCACAACTTTTTTCATCAGCGGCGCTATGTTTTGGTGTTTAGATTACAGAGAAAATTCTTGTTGGGTTGGGTCAACGAAATTAACCAATACTTCTATTAAATATGAATTTTAGAATAACCCAACTTGGTTCATACAACCAAGAATCAATTAGGGGTGAAGCAAAAATATTGTAACCGAAGCTTTTTCCTTAATCTTGTCTAAGAAATCCATCTTTCAACAACTTTTAATCTCAAATGCCACACAAACTTGTCGAACCCATACCACAATCTTTTGGGGCAACCATCAATGACACCAGACCGCTAAGCCATAAACTCTAGGAAAACCATTTATTACTTGTTTTCTATTCATTTGTTCCACTTATAAACCAACAAGGGATTCCGCAATACCTAAATTTCTTTTCTTAAACTTGTGTACTAAGCTTATTTTTATGCATTCCGGCCTACTCATCCATGCTTCACACATGAACCAATGTGGGATGAGTCAAAAAGTTTACTTTAAGTTTATAGGAAACTCCATTTCATAGTAGGATTCCTCCTCTTGTTGCTACATTAGCCAATGCGGGATGGCAACTTTTAGTTCTGGTTCATGATACCAACATTCATCAAACGAAAACCTACAAGATCAATCCACTCTCAGTATTATACATTATGATCAGAGCCGCGTTGAGGATTTAAGTGTCACATACGAGCTGGAAAAAAGGCCCTTGGACCTAATGAATTATAGTGTCACATACGAGCTAGAAAAAAGGCCCTTGGACATAATGAATTATATAAACCTTTTTAACGAAGATTAACGTTATCGAAAAAATATAATATTAGAATAATAGATTACATACCATAATAGCTAACCGGTGATTCGTGAAGCTCTCCTATTATTCTTGATAGCAAACTGTTTAATCACCTCTTCACCAAGGGCGTAGGATAGTGGGGGCGGAAGGGGGCGGCCGACCCCCCGAACTTTTCGCTTAGTAGTGGAGAGTATATAGTTTTTGTATAGAATTTTTTTGTGTATATACGTTTTCGACCCCCCGTTTATAGAAATTTTTTGGTGTGTACGTTTTCTACCCCTCGGTCGGAAATCTCGAGCTTCGCCACTGCTCTTCACAGTTTATACTCTCTAAAATTTCCTTCTCGGTTCGACAATTCTAAGTCTAACAATCATTAAAACACCAATTTAGGGCTCAATATTCAACAACAATAGAACCCCAATTTTGGGCTCAACGTTCAATAAAACTCCCACTTTAGGGCTAAATTAATGATTATAAGTTACGGCTAAATTGTTTAAATAACAAAAGTGAACTAAAATAAATCTACATTGATTTGTGCAACGTGGTCGACAGTCTCAAGGTGGGAAGTGGCGGTCGCTACCGTGGGTTGTGGTCGTGGTGTGGCAGACTGGCGATGGCTAGAACTTGGAAGTGTCATGGGTCAGTCGCTGAACTGGAAGTCGATACTACGTCACTGTTTTTATTATTGTTTTTAGTTTTAGTATTATTTAGATTGGATCCCGCTTGCGGTCTGCTCATATAATGTAATATATGTGTGGGCGCTCGGGGGGGCAAAAGCAAAAGTGCACTAATTTTTAACGTTATTTTACTAATTTCGTGAAAATAACGTTAAAAAGAGGGGATCGTTAATCAGGCATCATGTGGTGGCGTTGATAGCCGAAAGACAAGGGGGTACATGCACCAATTGGCGTTTGTCTCAATTGCTGAGTGTTATGTGCCTTATGTCCAAGGCTTGATGCAAAACCACAATCGAGCCGGGGGTCTCATTGGAAGCAGCCTCTCTATTCCTACGGGGTAGAGGTAAGGCTGTCTACATCCCACCCTCCTCAGACCCTACCTTAGCTTTGCTATAGGTGGGATATACTGAGTACGATGATGATGATGATGATGATTATTATTTAGATTGGATGCTTGAATTTGGATATGGATCAAAATAAGTTTATATGAGCCAATAAGTTATAAAGTTTTAGATTTTATAGAGAAGACCCAATGAACTTTTTCGGTTTCTCATCTTCAAAAATATATATATAAAGTATAAATAAATAGGCCCGTGGAAAAACGGGCCTCGGATGGGAATGCGGCTTGCCCACCTCCCAAGTCAGCCCGGATTACTTTGGTAGTGTATAGCTCTTGTTTGTAATACCTTTTTTACCCAAATGAAGAGAGACAGTGGAAGAGAACTCCATAACCAATCACTTTACAAGGATTTTTTTTTGAACGGTGACTTTCTATGTACAGGACCTATTGGTCACCGGGTTCATGTCGAAGACAATCCCCCGTCAGCCCCGCTCTTCCGGACGCGATGTTCGATCGGGCCCCGGCCGTTGCGCAAGGTGACCTTCACCCGGAAACCATACTGCCCCTACACGAGAGACTCGCTGGGGTAACAGCTGGGTAAAACCGGGTTGCCCTCAAGACCGCACCATGCCTCGGTAGGAACGATCCATCATTGGGATGTCCTCCCCCCAAAATGCCGCAGCCGGGTTTCGAACCTGTGACCTCCCAAAGGAAGACACAAATCCAACCACATGGGACCAGCTGGGCTGGGGAGAGGATCACTTTACAAGGATCTTATAACTTGTCATAATAATACTTTAATAAAACTTTATACGGGAAAGTAGGTTTTTGTACAATATAGTACATTCTTGGTTTTTCATCACTCCTATTTATAACCCTTCTTCCTCATTCCACTTCACACCTCTCTCTCTCTCTCTCTCTCTCTCTCTCTCTCTCTCTCTCTCTCTCTCATCGTCTATAATGCAAGCTAGTGATCTCGGAGATCACATAGGAATGGAGAGTTGTATTGATCTAAACAATGATACTTACACCGCGTTGTCTTCCATCAATCGAAAACCATGGGCACTGAATAAACTAAACGAAGAGAGTCAATGTCCAATAAAAAACCGAAAAAACTCCCACCACCGATGCCAATGCTAACGTCTACGGTGTTGAAACGATATAACACCGAAGATGGGAGGTTGGTCATCGTGGAGGAAGCGAATGACAACCCGAGTTATCGCCTCACTGCTCATAGATCTAATGGGAGACTCACCCTCCAACTCACTGGTTCTGAGTCGAGTTGTTGTTATGATAATGGTACTAGTAAGGCGACGGGGCCGTGTTCGTTTGTTGAACCAAATCAACTTCATAATATAAGGCCTGTTAAGATATAGGTTGGATGAATTTATGTAAAAGTTTTATGTTTGTTGTTGTTTTTTTAAAGGAATGAATAATGAATAAGGAGTATCTGATATCTCTTCATTTCGCAATTTTGTGAAACGTTAAGTGAAATTTTTGAAGTTGTTTCATTTTTTCTTTATTGCACCTGCAAATCCGGGTAACAAAATTGTCATAATTTGGATAACCGATAGTGATGACGTATAACTGATGATGTATAAAAATTAGAAGTTTATTCATTTACCATAAAATCTGCCTTTCAACTATTAAATCTATAAGTTTAAATATATACAATCAATTTACACACCTTTTGTGTTTCTTTTTGATGCATATAAAATTTAATACGACATAACTTTGTCGGGTGATTTTCTTTCGTGTAAACACTTAGAAAACATAATGTTTTTAGAATATTAACCCCTTCACAAATAACTTATATTTTTTACTATATCCAAGTGGTATAACTTTTTGGAGTTGTATTTTATAAACTTAAAGATTTTGTTGTGTTTAAGGACTTATATAATTGAACAAAAGCTTTTAGGATTTTTGTTCTATTTGTTCACTGATAATAGTACGTTGGTACTATAATAAAATGTAACAAGGTTGATTTTTTTTTTTTTCAAAATGATAACAAAACCATTTAAATAACAAATAGGCGTTGACTCAAGAATAAACTATCTTTTTGGAGGTTGACTTTCTGAGTCAGTTTAGCCACCCAATGTAAAGAAGAACCATATTTGTAAGCTTGGTTGGTGTCGCTAAGCGTCTCCTACCCATAGTTGTAAAACAAGGTGTTGGTGCACTTGTGTCTGTACTTTGTCTGTATTTTGTCTTGTTACTGAACGATGTCTTTGTTAGTCTGTAAGTTTGACCAAGTCAACCATCCTCCGGTTTGACTTGGCCAAACAGTCAACATTATGTTTGTAATTTGTTTGGTTCGAAGGATGTGTCATCGAAGGATCACTTATATCCTTCGATGATGAGCTCGATAGATAGCTTTCGATAGATGGAAGTTTTTAAGAGGAACACCATTCACCAATTCATTTGATACCAAATGATTCATTTTGCGTAAGTGAATGTGACCCATTCGTCTGTGCCAAGAGATTGTGTCTTTTTCTGTGGCTTTGGAAACGAAACAAGTTGCTTGTGCAGACGTTGTGATAGCTTGGCTCATATCAAGGACATACAGATCATTTATCCTTGGAGCCGACAAGAGAATCCATTCTTTTGGAATTTTGAAGCCGGGTTTCAGCACATAACATCCATTAGCATCAAAGTGTACTGAGAACTGCTTGTCACAAATTTGAGAAACACTAAGAAGATTGTGATCAAGTTGTTGTACAAAGTTGATCTTGTCAAAGCTAACAACCCCGTTGGAAATCATTCCTTCACCCATTATATATCCGCCCTTATCTCCAGCAAAAGCAACATAACCTCCTCTAATAGATTTGACGTCGTAGAGAAGCTTCATGTCGCCTGTCATGTGCCTGGATGCCCCACTATCAACAATCCAATGACTACTGATAGTTCCTCCTGGAACACCCTGCACATAAACTCAATCGATTAGTTGGAGATGGGGACCCAAGCCATTGTGGTCTTGGGTCTTCCATTTTTATCAACAACAATAACTTCCACCTTTTGATGATTCGGAAATTGTGATGGTCCCCCTGATTCAGTAACCGTTTTTGGTTTCCAAGTCTGTTTTGTTATACCAGTGTTATTCTTTAAAAACTTAACTTCATGATTGTCTGAAGTTTTTAAATTGTTTGGTTTGACAGAAACAGATTGTTTTTGAGCCACATCGGTTTTAATTGCTTTTTCAATTTTCTTGACCTGTTGACGTTTCTGTTTCTTTTCCCTTTCTCTTATGAGTCGAGGATCTTGTTTTACAGAAACAGATCGCTTGCGGTCAGTTGGGCCACGGGGATCATCAACTATGCCTTTTTGTTTATGAAGATACGGGCAATTTCGAACAATATGCCCGATTGTTCCACATTCAAAACATGATCTTCGTTCAACAAACCCCGAAGTATCATGTGGTCGTCTTGCCGATGATGAACTTTGTGATTTCGAGGTACTAGGTTTTGAACTATTTGGTTCATTCCTTTTCATCACTGTTACTTTCTGGACAAAATCTAAGTTAGATTGATTTGCAAACTTTTCAATTTTGTCCGTTCCCTTCGATTTCACAAAGTTCACATTCTTCTTCTTCTTCTTCTGATTTGGCTTCTTTTGACTTTGAGTCGGTGTCTTACCTTTGGATTTGGTATGATTTTGCTGTTTTTCCACTGTTGGTAATTTCTTGTTCCCAAATTGTTTTCTAACTTCAGCCTTTGGGATAGAAGGACACTGTGTGACTGTAACATGTGGTCCTGTCTTTCCCAAAAACTTACTTGTCGAATTTTCAAAGACTTTACTGATTAAAGATTGATTAACATTCTTAATCGGAAAATCTTTGTCTGAGTAAATTTTATCATCTCCAACAAGAGTGTACAGCAAATCCACACTCTCCGACTCTTTCTCAGACGAGGACTCAGTTGCAACAGTCTTAGCGGGAGGATCACAGAGAATATGATTCTCAAGAGGTATGTCCTCTTCTTTGATCACCGCATCAGACTTTGCTGAATCAGTATCATCAGATTCATCATCAGAAGAATCAGTATCCTCAACAACAACTGGAGGATCCTGATTCGGTTCAGCAGAAGACACACATGTATCTGCTGACACATCTGAATCTGATGATTCCTCTTTCTTGTATCCGAGTCCTGTTGCACATTCTGCTGCAAATTCCTTAATATCTAGAGGAACAGATGGCTCAAAGTGAGTTCTATATTCCTCATCAGGCAGAGCATCAAAATTGTTTCTCACGGGTGGTGGACATTTCTTGTAACTTATGCATGTGACATCCTTTTTCTCTTTCTGAACATCAATGATGTGATCCAACACATAGCTAGAACTCAAATAACTGTCTAACTTGAGTCGGATCGCCTCACTTTCTGTTTTAACACAAGCCATTTCTTTTTGCATCACCTCAAGACGAGTGATGTACAAATTAATGTCAGTTTGTTTTCTGGAAACCATTTTTGTCAGTTCTGTTTTATCTTTCTTTAATGTTTCAATCATCCTTTTAAATTCCTTTTCATGGTTTTCATAAAACATGTTGGCTTCAGTGCACTTTGAAAGATCCACTGTTAATTTCTGATTGTGAATGAATGTCACATCATATTTCTCCTGCAAAGCCTCGTGTTTGCTTTGCAATTCACACCACTTATCATTCACAGAAACATGTTTGTCTTGCAATTCAAACAAACTAGCTTGTAAAGCATCGTGTTTGCCTTGCAACTCAGACATGTTTGCTTCCATCTCAGCACATCTAACATGCAAACTATCACAGTTATTACAGCTAACAGAAGTGGGTTCGTCGACACATACCTGACTTGATGAACTGTCGACATTCGCCATAAAGGCTGAATGGAGAGAAGACGAAGAATAAGCAGCTTGATCCACCAAAATAGATCTTCTTTGAATTCCTGCTGCAGCTTCCTCCAAAAGTTCATCAATGTCTGCATTAACTGATGCAGTTGATGTGTCATCTTCCTGATCATTGCCTGAAGCAGAGGACTCTTCATCTGAACTTCCACTGTACCCGGAGCTGTCTTCATCTTCAGAAGATTCAACACCATTGGTGGAAGATTCTCCACCACTGGCGTGTTTAAGATCATTAACCACTTCAGCAAAACAAGCTGTTCCATCAGGTACATCATTTCCCAACTGGATTGACCAATCACAACCTTCATCTACCTGAACCACAAGTGCCTGGTTGGCATTAGATGGTCCTGCTTGACTCTGGTTATTGACAGGCACCAGTGTTCGTTCGTTGTTCCTTCCTTGGTTCTGATTTGCCCTGTTGCCTTGACCTCGGAAAGGATTCTGGTTCCCATGCTGAGATGGCCTTGTACATTCACGCTTGAAATGACCACGTTCACCACAGTTGAAGCATTTAACAGCCTGTTTATCAAACCCATACTTGGTGTCTTTCTTGCTTTCCAAGCTGGTTCGGCCTGTTCTTTCCATGAAATCCTTTGCTCGCCTAACAGCACTGGCAAAGGCCCACTTAATGTCCATCATCTCCATCTCCTCTTTATCAATCTGCTGATAGTCTTCTTGTGTCAGATTAATATTACCAATCTGACCTTCCACTAATCCACAGTATGCGCTCACCACAGTGTTTAGCAGCTCCATGTGTTCCTTGGCTACTTCCACACTGACTTTAGAAAAGCTTGAGGTGTTGAGCTGTACTGTATTTGGCTTTGATTGTTGACCAGCAGATGATGTACTTCCATAACACGCTTGCTGTTGAGGAGGAGGAGGAAGTGGATTCCCATACATGTCTGTTTGTCCGGTAGATTGAGCAGGTAATGGATTTCCAAACATGTCAGTTGCTTCGGTAGATCGAACAGGTAGAGGATTTCCAAACATATCAGTTGCTCTGATAGTTCGTTGGCTTTGCTGTTGTGGTGCTGGTTGAGAAACTGGTTCAAGCGGATTTCCAAACATGTCTGTCTTTGGAGGGACTGGAACTTGGATGGTATTGCCAAACATGTCAGTGTGAGACACAAACGCTGTTTGAAGTGGAGCATGTGAAGCAGGTTTTGTAGAAGTGCTAGAAGTTCCATAATACATTTCTGGATTTTGTGGCACTGGAACTCTTTTCGCCTTAAGAGTTTCTTCCTGATTCTTGTTTTCCAAGATTTGAACAAAGTCATTGTAGTTTGTTGTAGCTAGAGTGCCATTATACTTCATGATTTCCAAGAAAGTATTCCATTGAGGTGGCAACGCATCAGCAAACTTTTTCACAATCTCTGCTTGAGGTGTAACGACCTCAAAATTTGACAATTCACTCAGCAAATGATTAAATCGACTTGTCAAATCTCCTAAAGATTCATTCTCCATACAAGAAAAACCATCAAACTCTTTCTTTAGCAGGTCTTTTCTTAATTGACGTGTTGCTTCATTTCCCACGCCCCTTGTCTTTAATGCATCCCACAATCTCTTTGTTGTCTTGTAACTGACAAACTGATGATAAATATCTTTACTTAACGCCTGAGTGAGAATAGCATAAGCCTTCTTTTCTAAATCATAGATTTTCTTCTGATCTTCCGTAAGATCTGCAAACGTAGCAGCAGATGATGCAGCAACCTCTATAGTTTGATCAAAATCTGTGATGAACCGCAACCACAATTCGGTATTTTGACCAAGAACGTATGTATGAAATCTGTCAATCCATCCTGGATATTCATATAAGTGCATCAACTTCGGAGGCCGATTCAAACTTCCTGTTTCACTATCGCTTAAGAGAATGCTTTGAATACTAGGAGTTTGATTTGATACGAAAGCCCATTGACCAGTATTAGCTTGAGAAGACACCGGTGCGGGAGACGGAGTACCAAAATATATATCAGAATTTACCGCCGGCCTATTCCATCTTGGATTCATTTTTGATCAAGAATAATAATGTTACACTAGCCGAAGGATCTGAGATCGAAAGACAAATCTGAAAAACACAAACTTGTTAAACATAAACAAACTGGGATCGAAAGATCAACACCTGTTCGAAGGATCAACAGGGTTCGAAAGATCTCTGTTGAATTTCGAACAATGTTTTCGAAAGATTCTCCAAAACGAAGGATCCTTATCTTTCGAAAAAGGACTGTACACCGAAAGATGATCTTGAAAGATGACTTCGAAAGACTCCCCAATCGAAGGATCCTAGTCTTTCGAAAATGAGCAGAAGACCGAAAGATATATGTTTCGAAAATATTCCTTGGAACGAAAGATAAGTCTCACACTTCGAAGGATGCTCGAAGGATGACTATCTGTCGAACCTCCTTTGGTCGAAAGATGATCTTTCGACTTCGAAAGATATCTTTCGAACTTGCTCTGACACAGTTGACAATGGTGACAGGTTGGTGAAAAGTTGACGGGTTGGTGAGAACTTTCGGCAGAAAGTATGTTCAGACCATATCTTTCAGGTCTGAATATGCAGGCTTTCACCAACCAGGTAAGGATCCCAATATTTTAATCAGATTACACTTTTCAATGCACAAACAAGTTGAATATTCAAATTTTAAGATCAAAAGTGTAGTTTTATGAAGAACACTATGAATATAGCAAGAACACTACCCAGAAAAACAAGAATTTCGGTGAACCGAAACTTTCCAAACACACAATTTTGCTAAAATGTTTAACAAAAACCAACAACTAACATGTAAGCATGAAGAATAACAAGGTTTTTAACAAAACACCAAGCAAAAACAACAAGATTTTTAGAAAATAGTGAACTTTTTAAACCCGAAAAACAGTCCGAAAACTCTCGGTTTTAACAAGGAGAAGAGCCTTGGCTCTGATACCACTTGTAGGTCCGGCTAGGGGAGGATCTAGTCGCCTAATCCTTGTGTACAAACCAACCCGGTTGTGCGGAATTCAACCGAGATAGCAAACCGAGATAGAACACGCAAATAATCAACACACAAGACTCAACGATTAACACCACTTGTATTAAACGTATGAAAGGTCCGGTTACAGCTCAATGTTTACAAACGTAATATGTAAACCCTCTCAACCTCTCGTGTGCTCTCTGTGTTTACAGTATGCTCTCACACTTGTCTAGTGTTCATCTCCTGCTGAAATGAACACATAACATGGAATTATATACCCAGCACAGATCAGCTGGTCGAAGGATCAGAATTACTGATCGAAACATCATCTTTCGATCATGCATCCGTCGAAGGATCCACATACACTTCGAAGGATGGCATATCCTTCGAAGTCCATCAGTATCCTTCGTGGGATATCTTTCGAGCTCATCGAAGGATAGAAACAATCCTTCGATGGCGTAACCTTCGACACAGACAATTTACAACCATATGATGACGGTTTGGCCTGTGCGATTGGCGGTGGGGTTCGGCCCAATGATGGAGAGGCCCAAACAATCTGATTGGACCATAATAATATGCCATGCACGTACAGTCTTCAACAATTTCGTAAATTGTAAGCCTTAGTTCATGAAATTGTATTTAGTCAACATGGTGACATCATCATGATGATGTCAGCATGATGTGTCAAGCGGAAAACGTCCTCGGCTCTCCGTGCTTCGCGTGACGAACTCTGGGACGCACGACGGAGGAATGTCGTGACGTCGGGCTTGAGCCGAACCTAACCGGGTCGAACCGAACCGAGTTGAAACGAACCAAGTCGCGTCCACATAATATGTATCAACAAACTCCCCCTTGGACGCTACTCGTGAGGTTCAACTTCCATATCTTCAATGTCGGAGGATCTTCAAAGTCTTCACGTCTTGAAAGCAGAAAGTGTATCAACAAACTCCCCGTTTCATGTAGGAAGTGTGTTGACAAACTCCCCCTTAACATAAGCTCCCCCTTGAGTTATGTTCGTGAAAGTCTTTATCTTTATGAAGTGAGATCCTTGTGGTGTTGATGATGGTCAGCGGCAACTCGATCATCTTCATCATTTGAGTGCCTTCACGTCGTGTCTTCATTCCGAAGCTTGTCATCGACCATGTTCTCCTTGCCTTTAGAATCTGCATATGCAAGAAATCTAAACGCGTAATGAGAACAACTGCTTGGAATATCATAAGTAAATGACACACATGTGACCATTGTTTAATCAAACACCGTCCGACAGTTTGAAAGTTTAAAATATTTTATCAATTTCAATTTTAACTTTCAACACTTGCAAATATCGACCGTTTATGAAGATTTAGTCATTTTCGGTTTTCGTTCAGGTTTCAGGTAACGAAGACTCGAGTTCCAACATCGTACGATCGAAAATAAAATAGAAATAAAATCTTTTTGGGATTTTTAATATTTCAAATGTAAAGACAGAAAGCAGTAAATAAATATATACAGACATTCTTTTTGCGAGTTTCGAGGGTAAGAGAATCATATCAGTGTACGGTCATGCCAAAACGCTCTTGTTGTTCAATTAGTTAACATTAAGATAAGCATCCTATAACAATTATCGGTATTGTTGTCCACTTAAGCTCAACTTATCATTTGTAATCATGGCGAGGGGATACGTTAAGGTATGATTTATACTTACCGACCGGTGTTCATCCACATCACGACACATTCCCGTATCAAGGTATGCACGAGGGTTCATCTTACCGGTGAGTATACCGATTATCATCTGTTTGACCGTATATGATGTGAGATACTCACTTATTTTGATTGAAAACAAGCCCTATGTGATAGAATCACTTATTGATGAGGAACTTATGAGATACTCACTTATTTTGATTGAAAACAAGCCCTATGAGATACTCACTTATTTTGATTAAAAACTTCCATCTTCAAGACGTCTGTGTTTCGTGCCAGAAAGGAAAACAAACGAAGAAGCGACACCCTACAAAGAAAGTCAACACGGTGGCTGTTCCTCTTGAAAGTTTGCACATGGATTTGTTCGGTCCTGTCAAGCACAAAAGCATTAGGAATGATCAATATTGCCTCGTGATTACTGATGATTATTCAAGATTTTCTTGGGTGGCGTTCATGGCACACAAGAGTGAAACCTTCGGTATTATCAAAAACTTGATCATTCAGATTGAGAATCTTTACAACTTGAAGGTTAGGCGGATATGTAGCGACAATGGTACTGAATTCAAAAATCAAGCCATGGCGGAGTTTTGCACTTCAAAAGGTATTCTTCACGAATTTAGTGCAGCTTATACTCCTCAACAGAATGGCGTCGCTGAACGTAAGAACCGCACATTGATCGAGACTGCTAGGACTATGTTGATAGAGTCGCAGCTACCCATTCCATTCTGGACTGAAGCTGTGTCTTCTGCATGCTATACGTTGAACCGAGTCCTTACAGTCAAAAGGCACAACAAGACCTGCTTTGAGCTTATCAACAAACGGAAACCAGACTTGTCTTATCTTGAACCGTTTGGAGCTCCATGCACAATAATCGATCCTAATGGAAAGTTTGGGGCAAGAGCAATTGAGGGATACTTTCTTGGGTACTCCACCCCTAACTTAAGAGTCTGGAATTTAGAGACTAAAAGGGTCGAGGAATGGTCTGAAGTCAGAGTACAAAGGCACACTTTACCGGTTAGAAATCCTGGTCAGCCTTGGATGTTTGAGTACGATGACTTTTTCAATTCGATCAATGTCGAAGCCGTTGAAGAAAGTGCTGCGGCAAGGATGTTTTTCGAGAGTGACAATGCAACAGATTCACCGTTGGTTCGTCCCATTATTGTCAATCAAGAACCATCTTCAGTGAACAACAATGCTCTCGACAATGAGGATTTTCACGATGCTACCGACTTGAACGAATCTTCAGAGGATGATGAATTTCTCGATGCAGATCAAGAAGCTCCAACAGCAGTTCATGGTATTTCAGAGGGTACACCTCCAGTGGATGTCCCTAGAACAGCTGAAACTTCTGCATCATCCTCTTCGTCAATTCCGGGCCTTGAATTGATTGTTGATCTGAATCTCAACAATCTGGGTACAAATATTCCAGTTCAAGATAATCCAGAAACAAGGATTCATAATACCCATCCTCAACAAAACATCATAGGAAATGTACAAAGTGGCGTTCAAACAAGAAACATGTTGCGAAACAACAACAATGCAGGCTTGTATGCAACTATCAGAGAATCTGGTCAACAGAATGATTGGTCTTTCGCGTGTTATGTCTCACAGGAAGAGCCAAGAACTTGGAAAGATGCTTTGAAAGATAGCTCATGGGTTGAGGCAATGCAGGAAGAACTGCAACAATTCCAGAAGCTTGGTGTCTGGAAACTCGTAGAGAAACCTGCTGGATACAAGAAGATTGGTACCCGTTGGGTGTTTAAATGCAAAAAGGATGACCGTGGGATCGTTATCCGGAACAAAGCAAGGCTAGTCGTTCAAGGTTTTCGTCAGATTGAAGGGATCGACTACAACGAAGTGTATGCACCTGTTGCACGTCTAGAAGCAATTCGGATTTTTCTGGCTTATGCCTCATTCAAAGGTTTCAAGGTATACCAGATGGACGTGAAAAGTGCATTCTTACATGGTGTGGTGGAAGAAGAGGTGTACGTCGAACAGCCTCCAGGTTTAGAAGATCCTATCCATCCCGATCGGGTTTGGTTGCTCAACAAAGCTCTATATGGTCTACATCAAGCACCGCGAGCTTGGTACGCAACCTTATCTAATTATCTGCTGGAGAACGGTTTTCGCAGAGGTCTTATCGACTGCACTCTTTTCATCAAAGAACAAGATGGAGATCTTCTACTGGTACAGGTATACGTTGATGATATTATTTTTGGTTCTACTAATGATGTTTTGTGTAGGGATTTCGAGCGTGTTATGCAGGATAAATTCGAGATGAGTGCTATGGGGGAAATGACCTTCTTTTTGGGCCTACAAGTACAACAAACAGAGTCTGGGATATTCATCCATCAGACTAAATATGTTGGTGACATCTTGAGCCGGTTCCAGATGTCTGATGCAACGCCCATTGGTACCCCATTGCCACAAAATCACGGAATTACTCCAGACTTGAAGGGTCAAGATGTTAGCCCCTCATACTACCGCGCGATGATAGGATCTCTTATGTACCTCACAGCATCAAGACCAGATATAATGTACCCAACGTGCCTGCTTGCCAGATATCAAGTGAACCCGAAGGCCTCACATCTTGCAGCTGTAAAAAGGATTTTTCGTTATTTGAAGGGTTACCCTGACACCGGTCTATGGTACCCTAGGGATAATAACTTTGACTTGATCGCATTCAGTGATTCTGATTTTGGCGGATGCAAAATCGACGGCAAATCCACAACGGCTGGATGTCAGTTTTTGGGAAATCGCCTAGTCACATGGCAGTGCAAGAAGCAGACGTGCGTCGCTACATCAACATGCGAAGCTGAATACATTGCTGCCTCAAGTTGTTGCTCCCAAGTCCTGTGGATACAACAGCAAATGCGTGACTACGGTTTTGAATTCCTAACTACTCCTATTTACGTTGATAATTCTGCTGCATTACAGATCACTAAAAATCCTGTGCAGCATTCAAAGACTAAGCACATCGACATTAAGTATCACTTCATACGTGATTGCTTTGAGAAAAGGCTAATCGATGTTGCTTACGTCCACACCGATGACCAACGTGCCGACCTTTTTACCAAAGCATTTGACAAATCAAGATTTGACTATTTATTATTGGTAAATGGCATTAAGGTCAAGCAAGAGTAAAACCAACATCGGAAAATCATTTTTGTAAATACCTTTGTGTTTTTAAATTTGTCATAGTTTGTTGATTTTAGGGGGAGTAAATCCAAAATTTGAAAATCCAAAAACATTGAAAAATTTCAAAAACACAAAAACAATAGAAAAGCAAAAATGAGTTTCCTGGCGAGCAAAAGAGAAAATGATAGTACATCAGTGGTCTGTCCAAACCTCTTTAAACCTTAAATGAAAAGCGATAAGCAGCTCTATATAAGATGTATCGGTAGGCTCACAATCATTTTAAAGTGTGCAGGGTGATATAAACTAAAATCGACTGAAGATTGGGTGGGAACCATTCATTGGCATATGGTCTTGGTACCGAAATTTCGTTTGAGAGATTTCCGAGGTTCTGAGATATTCGGTCTTTATGCTGCTTATCATCTGGGTATCATGGTTGTATCTTTTACCGAAAAATAACGGGGACGCAAGTCTAGATCTTCCATGATACCATACATACGTGTACATATTGCATTCGACCTCAATAAGTGATAAACAATCACATGTCCAAACAAAATAAGTGATAAAATATCACAAATTCTTTCCGGGAGTCAAGTTCGTCTCTCTGCTGTACGAAAGTACTGACCTGTTCACGGACTTACTCCTGTGCCCTCATGCATATGAAAATCAAGTTCCTCATCAATAAGTGATTCTATCACATAGGGCTTGTTTTCAATCAAAATAAGTGAGTATCTCACATCATATACGGTCAAACAGATGATAATCGGTATACTCACCGGTAAGATGAACCCTCGTGCATACCTTGATACGGGAATGTGTCGTGATGTGGATGAACACCGGTCGGTAAGTATAAATCATACCTTAACGTATCCCCTCGCCATGATTACAAATGATAAGTTGAGTTTATGTGGACAACAATACCGATAATCTTTATAGGATGCTTATCTTAATGTTAACTAAAAGAACAACAAGAACGTTTTGGCATGACCGTACACTGATATGATTCTCTTACCCTCGAAACTCACAAAAAGAATGTTTGTATATATTTATTTATTGCTTTCAGTCTTTACATTTGAAATATTCAAAAATACCAAAAAGATTTTATGTGTGTTTTAACATAAACTTTATAAAAGCCAAAAAGATTTTATTTCTACTTTATTTTTCGATCGTACGATGTTGGAGCTCGAGTCGTCGTTACTTGAAACCTGAACGAAAACCGAAAATGACTAAATCTTCATAAACGGTCGAAATTTGCAAGTGTTGAAAGTTAAAATTGAAATTGATAAAATATTTTAAACTTTCAAACTGTCGGATGGTGTTTGTTTAAACTATGGTCACACGTGTGTCGTTTGTTTATGTTAATTTCAAGCGGTTGTTCTCATTACGCGTTTAGATTTCTTGCATGTGCAGATTCTAAAGGCTAGGAGAACATGGTCGATGACAAGCTTCGGAATGAAGACACGACGTGAAGGCACTCAAATGATGAAGATGATCGAGTTGCCGCTGAACATCATCAACACCACAAGGATCTCACTTCATAAAGAACAAGTATTTCACGAGCATAACTCAAGGGGGAGCTTATGTTAAGGGGGAGCTTGTCAACACACTTCCTACATGAAATGGGGAGTTTGTTGGTACACTTTCTGCTTTCAAGACGTGAAGACTTTAAAGATCCTCCGACATGGAAGACTTGAAAGGACGTCAAAGATCGAGACAAAGATCGAGACAAAGCTACAGCCCGACAAAGCTACAGCCAAGGGGGAGTTTGTTGGTGCACTTGTGTCTGTACTTTGTCTGTATTTTGTCTTGTTACTGAACGATGTCTTTGTTAGTCTGTAAGTTTGACCAAGTCAACCATCCTCCGGTTTGACTTGGCCAAACAGTCAACATTATGTTTGTAATTTGTTTGGTTCGAAGGATGTGTCATCGAAGGATCACTTATATCCTTCGATGATGAGCTCGATAGATAGCTTTCGATAGATGGACCACGAAAGATCCCATCTTTCGTAGTACATGTTGATCATTCGAGCTGTTCCTGGTCGAAAGATGATCTTTCGACTGGTCTGCATGATCCTTCGACCGGACCTGCTGTGTTTGGGTATAAATACCCGTGTGTTGTGTTCATTTCCAGGGATGACAGTTAGCAGAGAACACACACACACTTAGAGAGTTTACAGGACTGATTTGTAAACATTGAGCTGTAACCGGACCTTTCATACGTTTAATACAAGTGGTGTTAATCGTTGAGTCTTGTGTGTTGATTATTTGCGTGTTCTATCTCGGTTTGCTATCTCGGTTGAATTCTGCACAACCGGGTTGGTTTGTACACAAGGATTAGGCGACTAGATCCTCCCCTAGCCGGACCTACACAAGGTTTCCAAAGCCGAATACTATCCGAGTAGCCGCTACAAGGTAGGCTGCCGAGGCAACTTTCTTCAAGTCCGCCTAGTTACTCGTAATCGATCAAACGCGGTCAACCTCGGCCAAAATCGGATTTAGTTGGTCAACTCGGGCCGAGTTTGACTTAAAAAAATAAAACATAATTTCTATTTTTATCATATTAAAGAATGAATATGGTTTTCACGCATTTTGTTATAAATATTAGTAAATTTATATTATTTGACATATTTAATTTCCGAAAACTAATTTCTTTATAATTTAATATGTCTGACAGTCTGAGTACTCTCCGCCAAGGCCGAGTACTCTTAACTTCCCAGTCGACCGACTAGGAAACGCCTAACAACTTTTGCAACCATATTATTCGTAAATAATACAAATATATTATATTGTTATCGTTTAAATTAAATTATCTTGTCGTATTGCATCGTATCGTATCGTATCGTATTGCATCATATCGTATCGTATAGTGTATAAGTCTCGTATAGAGGCCTATACGGGTGTTATTGTATAGTATCGTATCGTATCGTATAGTGTAGTATAGGTCTCGTATAGGTTTCCTATAGGTCTTGTACATGCACATAGGATTAGACGGGACCTAAACCACACCTATACGATACGATATCACACTTATAGGCTTATACGATGTCAATACATGACCTATACGACGCTATACGACACGATATCACACTTATAGGCTTATACGAGGTCAATACGTGACCTATACGACGCTATACGATACGATATCACACTTATAGGCTTATACGAGGTCAATACGTGACCTATACGACGCTATACGACACGATATCACACTTATAGGCGTAGACGAGGTCAATACGGGACCTAATATTTGTATTATTTTTAATTCTTATAATTCATAATATTTGTATTATTTTTAATAATATTGTTTTTTTATAAATAAACATGGAAATACCCCAAAATACACGCAATTAATTTACTTTTTTTTATAAATAAACAAAGGAATACACAAAAAAAATACAAAAAATGGAGCTTTACATACGCTCCTTAGAGGTCACTACGCAGCGTATAAGACAAAAATGACACAACTACCCTTGTATTTGGCTTCGTATAGCCTCAATACAAGGGTATAAATGACATTTTCACACCTTTATATACGCTCCTTAGAGGTCTATACGTAGCGTATATATACAATAAGGGTTAAAAAGATAATTTAACCACATGTTTGGGGTTAAAAATAAAAACTACCCTTTATATACGCTGCGTATTGACCTATACGCAGCGTATATAAAGGTCTGAAAATGTCTTTTATACCCTTGTGTTGAGGCTATACGAAGCCAAATACAAGGGTAGTTGTGTCATTTTTGTCTCATACGCTGCGTAGGGACCTCTAAGGAGCGTATATAAAGCTCCATTTTTGTATTTTTTTATTGTGTATTCCTTTGCTTAAATTAAATTATCTTATCGTATTGCATCGTATCGTATCGTATTGCATCATATCGTATCGTATAGTGTATAGTATATAAGTCTCGTATAGAGGCCTATACGGGTGTTATTGTATAGTATCGTATCGTATCGTATCGTATCGTATAGTGTAGTATAAGTCTCGTATAGGTTTCCTATAGGTCTTGTATATGCATATAGGATTAGACGGGACCTAAACCACACCTATACGATACGATATCACACTTATAGGCTTATACGAGGTCAATACATGACCTATACGATGCTATACGTCACGATATCACACTTATAGGCTTATACGAGGTCAATACGTGACCTATACGACGCTATACGATACGATATCACACTTATAGGCTTATACGAGGTCAATACGTGACCTATACGACGCTATACGACACGATATCACACTTATAGGCTTTTACGAGGTCAATACGGGACCTAATATTTGTATTATTTTTAATTCTTATAATTCATAATATTTGTATTATTTTTAATAATATTGTTTTTTTATAAATAAACATGGAAATACCCCAAAATACACACAATTAATTTACTTTTTTTTATAAATAAACAAAGGAATACACAATAAAAAATACAAAAATGGAGCTTTATATACGCTCCTTAGAGGTCACTACGCAGCGTATAAGACAAAAATGACACAACTACCCTTGTATTTGGCATCGTATAGCCTCAATACAAGGGTATAAATGACATTTTCAGACCTTTATATACGCTCCTTAGAGATCTATACGCAGCGTATATATACAATAAGGGTTAAAAAGATAATTTAATCACTTGTTTGGGGTTAAAAATAAAAACTACCCTTTATATACGTTGCGTATTGACCTATACGCAGCGTATATAAAGGTCTGAAAATGTCTTTTATACCCTTGTGTTGAGGCTATACGAAGCCAAATACAAGGATAGTTGTGTCATTTTTGTCTCATACGCTGCGTAGGGACCTCTAAGGAGCGTATATAAAGCTCCATTTTTGTATTTTTTATTGGGTATTCCTTTGTTTATTTATAAAAAAAAAAGAAAATTATTTATAAAAAAACAATATTATTGGTAAATAATACAAATATAAATTATAAAAAAAATTATATAAATATTATGAATTATAAAAATTAAAAAAGAAAATTATTTATAAAAAAAATATTATTGGTAAATAATACAAATATATTCTTTTGTTATCGTTTAAATTAAATTATCGTATTCCTTTGTTTATTCATAAAAAAAAAGAAAATTATTTATAAAAAAAACAATATTATTCGTAAATAATACAAATATATTATATTGTAATCGTTTAAATTAAATTATCTTATCGTATTGCATCGTATCGTATCGTATTGCATCATATCGTATCGTATAGTGTATAGTATATAAGTCTCGTATAGAGGCCTATACGGGTATTATTGTATAGTATCGTATCGTATCGTATAGTGTAGTATAAGTCTCGTATAGGTTTCCTATAGGTCTTGTATATGCATATAGGATTAGACGGGACCTAAACCACACCTATACGATACGATATCACACTTATAGGCTTATACGAGGTCAATACATGACCTATACGACGCTATACGACACGATATCACACTTATAGGCTTATACGAGGTCAATACGTGACCTATACGACGCTATACGATACGATATCACACTTATAGGCTTATACGAGGTCAATACGTGACCTGTACGACGCTATACGATACGATATCACACTTATAGGCTTATACGAGGTCAATATGTGACCTATACTACGTTATACGATACGATATCACACTTATAGGCTTATACGAGTTCAATACATGACCTATACGACGCTATATGATTCGGTATCACACTTATAGGCTTATACGAGGTCAATACGTGACCTATACGACGCTATACGACACGATATCACACTTATAGGCGTAGACGAGGTCAATACGGGACCTAATATTTGTATTATTTTTAATTCTTATAATTCATAATATTTGTATTATTTTTAATAATATTGTTTTTTTATAAATAAACATGGAAATACCCCAAAATACACGCAATTAATTTACTTTTTTTTTATAAATAAACAAAGGAATACACAAAAAAAATACAAAAATGGAGCTTTATATACGCTCCTTAGAGGTCACTACGCAGCGTATAAGACAAAAATGACACAACTACCCTTGTATTTGGCTTCGTATAGCCTCAATACAAGGGTATAAATGACATTTTCACACCTTTATATACGCTCCTTAGAGGTCTATACGTAGCGTATATATACAATAAGGGTTAAAAAGATAATTTAACCACATGTTTGGGGTTAAAAATAAAAACTACCCTTTATATACGCTGCGTATTGACCTATACGCAGCGTATATAAAGGTCTGAAAATGTCTTTTATACCCTTGTGTTGAGGCTATACGAAGCCAAATACAAGGGTAGTTGTGTCATTTTTGTCTCATACGCTGCGTAGGGACCTCTAAGGAGCGTATATAAAGCTCCATTTTTGTATTTTTTTTATTGTGTATTCCTTTGCTTAAATTAAATTATCTTATCGTATTGCATCGTATCGTATCGTATTGCATCATATCGTATCGTATAGTGTATAGTATATAAGTCTCGTATAGAGGCCTATACGGGTGTTATTGTATAGTATCGTATCGTATCGTATAGTGTAGTATAAGTCTCGTATAGGTTTCCTATAGGTCTTGTATATGCATATAGGATTAGACGGGACCTAAACCACACCTATACGATACGATATCACACTTATAGGCTTCTACGAGGTCAATACATGACCTATACGATGCTATACGACACGATATCACACTTATAGGCTTATACGAGGTCAATACGTGACCTATACGACGCTATACGATACGATATCACACTTATAGGCTTATACGAGGTCAATACGTGACCTATACGACGCTATACGACACGATATCACACTTATAGGCTTATACGAGGTCAATACGGGACCTAATATTTGTATTATTTTTAATTCTTATAATTCATAATATTTGTATTATTTTTAATAATATTGTTTTTTTATAAATAAACATGGAAATACCCCAAAATACACACAATTAATTTACTTTTTTTTATAAATAAACAAAGGAATACACAATAAAAAAATACAAAAATGGAGCTTTATATACGCTCCTTAGAGGTCACTACGCAGCGTATAAGACAAAAATGACACAACTACCCTTGTATTTGGCATCGTATAGCCTCAAGACAAGGGTATAAATGACATTTTCAGACCTTTATATACGCTCCTTAGAGGTCTATACGCAGCGTATATATACAATAAGGGTTAAAAAGATAATTTAATCACTTGTTTGGGGTTAAAAATAAAAACTACCCTTTATATACGTTGCGTATTGACCTATACGCAGCGTATATAAAGGTCTGAAAATGTCTTTTATACCCTTGTGTTGAGGCTATACGAAGCCAAATACAAGGATAGTTGTGTCATTTTTGTCTCATACGCTGCGTAGGGACCTCTAAGGAGGGTATATAAAGCTCCATTTTTGTATTTTTTATTGGGTATTCCTTTGTTTATTTATAAAAAAAAAGAAAATTATTTATAAAAAAACAATATTATTGGTAAATAATACAAATATAAATTATAAAAAAAATTATATAAATATTATGAATTATAAAAATTAAAAAAGAAAATTATTTATAAAAAAATTATTATTGGTAAATAATACAAATATATTCTTTTGTTATCGTTTAAATTAAATTATCGTATTCCTTTGTTTATTCATAAAAAAAAGAAAATTATTTATAAAAAAACAATATTATTCGTAAATAATACAAATATATTATATTGTAATCGTTTAAATTAAATTATCTTATCGTATTGCATCGTATCGTATCGTATTGCATCATATCGTATCGTATAGTGTATAGTATATAAGTCTCGTATAGAGGCCTATACGGGTATTATTGTATAGTATCGTATCGTATCGTATAGTGTAGTATAAGTCTCGTATAGGTTTCCTATAGGTCTTGTATATGCATATAGGATTAGACGGGACCTAAACCACACCTATACGATACGATATCACACTTATAGGCTTATACGAGGTCAATACATGACCTATACGACGCTATATGACACGATATCACACTTATAGGCTTATACGAGGTCAATACGTGACCTATACGACGCAATACGATACGATATCACACTTATAGGCTTATACGAGGTCAATACGTGACCTATACGACGCTATACGATACGATATCACACTTATAGGCTTATACGAGGTCAATATGTGACCTATACTACGTTATACGATACGATATCACACTTATAGGCTTATACGAGTTCAATACATGACCTATACGACGCTATATGATTCGGTATCACATTTATAGGCTTATACGAGGTCAATACGTGACCTATACGACGCTATACGACACGATATCACACTTATAGGCGTAGACGAGGTCAATACGGGACCTAATATTTGTATTATTTTTAATTCTTATAATTCATAATATTTGTATTATTTTTAATAATATTGTTTTTTTATAAATAAACATGGAAATACCCCAAAATACACGCAATTAATTTACTTTTTTTTTATAAATAAACAAAGGAATACACAAAAAAAATACAAAAATGGTGCTTTATATACGCTCCTTAGAGGTCACTACGCAGCGTATAAGACAAAAATGACACAACTACCCTTGTATTTGGCTTCGTATAGCCTCAATACAAGGGTATAAATGACATTTTCACACCTTTATATACGCTCCTTAGAGGTCTATACGTAGCGTATATATACAATAAGGGTTAAAAAGATAATTTAACCACATGTTTGGGGTTAAAAATAAAAACTACCCTTTATATACGTTGCGTATTGACCTATACGCAGCGTATATAAAGGTCTGAAAATGTCTTTTATACCCTTGTGTTGAGGCTATACGAAGCCAAATATAAGGGTAGTTGTGTCATTTTTGTCTCATACGCTGCGTAGGGACCTCTAAGGAGCGTATATAAAGCTCCATTTTTGTATTTTTTTATTGTGTATTCCTTTGCTTAAATTAAATTATCTTATCGTATTGCATCGTATCGTATCGTATTGCATCATATCGTATCGTATAGTGTATAGTATATAAGTCTCGTATAGAGGCCTATACGGGTGTTATTGTATAGTATCGTATCGTATCGTATCGTATCGTATAGTGTAGTATAAGTCTCGTATAGGTTTCCTATAGGTCTTGTATATGCATATAGGATTAGACGGGACCTAAACCACACCTATACGATACGATATCACACTTATAGGCTTATACGAGGTCAATACATGACCTATACGATGCTATACGGCACGATATCACACTTATAGGCTTATACGAGGTCAATACGTGACCTATACGACGCTATACGATACGATATCACACTTATAGGCTTATACGAGGTCAATACGTGACCTATACGACGCTATACGACACGATATCACACTTATAGGCTTATACGAGGTCAATACGGGACCTAATATTTGTATTATTTTTAATTCTTATAATTCATAATATTTGTATTATTTTTAATAATATTGTTTTTTTATAAATAAACATGGAAATACCCCAAAATACACGCAATTAATTTACTTTTTTTTTATAAATATACAAAGGAATACACAAAAAAAATACAAAAATGGAGCTTTATATACGCTCCTTAGAGGTCACTACGCAGCGTATAAGACAAAAATGACACAACTACCCTTGTATTTGGCTTCGTATAGCCTCAATACAAGGGTATAAATGACATTTTCACACCTTTATATACGCTCCTTAGAGGTCTATACGTAGCGTATATATACAATAAGGGTTAAAAAGATAATTTAACCACATGTTTGGGGTTAAAAATAAAAACTACCCTTTATATACGCTGCGTATTGACCTATACGCAGCGTATATAAAGGTCTGAAAATGTCTTTTATACCCTTGTGTTGAGGCTATACGAAGCCAAATACAAGGGTAGTTGTGTCATTTTTGTCTCATACGCTGCGTAGGGACCTCTAAGGAGCGTATATAAAGCTCCATTTTTGTATTTTTTTATTGTGTATTCCTTTGCTTAAATTAAATTATCTTATCGTATTGCATCGTATCGTATCGTATTGCATCATATCGTATCGTATAGTGTATAGTATATAAGTCTCGTATAGAGGCCTATACGGGTGTTATTGTATAGTATCGTATCGTATCGTATCGTATAGTGTAGTATAAGTCTCGTATAGGTTTCCTATAGGTCTTGTATATGCATATAGGAGTAGACGGGACCTAAACCACACCTATACGATACGATATCACACTTATAGGCTTATACGAGGTCAATACATGACCTATACGATGCTATACGACACGATATCACACTTATAGGCTTATACAAGGTCAATACGTGACCTATACGACGCTATACGATACGATATCACACTTATAGGCTTATACGAGGTCAATACGTGACCTATACGACGCTATACGATACGATATCACACTTATAGGCTTATACGAGGTCAATACGTGACCTATACTACCTTATACGATACGATATCACACTTATAGGCTTATACGAGTTCAATACATGACCTATACGACGCTATATGATTCGGTATCACACTTATAGGCTTATAAGAGGTCAATACGTGACCTATACAACGCTATACGACACGATATCACACGTATAGGCTTATACGAGGTCAATACGTGACCTATACGACGCTATACGATACGATATCACACTTATAGGCTTATACGAGGTCAATACGTGACCTATACGACGCTATACGACACGATATCACACTTATAGGCTTATACGAGGTCAATACGGGACCTAATATTTGTATTATTTTTAATTCTTATAATTCATAATATTTGTATTATTTTTAATAATATTGTTTTTTTATAAATAAACATGGAAATACCCCAAAATACACGCAATTAATTTACTTTTTTTTTTTATAAATATACAAAGGAATACACAAAAAAAATACAAAAATGGAGCTTTATATACGCTCCTTAGAGGTCACTACGCAGCGTATAAGACAAAAATGACACAACTACCCTTGTATTTGGCTTCGTATAGCCTCAATACAAGGGTATAAATGACATTTTCACACCTTTATATACGCTCCTTAGAGGTCTATATGTAGCGTATATATACAATAAGGGTTAAAAAGATAATTTAACCACATGTTTGGGGTTAAAAATAAAAACTACCCTTTATATACGCTGCGTATTGACCTATACGCAGCGTATATAAAGGTCTGAAAATGTCTTTTATACCCTTGTGTTGAGGCTATACGAAGCCAAATACAAGGGTAGTTGTGTCATTTTTGTCTCATACGCTGCGTAGGGACCTCTAAGGAGCGTATATAAAGCTCCATTTTTGTATTTTTTTATTGTGTATTCCTTTGCTTAAATTAAATTATCTTATCGTATTGCATCGTATCGTATCGTATTGCATCATATCGTATCGTATAGTGTATAGTATATAAGTCTCGTATAGAGGCCTATACGGGTGTTATTGTATAGTATCGTATCGTATCGTATCGTATAGTGTAGTATAAGTCTCGTATAGGTTTCCTATAGGTCTTGTATATGCATATAGGAGTAGACGGGACCTAAACCACACCTATACGATACGATATCACACTTATAGGCTTATACGAGGTCAATACATGACCTATACGATGCTATACGACACGATATCACACTTATAGGCTTATACAAGGTCAATACGTGACCTATACGACGCTATACGATACGATATCACACTTATAGGCTTATACGAGGTCAATACGTGACCTATACGACGCTATACGATACGATATCACACTTATAGGCTTATACGAGGTCAATACGTGACCTATACTACCTTATACGATACGATATCACACTTATAGGCTTATACGAGTTCAATACATGACCTATACGACGCTATATGATTCGGTATCACACTTATAGGCTTATAAGAGGTCAATACGTGACCTATACAACGCTATACGACACGATATCACACTTATAGGCTTATACGAGGTCAATACGGGACCTAATATTTGTATTATTTTTAATTCTTATAATTCATAATATTTGTATTATTTTTAATAATATTGTTTTTTTATAAATAAACATGGAAATACCCCAAAATACACACAATTAATTTACTTTTTTTTTATAAATAAACAAAGGAATACACAAAAAAAAAATACAAAAATGGAGCTTTATATACGCTCCTTAGAGGTCACTACGCAGCGTATAAGACAAAAATGACACAACTACCCTTGTATTTGGCTTCGTATAGCATCAATACAAGGGTATAAATGACATTTTCAGACCTTTATATACGCTCCTTAGAGGTCTATACGCAGCGTATATATACAATAAGGGTTAAAAAGATAATTTAACCACATGTTTGGGGTTAAAAATAAAAACTACCCTTTATATACGCTGCGTATTGACCTATACGCAGCGTATATAAAGGTCTGAAAATGTCTTTTATACCCTTGTGTTGAGGCTATACGAAGCCAAATACAAGGATAGTTGTGTCATTTTTGTCTCATACGCTGCGTAGGGACCTCTAAGGAGCGAATATAAAGCTCCATTTTTGTATTTTTTTATTGGGTATTCCTTTGTTTATTTATAAAAAAAAAAAGAAAATTATTTATAAAAAAACAATATTATTGGTAAATAATACAAATATAAATTATAAAAAAAATTATATAAATATTATGAATTATAAAAATTAAAAAAGAAAATTATTTATAAAAAAACAATATTATTGGTAAATAATACAAATATATTCTTTTGTTATCGTTTAAATTAAATTATCGTATTCCTTTGTTTATTCATAAAAAAAAAATTATTTATAAAAAAACAATATTATTCGTAAATAATACAAATATATTATATTGTAATCGTTTAAATTAAATTATCTTATCGTATTGCATCGTATCGTATCGTATTGCATCATATCGTATCGTATAGTGTATAGTATATAAGTCTCGTATAGAGGCCTATACGGGTGTTATTGTATAGTATCGTATCGTATCGTATCGTATAGTGTAGTATAAGTCTCGTATAGGTTTCCTATAGGTCTTGTATATGCATATAGGATTAGACGGGACCTAAACCACACCTATACGATACGATATCACACTTATAGGCTTATACGAGGTCAATACATGACCTATACGACGCTATACGACACGATATCACACTTATAGGCTTATACGAGGTCAATACGTGACCTATACGACGCTATACGATACGATATCACACTTATAGGCTTATACGAGGTCAATACGTGACCTATACTACGTTATACGATACGATATCACACTTATAGGCTTATACGAGTTCAATACATGACCTATACGACGCTATATGATTCGGTATCACACTTATAGGCTTATACGAGGTCAATACGTGACCTATACGACGCTATACGACACGATATCACACTTATAGGCTTATACGAGGTCAATACGGGACCTAATATTTGTATTATTTTTAATTCTTATAATTCATAATATTTGTATTATTTTTAATAATATTGTTTTTTTATAAATAAACATGGAAATACCCCAAAATACACGCAATTAATTTACTTTTTTTTATAAAAAAACAAAGGAATACACAAAAAAATACAAAAATGGAGCTTTATATACGCTCCTTAGAGGTCACTACGCAGCGTATAAGACAAAAATGACACAACTACCCTTGTATTTGGCTTCGTATAGCCTCAATACAAGGGTATAAATGACATTTTCAGACCTTTATATACGCTCCTTAGAGGTCTATACGTAGCGTATATATACAATAAGGGTTAAAAAGATAATTTAACCACATGTTTGGGGTTAAAAATAAAAACTACCCTTTATATACGCTGCGTATTGACCTATACGCAGCGTATATAAAGGTCTGAAAATGTCTTTTATACCCTTGTGTTGAGGCTATACGAAGCCAAATACAAGGGTAGTTGTGTCATTTTTGTCTCATACGATGCGTCGGGACCTCTAAGGAGCGTATATAAAGCTCCATTTTTGTATTTTTTTATTGTGTATTCCTTTGCTTAAATTAAATTATCTTATCGTATTGCATCGTATCGTATCGTATTGCATCATATCGTATCGTATAGTGTATAGTATATAAGTCTCGTATAGAGGCCTATACGGGTGTTATTGTATAGTATCGTATCGTATCGTATCGTATCGTATCGTATAGTGTAGTATAAGTCTCGTATAGGTTTCCTATAGGTCTTGTATATGCATATAGGATTAGACGGGACCTAAACCACACCTATACGATACGATATCACACTTATAGGCTTATACGAGGTCAATACATGACCTATACGATGCTATACGACACGATATCACACTTATAGGCTTATACGAGGTCAATACGTGACCTATACGACGCTATACGATACGATATCACACTTATAGGCTTATACGAGGTCAATACGTGGCCTATACGACGCTATACGATACGATATCACACTTATAGGCTTATACGAGGTCAATACGTGACCTATACTACGTTATACGATACGATATCACACTTATAGGCTTATACGAGTTCAATACCTGACCTATACGACGCTATATGATTCGGTATCACACTTATAGGCTTATACGAGGTCAATACGTGACCTATACGACGCTATACGACACGATATCACACTTATAGGCTTATACGAGGTCAATACGGGACCTAATATTTGTATTATTTTTAATTCTTATAATTCATAATATTTGTATTATTTTTAATAATATTGTTTTTTTATAAATAAACATGGAAATACCCCAAAATACACACAATTAATTTACTTTTTTTTATAAATAAACAAAAGAATACACAAAAAAAATACAAAAATGGAGCTTTATATACGCTCCTTAGAGGTCACTACGCAGCGTATAAGACAAAAATGACACAACTACCCTTGTATTTGGCTTCGTATAGCCTCAATACAAGGGTATAAATGACATTTTCAGACCTTTATATACGCTCCTTAGAGGTCTATACGCAGCGTATATATACAATAAAGGTTAAAAAGATAATTTAACCACATGTTTGGGGTTAAAAATAAAAACTACCCTTTATATACGCTGCGTATTGACCTATACGCAGCGTATATAAAGGTCTGAAAATGTCTTTTATACCCTTGTGTTGAGGCTATACGAAGCCAAATACAAGGGTAGTTGTGTCATTTTTGTCTCATACGCTGCGTAGGGACCTCTAAGGAGCGTATATAAAGCTCCATTTTTGTATTTTTTTATTGTGTATTCCTTTGCTTATTTATAAAAAAAAATTATTTATAAAAAAACAATATTATTGGTAAATAATACAAATATAAATTATAAAAATAAAAAATTATATAAATATTATGAATTATAAAAATTAAAAAAGAAAATTATTTATAAAAAAAAACAATATTATTGGTAAATAATACAAATATATTGTTTTGTTATCGTTTAAATTAAATTATCGTATTCCTTTGTTTATTCATAAAAAAAAAGAAAATTACTTATAAAAAAACAATATTATTCGTAAATAATACAAATATATTATATTGTTATCGTTTAAATTAAATTATCTTATCGCATTGCATCGTATCGTATCGTACCGTATTGCATCATATCGTATCGTATAGTGTATAGTATATAAGTCTCGTATAGAGGCCTATACGGGTGTTTTTGTATAGTATCGTATCGTATCGTATCGTATAGTGTAGTATAAGTCTCGTATAGGTTTCCTATAGGTCTTGTATATGCATATAGGATTAGACGGGACCTAAACCACACTTATACGATACGATATCACACTTATAGGCTTATACGAGGTCAATACATGACCTATACGACGCTATACGACACGATATCACACTTATAGGCTTATACGAGGTCAATACGTGACCTATACGACGCTATACGATACGATATCACACTTATAAGCTTATACGAGGTCAATAGGTGACCTATACGACGCTATACGATACGATATCACACTTATAGGCTTATACGAGTTCAATACATGACCTATACGACGCTATATGATTCGGTATCACACTTATAGGCTTATACGAGGTCAATACGTGACCTATACGACGATATACGACACGATATCACACTTATAGGCTTATACGAGGTCAATACGGGACCTAATATTTGTATTATTTTTAATTCTTATAATTCATAATTTTTGTATTATTTTTAATAATATTGTTTTTTATAAATAAACATGGAAATACCCCAAAATACACACAATTAATTTACTTTTTTTTTATAAATAAACAAAGGAATACACAAAAAAAATACAAAAATGGAGCTTTATATACGCTCCTTAGAGGTCACTACGCAGCGTATAAGACAAAAATGTCACAACTACCCTTGTATTTGGCTTCGTATAGCCTCAATACAAGGGTATAAATGACATTTTCAGACCTTTATATACGCTGAGTATAGGTCAATACGCAGCGTATATAAACTTTGTGAAAAAATGATCCCTCAAACCTACCAAAATGACCCAAAAAAGTCTAATGGTTTATATACGCTGCGTAGAGAGCTATACGCAACGTATATAAACCTTGTTTTCTGTGCAATGATTGGTTATTAGGCACTGAGATCCATGGTTTATATACGCTGAGTATAGGTCAATACGCAGCGTATAGGGTTAACCCTATACGCTGCGTATTGACCAATACGCTGCGTAGGTAAACCCTAAGTGTGGAGATAGGCAAACTGGGTGTGCAGATAGTTAGGGCCTAAATTTATTATCATTTCTTTGCTAGAGTTTTAAACAGATTTATGGCCCTTTGTTGAAGTAATGATAAGCCTTGCTGTTAATGAACAAGGTTTGCTTACAGTTGTTCCGTAATAGGCTTCTTGGAAATTAATGTTTGCTAATTTTAGTATTCTAAATACGGTATGAGATCATTTACTCTCCTTGACCTTTTTTTCTGTTGTTGGAACTCACCTTATTTACTCTCTTATATTTATTATTATGCTTATCTACTCTGTAGTTTTAAACCTTTAGAATAGATGGATGTGTCATACATACACTTTGTTAGGGTGGAGGGAGTGGTTTCTGGGACTTGATCGGGGAGTGGGGTTTACCGAGCGGCAAGGGGATGCCACCCCTTCGGTCACCCATCTTTGGTAAATGAGGGACAAAAACGGTGAGTATCCAACCAATCACAAATTTATTTTCTTTTTTTTTTTAAATTGTTTACAACTCTCCATGTGTTTGATTATTGCTAGTGATTCAGTGCAAAATGAGGAGTGAATTGGCGACTTAACATGGTATGACATTATTGGCTAAAAAATAAGCTTACAATAGTGACAACTCCTTCCACCCTTGCATATAAAAAAAGTAGGTTATAGACGTTTGTATTAAACAAATTGGAAGATATAAATTATGTAATTTGATAACGTATACACAAAATTTAATAACCGAATTCTTTTTATTACAGCAAAGGAAAATTAATTACCGGTTTGATTAGTTTAAAAAATTAAACATGATATTGTTACTATATCGTCCTTGTATATTTAGTTTACAATTCGATTTTGTTTTTTAAATTTAAAATCTAATTTAGGGAGTTAGATTAATTGGAAAACAGAAGACGATGATTCAAAATTCAAATACTTAGGAACTTAAAATTTAATATAGTTTAGAAAAATAAAACATAAAAATGTTTTAGGAAAGAGGAGATTTGTTTATTAGAAGTAAGATTTTCATGTATTCAAATACTAGGTTACAACCACGTGTGGGTATTACACAATAGAGGTGAGCGGAAAACAAAAAAAAATCAAACCGGAACTGAAAAAGCCGATTTAACTGAACCACACAAAAAATCTGAACTGGAATTTACAGTTCGGTTACGGTTTTGCATTTTATGAAAACCGAAAAAAATACCAAACCGAATCGAATAACCTAAAAAATCATGTTTTATTGTTTGTTATAGATTGATTTAGAAATTTTAATTTAATTCTTGAATGTTAGGTATTTATAATAAGAAATTAATATTTAATTTATCTTTGAAATAATTTATACATTGCCTAGAAATAACAAACTTTACCATAAAAGTTAAAAGATTTTCAAAATATTATAAAAGAAAATGTTTTAATAAAAACTCTTAAGCAACATAAAAATAGATTAGAAGATTAGGTTTATGTAAATAATATAAAATTAAAAATGTTAAATATAATATCTCAAATGTGAAACATCAATAAAATCCATTTTTATTGTTTTTTAATTATTTTTAATGATATTTTATATTTTGGGTTCGGTTTTCACATACGGGGTGTATTTTAAGACATATAGGGGTATTTAAAATATATTAGGGTGTCAGAAAAATATTCGGGAGGGTTGTTATAGAAACACATACGTACATGTCATCAAAGCTACCTCAGCGTATAGTTCTTGTTATATGCCATGTATATTTTTCGCCAGTCTAATAATATAGTGTGCTACATATCGTATAAACTATCACGACGTGCTTACTTTTTTCTACGTTTCGACAAAAGTTTTGTTCAAAATTGAATGGGTCAAATATTATGTTTATTTTCTTTTTCATTACTGTAACGAACCTTATGTTAGAACATCGGTACCGGTATTTATTTTTATGGTTGTCTTGACGTTTCAGTGTAAATTACATTGAAAACAAAGTTGTATTCGCACCGGTATTTGTTAGGTTCTATAACGAGTGCCTATTCCGTACCAGTACTTAACGAACCGAACCATTTCCGACCAAAAACCCGCCACAAAGCATAGAATTTCGACTAGTTTAATACAAGAAAGAAATGAAAAATATTTGTAGGCTACACATTCGTATCATTTACTGTATTCAAAATACAAGTGTCATGCTAATCTCCAATAACATCTATCCCGAAGGACTATCGATCCTGTAGGACCATCACTCAATCTCCTAAGACCATCGATCCCGTAGGACCATTATTCAATCTCATAAGACCTTCAATACCGTAGCCCATCACTCGATCTGGTAGGACCTTCCATTGTGTACAACAAAGATTAGAAAGTTCGGTTTGCAAAAGTTTGGGTTATGGTATTGAAGGCTTCTTCCATTGTTTACATAAGGCCATGAGGTGTACTCTAACATCTAGAGTGTTAACAATGATATTCGTTTTTCAATAATATTATATCAAAAATTTCAGTTGGGTATGGTTTGGTTTGGTATGGTATTGATATTCGTTTTTCAATAATATTATATCAAAAGTTTGAGGAAAAAAGAACTAAAGTGTGTTTTTTGATTTTTTTAATTAACATAGAAATGTTAATAGAAAATAGTATTAAAAAAATTCATTTAGAAGCCTGATGTGGCAACTGATTAATAGAGATGTTATTATTCATAAGTTGTGTTTTGTTATCTATACTAGCTAGTGCCCCCCCCCCCCCCCCTACTTGTGCTTTGCGTCGGGGATCCAGCATGTGCATACCGGTGGCGGCAACAATAGCTCACGGATCGTATGGTAAGTGACGTGGTGCGATGTGTATATAAAAAGTGGTATATCTTTAGCTATTTTATACACCAATGCAAGTTTTAACATTTAAATAAACACGATAAAATAGTATCACACTACACTTCACGTTAGGCAAGTGCATCCATTGTTGGCGTAATATAGTGATGGTAAGATATCGAGGTCATCCAAGGATACAATGAGTTTTAGTATCAAGTCTTCATTAGCATTGAGTAAAACCAAAAGTAAAAGGGTTAAAAAATAGCCTAAAAATTGAAGACATAAATAAAAAGGTAGTAATCAATGATTAGGAAAAAGTGGTGTTTAGGATCTACTTACCTCTTGATGTTTTGTTAACTAAACCTTACCATGGGGTAACAAGGGCTCGATTGTCAGACAAGCAACTGTGTGACTTAATACATAAACTTGTGTAGTTCTTTGTTGGGGATCCTAGCACACTCAACCATATCGCTTTGAATCAGCAGGAAAACACCACTCAAGGTTGGATCAATTCATAATGGTACCACCCAATCAGCAAGGAAAGTATATATCACTATGATTTATTATTAGTTAATTAGATAGTTTAAGGGGTTTAAATTACTCATGACTATGGTTCCCAAGGTGAGTCGTCAATTCCCCAAAGGTAGTTGGTTTTATAAAAACTAAGTCCTTTACACTTTGATCCTATCACCACGCATCGAGAAGAGCTTACCAACCAAAAGTCTCATTCCAAAACTTTTAACCTCCTTTCGGAGCATCAACATGGTTTGACTCTACATAGACATAGAAAACATGAATGACCCTAGTTAATGGCGATGCAAAATTATTGGTAAATGTTAAGGGTTAAGCTGAAAGACTAATGACCCAAGTTAATGGCGACCCTAATATTTCACTCACTTTCAATAAACTACTTGTTAGGAAACTTTTTGTAAGTGTTGAAGAAAAATATGATCATTCTGATCATGTCCTGAAGATGACAAAGTCAAGAGATCATACAAAAAGAAGATACAAGATAACAGAACAAGCAGAAAGCTAAATATCATCTTCAACAAATATCAAAAAATGATCATAAGCAAAGAAGGATGACCAGAAAAGACCAATCTAATAAGTCTGATGATAAATCTGGTATTTATCATCAGAATCTGGTGAATTCTGTTCATCATAAATCAGATGACCAAGCCAACAGATTTCTAGTAAATTATTCATCAGATGAACCAACTTGTCAAAGAGATAAGGCTCTACAACCACAGTAAAGTAGCAAGTGGACCTTGGATGGATTCAATGAATATGCGAAAAGGCTACTTTATGCAGACAAGTGCATGAATTAACAAATGTTTATTCATGTCAAACATTCTCTATAAATAGAGAATCCAACACAAAAGGGAGAATGAGTTAAGCCAAGCATTCATTACATACTACAAAAACTCCACTGCCCTTCATTACAGAATTCTTAAAGTATTCGTTTGTATTAGCCAATAACCTTACAATCACCTTGTAAACCTTGTTTCAAAGTGATATAAACTTGAAAATTTTGTAGTTGTGTTTCTTGAAAGTTTGATTTCTATTTCCGAACATTATTTTCACATTTGTTGAAATCACTTGCCAAATTTATAAAAAAAAACATTGTTATCTGGGATCAACACTACTAATTAGCTAAAGTCATTAACGCACATACACACCTTATTCACCCATGGTTTGCTTTAGCTAACTCCCCATCAAGGGGGTAAGTTTCCCCCAAACACCTACAAGAAATCTAGCCAAGAATGGCAATGGAACTAGTTTTCACAAAACTTGAAAAAAATTATATTAATCATCAAAAGCTAGATTACACTAATAATTCTTGTGTTTTTAGTAATGATTACAATGATTAGAGATAGTTGGTAGAAGAGAAACGTTTGTGGAGAAGAGGGGATAGAATGAGTAAGTGAAATGGGAGGCCAAAGAGTTCTATTTATAGGTTGTTGAGGATCCAGACACAAGTCGTGCCTAGGAGGCACGGTCATGGTCACCTCTTGTGGGGTCCGCTGGATCTTGGCAAATCTTCTAGAAGTTGATTTGTCTTGTAGCGCCCAGACACGGTGTGTGCCTTTAGGGCACAAGGCATATCCGGAATTTCTTGATTCGGGCTTCTAGCAATGGTCTTCAGAACTGCTGGCAGTTGTTGGAGTTTGAGACATGGGGTGTGTTTGGATGATTCTTCAACAGTTTCTTCAGATTTTTTGTCTGGTTTTGCTTCCTTTGTTCAACCTGGGTTCGTTTGGCCTAAAAATCAAAACTAAACCAAAATAAGTCTATTTCAAATATATTATTGACAAAACCATGTAAAAAGTTGGCGTAAATTGATATAAGATCATGCGGACTTTTGCTTATATAAGCAACCTCATGTTAGACGTTTACCTTATTTGTTATGTTAGCTTTATTATAGGCTTTAGGGTTTCTTAAGTTAAGTGGCTTACGTACTTTGTCTATTCTTTCAATAACACTAAAAAATGTCGTTTTAAATTCAAGATTTGGAAAACAACTAGTTAAACTTTAAAATCCTATGAGTTTCATGGAATACTTATGAAATAAGTTACTTATGAAAATTGTAATGTTTTATCAAAATGTGTGTAGTGCTAGAAAGATTAGAGCCATACTAGGATAATCACAAAAATACATTAAACCATGATATAGACACATAGACAATCTGGATTTAACTAGCAATCCCTAGTGACTTAAGTCCTCTTAACTCGGTTTTTACGAAACAATGAATTGCGAATTATAATCCATACAGATCAGTGTAAAGAAAACCCTTACTAGTTTCCAAATCCTTTTATTTAGATCATTCCCATAGCTAGTTCACACATTATACCAATCATTGAAGTAATTTATCTTTTATTGGGTAAGTTTCAAGCCCTGAGTCAATGATCAACATATAAAATAGAGATAGAAGAAACTAAATCTAGCATGCATGACTACATAGAAATACCGATTCAACCACATAAACCAATTCAAGATCAATACCTAATGTCACAACCCCCGACCCTACCATGGGCGGGAGTCATGAGTAGTTACAACAGTGGTACTGGTGTTTGTTACATTCGCAACGGAAAATTTCATCAGGATCGTAGTTAGGAACATTTCAGAGTTGTAAAACATAAAAGTTTCAATATTAAACAGATGAGATAAAACCCATATTACAATAAAATATTTTTATGGCGATAAACCCTATTTTTACAAAACACATGTAACACCCCAAAAATGGGTTTGGTAATTTAAACCCGGTTAATATAAAGGAACGGGTAAAAATACCATAAGGGGTAAAAGTAAACCCGTAAATGAATATATACTAGGAATAATTAACCTAGTTGAATATTAGTATCGTTGGTATTAAACGAATGGTTGTAGCCTTAATTAATTAAAACGAAACATGAGGGACCAAAGTGAACAACTTGAAAGTTGTTTTATTAAAAGAAAACAACACACACACATACACACACATCGTGTATGTGTTCTGGGCGTGATCAGGGGAAGCTCAAGAGAGCCAAACCCTAGTTCCTCATAAATCTCCAAATTTAAGGATGAATCGAGGCTCAAACTCATAAAGGAACATGAATTAACGATCACCCAAGCTAGGGGATCATAAGGTATGTTGAATCTTGATATTTAATGAAGTTGAGAATCTTGATGAACATCACAAGTAGTGATTTAAGTATGAATCAAAGAGGTTATGACCAAATTGGCGATGTATGCTTGTTTAGGAACTAACCCTATGTGAAAATTCTTAGTGAATTGCTATAATTTTGGTGTTTGGATGAATTACCACTTTAAGCTAAGTGGGTTTATGTTTAATCCATGAAATGGTATGAATTTGATCATGAATATGTGTAGTATGTGATGTGTGCTTGTATATGGATGAAGTATGGTATAGAATTTGAATGATGTTTACTTGGGTTGATGAATCAAAGGGATAATTAGGAAGAAAGACATGAAACACTTGTACATTATGCTTAAAAAGTAGTACGCACACCAAGTGTTTGATGAAATGTCTAAATGACAAAAATATGTGAAGGTTATGTTATGATGATGTTGAGTATGCCATATGCTTGTTTGAATCGGCTAATGAAATACATATGTGAGATATGAACTTGATATGATCGTTCATATGAATAATCATGTATGCTAATAAGGATGTAAATGTAATGACATGAAAGCTTAGGAATCATGTCAAGATGGATGGGAGCGTGGAAGGCCAACGGGCCAAGAAGACTCAAGTAAGCGAATGCAAATACGGACGCGTAAGGTAAGTGAACTCCAAACTTATTCTTTTGTTTGGTAATGTATTTATGATATATGGTAATTATCGAATGTAATGTAAGAAGATATGAATCGTTGTTATTACTAAGTTAAGTTTTAGTGGAAATGAGTCCGAAGTGGTTAAGAAAGAAATTCGATTAAGTTTGGGTAAGAAATGGAACTTACATAATGAATTATGCATAAAGATGAATTAAGGAGTTATACACGTAGGATGTAAATTGTAAGTACGGGTATGAATAGAAAGTGAATACATGCTTGAGAAGGGTATTTAATTATATGCTTGAATGAATAAGACGAGTTATGTGTATTTGAGGACATGTTCATATGAAAGGAAGCTAATGATACTAACCGTTTTTCTATTGAGAATTAATGTGAAGCATAGGCATGTTAACAATGGAAGTAAAGGTTGACTCCGCAATCCGATGCGAGTCATCGAATGGATGGATGAAGGGGCTAGTATAAGAGAAAGCATGATATGTGGACGTTTAATTATGCATGTGTTAATATTTTGTATTATGTCACCGGTTACTAATGATGAGATTGAATGTGGTGACTGCAGGTTGTACAGGGTTATGGTTGTTTCATCAAGAATTGTACGCGGTTGAAGATCGAGTCAAGACATGGATTGTACGTGGGTGTGTATGTGGTCACTTAATTCGATATATGTATGTTAGTTTTTAATTAAATTATAAAAAGGGATTAATGTATTTAAATGAAAGAAAGAATATCATTAAAGAAATTTTAGGTTTGTGTTTTCCGCTGTGAATCTTGGGTTAAAACGTGTTAGGGCGTTACAACACATTTTATGGATTTTATTCTTATAAAATAACCACTTTATTTAAGCTTTTAGTGCTTCATAGCATAATCATTTCCTTTCACAGTAAGTCACCTGAAACGCGTATTAAAAACATTTTGTTAGCGAAAAATACTGGTGAGTTCATTCAATTTGTACAAAAAAGACACAATATTGTAATTTATAGCATCAGGAGTTTTTATATTTGTTTATATCTTTCAATTATTCAAATCAATATTTGTCACGGTGGCAGTTCCTATGACTGTGGTCATATTACTATTGGCTAACTCTTTGTCCAATAGCAACGCTGGACTAGTAGTGTATACAAAACCCCACATACCGACAGTAATTTCAGAATACAAATACTTAATCATTGTAAATACAACTTGGAAAACATTTAGGGTTTTGAAAGCATTTGATAAAAGAGAATGACTCACTTTGCAGAATTACGGTTTTGATTTTTATAGCCTCCTGGTATTAAGCTTGGATTCCTAATAAACACACAATGCAACACGTATTAGGGTATTAACCTAAATCAACATTAACGATAATCACGAGGTCAAAACCTCAACTTAGTTAACAAAGTATAACCTTATTTAGACAACACTTTGACATCCGTTGATGGGTTTCAGATCGATCGGACAGGGTATCGTACAAGTGATCAGGGTTATTACACTTCGTATGGAGTAGAGTTTCGGGATTAGGGGTTCGGGTATTATAATAACGATAGAACGAGAGAGTGAGAGTTTGTTGAATTCGATCGAACAGGTGCAACTGAGACTGTCCCACGCCATCCTTTATATAACCCATCTGGGTTTCCTAGGCGCATCGCGGGAGGAGCTGGGGACTCCCCCACGTGGCACGACGGCTACCGGCTAGGGCTAGGTCAGACTTGTTATGTGTATAGGCTTGCCACTTGTCACGCACTGGTGCCACGTGTCTTGGTACTCCCCCGCGTGTCGCGAAAGAAACAGGGGTATCCCTCGCGACGCTCCTGAGCGTCCTGTTATCATTTTCTTTGTTTTTCG
Source organism: Helianthus tuberosus (assembly GCA_030545235.1). Lineage (NCBI taxonomy): Eukaryota > Viridiplantae > Streptophyta > Magnoliopsida > Asterales > Asteraceae > Helianthus > Helianthus tuberosus. Next base: position 2,224,953 of record JARYGA010001261.1, on the reverse strand, counting down.
CGCAGGGTCTCGTCATGCAAGCCCGGGCTTTCAATCAGGGTTCTTTATAGGGTATTTTGGGAGTTGTTACACCTAACATGCAACCATATACATCACAAGTTCATAATAACAAACTATAATAAATCATACATACATCAACAATACATTTAAAACAAACCAATCAACATAGTCATCGTATTTAACGTGTTATAAAGTGGTTAGCTATCCATAAGCATGTTTAAAATAGTAATACAAAGTACAAACATGACCAAATGGTCAAAAACAGAAGAACTGGAACAACCAAACCCAATTAGCAATGATTCCACGCCAATCAAACATTAGTGTCACGGCCGCCGTCCCGGTTTTACCCGGTCCAGGAGCCGAGGGACAGAAACCCGTGGTATTTATTATTTATGTTGACAGCGGAAATTTAACAGGATCTTTTAAAACTTGAAAATGCCCGATTATTTTATTTCATACTTTGGGAATAACCCCGTAATTTACAATAGAGGAATTTCACAAGGAATTCCCTGGTTTTACAAAACATGTTTATTTATTCATCTGAGCCACTACTTCAAGCTTTGTTAGTGCTCCGTAGCAATTTTCCTTGATTCACAGCAGGTCACCTGAAACATGTTTTAAAAATATTTTATCAGCGGGGAAATACTGGCGAGTCACTCAAATTTGATAAAATGACACATAGTTATAAATTACAGTATAAGAGCGATTACAATGGCTACTATCTTATTTTTATCTGGCGTCGTGTCACCTCCTGGTGACGATGGTCATACCACTATTGGGTCCTTTCACCCAAGTAGTGATGATTATCACTGTTAGGTTGATGAACCTAACCGTGAGAAATTAGTAATGTGCACAATACCCCAATAGCCAGTGATTCAAGATAACCACGACTTAATCCCTGTAATTATAACTTTTGAAAATAATTGGAGTATTGTAAAACATTATTGATAAAAAGAGAATGACTCACATTGCAAGTTTAAACGGGCAGAGTTTAGCCTACTGATAAGCCTTGTAACCTAAATTAAATGACAATGCATACGGGCTAGGTCAGTAACTTAATATAACCTTTGCGATAACTCACGAGATCAAAACCCTCACGACGAATGACAAAGTGCAATACTTAAACATCCATCGAATTCACGACGAATGACAAAGTATAGCCAGAGTTTGGGCAGCACTTAAACATCCATCGGATAGTTTCAATCGATCGGACATTGAATCATAGCAGTGATCGAGTTAATACCCTGTATCGTAGCAGCGCCTCACTACTGTGAATGTGATTTTCGAATTTGAGCAGTAGAACTTCGTTTTTGATTAAAATTTTCGACACAGTATGAAAGCCCCTTGCACCAACAATTTATAGCATGAAAATGGGTTTTACGCGGCTCGCGTAAACCCACACTTAAACTTTACGCAGCCCGCGAGGGGCCCTAGTCTACATGTAGGCTTCATGTGTCACGAGTAGGTTTGCCAGGTGGACAACACGTGGCCCGGAAAGCTTATTCGGTCAAACTTAAGTTAACGCGACGCGTGTAAGGGTCTGCTTATTATTTACGCGGCACGCGTGAAAACCAAAAACCTTGTTTTCTTGGTTTTTCATGCACATTAGGGTTTCAGGGGTCCGGGTTTTCACTTACGGGTTGTTTTGGGGCATTTTTGCAAGTCCTTACATCATCCCCACCTTATTTAAAGTCTCCTCCTCGAGATTTATTGAAATAAGTGAGGATATTTTCGTTTCATCTCTGATTCCAGCTCCCAGGTGTATTCGGGTCCTCTCTTCGAATCCCATTTGACCTTGACCAGTACTAATCTTTTGTGTTTGAGAAACTTAATCTTTTTGTCTTCTATTTGAAGCGGTTTCTCCACGAATTTCAACTTTTCATTCACCTGTATGTCTTGAAGAGGGACTACCAGGGATTCGTCAGATAAACATTTCTTGAGGTTGGATACATGAAATACGTCATGTACCCCGGCTAATTCTTTTGGTAGTTGTAAGCGATAGGCAACTGGTCCTATGCGTTGGATTATTGGGAAGGGTCCTATGTACCTTGGACTCAGCTTTCCTTTCTTACCGAACCGAACTACTCCTTTCCAAGGAGAAACTTTCAGTGGTACCTTCTCTCCTACTTGAAATTCTAGTGGCTTGCGTCGATTGTCTGCATAACTCTTCTGGCGATCTCGAGCCGTTTTTAGTGTTTCCTTGATTTGAGTGATCTTGTCGGTGGTTTCTTGCACGATTTCAGGACCTGATAATTGACTTTCTCCTATTTCTGCCCAGCAAACTAGAGTTCTGCATTTTCGTCCATACAGTGCTTCGAATGGGGCAGCTTCAATGCTTGCATGAGAACTATTGTTATAGGAGAATTCAATTAAGGGTAGGTGGTCATCCCAGTTTCCACCAAAATCAATTACACATGCCCTTAGCATGTCTTCCAGGGTTTGGATCGTCCTTTCACTTTGTCCATCTGTTTGGGGATGGTAAGCTGTACTTAAATTTAACCGCGTCCCCATAGCTTCTTGGAAACTTGTCCAGAAATGTGAAGTGAAATGACTATCCCTATTTGATACAATGGAGAGTGGAACTCCATGTAAGGATACTACCTCGTCTACGTACAATTTTGCTAACCTTTCCATGCTAAAGGTTTCTTTCATAGGTAGAAAATGAGCTGATTTGGTTAATCGATCCACAATTACCCAAATTGCGTCGTTACCTTTTCTGGTCTTGGGTAACTTCGTAACAAAGTCCATTGTTATGAGTTCCCATTTCCAAACAGACATTTCTAATTGTTGGAGTAAACCTGAGGGTTTTTGGTGTTCTGCCTTAACTTGTGAACAAGTAAGACACTTAGAAACATATCTAGCTATGTTCTTTTTCATTCCTATCCACCAGAAGTTATTCCTTAAATCTTGGTATATTTTATTGTTACCAGGATGCATGGTATACCTAGATTTATGGGCTTCCTCTAAAATTTTATTTCTTAAATCTCCTTGCTTAGGTACCCAAATCCTTTTCTTATGGAATCTCCAAATTCCATCAGCCCCTTGTTCCAAGTCTTTTATTCTTCCTTTCATTCCTTCAGCATCATCCTTGATTGTTGTTTCCTGAATATTCTTCAGTTGTTCCATTAAGTCTAATTGTAGACTTAATCTAAGAGCACGAACTCGCTTTTGCTTTTCATGATACTTACGACTTAAGGCATCAGCAACTACGTTTGCTTTTCCTTCATGATATTGAATATCACAGTCGAAGTCACTTAGGATTTCCATCCATCTCCTTTGCCTCATGTTCAATTCTTTTTGCCCAAATATATATCTTAAGCTTTTATGGTCTGTATAGACAGTAAACTTACTTCCGTATAGATAATGTCTCCAAATCTTAAGGGAAAAAATTATGGCTCCTAATTCTAAGTCATGTGTCGTATAGTTCTCCTCGTGCTTCTTTAATTGCCTTGAGGCATACGCAATTACCTTTTTGCGTTGCATTAGCACACATCCTAATCCTAGCTTAGAAGCATCGCAGTAAACCTCAAAATCTTTCGTTCCTTCTGGTAAGGCAAGAATTGAGGCATTCGTTAACCTCTGTTTTAAAATCTTAAAAGCCTCTTCCTGCCTAGGTCCCCATTCAAACTTCACTGCTTTACAAGTTAGCTTAGTTAATGGTACAGCTGTTTTGGAAAAATCCTTAATAAAGCGTCTATAGTATCCAGCTAACCGTAGAAAACTTCTAACTTCCATAGCTGACTGCGGGACCTTCCATTTGGTGATCGCTTCTATTTTGGAGGGATCTACGTGAATACCTTCGTGATTCACCATGTGTCCTAAAAATTGTATCTCCTGTAGCCAAAATTCACACTTCGAGAATTTGGCGTAAAGCTTCTCTTTTCTTAACAAAGTTAAGAGTGCATGCAAGTGTTCACAATGCTCATCCTGACTTTTGGAATAAATGAGTATATCGTCGATGAAGACAATTACAAATTTATCCAAATACGGTTTACAGATTCTATTCATCATGTCCATGAATGCTGCAGGAGTATTTGTTAGTCCAAAGGGCATGACTGTAAACTCGTAATGACCATACCTAGTTCTGAAAGCAGTTTTAGGTATGTCTTCTTCTTGTACCCTCAATTGATGATATCCGGAGCGTAAGTCTATCTTAGACAAATATCTAGCTCCCTGAAGTTGATCGAAAAGATCATCGATCCTAGGTAATAGGTATCGATTCTTAATTGTAACCTTATTCAATTCCTTGTAATCGATACACATTCGTATCGAACCATCTTTATTTTTCACAAACAACACAGGCGCTCCCCACGGGGATGAACTGGGTTGTATAAATTCTTTGCTTAATAATTCATCTAAGTGCTTTTTCAATTCTAACATTTCGGTGGGTGCTAACCGATAAGGTGCCTTGGCTATCGGTGTAGTTCCAGGGATTAGATGAATTCTAAATTCTACTTCCCTATCGGGTGGTAATCCAGGTAGTTCTTCTGGAAATACATCTGAGTATTCTAATACTACCGGAATTTCTTTAAGTTCCTTACTTTTAGTGTTAATGATTACCGAAATCATATACACTATTTCTTGTTTTCTTGAATAACTGGCCACTTTCATTACTGAAATGAATTTCATTGGCTTACGTGGATTATCTCCTGCAATCACCACTACTTCTCATGTGGGTGTATGTATTTCTATAGAATTCTTATCACATAGGATTCGAGCATGGTTGGCTACCAACCAATCCATTCCTAACACCACATCGAATCCAGCTAAATTCATAGGTAACAGGTTTGTCGAAAATTTATGGCCTAGGAGTTCTATCTTTCCTTCTCGCAAAACCTTATCTATGTTCACAGAATTCCCATCTGCCGTTTCTACCGTAAAAAATTGTCTAAGGTTGGTTAAGGGTAGATTAAGTGCTTGGCAGAATGAAGTATTTATAAAACTTTGGTTTGCACCAGAGTCGAATAATACTTTTGCATAAACGTCATGAACTAGGAACGTACCAGCTATCACATCAGGGATTAGCTCGGCTTCCTGGGTAGTTAGTTGGAAGGCTCTTGCGTTTTTCTTGGTAGTTCCTTCTGCAGGTTTGGCTTTGTTGTCAGCTGGTTTGACCAGTTTCGGGCAGTCTGACCTAAAATGTCCAGCTTCTCCACAGTTTTAGCAGATTGTTGATTTCTTCCTCCTGCAATCTTCCTCTTGATGCCCTGGAATTTTGCAGAAATTGCAATACCCTTAGCATTTTCCAAAATGCTTTCTTTTACAGGTACCGCAGAATGGAGCAGTGGAAGATTGCCCAGTTCCCTTTTTCTTGAAATTATTACTGTTACCCACACGAAATCCTTAGGTAATCGTTTGGGCCACTTCCTTTTTCTGATTTTCTTCTCTTGTGCGTACCAGCCCGTCAGTTAAAGTATTGGCTAATTCCACAGCGTCGTCAATAGTGCGAGGTCTCGCGGCTTTAACGATATCACGGATTTCGCCAATCAAACCCCAAATATAGCGGGAAATAAGTACCGGTTCTGGCAAGGCCAGGGTTGGTACAACTCTAGCATACTCGAAGAATGTCGAAGTATACCCTCGACAATCAACGTCTACCATCCGGTGGTTCAGGAACTTATTTGCCATTTGCTCTTTCTCATATTCGGGATAGAATTTTCTTTCTACTATCCGCTTAAATTCTTCCCAACTCATGGCATAGGCCGCATCGCATCCCTTGGCTTGTAGTACCGTATTCCACCATTCTAACGCCCCTTCTTTGAAAAGATGCGACGCATACATGACCGTGTCTTCCTCGGCACATTTACTTATTTTAATTACTGCTTCGGTTTTCTCTAACCAACGCAGTGCAACAGTCGCCCCTTCGTTGCCTGCAAATTCAGCTGGTTTACAGGCAAAAAATTCCTTGTAAGTGCAACCAGGCGTTGCAACTTTCATTTTCTTAAGGAGTGGGGCTTGCATCCCATCATTATCGTTATTATTAATGTTGCCGCCTCTATTTACGCTATTACTGAAGTTGTCTTCATGAGTACGTTTGCTGGGAATAATCGGTTAAGGTTCAACTGGATTTTGGGCAGCAGCAAGAATTGCTGGAATAGCATTAGCTATTCCTTGGGCAACGATATTCTCTATATCTTGCCTATTCAGAAATTGGTCTCCATTGTTTTGTTCAGATTGATTAACTTCGTTAACTGGTTCATTACTAGCGTGTTCCATCTGGTAATTAATATGTATAACTTATTAGCACAAAATGAATAACAACCAATCAAAATAAACAATCGCACAAAATCATGTCGCACATATAGCCAAAATTGTCTTTTTTTCGACTTCCATATTTTATATATTTTAATATGCGTGCGTACACACTAGTTATGTTACACAAGTTTTATTTTTAGTTATTTTACATAATTATATTTTTATTATTATATTATATTATTATTAAACACACATTCCCACAACCACATATGATCCCGTCAGCTGGCATTTCAGAAATGACGTTCCCTCTCGTCTTATTTCCAGGATATCCTTTCCCCTACTTCCCGGATCCTATTTCCTGCGTCCACTAGCTCCTCGCCAAAGTGGCGGAGTTCAGCCAAGTTTTCGGAGCTCATAGGTGGGTGTAGTGGAGGCTCGGGGTCAAACTGAGGGAAAAATGTATTAGGGTTATTCAGGAGATTCTGAAACTGCCAGTCAGTGGTCCACCACTCTTCCAGCTCTCCTAGAGGTCGGGAGTTAACAAGGGGATCTGGAATAGCCGGTTCCAGATTGACTGGAAGTTGGGCTTCAGCTGGTTAATTGAAGAGAGTCTCATCGGCCGGTCCGATGAGGTCGCTATTTGCTAGTTGGCGGTCCAGCTCCTCCCAGGGTGGCATCTTTTGAGCTTGCCTTAAACTTTCCCCGATCTCTATTCCTTTGCCTTTATCTTTGGGATCTTCAGTCTTTATAACTTTCTGTGTTGCTGGCCTCTTCCTACGCACACGCCTCCAGCCTACAATTCTTCTTCTTTTCTTTGGTTTAGGTTTTTCCTGAGGTTGGGCTTGTAATACCATTGGCTCATCAATGTCAGCCTGGTAGCCAGTGAAAGTACTGGTGGTATCCATATCTGAGCTATGGATAGAAAAGTTTTGAAGTGCTTCGGATAGTTCATTCATGCTGTTTAGCATACATGAAGAAACACACAAAAATTCTAAGTTAAAATTTTGTAAATTGAATTTTCACAGAATCACAGAATGGCAATCAGAAAATTAAGTATTTCTAAATACTTAATTGGCTTAAATCAGTGGCTCTGATACCATCTTTTTCTGTCATGGCCCCCGTCCCGGTTTCACCCAGTCCAGGAGCCGAGGGACAGAAACCCGTGGTATTTATTATTTGTGTTGACAGCAGAAATTTAACAGGATCTTTTAAAACTTGAAAATGTCCGATTATTTTATTTCATAATTTGGGAATAACCCCGTAATTTACAATATGGTTTTACAAAACATGTTTATTTATTCATCTGAGCCACTACTTCAAGCTTTGTTAGTGCTCCGTAGCACTTTTCCTTGATTCACAGCAGGTCACCTGAAACATGTTTTAAAAATATTTTATCAGTGGGGAAATACTGGCGAGTCACTCAAATTTGATAAAATGACACATAGTTATAAATTACAGCATAAGAGCGATTACAATGGCTACTATCTTATTTTTATCTGGTGCCGTGTCACCTCCTGGTGACGATGGTCATACCACTATTGGGTCCTTTCACCCAAGTAGTGATGATTATCACTGTTAGGTTGATGAACCTAACCGTGAGAAATTAGTAATGTGCACAATACCCTACTAGCCAGTGATTCAAGATAACCACGACTTAATCCCTGTAATTATAACTTTTGAAAATAATTGGAGTATTGTAAAACATTATTGATAAAAAGAGAATGACTCACATTGCAGGTTTAAACGGGCAGAGTTTAGCCTACTGATAAGCCTTGTAACCTAAATTAAATGACAATGCATACGGGCTAGGTCAGTAACTTAATACAACCTTTACGATAACTCACGAGATCAAAACCCTCAGGACGAATGACAAAGTACAATACTTAAACATCCATTGAATTCACGACGAATGACAAAGTATAGCCAGAGTTTGGGCAGCACTTAAACATCCATCGGATAGTTTCAATCGATCGGACATTGAATCGTAGTAGTGATCACGTTAATACCCTGTATCCTAGCAGCGCCTCACTACTGTGAATGTGATTTTCGAATTTGAGCAGTAGAACTTCGTTTTTGATCAAAATTTTTGACACAGTATGAAAGCCCCATGCACCAGTAATTTATAGCATGAAAATGGGTTTTACGCGGCCCGCGTAAACCCATACTTAAACTTTACGCGGCTCGCAAGGGGCCCTAGTCTACGTGTAGGCTTCATGTGTCACGAGTAGGTTTGCCAGGTGGACAACACGTGGCCCGGAAAGCTTATCCGGTCAAACTTAAGTTGATGCGGCCCGCGTAAGGGTCTGCTTATTGTTTATGCGGCCCGCGTGAAAACCAAAAACCTTGTTTTCTTGGTTTTTCATGCACATTAGGGTTTCAGGGGTTCGGGTTTTCACTTACGGGTCGTTTTAGGGCATTTTTGCAAGTCCTTACAATTAGATCTTCAATCTTCTTGCTTTTTAGCCTTTGTTCTTGATAATCTAGGTTAAAACAACCTCCAAATGCCATCCACATTCGCTCTCAATGATTTCTAGGGTTGTAGCCATCACAATCTATTTACATGCACGCTTTTAGGGTTTATCTAGGTGCATATGAAACTGGAATATTCCAAAGTAATCAAGTCATCATGATGATCAAGTCAAATGACGAAGAATCTTGTAATTAATGTTATTTCAATAACAATAGACCAATTACATAACAGGTGACTTTAAGGTCATAAGGGAATAACTGTAATAACGTAAGATTAGTGACTTTAAGTCATGGGGCTATAAATAGGATGATCAAGTTTGTATTAGAGAGAGTGGTTAGACGTTTTCTAGGGTTTCATTTGGTCACATTCTAGAGAGAGAAAGTTTGGGGGATTACATGCAGTGGCGGACCCAGGATATATTTTCATGGGGGGCAAAAAAATTGAAGGGTCATTTGTTTATTGCTATATAATAATTTTTTCGGTTTTAGTCGGGTCGGGTCAGGTCAAACCAAGGGGCGAAAATTCTTACCATGATTTTCACTCTACTTAATAACTCAACAATTTAAGATTTATGCATTCACTAAGATACATTATATTTCATCTCCACCCATTTATTATTATTTTAAATAGTGATGTGTCTGAAAGATGACATAGTTTTTAATATCTAACACCCCCTATTTTAGTAGTTATTAAGTCCAGAATTCCACTAGAATTGGTTAAATATTTGTTAATTGGTGTTTTGCACGATTTAGTTAAAAAGATGGACTTCCTTGTCAAAATACTAGCTTAAACGAATAATTTGGGAGAGTAGTTGGATTGACTTTAGTACGAGTCGTACAGACAAGAAGAGTATGTGCCATAAGCTTCAGAGTTGGGCTCCACCGCCTTAGAAGTTTGAAACCCTAGGTGGCCCAGCTGCTGCCGTGGAGGATACGGGTCGTACCAGAGAAAAGCGTACAGGTCGTACCCGACCCGAAACCTAAGTTAGCCCTATAAATAGAATAAATTGTCCACAAAAACCTAGAGTTACAATTTCAGACGTCAAGAGAGCGAAAAAGGGGTTGTTCAAGTGTTTCAATTGATCAAGAAGATTCAAGGAAAGGAGTTCGAGAAGATCTAGCATACGTGAGATCAATTTGTTGATTCTTACTTCGTTAGAACTTTTATATTTATATTTTCTTTAGTCTTTATCATGCATTCGGTGAAATCTTGTGTTTTAGTTATTTGTATTGGTAGTTAACCGCCTTATAACTATAGCTGGTTAGATAGGATGTATCTTCATACTTTGTGAAGTTGGATGATTTTATTTATGAAAGTCTGATTTTACTAGTGTTTACTATTGAACTTGTGATGTGTAATCTATATGTTGGGTATTCATTCTTGAATGAGTTTGTGTGGGTAATTTAGATCTCTCTATGAGGTTATGCATGTTTTATTTGTTTTATCAAACTTTGGACTATATATCAATCCTTAGTCTAGGGCTTGATACCTAGTAGGTAATAGATGAATCTGTTCAAGGGTTGGTTGATGTGTGCAAAATGCAACATATAAATTATATCAAATGAGGTATAAACTAACCCTTTTTAGTACTAATGTTGGAAAAAGTGTGCTTTTGTCTTCCTTTTGAATTTGCAGGACCAAATGATCTTAAACGAGCAAAGGAACAAATAAACATAAAAAACCAACATAAATACAAAGAAAAGGAATAAATGTGACATGCCCGACCCCACGGCAGCATCCCCAAGAGCAAAAACAAGAAACAGAAGACTGACCACGGGTCGTGCCCACTGGACACGGGGGCGTGGTCAGGTGTCTGCAGAAAGAAAAAAGCTGTGGAAGCTTCTAGGCCCACCACGGGGGTGTGCCCAGCTCAGCACGGGGCGTGGTCAACGCAAAGATACGCAGAATCTTGCAAAATCTTGGTAGTACAGATACGCTTCTGTCCACGGGGCCGCGCCCAGCGAACACGGGCCATGGGGAGCCCTATGCTGACAAAAGCAATTAATGAAGGAAGAGAAAAAGATGGCCACGGGGGCGTGTCCGCTGGACACGGGGCCGTGGCCGGACTTCTGTTCAGGTGTAACACCCCGAAAATAGATTTGGTAATTAAACTACGTTAGTACTAAAAGATGGATAAATTACCGTTAGGGGTAAAAGTAACCCGGTGAATTTTAGGATTTTTAAATAAATAAGCCTAATATTAAATGAAAGCGGAATGAAAGCTTTTGGGAAAGTAAAGTTTATCGAAGCCCGAGTTAACGGGACTTAAAATAAACTTAGTCGTAGATTCCCCGAACTCACTAATTTAACTAGGAATGTTTAACCTAGTTAATAAGTGGGAATATTGTTAGAAATAAGTAGGTCGTGTCCTACTTAATAACTAACCAAACAAGAGGGGCCAGATTCGGATAAATGGAAAGTTTAATTATAAAATAAACTTAAAACACAAAACACACACACAGTGTGTGTTCTGTACGTCGACTAGAAGGTTCCCCAAGAACCAAAACCCTAATCTCACTCAAAATCATCAAATTGAAGGTCCAAATGGAGTCTAAATTCACAATTGAACATGGATTAATGATCACCCAAGCTAGGGGATCATAAGGTATATAAAATCTTGATGTTTGGTGAAGTTGTAAAGATTGGATAATCATCCTAATCGTGAATTAGGCATGGATTAGAGAAGCTATGGCTAGATTAGTGATGTATACTTGCTTAGGAACAAAACCCTAAGTGAAAATCATACATAACATGCTATGAATTGAATGAATTCCCATACTAGGCTAAGTGGGTATTAGTCATAAGATGAATTTGATGATATGATTATGATTAGAATCATCATACATGTTAGTAATCAGGAAATACTTGAACAAATTGCGTGTTTGAGTATATAATCATACTTAATATGAAATAAGTTTAGTATGATATGATAAAATAATGAAATATTCTTGATTAGAAAGATGTTGATAACATCATGTGTTAAAGTGATTTAACCGGTGACATAAGAATGACGATACCGGATAATTGGCCAAGTAATTAAACGAGTAGTTGAGCTACTTCGTGTAAATTATTTGTGTTAATAGGCCGTTTGACTTTTTAAAGTCAAAATGACCAATGATATGATCAAATGATAATTTTGATATAAAGAGCGTAGGATGGAATAGTCGTGAATAATTATGACTAGTCTAACCATCTTACAATTTACAATGATAGTTTGACGATTAACAAGCTAGGTGAAAGCTTGGGAATGAAGCGGGTCAAACGAAGCAAGAATGACGGAAAAGCATAATCTGGATGTAAGGTAAGTAAAGCTTACACTCTAATTATTTAATACCTATTGGTTTCATAGGTTATGAATTATAAGTCTTGTTTAAATTATGATGTTCCGACACGACAAGTGCGGTCCGTAACAAAAGACAATGGTCATAAATCATGTTTAATGGTTAAAAATGAGCTAATACGGTTAGTTAGTCATGAAATGACTAAAAGCTAACGAGTTTTTAATGATTACCTTGTATGGTAAACCAATGCAAATAATAAGGGTAAAATGGTACTTTGGTCACTTGTTGACAATAACCGTTAGTTTGGGAAAGACACGTTATAGCATAGGTTATAATGGGTCAAAAGAATCAATAGATGATTTACAAGTAAAACGACTATACGGTGTAAACCGGAGTTAGTCATATGGATAAGATGGTAATAAATATCATCTCATAGAGTTTCACGGTCATTTAGACCAAACGGGTCAAAAGGTGAAATTATCACCCTTTGACAATATCGACTAATGGTTTGTTGAGTTATATGATTATAGGAATAAATATCAAATGGATATTTACATCGCTATTGCTTAGCGGCTACTCAGGCAAGGTATCGAAACGGGTCAATATATTGATCCGAGTCAGGTATGTGTAATAGGTCAACTACTCAATTGAAACTGCAGGTTCATTGAGAGTTAAGTGAAGTAAAATAGACATTCGGTTACTTTAAATAAGTAAACCGAATGATTTAAACGGTGTCCATGGTATTTTGAAACCTAATGACCTTAAATACAAGATCATGGTTTTAAAAGTGGGATGTTGGTCAAATATGGCTTTTAAAAGTCCTTCGTAGTAATAGAAGGGTTAAAATTAACCAAAACGCCCTTATAAGCTAAATTGAACAAACGACCTTTAAAGGTTATTTGAAAACGAGCTTTATGAGTAAATAAATACTTAGAATAAGTATAGAAAGTGAAAGATGTAAATACTTGGGTCAAATGACTCTACATGAGTCTTTGCCGTAAAACGATGATCCGAGGGGTAAAACTCGGAACATATGGATTTCCACATTAAATCCACCACACATATAGTTGTGGTGGATGATTACTTGATAAGAAATATGAGAATGCGATGCTAGAAATGAATGAAAGCGATTCGTGTCAAAAATATGCTTAAAAACCCTTAACGGGTCAAAACTTGCATATGAGTAAAAATGGGTTAAAAATACTTGTAAAATCCGTAAATTGAACCTAATATGATAGACAAGATCGGAAATATAAGGTACTTCAGAAATTAGAATCAAACAAACAGGTTTGTTTGATTAATGCATGAACGGGTCAAAAGTTCCTAAGTGTAACAGAAGCCGAAAACTTAAAAGTCTAAAACTTTGTTAATCCGGATGTCGGATTTTAATTCCAGGTGATGGGGGATCGAATTACGGTTACGTAGAAAGAAACGTGACTTAAATCGGATAAAAAATGAGCAAGTTATGCTCGTTTGCGTAAAAATTGGTCATGCCCGGAATATGCAGCAACCAGCTGTGATCATTTTGTCAAAAAGTGGCTGTGGCGCCACGCGACGACCAAAGGCCATAGTGGTCGTGGCGCGCGACGGTCGTCGCGGCACGCGACTTGCTTATCAAATCCCGTCGCGGGGCGCGACGGGTCATATTGCTGCAAATTGTTGCTGAGACTTGTGCGTTGCATGTTTTTGACCCGCGAACTAGTTTAGACACGTTTTAAACGCTGTATGACTAACTCATTTCATGTTTTATGAAATGTAGGTGCTAATCGAGTTACCGGAAGACGATCAAGCTCAGCAAGGAACCGAACACATAAAAGAACAAAGCTTCCGCGAATAGTTTCGTCGTCATGTTTTAAACGGCGACTCAAATTACAAAATGTTGAAATGTTTTATTTAGTAAAATGTTTAATAAACTCGCATTTTAAGTGTATGTTAAATTTTAAATACACTATTATAATAGAAATTTATTTGATAATTGTATAAAATGGACTAAAGGCCTTACATCAGGCTATAAATAGGGGTGCTTGGTTCACTTCAAAGGCATCCCTTGGCAAACCACTACTCTCTCAATTTGCCACCACTCCACCACCACTACACCACCAACACCCGCCACCATCATCCATCATCCACCTTTAGAGTGTGTAGTAGTATCGGGATCCAAGATTGATAGTAAGAGTTCTTGTCAATCAAATGTGTCATGTTTGGCTAAGTCTCTTACATCACTTGGTGAAGACAAATCTTTTATGTATTACTTTTGATTTTTAATCTTTCGGCACTTTTTACTTGGTTTTGTATTAATGACTTTAATAACTAGTTTCTTATGTTGAAGGTGAATTTTCTTTATCATTTGTCAGTGGTGTCTTGGCATTACTTTATTGTCTATATAAAGTAAAAGATTTACACCATTCATATCTCTACGGTCTATATAGAGGTATGTTGGCTACCTGGTCGGGGGTTAAGGGAATGGTTTAGTAAGGTTCTTGCCTTGTTCAGTGTATAGATCCTGCAAGGACCTGGGTCAAGCTTACTAGGACCTCCTTCAATACCCAATGGTATTGGATGGCGGGGGTGCGAATGGCTTGACCCCCTCATATGTAAACTACTATTAATACATTAAACCGGCTACTTGGGATTGTATCACTGCTGACTCAAACCACTTAGCCGAGGGTAACGTCACCTTCAAAAGAGGGGCCTACCACTTTTCGCATTAATAACTTAACTAATTATCTTTCAATATTCCGAACCTTTGGGATTGTGTCCTTGCTGACTCAAACCACTGGGTTGACGGTAACGTCACCTTCAAAAGAGGGGCCTACTACTATAACTAAGATAATCTCTTAAAAAGTCTGAAAGTGCAAAAATCATCAAAGGATACTTAAAAGGCGAGTCGGATCCAAGTGATTCATTTTGTCTATCTGTTTTTATTTTATTTTTATTTCTGTATTTTTAGTTTTAATTTTTCATGTTTAAAACCTTTTCTCAAAAATTTTAGTTTGATTAGACGTTGGGGATAAACCGGTACCTTAAGCTCTTGTGTCCTTGGATGACCTCGGTATCTTACCAACACTATACTACGCTCACGATGGCTGCACTTTCCCAAGTGTGTGTTTAGTGTTAGTAGAATATCGTGTTTATAAATTTAAAACTTGACTAATGCATAAAATGGACTTAAAATATCAATAAAAATATATCACGCTTCGCACACACCATTGGTAATGCATATGGGTCACCTATGGGAAGAACTTGATTAAAAGAGTTTGTAAATTAGTTAGGGTTTGCTTAAAATTGAGTAATATAGATATTAAATCGCTCAATTCGTTAATTTGTGTAACTAAACAATAAAAGAAGCTCTAGATCATGAGTGATAGGTAAATTACTTAGTTATTTAAAACTGGATAGTTAGATGTGTCTATAACTTGAGTATTCGGGGTTATGTGGTCAAGTTGAGAGGGTGGTGACTTTTTAACACCTCACACCTCATCAATAGTTTTTACTATGATGAGCTTTTCATAAATCCGCAATCAAAAGACTTTATAAAAGTATTAGAAGGATTCTGATCCTAATTCCTTATTCTTTCTAAATTTTGATTTCTAAAACTTATCTTGTTTCTTAGTATTTCGTTTTTCTTATTGTTTCACGATTTTGAAGTTACATAGATTAGATATTATTCACACTATTAAGTTAACAGATTTTGTGTCCTATGATTGATACTCGGTAAATCACCTGAATACATTAATCCAGAAGTGTGAGAAGTGTATTATAACACTATATATAACACTATATAACACCATATAAACACCGTATAACACTATGTAACACCATATAACACTATGTAACACTATGTAACACTATATAACAAATATAACACTATATTTTGTTTGATAGCATGTCTATGGTAGATGTATAGTGTTATATATTGTTATATAGTGTTATATGGTGTTACATAGTGTTATTTGGGGTTATATGGTGTTACATAGTGTTATACGGTGTTTATATGGTGTTATATAGTGTTATAATATACTTCTCATACTTCTGGATTAATGTACAGGATCCCTACCCTTATACTATATTTAAGCACAATTAGTACGAAGAACATAAATGATCTTGATCTTTAGCCGTTGTGCAGGAATCTTCACTCAAGATTGGATACTAAAGTTAAACTAAGCTAGATGGACTTACAATGGTATCTTTGAATATGTATTCAATCCTAAAGAATCCTTCCAATACGCGAACGCTATTTAGGGTTTCACAAAGCATATCTAGAATATCTAAAACAACTTGTTAGACTCATATAGTCATATAACTTCTCAACAAGCTGACAATTGGAATCAATAACACATAACAACACCAAGCATCTCAACTCGGGACTAGGAAATTGGAATATGCTGGAAATGTGGTAAATGGAAATTTAGTAAATTTATTAAATGAAACTCTTCATGTGGAGAATTGAAGACTAAACTCTTCAGATCATTCATAATGGTTAATACCCCTAAGAGCATTCACATTGGAACCTCTATATCCATACTTTCTAAATAATATAGAGAGAAATACAAAGAAGACAACTAAAACAACACTACATTAGATTCTCTATTATAAAGAACATTTCATAGAATTGTAAAGTACACCTCTATATTTAGAGGCTTATATGCAACTCTTTATAATTTTTTTTTTTGTGTAGGAAAGAGAAAATAATAAAAAAAATAAGTGTTTGTGAGTGAGATAGATGTTGAGATAAAGAATTGGATGTGTGATGTTTTTGAAAAAGTAAACAAAATTTACAGAAAAAATGTGTTTTTTAGATCAAATTTATAGATGAAGATGAAGGTTCCAATGTGAATGCTCTAAGGGGCATTTTCCGTCACATCAGCATTATAATACCCATTTAAAAAGAATGTAATGGTTAATGTCTTTTCAGTGATCACTTTCCATTTTGTTTCTCTTCATTTGGCGTTATCCTAGAAATGTCTCTCCCTCTCAATGCCCCTATAATGCCTATGGGGGTAGTGTTAGAGACGTTATCAAGTCACTTCATGCCTCTATAATTCCCCATCACGTATGGCCTTAGTAGAGTTTTTAATGTCTTTTGATTAGAGTTTTTATTTAGGGGCTGTTTGTTTACCTCTTAATGAGGCTCTTAATGGTTCAGACATCTTACTGGTTCAGCACTTAATCGTTCAAACTGTTTGTTTCACGAGCAGATGTCTGAATGGTTCAGACATTTGCCTCTGAATGGTTAAGATATATACAGAGTTTGAATGGTTAAAACCTCTAATCTGAATTGATCAGATATTTGCCTCTGAACGGTTAATCATTATACAAGCTCTTAATGGTTCAGACCTCTTACTGGTTCAGCACTTAATGGTTCAGACCTCTTACTGGTTCAGCACTTAACCATTCAGATGTTGCCAAACAGCACTTAACTATTTAGTCTTTAATTAATTAGAATTTTCATCCACTCATGGCTCTTGTATAAATAGTAGGCTTTTGTGCCTGATAAGAATTCTTAGAGAAAAGATGGACACTTAAACACCCATATGTTTGAGAACTAAATAGAAATGAGTACTTTCTGTTCGATTCCACCATCTTCACAACTTTATTTTGTTTTCCACAACTGATACGAAGGTCTAAAATATAATGGTTGACGTGTCAAAATCTGTTTTATAATTGATTTTGTCTTGTGCGCATACTAGTATTAGTGTGCATACTAGTATAGGTTGTCAGTACTACCAAGTACATGCACGATGTGAGTGTACTCGGTAAACTGCGAGTACTCATGAGTAATTGCAAGTGTGAGATCACTCAACCTGCTTAGCCGTTGGGTATAAATAGGTGTATGTGTTTGATTCTTGTAAGTTTGAACGTTCATTTGTAACCTCCCGCACATTTAAAGGTGTAATACAACAGAGTTTTTAGCTTGTGTGTTCATTGTTTTGTGTCTTATTCATTCTCCACATTCTATTATCGATTTCACATGCTTGTTCAAATTGCATGTTCATGTACCGTTGTTCACTGATTCCGCGGATCAACAATGGAGATTTGATCCATTTTTTGAAGATCCAAGAGGTTTTGGGACTTGCAACACACACACATATATATAACTGACTATTAATTTCTATGAGGTTTTGATATGTTGCTCGTTTAATAATTAGCACACTCGTATTTTGAGCAACGGAGAAGGAAAAATGACTAGAAAGGGTTGGTGATCAACTTAAAATGAGTGTAAATTTTGCTGATCCGTCAAGTTAGGGGACTCGATTATATAGGGATGAAAAAATCTCACTACATGGTTTTCTCGACTTTCTGGTCCAAATTCCTTAGTCTCGAACTCTAGTTTCAGCTTAGAATATTTTTTTTCCTATCTTACGTGATTTGATTTTATCCAGTTTAATTATAAAACGCATGAATCATGATCTAAGTTTTCCTAGAGTTACATTACACCACCTATCAATGGATCTAGGTATTTCAATTGTGAATAATGTACCCGACCGTACAATATATTTAACTACACCCAAAGAGTTTTGACTTTTGATAAAAGACAAAAGAAGTCATGAGAATAAGGTAGAATGCAATTTTGTCCGTTTATAAATCTGGGAAGGCTCGAATCTCATCACTGACAAACACCCCACCCAATCGATCAAATGGGTTTTTAGGGTTTACATTTTGATGAATGATATGATGGAGGACAGCTAGCTTAAGCTCAAACAATATGCAAATGCAGTTGGTCATCTTAGAATATTCTTGAGTGAAAACCAAAGTAGTTAATAAAATCTGTGGGATTCTTTCATGCAA
This sequence comes from Helianthus tuberosus, assembly GCA_030545235.1. Classification (NCBI taxonomy): domain Eukaryota; kingdom Viridiplantae; phylum Streptophyta; class Magnoliopsida; order Asterales; family Asteraceae; genus Helianthus; species Helianthus tuberosus. The sequence goes on along the minus strand of JARYGA010001261.1, from coordinate 2,206,218 downwards.
TACATTTGTATTCATTAATTAACCACACAAGCTTCAATGCATCATAATTATTCATCCATCTGGGATATGATATTTTCAAGCAATATACACAACCTTCGATGTGTCATAAACTAAGCATTCGTTCAACAAAGTTATATAAGTATATAAAGTTCTTTTTTAACCTATTGTGGATCGATCTAATAACAGGTTTTCATGCGCCAATGAGCTTGTGGTGAAGTGGTAAGGGAGAGACTTGGGTTTACAAGAGACCCAAGTTCAATTCCTGCTTCTCCTCATTAGTTTTCAGCGGCACCGGTGATGATGGGAGACTACGCAGGTAGGCGGCGATCGCTAGTTCGATCCGTGAACTGAATGGGTTTTACCTCACCGCACTGTCGTGCCTTTGGGCGAGTGTTCACGGGCTTCTGCCCTAGGTGAGGGTTTTCCCTAGTTCGGAGACGAGTGTATCTCAATGTTGTGAATTTTGCCAGTAGTCCATTTGGAGGATTCGTTGGCCGTTAAAAAAAAGGTTTTCATGCAAAATTTACGTTTACAAGTGAAAAATAGATTTCACTTCAATGTACATAAAATTAAACAAGAGAAAGTATCATTGTTTTATAATGAATTCATGTATTGAACTAAGATGTCACCAATTTTATATTGCTTTGAATTAAGTAAAACTAGGATTATTGTCGCGCGTTGCGGCGAGTAACGCGGCATGACTCAACCCATATCGGTTCAGTTTGTTATGAAACTGGTACGGTACCACCAATCATTTTAGGAACCTAAAACGAAAACCCATAAAATAAAACTTGTAATATGTTTTGGGTCTTTGATAAGGAATTAAATATTAAAAGAACCAAAAAAGAAAACAAACAAAATAAAAATGAATAAAAATTGTAATATATCCAAAATGATATTAACACGTGTTCAGATCATTGTTTTTTAATTATTTAACTGTAAAAAATGTTTTCTCCTTAACTAATTTGCGCATTAAAATTTAGTTAAATAAATTACTAAATGAACAAAAACCAAATATAAAGAAAAAGTGCAAGAAAAAAAAACAGCAAAGGATTTGAATAATAGTCACGTGGCATCCCTGACGAAGACCCATATTTTTCAACTTTAGTGGGTCTCCAAATCAAATTAAAGTTCTTCTACCGCTGTTCGTTATTCATCTTTCTCACATCACTCCATTTTTATTTTATTTTTTTTGTCTCTCACGGTCTCACTCAAGCCTTCACCATAAAAAAATTGGTGGAATACCAAAAGCACAAACCGAAGATTTAGAACAAAAGTGACTGAAGATGCATATCCGAGGCCGGACATGACCCCTTGGGATGAACCGGACTCCACTTGAACGGACACCTTAAATATGTCCGTTCCCCTTATAACGCCGGAGACGAACCTTCATTCAAGTGCGTCTGGACGAATGACGTCATCTCAGTTGACCATTATAAATACCCCATCAAGTACAAAGCCAAGTACGATTTTCTGAACCTTCGTCCTTATTTTCTCTCTCTACTTTCTCTCTCTGCCAATACTTATCCTCACGCCGGAGGGTGGTCGCAGAGGGGCCCTCCCATCTCTGCGGCGAGCCTAACGGTTTTCTGTTTTGCAGGACGAGTCTCCAATTCTCTCACAAGATCCAAACCCTCGATTACAGGCTCCGGCCTTAACTCGGTTCTTTGGTTCTTCAATTGGCGCCATCCGATTTCATAGCTCACAGTCCTTCACTTTGGTGAATTTCTTGAGCAACGAACTGATCTATGGCGGCCTCGGGTTCTACGAATTCGGGATCCATAGCTGTTAGCACTCAAACAACATCATCAGCAAGCGTTGTTTCCGCCATTTCAGCTCCTTTGAGCTCGGGACCAGGCACAACCTTGCCATTTATTCTAATTCCCACTTCGCAAACATCAGAGTTTGATGCGGAATTTCTCTCCAAAAATGCAAGCCTTCTACGAAGATTAAAAGCCCAACAGGCTAGAGATGAATAGATCCTCGGTTTACGAACCAGGCTCTTTCATGATGAAACTCCGGTAAGGACTATGGGTCCAACGATATTCAACTCTCCTACTTTCTCCACAGTTGTTACTTCGGAAACTTATAATGGATATGTGCAGGGTTCCTCCGGACCATCTCCAGCAATGGCAATACGAAATGAAACACAAACGGAAGTAGTTAACGATTCGGAACTCACCAAGCCATATCATCCGGTTTCCATGACTGCTAAGTCAAAGTTCAGCGCTCGCATCACACACGCCAAGCTCCCTCCAAAGCTCAAAATGCCATCCACAGTAAAAAAATATGATGGTACGACTGATCCGGACGATCACATGTTTGACTTCGACGGGGCCGCACGTGTGGAACAATGGCCGATCCCGGCATGGTGCTTCATGTTTGCGCAAACTCTAACCGGGGTTGCTCGGGTATGGTTTGATGCGATGAACGAAGGAGAGATCAACGATTTTGAAGAATTCCGAAGGCTATTCCTCCAGAACTTCAGCCAACAAAGGCACTACTCTAAAGAAATCACCGAAGTTCACAATATCCGGTGGAAAGATGGGGAATCCTTGGATAGTTTCATTGATCGATTCAATCAAGAAAGTATGCAGATCAGTGGGGTCGTGGACCAATTAAGAATCTCCGGATTCTACCACGGTGTCCGGAATAACCAGTTGGTTGAAAAGCTGCACGAAAACCTCCCAAAGACGATGGAAGTACTCATCAAACGAGCCAGAGCTTTCGCCCGAGGAAAAAAACGGATGTAATCCAGCACCGGAGTCAGATCATAAAATGTCCTCCTGGAAGAAGAATGGCGGGTCCGTATTTGACAAAACTCCGTCCGGGAATAGGGGACGATCACACCCATACAACAGAAATGATAGGCCTCAACGGGGAAGGAGTTCCGGATCAAGATTTTACAATTTGTCGGATCTCTCAAAAACTCCCAGCGAAATCCTCAGTGCCGAAGGAGCAAGCTTCCACGCCCCACCAAAGCTTCAAAATCCAGGTGACAAGAACTCCAAAAAATATTGTGATTACCATCACGAGCGAGGCCATAATACAGACGATTGTTGGTCCTTAAAGCAAGAAATAGAAAAAGCAGTGCGGTCCGGTAAGCAGTCGTATTTGGTTAAAGAAGTAAAAGAAGGAAAATCTTCAGGGAATTCGGCGGATAATCCGAATAATCAACCGGCAATTTGCATGATCGGGAAAGTAGATACCCAAGGCATTAAGCGGTCCAATCATCATATGGCCGCTTGGATGCATTAGCCGATCGCTTCCCCCCCCCCCCCAATTACCTCCGGAGAAATCAAAGATGGACCAATCACAGTGTCTGCGATAATAGCAGGCCACAAGGTCCGGAGGATTTATGTTGATAGCGGAAGTGCCACTGAGATCATGTAACAACAGTGTTTCCAACAGCTAGCTCCGGAGAGGTGGTACAGCCTATTAGGCAAATCACCCTACCAACAACGTTGGGAGCCGAAAGCCTGGTCAGAACCGTCAACTTGACGTACCTAGTAGTGGGGGCAAGATCCGTCCACAACGTCATGCTTGGGAGACCGGGGATGTGCGCTTTTGCTATTATCAGTTCCACCATCCATGGGTCGTTAAAATTTCCCACCGAAGCAGGAGTAGTAACTTTGCACTCCGAATCAATTATGTGCGTAGCTGAAATACGGCAAAGCGAAGGTAATGTACAACCTCCGACCCTCCTCACGGAGGAATGGGCTATACATCCATATTTTCCGGAGCAAAAAAATTGTCGTTGGGTCCCAGCTCCCTGAACGTACCAAAAAACGGCTGTGGAAACTTCTGTCTAGTTCACTTGATGTATTTGCGTGGCAAACTTCTGACATGATCGGAGTTCCCCGGTGTCTGGCCGAACACAAATTGAAAGTATCACATTCAGCAAAGCCAATCGCTCAAAGAAAAAGAAACATGGCTCCAGCCCGTAACAAAGCCATCTCCGAGGATGTACGAAAGCTACTAAGCGCTGGAATCATCAGGGAAGTGCGGTATCAAACATGGGTCTCTAATCCGGTGATGGTAACAAAGAAAGACAAAACTTGGAGAAAGTGCGTCGATTTTTCTGATCTGAACAATGCATGTCCGAAGGATTGTTACCCTCTGCCGGAGATCGACTTGAAAATTGATTCTCTTTCCAGCTTCCGTCTTAAATGCTTCTTGGACGCATATAAAGGTTACCACCAAATACAGATGGCTTTGGAAGATGAGGATAAGACGGCGTTCGTAACAAATGAAGGTCTCTTCCGTTATACCAAAATGCCGTTTGGGTTAAAGAATGCCGGAGCGACGTACCAAAGGTTGATGGATAAGGCGTTCAAGGATCAGATCGAAAGGAACTTAGAGATTTACGTGGATGATCTGGTCATCAAAAGTCCAGCCGAAGATAACATGATCGATGACATACTCGAAACCTTCACTAGGCTTCGGAGTATCAACCTCAAGCTTAATCCCAAAAAATGTTCCTTTGGTTTAGAAGAAGGGAAGTTTCTTGGCGTATGGATTACTCAATCCGGAATTCAGGCACATCCGGATAAGATCAAAGCGGTGATCTCCATGCAACCCCCTAAAACGATCAAGGAAATTCAGTCACTAAATGGTAAGTTGGTAGCTCTCCATCGTTTCGTCTCGAAAGCGGCCGATCGAACCATTCCCTTCATGAATGTATTGAAAAAACGGACCGGAAAGGGTCAGATAGAGTGGACAACGGAGGCTGATTTAGCATTCCAAGAGCTAAAAGTTTGTCTTGGGTCTTTACCCACTCTGACCACTCCAATCACAGGAGAAACCATAACTGTTTATCTCTCTGCTTCACATTTCGCTATAAGTGCGGTACTCGTGGTGCACCGGAATCAAGCACAAATACCGGTTTACTACGTAAGCCGCATCCTGAAAGACTATGAAACCCGGTACCCGATGATAGAGAAATTGGACCTTGCATTGGTACATGCATCCAGACGCCTCCGAAGGTATTTTCAGGCTTTCAATATAGAAGTACAGACCGATCTTCAGATCCAGCAAATTCTCAGAAAGCCGGAGGTTTCCGGACGTCTTACCAAATGGGCAATCGAACTCAGCGCTTTCGATATTACCTACCGAACAAGAGGTTCGGTAAAAGGCCAGGCTGTGGCAGATTTTCTTACGGAGGTACCGACTGGGGAAAGCACCAAAGAAAAACCCGCCCTCCCGAGGGTATGAAACTTGTATACGGACGGAGCTTCCAGCAAAGAAGGGTCGGGAGCTGGTCTAATCCTGATAGATCCGGAAGGAATAGAATATACTTATGCTCTGCGTTTTGAGTTTAAAACTTCAAACAATGAAGCAGAATATGAGGCCCTTCTCGCTGGACTCCAAACCGCAGCCAAGGCTGGTGCATCTTCCGTACTAGCCCATGTTGATTCATTACTTGTCGCCAACCAGGTTAGCGGAGATTATGAGGCCCGAGAAGAAAACATGATCCGGTATCTAAACCAAGTTAACGGTTTAATCTCCTCGTTTGACTCGTGCAAAATAGTTCACATACCACGGAGCAAGAACAAAAAGGCGGATGCTTTAAGCAAGCTTGCATCCGTAGCATTTTGTCACTTATCCAAAGAAGTATTGGTCGAAACTTTGCAAGCTCCGGCCATCCAACAGACGGGCTCCATTATGTCAGTCTCCGTACAGGAGAAATCATGGATGACCCCGATCTTAGAGTATTTGAAAAGTGGCACGCTCCCAGAAGAAAAATCTCAGGCTCGGAAGCTAAAGGTAAAAGCCTTGCAGTATCAGGTTCATGATGGGCAACTTTATCGAAAGACCTTCTTGGGTCCGCTCCTAAAATGCCTAACTCCAGAGGAGGCCAGTTACGTCATTAGAGAAATCCACTGGGGGATATGCGGCATCCACTCCAGACCAAGGATGGTTGTAGCCAAGGCTATGAATGCCGGCAATTTCTGGTCGGGCATGCATCAAAGCGCTGTTAATGAATTACAAGCATGTGAAGATTGTCAGCGACACGCTCCCTTCAGTCACCGAGCTAAAAACAACCTTGTCCCGGTAACTTCGGCATGGACGTTTTAGAAATGTGGGATTGACATCGTCGGTCCTTTCCCTGTTTCCACCGGAGTAGTGAGGTTTTTATTGGTGGCCATCGATTACTTTACGAAATGGATTGAAGCCAAACCCCTTCAGACTATCACCAGGGATCAAGTGCTGAGATTCGTTTGGGAAAACATAGTGTGCAGGTACGGAATGCCGCTCTGTATCGTCAGTGACAATGGGAAGCAGTTTTCAGAAAAATCATTTAAAACCTGGTGCGAAAGAATGCACATTGAACAAAACTTTGCTTCAGTTGCTCATCCCCAGGCCAATGGGCAGGTAGAAAGAGCCAATCGCAGCATTGTGGAGGGCATAAAAAAGCGTCTGGGAAAAGAAGGCGTTTCTTGGGCAGATGAACTTCCACACGTCCTGTGGGCCCACAGGACGATGCCAAAAACAAGCACGAAGGAAACTCCTTTCAGCTTAACATACGGTACGGAGGTAGTCATCCCCGCCGAAGTAAGCGTACCTACCCCTCGCATGCAGCAGAGTCAAGAGGTGAACGAGCAAGAACTCCGCCTGAACCTCGACTTGGCCGAAGAAAGGAGAGAACTAGCGGCTATCCGGGAAGCGAAGTACAAGAAAGAGTTGGAAAAACATTACAACTCAAAAGTGAAGGAGGTCCGGTTCAAGGTTGGAGATTATGTCATGCGAAACAACGAGGCAAGTTTGGCTGAGGGTACGGGAAAAAGGGCTCCGAAGTGGGAAGGTCCTTATCAAATTAAGACCGCTGGAAAGGATGGTGCTTATACGCTCAACAGGATGGACGGAACCCTCGTCCCTCGTACCTGGAATGGAGCACACCTCAAGAAATGTTTTCTTTGAACTTCCTGATGTTTCAAAATAAATTTGTAATACGGAGGCTATAACCTCCGTCATCTTTACTTTCCTTGTAATGCGGATGGTTTTACCCGCACAAAACAATCTTATATTTCCAAGAACTGCGGAGGGTTTTACCCGCAGATTATTTTAATTGTTTTTACCACGTGTTAACCGGAGAAGCATACTCCGGGTAGATTAAATAGAATACTTAAAATTTCTATCATTAACAAAGTTGCAACACATAAGTGATCATCGGCCGAATCAGGGATACTAACCCTAAAAGATAAGGACGAACTGGCATCGTTCGTATTCTTTCCTTCACTTAAAAATTATCCTAAGAACAAAACAAATCGGATCCGTACCCTAAAAAAGAACGTTCTAAAAAAGAGAAACGTAAGCACAGAAAGCATGGACGCATGCACAAAAAAGTGATTACATCAAAATTAGCCGGACTGATATAGCCGGAAGTTACAAAACCATTTACATGTTAAAAGGATAATTGTCAAATACGGTAAGAACATCATTACATTCACCCCGAATCAAGACAAGGTGCATGTCCCAAATTACCGGACATGTCCACCTTCTAAAAAAGATAAACAAACTAATTTTTTTTTCCAAAGGTGCATACCCCAAGAAGCCGGGCATGTCCACCTCATTCTTTCGGGGATCCACCACTTGCAAAGAAGAGAGCCTCATTGATTTTAGAAAGTGGTTCATTAACAAGCTTCGGAAGATCCTCCACTACCGGAAAGGTAAGAGAGTCAAAGCAAGCAACTGCCGCATCTAGCTCCTCGGCGGCATTGCGGTTTAGCATCGGAACTTCAGCGTAAGGAGTCTTTTTCCTTAAGGCATGAAGATAGCCATTATGAAGACCGGAGTTGATACCCACGGAGCTCATCGCATTATTAACAGCAGCCACAGCAGCAGTCATCTCCGGGCCCTTATGAATATTCTTAGCAAGAAGTCTGGCCCCCTCCGAAAGCATCCAAGTTTTAGTTGCTTGAAGATCCTCCACTTTAGCCTGTAAAGCTGCATTCTCCACTTTAATCTCTTCCCCGTACCCTCTCATCTCCTCGATCTGAGCCTTCAAGTCAGCTTCCCCTGATTTAAGCGTATCCCGCTCTGACCAAAGTGTTAGAAAGAAATTAATCAAATAAAGTACGTACCAGCCATCATGCTCGCATAAGCCAGACGAGCGTTATTAAAAGACTCTTCCATCTTTGCCAAAACCGTTTTATGCTCCTCGTCCTTCTTTTTCATCGATTCGGAGAAATTTTTTAATTCCGTAGAAGTCCTATCACGATCCTCCGCCGCAGAGGCCGCAGCTGCTTGGGATGACTGATTCTGAGTAATCAAGGCCTTAACCTTCTCTTGTTGGGCCTGAAGATCTTGAGTGAGCTGTGTAATCCTTTTCTCCATATCCGGAGTACTCTGAATCTTGCGTTTCAAAGAGCGGATCTCCTTCTCCAAGTTCTCCCTCACTGACTCCGCCTCTACCCACCTCCGGTAGAGCTCCGTCACAAAAATATTCGACTGAGCTTGATTAGTCAAAACCGCGGCACCCAGATCCGGGTTTTTCATTCTTCGGCTCCGGGCATGGTCTAGCGGAGTGCTAATATAAAAAAGAAGAGTGCGGGCAACCAACTCATCCATTACTGAATCCTTATTCCGGATATCCCAATCCGGAACAAACTTCTCCTCAGCTGTTGCCGGATCGATCTCCATATCATCCGAGAATACATCTGCATATCGAAAAAAGGACATCAACTCAGGTCCGAACCAAGATGAAGGAAGAGAAGACACTTGGTCTTCCTCATCATCAATAAAACGGTCCGGACCCAAAGACGAGTATAAATTCGTACCTGAGAAAGTCACCACTTTAGGTTCACCATGAGCTCTTTCCTTTTCCTTGATCGTAGTTTCTGGGATTTCCGTCTCCATACTCTCCATTTCACTAGTGGGAAGAAAACCACCAGAAAAGGTAGGGATCGGTTCAGATCGAGCCCGTGCGGCTTCTTCCCTAGAAACTTACCGCCGGTAAGGTGCTCATCCAGCTCAAACATCACGTCACCACCAGAGTGTGAGGAACCTTTTTTAATCTTCTTCATCCTCGGCATCGGAAGAGGGTAGAAGAACGGATCTGTACAGATTCAGTTTTCCTCTTCCGAACAAGAGCTTGCTGATCTACCTCATGCATAATACCCTTGCTTTTCAAAGAAGCAGAAGAAGGACGATACTGAAGGGCTTCGTCCAAACTGTGAACCTCCGGATCACTGTCCACATCGTCTAGGATTGATTTCTTACCAGCCTGGGATCCAGAGGAACCAGCAGCACCTTTTGAAGGCGTTGGAATAGAGGAAGTAGCTTCTACAGCGGCTTGTTCAGATGTGTTCTGGGGGATGGAAGAAGTGGCTTCCACAGCGGCTTGTTCGGATGTGTTTTGAGGAATTACAGGCCGGATCTCTTGAGCCGAAGGAGGAGGTACTTCATCTTCGCCTTGATCTTCAAAGTCAAAATCAAGAACGTCAAAGCTAGGAACCTTCAGAGCATCTCTAAGAGACATTATGGCACCTGCATTATCAAAAAAAAAAAAAGAGGTCAGTAAAATAGCAGAAAGAAAGTGCCGAAGGGGAGGTAAAGGGCCGGAACTTACGATCACGCTTTCTGCGAATAACCGGCCAATCCCTATCCCCTTGGCCCCAAGAAAAACAGAGTCGACCTAGTAAAAGAAAATGCTCATGAAGGGGACGGATTGGGGACTTGTGCTCAATCAGGGCACGGGCTAATTCCTGGTCGAAGACGAAGTCCTCGCCCAGATCGAAGGACATTGACTGGTCCTTAAAACGCCACCTCATATCCTCCGAAAGGCAACGATCGTCCAACCAGAAAAAATTATCTTTCCAGTTTTTCAAGTTGGATCGTTCGTCGGAGGAAGGGGGAGGTATACCTTTCCGATGGGCAAACGTATACCAGTCCCCGGCGGTAATAAATTCGTAGAAGTACCGGAAGACATTCAAGTCCGGTCTCCGTTCTTGGGCCCGACAGGAAATTTCAAAATGACTCACACGGCTTAGACCGAACGGGTTAACTTGACTGATATGAACTCTAAAAAACTGGAGAACCCTAATCAAAAAACGTGAGAATGGAACCCTATAATTCGCGAAATTACAAACGCGAGTGTAAAAGGGAAACTTCCCTTGACGGAAGGGGTAAATGGTTTCGTCCTTTGAAGGAAGGACCGGGTGAAGATCCAAAGGGATCCTATATTCTCGAACAAACTTATCCAACTGACGTTGGGTAAGAATGCTCACACTTGCCGACATATTGTCTTTACCCAGAGCCATAATATAGAAGGAACGCACCTTTCTTTAAAGTAGAAGAAGAATATGAAAGAAATAGGGATAATAGTTGAGAGGAGGAAAAAGAGAGAAAAAAGATGAAAATGAAAAAGTAAAACCAGGCTTTATAGGAAAGTAAGTCGGTTAAGAGCAGTCAAGTCAAGTTGTCGCTTCAAATAACGCTCACAGTTCTCAACGCGGGGTTCCGCAACCGTCACATGTGGGTGACTGACAGTCAAGTCATTTGAGTCACCCACGCCACGATGGCACCATACAAATCTCGCCACGTCACTCGAACAAAACCCTCCTACGACGACACGTCATTTGGACAAAGCAACTTACACAAAACATTTTGCTAAGTCCCTTACGGAACTTAACAAACTGGGGGACTTGAAGATGCATATCCGAGGCCGGACATGACCCCTTGGGACGATCCGGACTCCACTTGAACGGACACCTCAAATATGTCCGTACCCCTTATAACGCCGGAGACGAACCTCCATTTAAGTGCGTCTGGACGAATGACGTCATCTCAGTTGACCATTATAAATACCCCATCAAGTACAAAGCCAAGTACGATTTTCTGAACCTTCGTCCTTATTTTCTCTCTCTACTTTCTCTCTCTACCAATACTTATCCTCACGCCGGAGGGTGGTCGCTGAGGGGCCCTCCCATCTCTGCGGCGAGCCTAACGGTTTTCTGTTTTGCAGGACGAGTCTCCAATTCTCTCACAAGATCCAAACCCTCGATTACAGGCTCCGGCCTTAACTCGGTTCTTTGGTTCTTCAGTGACAAAAAGGAAAATACCCTTCATCAATTAACCCAGGATCTTCTAATCTATTCTCTCTGTCTCTCTCTCTCACTCTACTCTCTGTCTTCTGTATCACCACTAGCCTTGGTCAGCCGTCCTTGCCCAGACGGCGACGACGATGAAGCCATCGTTTGCAGGCGGCGGCGACAGCTCTAGTGGGTGTTGTGTTCATAGCCACGACCTCTGGTGAACCGATCTACTATTGCATGCAGTTTTGTCGACCCGATTTGTCTGCCCGGAAAACATAAGGGTTAGATGTAGCAAGAGAGGTGGTCACCAAAATGAAAGTGGGTGGCGATTCGGTGGCGTTCACCTGAGGCGGTGGACTGTGGGCACCGGAATCCAAGTGGTGGCCAGCGGTGTGCATATCATTCTCTCTGTAGACTTGTGTGTAGGTGTTAAAGTCGTTGACAGCTCCTCTCCAAAAGCTTAAAACACGTTGATACAAGCAAGTAGTGATAAAGGCAAGAAGTCATAAAAGCCGGTGGCCAAAATGTAAAAATAACAAAGGAAACTGGCGCAAACCCATGATGTTAATTGATATATATAATAATGATAGAAAACAACACAAATAACTATATTAGATATGAAACAACCTTGTTTTAGAACATTTTTATTCATCAGAAATGTAGCAGAAATTATGCTTGGATTTTTCAAAACAGTCACATATGCGTCACATTTACACCATAAAACATTGAACTTTATATAAACGTTAAAAACTAATTAATATTTACACGGCCAACATGTCTTACCAGTTTGAAATTTCTCCCAATATTTACAAACATGGTGTTCGAATCTTCACGTTGACCTTGAGACTGATCACGATCTACCTTCAATATCCGGTAGCTTTCCTGGCGGACTCAGGAAATATTTTCAAGGAGTGCGAACGAGGGGTTTAACCATATTTTCAAGGGGTGCGATTAGGATTTTGCCCTATAATATACACTAAAAAAATTTCAAGGGGTGCGTCCGCCCAACCAGACCTTTACCTAGGTCTGCCCCTGCCTAGAAGTGCACGTAAACATACAAATTAGCTTTCGCTAAATGGGTGCACATTCGAATCATAAGGAGCAATCCCCCTTACCACAAAAAACCACCCATGTGATCATTTCTAAAAACCTTACGGCTTTTATTGTATGTTCATCCAGTGATCGGCATGTATATCCACAGGGTACGTAATTAGCTTGTGGACACCATGAGTTATCAACCCGTATATGCCCTGGTTGATTTTACCGTATACTCCCCGAGTGAGTTCCCCTTTTACTCCCCCGGTGATTAGCCCCTTACACCATATTATCATGTAATTAAGTATTTACATCAAAATAACAGATTACATGATTATTCCATGTTGTTATATGAATATGTTGTTGGGAAATTATGTGAGAAAAAATATAAGCTTACAATTCATTTTATTCAATTTTAGTTGTTTCACTTTGAGTTCATATTGGAATGTGTTTTAGTAAAAAATACTAGTTTTTTTTAATAGCCAACGAAACTTCATTCATAAAAACGGAAACCAAAAGTACCCAGCCAGAAGCTGAACCAAATACAAAAAACAAACCGGAAAAAACAAAGAAACAGTAACAAAAAATATAAACCTACAGATTGAAACTAAATTCCCACCATTGTTGTTTTGTAATGGAGCTATGTTTTGATCTTTGTCTCACACCTTGAAAGGATATATCTTTTATTTCCTCAATGATCATTTGAACCGTGCGTCTTCTCCCCGAAAAGATTTTGTCGTTTCTATTCTTCCATAAGAGCCACATAGTTTGTATTGCAATCGCGTGTAGAATCTTCCTTTTACAGCGACTTCTGTTACTTTCTAAAATCATTTTCAGCAGATCTTTCTCATTATTAACAGCATTTACCATCAATAAACCTGTCCACATCTCAACCGCTTCCCATACCCTCTACGTGAAATTACAGTTCATCAGAATATGCGCAGCATCTTCATTGTCCTCACCACATATTTTGCAACTCGTGTCCTGTATCTCCAATCCTCTGTTTGCTAAATCAACGGCTGATGGAATTTTTTCGTCGATCGCTCGCCAAACAAAAGCAGAACTTTTGCCCGTTGCCCAGTTGTTCCAACAAAACGAGTTCGGTGCTGAATTTATATCAATATTACGGCCCAGAGATAACCTCACACTTCTCACACTGAAATCCTCCTTTTCGGACTGTTTCCATACCCACACATCTTCACTGTTAGACAATACATGTTGCTGGAGACTCTGCTTCATCGATTCCATTTCTGCCTTTTCCTCGTCGCTACTCGGAACTCTACTCCATGCCCAATCCCACAAAACCCCCCATTCACAATCTTATAAACCTCTTGTACTTTTGCTCTTTTCCTTGTAGATAACAGATACAAACTCGGGAATTGTACCCTCAACGGTTCTCTACCAATCCACGTATCTACCCAAAATAAAGTTTTATCCCCCCTACCCACTTTGCTACATAAACTTGTATTGATGTTTATATTCCTCTTGCTGAAATCTTTTTCTATTTCCCCAATGTTCTTCCACACACCTATCTGAGATTTTTTAAACGGAATTGCTTCCACTTTTCTATCGCTTCCATGTATTGATTCTATGACTTTTGCCCATAAAGTATTAGATTCCATCTTTATTCTCCACCACCATTTAACAAGGAGAGCCAGATTATGTCCCTTAAATTCCCGATCCCAAGTCCCCCGAAATCTTTCATAGCAACCACTCTTTCCCACTTAACCCAACTAATTTTATTATTTATATTGCAACCCCCCCCCCCCATAGGAATTTCCTTCGGATTCCGTCTAATACTTTTAAAACGCCCATAGGACATTTATAAAGTGAGAAATAATAGTTTGGTAAACTACCCAATACCGACTTTATAAGAATGACTCTCCCAGCGAAAGATAGATGCTTAGCCTTCCAACTAGAAAGTCTTTTATTAAATAGATTAATAATTTCCTTCCAGTGGATGATTCTGTTCATATTCGCCCCAACTTTTAGACCAAGATATACAAAAGGAAATTTACCCACCCTGCAATTAAAAAAAGATGCCATATTTTTCACTTCCTCCTCGTTAGTACCTACACCGTATAAGTGACTTTTCCTCGAGTTTACTTTAAGCCCGGATATTAGATAAAAAAATACGAAGAATTCTTTTGGGATTCTTAGCATTGTTTTCCTCCCAATCGCCAATAAATATTATATCATCCGCGTAATAAATATGGGCCGTTCCTAGGAAGTTTCACACCTTGAAAGATATTGTTATCTTTGGCCTTTACCATCATGACATGTAGGGCCTCCATAACAATAATGAAAAGAAACGGGGCCAAAGGGTCACCTTGTCTCAAACCTCTTTTATACTGGAATTCCCCCGTTGGTGAGCCATTTACCAAGACTGAACCCCTACCCGTGAACAGAATACCCATAATCTAGTTTCTCCACTTAGGAGGAAAGCCCATATGAGATAAAATTGAAATCAAGAACTTCCAATTTAGAGTATCATAGGCTTTCTCAATGTCTGCTTTAAACACGAACAAGCCCTTCCCAGCTTTTTTTGCCCAACCCACCACTTCATTTATAACAAGGGGACCATCAATAATGTTTCTATCTGATAAAAAGGCTGACTGAACATTTGAGACAATACTCTTTATGACACTTTTAACTCTGTTGGCTAACACTTTTGAGATTATCTTATTTATCACCCCTACAAGAGATATAGGTCTAAAATCCGATAAAGTAATATGATCAGTTACCTTGGTGATAAGGGCGATAAACGAAGCACTACAAGAATGATGGATAGAGTCGTGTGTGTAGAACGGATCCATGACTTCCATAATTAGATACTTCATATCCTCCCAGTATGATTTGATGAGCTTGAATGTAATCTCGTCCGGTCCAGGTGATTTATCTATACCACAATTCCAAACTGCTTCACGTACTTCCTGAGTCGAAAACTTACTAATCAAACCATTTGCTTGTTCTTCGCTCAACCTTTTGAAGCCCCCTGAGTATAATCTCGGCCGAACATTCACCGGTTCCTTGAATTTCTCTTGAAAAGCCGCCAAGAAGTGAGACTTGATCTCCTTTGGGTCCGTAACCCACTCCCCGTCTATCCATAAACCACTAATCTTGTTCCGGGCAATATGGTTGTTTACAATCGAATGAAAATAACTTGAGTTTTCCTCACCCAAACCTATCCATTTCAGCTTTGCCTTCTGTTGTAAGTCTGCTGCTATCTTCTCATACCACTTTTTAACCTTATCTTTACTTTCTTTCCATCGTTCTATCTCCGTAGCCGATAATAACCTGTTTTCTGCTAACTCATCCAATTGAAACAACTGATTCTGTGCTTCCACCAACTCTTTCTCTTCTGTTTCCTTGTTGTTTTTTCGCCACTTTTTTAATTCTTCTTTTATCTCCTTGAGTTTTACTGCCATAACTTCATCTTTGAATCTAGAATCGCAAGGCTTATCCCAACCCCTTTTCACAGCCTCATCGAAACCTTCCAAACTGAACCAACTGTTAAATAACCTGAACGGCGGTGGGCCGAAACTATTGTTGTTTGTTGTCAAAATTATAGGACTATGATCAGAAATCTTTCTATTGAGGGCCAATAGTGATGCGTTCGGCCATTTGCTCATAAAATTATCACAAACCAAAATCCGATCTATTTTACTGAGGTTTGAACCATCTCCGGCTAGAAAAGTGTACTTCATCCCCCCCCCCATATTATATTCCTGGAATCCTCCCTTGCTAATGAAACTATTGAAACACATTGCTCCACCTTCATCAAATTGAGAATTTAGTCTATCATCAGGGAACCTAACTTCGTTATAGTCACCCAACATTATCCATAAGCCCATTATTGAATTTTTTGCCACCAATAAATCCTCCCACATTCTTCTTCTATTAGCTTTGATCGTTGACCCGTATATATTCACAATAACCAACTCCACATCAGACCCTACTAACCTTCCTTTTAACAGTATAAAATTTTGATTTTTTACTTCTGACTCCTTTTTAAACACTTGTGGATTCCATAAAGATAATAACCCCCCCAAATCGTCCCTCCGCATCTACTTTAGAGAATTCAAAACTAGATTTATCCCAGAATCTTCTAATTTTGTTTATGGATAAATCTCTAAACTGGGTTTCCTGTAAAGATAAAAAAGATAAATTGAACTTACCTAGAAGACTTCTCACTTCGCCTGCTTTCCCCACCCCCCCCCCCCCCCGGCTCCTTTTATGTTAATCGATCCAAAATTCATTGCTGAATAACATCCTCCTGGTCTGCCACTACCGAACACCTGACCATCGATTCGTATCTTTGCAAATCGGCCCCAATTTGTGACCCTACTTTAATTGTTTCCTCAACTTCATCATTCACAAGTTTATCCTCCGTCTCATTGGTATCGACATCCCCTATCTTTGGTGAATTACTTCCGCTTGATTGTTGCAGCTCCGTTATAACCTCTTCATCCCACTCCGAATCTACTCCATCTTCTAAACTACCACCATTGAACTCGTGACAATTTAGATCCTCCTCTGTAATTGTAATTCTGAATTTCCTTTTGCTTTTCCTCTTATTAGCTTTCTTCTTCTTAAAAAGAAACTTATTTTTTGGTCTTCTCCTAGAATCATCAGAAATTTCGATATTAAGATTAGGAATTTTACTCTTACCTACCACACTTTGAGGTTTGAGAGAGATGGACCGGGCTTCTGCCAAAGTGATTCTTTTTCTTTTCTTTTGGGCTACACCTTCAGGCCCACAAGTTATTGGAGTATTGAATAATTCATCAGAACACCCATTCTCTGGAATTAAGGGCCCACCATTTGTTATTGGCTCCACACCATTTAATGGCGTCGCATTTACATTAACATTGGTTCCATTGACTTGGACATCCTCGTACTGTGGTCCACCAGACTGTTCGAAATCCCCATCTAACTTTTCAGTTTCCACCTGTTCGTCTTCCACCTGTCCGTTCTCCGGCGGCCTTTCCGGTACCGGAACTGATCCATCACCATACTCTGTTTCCATAGAATCCGGTTGTTTCTTATCCTCTTTTATCTCCTGTTCTTCGTTAACCTCTTGTGTGAACGTCGGAGTATCCGTTTGATTCCCCTCGTTTACGAATTCCGGTACCCAGTGTTGATTGAACTCTGAGACCCACACATCGAACAGCTTGTTCTTCCAGTTGATCGTAATTTTGTCTTCGATTGTAGTTCCGCTCTTAACTAGTACAGCGATCATCTCCTCATTAAAACATGCATCGTCTTCATCTGCATATGATTTTCTTATGACTCTCCCGTATCTTTCGCTGATACACTCGAAGACAGCATCCATCCAAAGCTGCAGAGGAACTCCTCTTATTCTTAGCCACGCGATTCTCTCAAATGGCATTTCTTCTCCGTGCCATTTTGATATACTGTTCAACCATTCTACCCAAGTTTTCTCATGTTCCATCAGTTTCCTGTCCATCTCCGCTCTCGAATCAAAAATAATTATTAACTTCATTCCGCCAATATAGCGAACCTGTGAATTCTTCAGACCCAGAATAATCTTCATTCAGCTAACCCCTCTTAATGCCTCGATGCCTTTCAAATCACCAATTATGGACCTGCCATTCCATTTTTTGAGTGGCATGGATTCATTTGCAAATGATAAACAGTTCTCCTTCTCTTGTTTCGGCGACTTACCCGCTGCTACATCTGCCCAGGACACCCCATGTCTCAAGTAACCTTGTCTTGAGGACTCCGGCTGATCATACACTACATTCACCGGATCCTTTCTTTTTTGCGCCCACACCTTATTCTGTCATTGTCCCTTCTTTGTAACCTTTACGAACCTTGCCACATTTGCTCTTACCTTCCAACCGAAAAACGTCATTTGGCTCAGAGCTTTAACCATTTTATCAACGTCCTTTACTTTAATGAACCTTAAGAATCCGAATCGATTTCTTCTTTTATCCAACTTCTTCGCAATGTAAGCATCAACAATATGTCCGTAGCTCTTACATTCTGTCCACAGCTCACCGTCGGTAATATGGGGGTGTAGGTTTGAAACGTAAAAGGTTATTGCTTTCTCCTTTAATAGTTCATCACTGTTGTCACAATTAACTTCATTTGTATTATTTTTGTCCGACCGACCGCATGGGGTTTCAATCTCTCCTTCCTCTCTTTCCATAATGGAGCAGGCAAAAAAAATCAAACCGATGGGTATGTTAAGTTTTACATAAAACGCCATATATTTGGTGACAGTTCTTGTACTATTAAAGAAGAGAGAGACTGATGACAGTGAAGATTGGGACAAGAGATCCGATTAGGATTTTTAATTTATTTCCTTCCCTTGTATTTTTTTTTCCTGTGGTTGAAATATAATTTAACAATAGTAAAACGCCAAGATACCACAAACGCCAAAATGTTTATAAAAAATAATAGAACAATATGCCATCTTGTTTAAAACCCCTTGGAAAACGCCATTCAAATTGATTTACTGCCCCCTGGGTTCCAATGGCATACGATGTGAATAAACGCCATAAACGCCAAAATGTTGATACAATGAAACCATTAAAACACCATTAATTATTGAATTTGGTTAACGCCAAAAATCTTAAAAACCAAAAATTAAAACAACATTGGGAAAAGTGGAACTAGAAAAGCAGAAGATGAAAGGACAAAAAAGCCCCTCCACCCTTTTCTAAGCGGCGTGACACGTGTTGGGCCAGGAAGCGTTCTCACCGTTCTCACACTTTTGAGCGTTTTCTCCCGATCCCGTTCTATATAATATAATGATAATAAGGAATAGATTTAATTTTGTTAGCTTTACAAATAATATTATCTTTAATTAAAAATTGATGAGAGGCATTTATCGAAAAAAATTCATCCAAATTTGACTACCTTTTTATATGAAATATTTGTATTTAATTTATAGTTTATTTATCCTATATATAATACTAATGGTAATTTGTATTTTCAAAATAAACAAATCTAACTTGTGTGCTATTTACCATTGATGTAATTATTTATCTTATTATTAAATTAATATATGGTGTAGCGTGTGAATATATGAATATTAGGTTATTATATTGTCGGGATTAGCATTTGGCAACGAATATTGGTGGTACTGAATTTCTCTAGTATTAATAGATATTATTCCGGTTGACTATTTATTAAACAAATAAATATTAAAGAAATATCATAATGAATATGAATTTCTCTGGTATTTTGAGGAAGTTAATGAAAATGAAGAGTTGCAAAATTGTTTTTGTTAATTGGCATCCATCAATCTTCGTCATAATAACATTTATCGATGTATTATATTATTACGTGAGTAATCTTTGAAACCACCTGAGCTGCTAGGTGGTTATATGAAAGAAGATCAAACGCTCAAATTCGTTGTTCTTCTTATAAAGCTACCAACGCCGATACATAAAAACATCAGTTTCTTTTTTTATTATTCGCGAGTTTTATTTTTATTATATAATGCAACACATGTAAAATAACAAAAATACAACATATGACTATTTTTTATAGGTGATAAGGAAAGAACTTTCTATCTAACATTTCAAATACTATAATATATATTACCTTATACGTGTATACGTTATTAATGTGTTTTTTAACTTTAATTTTTCAATGTGTGTGTGTATATGTGTGTGTGTGTGTCAATTTATTTCTTGCAGTTTGTACTCGGGATAATGCTTAAAACAACGCTGTTGACATGCCTAAATTTTACAAGTTGTTGTTGGATTATCATAGATCCAATATGATACCTAAAACAACAAAATCTAAGAAGATAACATCATCAAACTTTTTGAAATGTTACGTATAATCTACAAAATAGAACACAAGCAACACCATTTACCAATAAAACAATATTTACAAATTTATGACTTCTTTGTATATTTTCTTAGTACATTTATATTCAAGTTATTGGATTTTATCACCCCCAATTATCGGCATTTGGCCGTTGCCACCCGCAACTAATACTTTGACACCCGGCACCCCCAACTTGACTTTTTGTTTTCAATGGCACCACCCAGTTATATCTGCACTAACTGGGTTTGTTTTTTGTCCGACGTGGCACAGGTTTGCTGAGTTGGAGATTATTACGTGGCGATAATGTGTCATATCCCTCCTCTCCTTCCTTATAACACAGAAAGTCCCCATTTATTCCGATCCACATTTATTCCCATCATCCATTTTACATGAAAAAAATGCAATCCATATCCAGTTTCTTGATCAGTTGACACCTTCCACAAAACAAAATACTCATATTTTTTCATGGACCGTTTTCAGTGTCGATATCTAGTGTTTTCTTCACTCCATTTTTTTGAACTTCTTTTTTTAATCTTTCCGCGAATCCGATATTAGATTCCTCAGTTTAGCTCAAATGACCTAAATTCCGTGATTATAGACATTCGATAATTCTAGAATCATTGTTTTAGTGTTTGACCACTTGTAAGTTGACTTAAAATTTGAAGATGCTTGTTGAAGTAGCTTAAACAAAAAAATCTGGATCTCGTTATCTACTGTTCAGATCTAGAATGCACCGGCGGATCTGCTTAACTACGACGGACCTACAGGTACATTACGTTCCGAATCAGCACGTACACTAGAACGTACCGGCGGATCTGCTTAACTACGATTAGTTTCAAAACAGAGCTACAGGTACATTACGTTCCGAATCAGCTTCTCCAGTAATTGATCTGCTTAACATCGACAGAGAAATTGTTGAAATATCATCTGCCGGAGCTGAACATACCGGCGGTTACAACACCTAACCATTTTGTTGGCCGGAAATGTTCGAATCTGGCATCGCCAGTGATGAAGATGAAGAACCGATGAAGATGATGATGATTTGATTTTGTATGTTGATAAGGGGTTGAAGATGAAGATGATGTTGCCTTCTCTACATGAAGATGCAAAGGAGCAATGTTTTAAAAACCGGTTTTTAAATCATACCGGGATGGCCTTAAAAATGGTTCAACCGGTAGAACCGGGTTGTACCGGGTGGTTCAACCGGATGAACTAGTTAACTCTATAATTTCATAGATGCATACGTACATGAATTATATTGATATAACTTATCAGTTTTAATTTTTTTTTCACTAACATAATAAATTATAATATAACTATTATCATGTCCTCTTTCTTTTTCAAGTTTCAAAATACAATCTTTCACATAACATCACTTTACCCGTATAGACATACATACATACATACATACATACATACATACATACATACATGGAGAGGGAGATACATCGAATTGCTTCAAGTCTTTCACTTTTTGACCCACTTGTGGATCTATTTACTCTCAGATTATTTTACTGAAATAAGTAAAACTACCGATGAAGATGTAACTGGAAGCATGATGAAGATGGAGTGATGAACCGATGAAGATGGAGTTGAATCTTGTGGATGAAGTGATTAACCGTAAGTGATGATAGTTTTTAATGTTGAACGATGGTATATGTATCTGATAAAACTCCAGAATACTAAAAACCCAAACCAAATAACCATGGGCCGGTATCGGTATTACGGTTCAAACCGGTATACCGGATTTTACCGCTGGTACGAATCTTATGCCGTTTCACTTATTTACCAGGGTGTTTCGTACCGGATTTGCACACCTTTAAAGTTTATACAAATTGTATTTGTTACATCCGTGTATTACACCAGAAATAACCTAGTTGAAGAAACACTAAACTAATTAAGAGGTTAATCGGTTTGGTTTATGTCCCTATCATAGTGGTTAATCTTCTTATGGGTATTCTGAGCTTCTTAATGGTCTTCTAATCCTGCAAAACAGAACACCGTTACTCGCTAAGAGGGGAATATGGGGGTTTCCCTCTTAACCGGGCTCCGGCGTGAGAATAAGCGACCGTTTTGAGGAGATAAGTGTGTATTGAGAGTGAGAGTAGAGGGAGTCGAATGTTTAACCTGTGGACTGAGGTCTCTATTTATAGCCGGAGAGGTATAAGAGGATGTGGGCTGATGGGCCTTGGGCCGGAGGGCGACAACACAGGGGATATGCTCTTTGTCTCACTGGTGTCGACCGTTAGTTGATTCTGGGAGCTCCTTAGTGCTGGCGCACCGTGATTGGAGCCACGTGTCATGGTTGTCGGCCTGGCCGCCCCTCTGCCATCGGCAGGTAAGTGGAGATCGTGGGACAGGTGTCTCTGCCCTGTGATTGGTGCCACGTAGGCGTCCTTAAGTACTTTCTGTCTCCTTCATGTCAGACGATCGTGGAGCACGATTGAGCAGGACCAGAAGGACGTCGATTGGCCCTTTCATTCTGCCACTTGTACCTTATGTACTATCTGAAACAACGTTGCGCTGTAGCCATGCTTTATTCTTGCTGAACACGTGACTACCCCGCGCAGGGTATGGGTTACTGAATGTTCCTTCATAATGCTAAGTGTTGAAAGTGGAGCTTCCTATTGCTCAGGCCTCGCGCCAGGTCAAAGATTGGTGAAGCAGCCCGCGCGAGGTTAGCAATAAGCCACGCTTTGAATATGGAGTATGGTCCTTCGCGCGACCTGAATAAAGGTTTGCGCGGCTTTTTTGGGACCCTACCCCTTCAAGTCCCCCCAGTCCAGTGCTGCACCATGCGCGAGGCAAGTGGTTGGAGCTCTGGACTTAGAAAAAGAAAGTTGTAGAATATGCTTGTTTTTTTATTGGTAGGCGCGCGCGTGCAAATGTATTGAAAATTGTTACCGTGCGACTACATATCTGGTAGCTGATGATGCTTTGTTTTGTGTTGATGGCGCGCGGATGCCTTGGGTAACCATGCATCTTGCGCGACATGGGTAACTTCTGCATTAAGTTTCTCGAAATTTGGGCGGGAAAATCCTCGAAATTTGAATTCTGACAGGTTGGTAGGAAACGTCGTTGATAGCGACGTTTGAGTTGACCGCTTACACGGCTGTCATCAAGTTGCCTCTGACGGTTCCACTTTCCATCAGGAGAGTGAGGCCCACGCGCGCGTGGTAACCGTCACTCTAGGATTCTCGCCTTACGTGGCGTCTTCTGGTTGGTCACGTGCGCGGCGAAATCGGCACGTTTACCCATCGCATTAAATGCGATGTGTATATATATTCGACGGAAGGGGCGAAGTCCTTACTTCTTTCTACTGTTGCTACCTTTTTCTCTCTATTCGTTTTCTTCAAATCTTCAAGCTCTGTAGCAGATCTTCAAGATCTTTCTTCATATCTTCAAGTTCTTCTTCCGGAATATTCTTAGTTTCACCGTCAAATACCTATGGCTAAAGAACATCAGGAGGAAAATCCTGGTGAGGAGGGTCCACTTCGTGTCCTGAAGTGGGATCTGGGTTTATTCGAACAAATCACCAGGGGCTTTCGGTTTCCACCGGAATGGGATGCCAGATATCCCGGCCAAAATCAGACTGCTGCCGACGCACCGCCGGGATATATTACCCTTTTCGAAGACTTCTTCTTGCAGGGCAACTTCCGGTTGCCGGCGACACACTTTATGGCCCATATACTGCAGTATTATGGGTTTCATATTTCTCAGATGAGTCCACCAGGGATGGTGAGGGTTCATCACTTCGAATTCTTATGTCGATCTCATGATGTCGAGCCGACGGTTGAGAGATTTAGGGCATTCTACCAGTTGATCCGGAACATGGGCTTTTACTCTTTCGGCAACCGAGGTGGTGCGAAGAAGATTTTGTTAAACCCACCCAAGAGTTTCCATGATTGGAAACAGAAGTTTTTCTTTATTCGCGAGGAGGTGATTCCTATCGCCATGACCTTCCGTCCATGGACTCAAGTTATCGAGAAGGAAGAGTTGGCAATTCCTAAGAAGGAAGATTGGTATGTGAAGCTCACTGCAACCCCTAACCATGTGTTTGGGGAGAATATCCTTGTTGCGGCGCGAATGAGTGACCAATGGCCGTCTGAGAGTGAGGAAGTTCCCATCTTGAAGTTCCAGGAAAAAGGTTAGCTATTTCATTAATTGTTTGTATTTCTGCCTTCGTATTGCTCAACTTGTTGAATTTGTAATGTAGAGGCGCGCCTTTATCAAGCGGCTTTCCCCACATTTGGTGGGTCCATGGGAGTGCGCCCGCTGGCAGCAGGGGAGCAATATTGGTACGAGGAGATCCAGGGCAACTTCATGTATCCAATTGCTGGAGCGTTTGCCGATCCGCCCTCAACTACTGAAGGTGCGCATATCCCTAACCCTCGTCCCTTGCGCGCTTTGACTTTTGCTGGGAAAGAGATTGTCTATCTTTCCAGCGAGGAGTCTGTGGGATCATCAAATGGAGAGCTAAGTTCCTGGTCTAACATCTTTGCAGGTGTGTTGCGTGACTTGGGAATTGACCCTGAGGACAAGAAGAAAAAACCTGTGAAGAGGAAGAAGGCTATCACCTTAGATCCTGAGGTGACTAGCAAGGGGGCTGGGAGTAGTCGCGCAGCCGTTCATGTTGCTGACAAAGGTATTCCTCGCCTTCGTCAAAGTAACTTGGAAGATTACGTTATTATTAGTGACTCATTTGAAGGTTTATCGCGCATAGGCGAGAAGAGAACTGGAGCTGCTGGTTCAAGAAGCTCAGGGAGCGCGGGCTCTCGTAACCCGGATGCTGGGGCTACTCCCTCCTCCGTTGCACATGATGAAGAGGAGGAAGAAGAAGAAGACGAAGAAGAAAACTCTGCTGAAAAGTTGTTGGGCAGGAAGAGAAGTAGGACTGAAACCACCGCTGGTGGATCTGTCGCGCCGAAGGCTGTCGTGGTTCCGTTGATTGGGAAGCAGAGCAACCTGCGCTCCCTTTACAGATTTTCTCCTGGTTAGTTTTCCTTAGTTTCTTGCTCCTTGTTGCTTTCTCTTTCTAACACTTAGCTTCTGCAGAGGCCAAGAAGAAGACCCCTGAGAAGAAGGGTGTCACGTTTACAGATCCTTCAGAGCCGGCGCAGAAAAGGCCTAAGGTTACCATCAAACCTTTCAAGACTTCTGTGGTAGAGTCTGAGAAGGATTAACAGGCTGCTGAGGGTGAGAAGGAGAAAGCTGTTGAGACGGAGAAGAGAAAAGCTGAGGAGAGGAAGAAAGATGAGGAAGACAAGAAAAAGAAAGCTGACGAGGAGCGTAGGAAGAAGGCTGATGAAGAGAAAAAGAAGAAGGCTGAGGAAGAGAAGAAGAAGAAGAAGAAAGCCGATGAGGAGAGGAGGAAAAAAGCTGAGCAGGAGAAAGAAAAGAGGGCTGCTGAAAGAGAGAAGGGACCTGCAGTTGAGAAACCTACTCACCCAGCGCATCCTCATTCTCCTCAACATTCTGTTAAAGTGACTTCTGCTGGGGATTCGGGTCCATACGCTTCTGGTGGCGCGAGTTCTGGTGGTGCTGGGGGATATACCGCAAATAATTGGTCCAAAGGATACCCTCGGCGATATTTATTATAAGACTTATACCGAGGAAGAGCGTGGGAATGCTCCCCACCGAGCTCCCTGGAGTTTGAAGCAGAAGGACACTTTTGAGGATTTTGCCCCTTGCCGCGACTGGTTCTTGAATTCTATCCCTCCTGGTGAGGTTAACCGCCAGAAGGCGCTGACTCACGATGCGCTATATGAAGCGTTTGTGGTTGGGGAGGCCAATACTCTCTCTGCCAGCCACCAAATTGTGCGTGAGTGGCGCACCATGATCAGGGAGCGGTCAGATTGGGAGAACTATCGCCAGCGGCTTGTGAGGCAGGTGAAGGAGTTCGAGAAGGCTAATGCCAAGTTTGACGCAGAGAAGGCCAAGTTTGAGGCTGATAGAAAATTAGAAGAATGGGGGCGCGAGGGCCTGAGGAGCAAGCTTCGAGCTGCCGAAGACATGCTGGCGAAAGAGAAGGCAGAATGGAAGAAGATATGTGAGACGAATAACCAGCGCGCTTATGCTGCCCGCAATAAAATTACGGAGCTTGAGGGTAAGGTAGCTGAACTGACCAGCAAGGTTGAGAATGTGCAAGCTGCTAAGGAGCAAGCTGAGGTTTGTAAAATGTTTACCCTCTTCCTGTGTTTTGTTTGTATAACCGCCTAAGTCTTTTGCCCTTTGTAGGTTAAGCTGGGTGAGGTGAAGGCACAGCTGTCTGGTAAAGACAAGGATTTGATTGCCAAGGACGTCGAGATTGCTGAGTTGAAACGTCGCCTTCAAGAGCAGGTTGACAGAAGCGAGTCCTTGGAAATCGACCTTGAAGCCGAGAAGGTTAAGGCTGCTACTGCTGAGGAGGCCAAACAAAAAGCTGAGGAAGCACGAGACATTAGCACATCCGCTCTCAATGTGGCGCAAAACAACTACTACGAGGCTCAAGGCATCGTTGATACTTTGGTCTCCGAGGCTGAATGGTTGCGCGGCAGGGGATTAGTTCTGGTATGATTTTCTTAACTTTGGCTTTACTTATCAAAACCTGGTGTCTTATGTATCGCGTGTGTTGTAGATGGCCAACTCCATCTTAAATGCTGGAGAATTGGATAAAGCCGTTGCTGCTCTGATAGATGCTTCTCGCGCGGTTGGTCACCGAAGCGGTTATCTGGAGTGTGCGCAACATGCTACAGAGGTTTTTGGACAGGAGTTTGACACTAGTCACTGCTCAGTGACCGATCAAGCTGATGCTGAGTTGGTTCGCGCTGAACATGCTTATGACCATCTATCACTGCCTTTGATGGATCTGGTTACAGATGCACTGAAGCATGACGATTGGTGCCAACGGTTAAAGACCATCTTTGATCCACCAGAGACCCGTTGAGCTATCGGATAAAGAGGAGCCAGTTGGTGATGATGGTGGAAACGATGGCGATGATGATAAGCATGGCAATGATGATGGTGGAGACAGCTTTGAATAGGTAGTGTTGACAGGCCTTATGCCTTGTAAATTTTTTGTTGTGCATGTAATGGTCGCGCTTGTTTTGGATCAATATGAATGATAGTTGGTTTTTATACAATTGTTGCGCGGTTGCGCTTATTAATTATGATATTTATGTTTATTCTCTGTCCCGTTACAATTATTGCACTGTTGTTAGAAACTTTGGTTAAGTTAGCGCGAATAAATGTAAGTGTGGCTCTTGTGCGAGTGTAACTGCCCGGTCTCGCGCTATGTTCGCGGAGGACCTTGGAGGCATAACTCAAGAGCTCGTAATTTACTGAAGTGTTTTCATGCTAATCAAAAGTTTAACATGCATTTGTAACGTAAGGGTCTTCGCGATAAAGGAAAACATGTCGTATGCTTTCATTAGTTGAGAAACAGGCGCTTAGGCCAACATACATTGCATATAAGTAACATAAGGGGCGTTTAGCCAACATAGGAAATTAAAAGGCGCGTGGCCAACATTAGTGAGGAAAGGCGCATGGCCTAGAATAGTTACATATAGCACTTGCGCAGTTGTTGCGCATTCCATGTGCGCGGGATGATGTGTCCATCCAAGGTTCGCAATTTGTATGCCCCTTTTCCTAGCACTTCGTGAACCAAGTATGGGCCTTCCCATTTGGGTGCTAGTTTTCCTGGGCGTTCAGCGTTTGAAGCTTTGTTGTCTCGGAAGACGTATTCTCCTGGAGTGAAGGTACAAATGCAGACTCTCGCATTGTAGTACCTTTCCAGTTATGTCTTGTACTTTGCTTCTTTAATACGCGCAATCTCGCGTCTTTCTTCCAGTAAATCCAAATCGAGACGCCGCTCTGCTTCATTATCAACCGTGTTGACTGCTGTCAAGCGCGGTGAGGGGAGTCCAACTTCCGCCGGGATAACAGCCTCCGAGCCGTATACTAGGCTAAAAGGAGTTTCGCCGGTGCTTGTCTTCGGCATGGTTCGGTGAGCCTACAGGATGCTTGGGAGCTCATCTACCCAGCCTCTTCTTTTTGTGCCCAATCGGGCTTTTATCCCCTCGACAATACTTTTGTTAACACTTTCCACTTGACCATTGCCTTGAGGATGCGCAACAGAGGAGAAGGTATGCTCAATCTTCATTTCCTTCATCCAATTTTGAAGATCCTCAGAAGCAAAATTGGTACCGTTGTCTATGACGGTTTTGAGTGGAAGACCAAATCTGCAAATGATGTGCTCCCATATAAACTTGCGCACCATCATTGCAGTGGTTGAGGCGAGAGCCTTGGCTTCCACCCACTTAGTAAAATAATCAACGGCCACGATTATGAACTTCACGGCTCCCGGAGCATCAGGGAAAGGTCCCACCATATCAATTCCCCACTGCTGAAAAGGCCAAGCAGTGGATACAGGGATAAGATCGTTCTTTGGTCGCGGGGTTTTTGGAGAGTGTCGCTGACAGGAGTCACATTTGCGCAGCTCCTTCAGAGCGTCGACATGCATCCCTGGCCAATAATATCCAGCGTTCATAATCTTCGCGACAACCATGCGTGGTCCTGCATGGATGCCATAGATTCCTTCGTGAATCTCCCTGATCAAGTAATTCGCATCTTGGGGGTCCACGCAGCGTAGAAGTGGCCCTAAGAAGGATTTCCGGTATAAGATACCACCATTTATCTCATAATGCAAGGCTTTATTTTGAATCTTCCTTGCCTCTGCTTTGCTCTCCGGGAGTATTCCTTCTTGCAGATATTGAATTATAGGGGTCATCCAAGATGGCTGCCCTATTTCGATCACATTTACCCGGCGCAGCATATCGAAAAAAGGACATCAACTCAGGTCCGAACCAAGATGAAGGAAGAGAAGACACTTGGTCTTCCTCATCATCAATAAAACGGTCCGGACCCAAAGACGAGTATAAATTCGTACCTGAGAAAGTCACCACTTTAGGTTCACCATGAGCTCTTTCCTTTTCCTTGATCGTAGTTTCTGGGATTTCCGTCTCCATACTCTCCATTTCACTAGTGGGAAGAAAACCACCAGAAAAGGTAGGGATCGGTTCAGATCGAGCCCGTGCGGCTTCTTCCCTAGAAACTTACCGCCGGTAAGGTGCTCATCCAGCTCAAACATCACGTCACCACCAGAGTGTGAGGAACCTTTTTTAATCTTCTTCATCCTCGGCATCGGAAGAGGGTCAGAAGAACGGATCTGTACAGATTCAGTTTTCCTCTTCCGAACAAGAGCTTGCTGATCTACCTCATGCATAATACCCTTGCTTTTCAAAGAAGCAGAAGAAGGACGATACTGAAGGGCTTCGTCCAAACTGTGAACCTCCGGATCACTGTCCACATCGTCTAGGATTGATTTCTTACCAGCCTGGGATCCAGAGGAACCAGCAGCACCTTTTGAAGGCGTTGGAATAGAGGAAGTAGCTTCTACAGCGGCTTGTTCAGATGTGTTCTGGGGGATGGAAGAAGTGGCTTCCACAGCGGCTTGTTCGGATGTGTTTTGAGGAATTACAGGCCGGATCTCTTGAGCCGAAGGAGCCACTTGCTTCATAAGAGGTACTTCATCTTCGCCTTGATCTTCAAAGTCAAAATCAAGAACGTCAAAGCTAGGAACCTTCAGAGCATCTCTAAGAGACATTATGGCACCTGCATTATCAAAAAAAAAAAGAGGTCAGTAAAATAGCAGAAAGAAAGTGCCGAAGGGGAGGTAAAGGGCCGGAACTTACGATCACGCTTTCTGCGAATAACCGGCCAATCCCTATCCCCTTGGCCCCAAGAAAAACAGAGTCGACCTAGTAAAAGAAAATGCTCATGAAGGGGACGGATTGGGGACTTGTGCTCAATCAGGGCACGGGCTAATTCCTGGTCGAAGACGAAGTCCTCGCCCAGATCGAAGGACATTGACTGGTCCTTAAAACGCCACCTCATATCCTCCGGAAGGCAACGATCGTCCAACCAGAAAAAATTATCTTTCCAGTTTTTCAAGTTGGATCGTTCGTCGGAGGAAGGGGGAGGTATACCTTTCCGATGGGCAAACGTATACCAGTCCCCGGCGGTAATAAATTCGTAGAAGTACCGGAAGACATTCAAGTCCGGTCTCCGTTCTTGGGCCCGACAGGAAATTTCAAAATGACTCACACGGCTTAGACCGAACGGGTTAACTTGACTGATATGAACTCTAAAAAACTGGAGAACCCTAATCAAAAAACGTGAGAATGGAACCCTATAATTCGCGAAATTACAAACGCGTGTGTAAAAGGGAAACTTCCCTTGACGGAAGGGGTAAATGGTTTCGTCCTTTGAAGGAAGGACCGGGTGAAGATCCAAAGGGATCCTATATTCTCGAACAAACTTATCCAACTGACGTTGGGTAAGAATGCTCACACTTGCCGACATATTGTCTTTACCCAGAGCCATAATATAGAAGGAACGCACCTTTCTTTAAAGTAGAAGAAGAATATGAAAGCAATAGGGATAATAGTTGAGAGGAGGAAAAAGAGAGAAAAAAGATGAAAATGAAAAAGTAAAACCAGGCTTTATAGGAAAGTAAGTCGGTTAAGAGCAGTCAAGTCAAGTTGTCGCTTCAAATAACGCTCACAGTTCTCAACGCGGGGTTCCGCAACCGTCACATGTGGGTGACTGACAGTCAAGTCATTTGAGTCACCCACGCCACGATGGCACCATACAAATCTCGCCACGTCACTCGAACAAAACCCTCCTACGACGACACGTCATTTGGACAAAGCAACTTACACAAAACATTTTGCTAAGTCCCTTACGGAACTTAACAAACTGGGGGACTTGAAGATGCATATCCGAGGCCGGACATGACCCCTTGGGACGATCCGGACTCCACTTGAACGGACACCTCAAATATGTCCGTACCCCTTATAACGCCGGAGACGAACCTCCATTCAAGTGCGTCTGGACGAATGACGTCATCTCAGTTGACCATTATAAATACCCCATCAAGTACAAAGCCAAGTACGATTTTCTGAACCTTCGTCCTTATTTTCTCTCTCTACTTTATCTCTCTACCAATACTTATCCTCACGCCGGAGGGTGGTCGCTGAGGGGCCCTCCCATCTCTGCGGCGAGCCTAACGGTTTTCTGTTTTGCAGGACGAGTCTCCAATTCTCTCACAAGATCCAAACCCTCGATTACAGGCTCCGGCCTTAACTCGGTTCTTTGGTTCTTCAGTGACAAAAAGGAAAATACCCTTCATCAATTAACCCAGGATCTTCTAATCTATTCTCTCTGTCTCTCTCTCTCACTCTACTCTCTGTCTTCTGTATCACCACTAGCCTTGGTCAGCCGTCCTTGCCCAGACGGCGACGACGATGAAGCCATCGTTTGCAGGCGGCGGCGACAGCTCTAGTGGGTATTGTGTTCATAGCCACGACCTCTGGTGAACCGATCTACTATTGCATGCAGTTTTGTCGACCCGATTTGTCTGCCCGGAAAACATAAGGGTTAGATGTAGCAAGAGAGGTGGTCACCAAAATGAAAGTGGGTGGCGATTCGGTGGCGTTCACCTGAGGCGGTGGACTGTGGGCACCGGAATCCAAGTGGTGGCCAGCGGTGTGCATATCATTCTCTCTGTAGACTTGTGTGTAGGTGTTAAAGTCGTTGACAGCTCCTCTCCAAAAGCTTAAAACACGTTGATACAAGCAAGTAGTGATAAAGGCAAGAAGTCATAAAAGCCGGTGGCCAAAATGTAAAAATAACAAAGGAAACTGGCGCAAACCCATGATGTTAATTGATATATATAATAATGATAGAAAACAACACAAATAACTATATTAGATATGAAACAACCTTGTTTTAGAACATTTTTATTCATCAGAAATGTAGCAGAAATTATGCTTGGATTTTTCAAAACAGTCACATATGCGTCACATTTACACCATAAAACATTGAACTTTATATAAACGTTAAAAACTAATTAATATTTACACGGCCAACATGTCTTACCAGTTTGAAATTTCTCCCAATATTTACAAACATGGTGTTCGAATCTTCACGTTGACCTTGAGACTGATCACGATCTACCTTCAATATCCGGTAGCTTTCCTGGCGGACTCAGGAAATATTTTCAAGGAGTGCGAACGAGGGGTTTAACCATATTTTCAAGGGGTGCGATTAGGATTTTGCCCTATAATATACACTAAAAAAATTTCAAGGGGTGCGTCCGCCCAACCAGACCTTTACCTAGGTCTGCCCCTGCCTAGAAGTGCACGTAAACATACAAATTAGCTTTCGCTAAATGGGTGCACATTCGAATCATAAGGAGCAATCCCCCTTACCACAAAAAACCACCCATGTGATCATTTCTAAAAACCTTACGGCTTTTATTGTATGTTCATCCAGTGATCGGCATGTATATCCACAGGGTACGTAATTAGCTTGTGGACACCATGAGTTATCAACCCGTATATGCCCTGGTTGATTTTACCGTATACTCCCCGAGTGAGTTCCCCTTTTACTCCCCCGGTGATTAGCCCCTTACACCATATTATCATGTAATTAAGTATTTACATCAAAATAACAGATTACATGATTATTCCATGTTGTTATATGAATATGTTGTTGGGAAATTATGTGAGAAAAAATATAAGCTTACAATTCATTTTATTCAATTTTAGTTGTTTCACTTTGAGTTCATATTGGAATGTGTTTTAGTAAAAAATACTAGTTTTTTTTTAATAGCCAACGAAACTTCATTCATAAAAACGGAAACCAAAAGTACCCAGCCAGAAGCTGAACCAAATACAAAAAACAAACCGGAAAAAACAAAGAAACAGTAACAAAAAATATAAACCTACAGATTGAAACTAAATTCCCACCATTGTTGTTTTGTAATGGAGCTATGTTTTGATCTTTGTCTCACACCTTGAAAGGATATATCTTTTATTTCCTCAATGATCATTTGAACCGTGCGTCTTCTCCCCGAAAAGATTTTGTCGTTTCTATTCTTCCATAAGAGCCACATAGTTTGTATTGCAATCGCGTGTAGAATCTTCCTTTTACAGCGACTTCTGTTACTTTCTAAAATCATTTTCAGCAGATCTTTCTCATTATTAACAGCATTTACCATCAATAAACCTGTCCACATCTCAACCGCTTCCCATACCCTCTACGTGAAATTACAGTTCATCAGAATATGCGCAGCATCTTCATTGTCCTCACCACATATTTTGCAACTCGTGTCCTGTATCTCCAATCCTCTGTTTGCTAAATCAACGGCTGATGGAATTTTTTCGTCGATCGCTCGCCAAACAAAAGCAGAACTTTTGCCCGTTGCCCAGTTGTTCCAACAAAACGAGTTCGGTGCTGAATTTATATCAATATTACGGCCCAGAGATAACCTCACACTTCTCACACTGAAATCCTCCTTTTCGGACTGTTTCCATACCCACACATCTTCACTGTTAGACAATACATGTTGCTGGAGACTCTGCTTCATCGATTCCATTTCTGCCTTTTCCTCGTCGCTACTCGGAACTCTACTCCATGCCCAATCCCACAAAACCCCCCATTCACAATCTTATAAACCTCTTGTACTTTTGCTCTTTTCCTTGTAGATAACAGATACAAACTCGGGAATTGTACCCTCAACGGTTCTCTACCAATCCACGTATCTACCCAAAATAAAGTTTTATCCCCCCTACCCACTTTGCTACATAAACTTGTATTGATGTTTATATTCCTCTTGCTGAAATCTTTTTCTATTTCCCCAATGTTCTTCCACACACCTATCTGAGATTTTTTAAACGGAATTGCTTCCACTTTTCTATCGCTTCCATGTATTGATTCTATGACTTTTGCCCATAAAGTATTAGATTCCATCTTTATTCTCCACCACCATTTAACAAGGAGAGCCAGATTATGTCCCTTAAATTCCCGATCCCAAGTCCCCCGAAATCTTTCATAGCAACCACTCTTTCCCACTTAACCCAACTAATTTTATTATTTATATTGCAACCCCCCCCCCCCCCCATAGGAATTTCCTTCGGATTCCGTCTAATACTTTTAAAACGCCCATAGGACATTTATAAAGTGAGAAATAATAGTTTGGTAAACTACCCAATACCGACTTTATAAGAATGACTCTCCCAGCGAAAGATAGATGCTTAGCCTTCCAACTAGAAAGTCTTTTATTAAATAGATTAATAATTTCCTTCCAGTGGATGATTCTGTTCATATTCGCCCCAACTTTTAGACCAAGATATACAAAAGGAAATTTACCCACCCTGCAATTAAAAAAAGATGCCATATTTTTCACTTCCTCCTCGTTAGTACCTACACCGTATAAGTGACTTTTCCTCGAGTTTACTTTAAGCCCGGATATTAGATAAAAAAATACGAAGAATTCTTTTGGGATTCTTAGCATTGTTTTCCTCCCAATCGCCAATAAATATTATATCATCCGCGTAATAAATATGGGCCGTTCCTAGGAAGTTTCACACCTTGAAAGATATTGTTATCTTTGGCCTTTACCATCATGACATGTAGGGCCTCCATAACAATAATGAAAAGAAACGGGGCCAAAGGGTCACCTTGTCTCAAACCTCTTTTATACTGGAATTCCCCCGTTGGTGAGCCATTTACCAAGACTGAACCCCTACCCGCGAACAGAATACCCATAATCCAGTTTCTCCACTTAGGAGGAAAGCCCATATGAGATAAAATTGAAATCAAGAACTTCCAATTTAGAGTATCATAGGCTTTCTCAATGTCTGCTTTAAACACGAACAAGCCCTTCCCAGCTTTTTTTTCCCAACCCACCACTTCATTTATAACAAGGGGACCATCAATAATGTTTCTATCTGATAAAAAGGCTGACTGAACATTTGAGACAATACTCTTTATGACACTTTTAACTCTGTTGGCTAACACTTTTGAGATTATCTTATTTATCACCCCTACAAGAGATATAGGTCTAAAATCCGATAAAGTAATATGATCAGTTACCTTGGGGATAAGGGCGATAAACGAAGCACTGCAAGAATGATGGATAGAGTCGTGTGTGTAGAACGGATCCATGACTTCCATAATTAGATACTTCATATCCTCCCAGTATGATTTGATGAGCTTGAATGTAATCTCGTCCGGTCCAGGTGATTTATCTATACCACAATTCCAAACTGCTTCACGTACTTCCTGAGTCGAAAACTTACTAATCAAACCATTTGCTTGTTCTTCGCTCAACCTTTTGAAGCCCCCTGAGTATAATCTCGGCCGAACATTCACCGGTTCCTTGAATTTCTCTTGAAAAGCCGCCAAGAAGTGAGACTTGATCTCCTTTGGGTCCGTAACCCACTCCCCGTCTATCCATAAACCACTAATCTTGTTCCGGGAAATATGGTTGTTTACAATCGAATGAAAATAACTTGAGTTTTCCTCACCCAAACCTATCCATTTCAGCTTTTCCTTCTGTTGTAAGTCTGCTGCTATCTTCTCATGCCACTTTTTAACCTTATCTTTACTTTCTTTCCATCGTTCTATCTCCGTAGCCGATAATAACCTGTTTTCTGCTAACTCATCCAATTGAAACAACTGATTCTGTGCTTCCACCAACTCTTTCTCTTCTGTTTCCTTGTTGTTTTTTCGCCACTTTTTTAATTCTTCTTTTATCTCCTTGAGTTTTACTGCCATAACTTCATCTTTGAATCTAGAATCGCAAGGCTTATCCCAACCCCTTTTCACAGCCTCATCGAAACCTTCCAAACTGAACCAACTGTTAAATAACCTGAACGGCGGTGGGCCGAAACTATTGTTGTTTGTTGTCAAAATTAAAGGACTATGATCAGAAATCTTTCTATTGAGGGCCAATAGTGATGCGTTCGGCCATTTGCTCATAAAATTATCACAAACCAAAATCCGATCTATTTTACTGAGGTTTGAACCATCTCCGGCTAGAAAAGTGTACTTCATCCCCCCCCCCCCATATTATATTCCTGGAATCCTCCCTTGCTAATGAAACTATTGAAACACATTGCTCCACCTTCATCAAATTGAGAATTTAGTCTATCATCAGGGAACCTAACTTCGTTATAGTCACCCAACATTATCCATAAGCCCATTATTGATTTTTTTGCCACCAATAAATCCTCCCACATTCTTCTTCTATTAGCTTTGATCGTTGACCCGTATATATTCACAAAAACCAACTCCACATCAGACCCTACTAACCTTCCTTTTAACAGTATAAAATTTTGATTTTTTACTTCTGACTCCTTTTTAAACACTTGTGGATTCCATAAAGATAATAACCCCCCAGATCGTCCCTCCGCATCTACTTTAGAGAATTCAAAACTAGATTTATCCCAGAATCTTCTAATTTTGTTTATGGATAAATCTCTAAACTGGGTTTCCTGTAAAGATAAAAAAGATAAATTGAACTTACCTAGAAGACTTCTCACTTCGGCTTCTTTCCCCACACCCCCCCCCCCCCCCGGCTCCTTTTATGTTAATCGATCCAAAATTCATTGCTAAATAACATCCTCCTGGTCTGCCACTACCGAACACCTGACCATCGATTCGTATCTTTGCAAATCGGCCCCAATTTGTGACCCTACTTTAATTGTTTCCTCAACTTCATCATTCACAAGTTTATCCTCCGTCTCATTGGTATCGACATCCCCTATCTTTGGTGAATTACTTCCGCTTGATTGTTGCAGCTCCGTTATAACCTCTTCATCCCACTCCGAATCTACTCCATCTTCTAAACTATCACCATTGAACTCGTGACAATTTAGATCCTCCTCTGTAATTGTAATTCTGAATTTCCTTTTGCTTTTCCTCTTATTAGCTTTCTTCTTCTTAAAAAGAAACTTATTTTTTGGTCTTCTCCTAGAATCATCAGAAATTTCGATATTAAGATTAGGAATTTTACTCTTACCTACCACACTTTGAGGTTTGAGAGAGATGGACCGGGCTTCTGCCAAAGTGATTCTTTTTCTTTTCTTTTGGGCTACACCTTCAGGCCCACAAGTTATTGGAGTATTGAATAATTCATCAGAACACCCATTCTCCGGAATTAAGGGCCCACCATTTGTTATTGGCTCCACACCATTTAATGGCGTCGCATTTACATTAACATTGGTTCCATTGACTTGGACATCCTCGTACTGTGGTCCACCAGACTGTTCGAAATCCCCATCTAACTTTTCAGTTTCCACCTGTTCGTCTTCCACCTGTCCGTTCTCCGGCGGCCTTTCTGGTACCGGAACTGATCCATCACCATACTCTGTTTCCATAGAATCCGGTTGTTTCTTATCCTCTTTTATCTCCTGTTCTTCGTTAACCTCTTGTGTGAACGTCGGAGTATCCGTTTGATTCCCCTCGTTTACGAATTCCGGTACCCAGTGTTGATTGAACTCTGAGACCCACACATCGAACAGCTTGTTCTTCCAGTTGATCGTAATTTTGTCTTCGATTGTAGTTCCGCTCTTAACTAGTACACCGATCATCTCCTCATTAAAACATGCATCGTCTTCATCTGCATATGATTTTCTTATGACTCTCCCGTATCTTTCGCTGATACACTCGAAGACAGCATCCATCCAAAGCTCCAGAGGAACTCCTCTTATTCTTAGCCACGCGATTCTCTCAAATGGCATTTCTTCTCCGTGCCATTTTGATATACTGTTCAACCATTCTACCCAAGTTTTCTCATGTTCCATCAGTTTCCTGTCCATCTCCGCTCTCGAATCAAAAATAATTATTAACTTCATTCCACCAATATAGCGAACCTGTGAATTCTTCAGACCCAGAATAATCTTCATTCGGCTAACCCCTCTTAATGCCTCGATGCCTTTCAAATCACCAATTATGGACCTGCCATTCCATTTTTTGAGTGGCATGGATTCATTTGCAAATGATAAACAGTTCTCCTTCTCTTGTTTCGGCGACTTACTCGCTGCTACATCTGCCCAGGACACCCCATGTCTCAAGTAACCTTGTCTTGAGGACTCCGGCTGATCATACACTACATTCACCGGATCCTTTCTTTTTTGCGCCCACACCTTATTCTGTCATTGTCCCTTCTTTGTAACCTTTACGAACCTTGCCACATTTTCTCTTACCTTCCAACCGAAAAACGTCATTTGGCTCAGAGCTTTAACCATTTTATCAACGTCCTTTACTTTAATGAACCTTAAGAATCCGAATCGATTTCTTCATTTATCCAACTTCTTCGCAATGTAAGCATCTACAATATGTCCGTAGCTCTTACATTCTGTCCACAGCTCACCGTCGGTAATATGGGGGTGTAGGTTTGAAACGTAAAAGGTTATTGCTTTCTCCTTTAATAGTTCATCACTGTTGTCACAATTAACTTCATTTGTATTATTTTTGTCCGACCGACCGCATGGGGTTTCAATCTCTCCTTCCTCTCTTTCCATAATGGAGCAGGCAAAAAAAATCAAACCGATGGGTATGTTAAGTTTTACATAAAACGTCATATATTTGGTGACAGTTCTTGTACTATTAAAGAAGAGAGGGACTGATGACAGTGAAGATTGGGACAAGAGATCCGATTAGGATTTTTAATTTATTTCCTTCCCTTGTATTTTTTTTTTCTGTGGTTGAAATATAATTTAACAATAGTAAAACGCCAAGATACCACAAACGCCAAAATGTTTATAAAAAATAATAGAACAATATGCCATCTTGTTTAAAACCCCTTGGAAAACGCCATTCAAATTGATTTACTGCCCCCTGGGTTCCAATGGCATACGATGTGAATAAACGCCATAAACGCCAAAATGTTGATACAATGAAACCATTAAAACACCATTAATTATTGAATTTGGTTAACGCCAAAAATCTTAAAAACCAAAAATTAAAACAACATTGGGAAAAGTGGAACTGGAAAAGCAGAAGATGAAAGGACAAAAAAGCCCCTCCACCCTTTTCTAAGCGGCGTGACACGTGTTGGGCCAGGAAGCGTTCTCACCGTTCTCACACTTTTGAGCGTTTTCTCCCGATCCCGTTTCTATATAATATAATGATAATAAGGAATAGATTTAATTTTGTTAGCTTTACAAATAATATTATCTTTAATTTAAAATTGATGAGAGGCATTTATCGAAAAAAATTCATCCAAATTTGACTTTCTTTTTATATGAAATATTTGTATTTAATTTATAGTTTATTTATCCTATATATAATACTAATGGTAATTTGTATTTTCAAAATAAACAAATCTAACTTGTGTGCTATTTACCATTGATGTAATTATTTATCTTATTATTAAATTAATATATGGTGTAGCGTGTGAATATATGAATATTAGGTTATTATATTGTCGGGATTAGCATTTGGCAACGAATATTGGTGGTACTGAATTTCTCTAGTATTAATAGATATTATTCCGGTTGACTATTTATTAAACAAACAAATATTAAAGAAATATCATAATGAATATGAATTTCTCTGGTATTTTGAGGAAGTTAATGAAAATGAAGAGTTGCAAAATTGTTTTTGTTAATTGGCATCCATCAATCTTCGTCATAATAACATTTATCGATGTATTATATTATTACGTCAGTAATCTTTGAAACCACCTGAGCTGCTAGGTGGTTATATGAAAGAAGATCAAACGCTCAAATTCGTTGTTCTTCTTATAAAGCTACCAACGTCGATACATAAAAACATCAGTTTCTTTTTTTATTATTCGCGAGTTTTATTTTTATTATATAATGCAACACATGTAAAATAACAAAAAATACAACATATGACTATTTTTTATAGGTGATAAGGAAAGAACTTTCTATCTAACATTTCAAATACTATAATATATATTACCTTATACGTGTATACGTTATTAATGTGTTTTTTAACTTTAATTTTTCAATGTGTGTGTGTATGTGTGTGTGTGTGTGTGTCAATTTATTTCTTGCAGTTTGTACTCGGGATAATGCTTAAAACAACGCTGTTGACATGCCTAAATTTTACAAGTTGTTGTTGGATTATCATAGATCCAATATGATACCTAAAACAACAAAATCTAAGAAGATAACATCATCAAACTTTTTGAAATGTTACGTATAATCTACAAAATAGAACACAAGCAACACCATTTACCAATAAAACAATATTTACAAATTTATGACTTCTTTGTATATTTTCTTAGTACATTTATATTCACGTTATTGGATTTTATCACCCCCAATTATCGGCATTTGGCCGTTGCCACCCGCAACTAATACTTTGACACCCGGCACCCCCAACTTGACTTTTTGTTTTCAATGGCACCACCCAGTTATATCTGCACTAACTGGGTTTGTTTTTTGTCCGACGTGGCACAGGTTTGCTGAGTTGGAGATTATTACGTGGCGATAATGTGTCATATCCCTCCTCTCCTTCCTTATAACACAGAAAGTCCCCATTTATTCCCATCATCCATTTTACATGAAAAAAATGCAATCCATATCCACTTTCTTGATCAGTTGACACCTTCCACAAAACAAAATACTCATATTTTTTCATGGACCGTTTTCAGTGTCGATGTCTAGTGTTTTCTTCACTCCATTTTTTTGAACTTCTTTTTTTAATCTTTCCACGAATCCGATATTAGATTCCTCAGTTTAGCTCAAATGACCTAAATTCCGTGATTATAGACATTCGATAATTCTAGAATCATTGTTTTAGTGTTTGACCACTTGTAAGTTGACTTAAAATTTGAAGATGCTTGTTGAAGTAGCTTAAACAAAAAAATCTGGATCTCGTTATCTACTGTTCAGATCTAGAATGCACCGGCGGATCTGCTTAACTACGACGGACCTACAGGTACATTACGTTCCGAATCAGCACGTACACTAGAACGTACCGGCGGATCTGCTTAACTACGATTAGTTTCAAAACAGAGCTACAGGTACATTACGTTCCGAATCAGCTTCTCCAGTAATTGATCTGCTTAACATCGACAGAGAAATTGTTGAAATATCATCTGCCGGAGCTGAACATACCGGCGGTTACAACACCTAA
Organism: Helianthus tuberosus; assembly: GCA_030545235.1. Lineage (NCBI taxonomy): Eukaryota > Viridiplantae > Streptophyta > Magnoliopsida > Asterales > Asteraceae > Helianthus > Helianthus tuberosus. The sequence goes on along the minus strand of JARYGA010001261.1, from coordinate 2,165,338 downwards.
CCATTCTGTTGGCCGGAAATGTTCGAATCTGGCATCGCCAGTGATGAAGATGAAGAACCGATGAAGATGATGATGATTTGATTTTGTATGTTGATAAGGGGTTGAAGATGAAGATGATGTTGCCTTCTCTACATGAAGATGCAAAGGAGCAATGTTTTAAAAACCGGTTTTTAAATCATACCGGGATGGCCTTAAAAATGGTTCAACCGGTAGAACCGGGTTGTACCGGGTGGTTCAACCGGATGAACTAGTTAACTCTATAATTTCATAGATGCATACGTACATGAATTATATTGATATAACTTATCAGTTTTAATTTTTTTTTTCACTAACATAATAAATTATAATATAACTATTATCATGTCCTCTTTCTTTTTCAAGTTTCAAAATACAATCTTTCACATAACATCACTTTACCCGTATAGACATACATACATACATACATACATACATACATACATACATACATACATACATACATACATACATACATACATGGAGAGGGAGATACATCGAATTGCTTCAAGTCTTTCACTTTTTGACCCACTTGTGGATCTATTTACTCTCAGATTATTTTACTGAAATAAGTAAAACTACCGATGAAGATGTAACTGGAAGCATGATGAAGATGGAGTGATGAACCGATGAAGATGGAGTTGAATCTTGTGGATGAAGTGATTAACCGTAAGTGATGATAGTTTTTAATGTTGAACGATGGTATATGTATCTGATAAAACTCCAGAATACTAAAAACCCAAACCAAATAACCATGGGCCGGTATCGGTATTACGGTTCAAACCGGTATACCGGATTTTACCGCTGGTACGAATCTTATGCCGTTTCACTTATTTACCAGGGTGTTTCGTACCGGATTTGCACACCTTTAAAGTTTATACAAATTGTATTTGTTACATCCGTGTATTACACCAGAAATAACCTAGTTGAAGAAACACTAAACTAATTAAGAGGTTAATCGGTTTGGTTTATGTCCCTATCATAGTGGTTAATCTTCTTATGGGTATTCTGAGCTTCTTAATGGTCTTCTAATCCTGCAAAACAGATCACCGTTACTCGCTAAGAGGGGAATATGGGGGTTTCCCTCTTAACCGGGCTCCGGCGTGAGAATAAGCGACCGTTTTGAGGAGATAAGTGTGTATTGAGAGTGAGAGTAGAGGGAGTCGAATGTTTAACCTGTGGACTGAGGTCTCTATTTATAGCCGGAGAGGTATAAGAGGATGTGGGCTGATGGGCCTTGGGCCGGAGGGCGACAACACAGGGGATATGCTCTTTGTCTCACTGGTGTCGACCGTTAGTTGATTCTGGGAGCTCCTTAGTGCTGGCGCACCGTGATTGGAGCCACGTGTCATGGTTGTCGGCCTGGCCGCCCCTCTGCCATCGGCAGGTAAGTGGAGATCGTGGGACAGGTGTCTCTGCCCTGTGATTGGTGCCACGTAGGCGTCCTTAAGTACTTTCTGTCTCCTTCATGTCAGACGATCGTGGAGCACGATTGAGCAGGACCAGAAGGACGCCGATTGGCCCTTTCATTCTGCCACTTGTACCTTATGTACTATCTGAAACAACGTTGCGCTGTAGCCATGCTTTATTCTTGCTGAACACGTGACTACCCCGCGCAGGGTATGGGTTACTGAATGTTCCTTCATAATGCTAAGTGTTGAAAGTGGAGCTTCCTATTGCTCAGGCCTCGCGCCAGGTCAAAGATTGGTGAAGCAGCCCGCGCGAGGTTAGCAATAAGCCACGCTTTGAATATGGAGTATGGTCCTTCGCGCGACCTGAATAAAGGTTTGCGCGGCTTTTTTGGGACCCTACCCCTTCAAGTCCCCCCAGTCCAGTGCTGCACCATGCGCGAGGCAAGTGGTTGGAGCTCTGGACTTAGAAAAAGAAAGTTGTAGAATATGCTTGTTTTTTTATTGGTAGGCGCGCGCGTGCAAATGTATTGAAAATTGTTACCGTGCGACTACATATCTGGTAGCTGATGATGCTTTGTTTTGTGTTGATGGCGCGCGGATGCCTTGGGTAACCATGCATCTTGCGCGACATGGGTAACTTCTGCATTAAGTTTCTCGAAATTTGGGCGGGAAAATCCTCGAAATTTGAATTCTGACAGGTTGGTAGGAAACGTCGTTGATAGCGACGTTTGAGTTAACCGCTTACACGGCTGTCATCAAGTTGCCTCTGACGGTTCCACTTTCCATCAGGAGAGTGAGGCCCACGCGCGCGTGGTAACCGTCACTCTAGGATTCTCGCCTTACGTGGCGTCTTCTGGTTGGTCACGTGCGCGGCGAAATCGGCACGTTTACCCATCGCATTAAATGCGATGTGTATATATATTCGACGGAAGGGGCGAAGTCCTTACTTCTTTCTACTGTTGCTACCTTTTTCTCTCTATTCGTTTTCTTCAAATCTTCAAGCTCTGTAGCAGATCTTCAAGATCTTTCTTCATATCTTAAAGTTCTGTAGCAGATCTTCAAGATCTTTCTTCATATCTTCAAGTTCTTCTTCCGGAATATTCTTAGTTTCACCGTCAAATACCTATGGCTGAAGAACATCAGGAGGAAAATCCTGGTGAGGAGGGTCCACTTCGTGTCCTGAAGTGGGATCTGGGTTTATTCGAACAAATCACCAGGGGCTTTCGGTTTCCACCGGAATGGGATGCCAGATATCCCGGCCAAAATCAGACTGCTGCCGACGCACCGCCGGGATATATTACCCTTTTCGAAGACTTCTTCTTGCAGGGCAACTTCCGGTTGCCGGCGACACACTTTATGGCCCATATACTGCAGTATTATGGGTTTCATATTTCTCAGATGAGTCCACCAGGGATGGTGAGGGTTCATCACTTCGAATTCTTATGTCGATCTCATGATGTCGAGCCGACGGTTGAGAGATTTAGGGCATTCTACCAGTTGATCCGGAACATGGGATTTTACTCTTTCGGCAACCGAGGTGGTGCGAAGAAGATTTTGTTAAACCCACCCAAGAGTTTCCATGATTGGAAACAGAAGTTTTTCTTTATTCGCGAGGAGGTGATTCCTATCGCCATGACCTTCCGTCCATGGACTCAAGTTATCGAGAAGGAAGAGTTGGCGATTCCTAAGAAGGAAGATTGGTATGTGAAGCTCACTGCAACCCCTAACCATGTGTTTGGGGAGAATATCCTTGTTGCGGCGCGAATGAGTGACCAATGGCCGCCTGAGAGTGAGGAAGTGCCCATCTTGAAGTTCCAGGAAAAAGGTTAGCTATTTCATTAATTGTTTGTATTTCTGCCTTCGTATTGCTCAACTTGTTGAATTTGTAATGTAGAGGCGCGCCTTTATCAAGCGGCTTTCCCCACATTTGGTGGGTCCATGGGAGTGCGCCCGCTGGCAGCAGGGGAGCAATATTGGTACGAGGAGATCCAGGGCAACTTCATGTATCCAATTGCTGGAGCGTTTGCCGATCCGCCCTCAACTACTGAAGGTGCGCATATCCCTAACCCTCGTCCCTTGCGCGCTTTGACTTTTGCTGGGAAAGAGATTGTCTATCTTTCCAGCGAGGAGTCTGTGGGATCATCAAATGGAGAGCTAAGTTCCTGGTCTAACATCTTTGCAGGTGTGTTGCGTGACTTGGGAATTGACCCTGAGGACAAGAAGAAAAAACCTGTGAAGAGGAAGAAGGCTATCACTTAGATCCTGAGGTGACTAGCAAGGGGGCTGGGAGTAGTCGCGCAGCCGTTCATGTTGCTGACAAAGGTATTCCTCGCCTTCGTCAAAGTAACTTGGAAGATTACGTTATTATTAGTGACTCATTTGAAGGTTTATCGCGCATAGGCGAGAAGAGAACTGGAGCTGCTGGTTCAAGAAGCTCAGGGAGCGCGGGCTCTCGTAACCCGGATGCTGGGGCTACTCCCTCCTCCGTTGCGCATGATGAAGAGGAGGAAGAAGAAGACGAAGAAGAAAACTCTGCTGAAAAGTTGTTGGGCAGGAAGAGAAGTAGGACTGAAACCACCGCTGGTGGATCTGTCGCGCCGAAGGCTGTCGTGGTTCCGTTGATTGGGAAGCAGAGCAACCTACGCTCCCTTTACAGATTTTCTCCTGGTTAGTTTTCCTTAGTTTCTTGCTCCTTGTTGCTTTCTCTTTCTAACACTTAGCTTCTGCAGAGGCCAAGAAGAAGACCCCAGAGAAGAAGGGTGTCACGTTTACAGATCCTTCAGAGCCGGCGCAGAAAAGGCCTAAGGTTACCATCAAACCTTTCAAGACTTCTGTGGTAGAGTCTGAGAAGGATTAACAGGCTGCTGAGGGTGAGAAGGAGAAAGCTGTTGAGACGGAGAAGAGAAAAGCTGAGGAGAGGAAGAAAGCTGAGGAAGACAAGAAAAAGAAAGCTGACGAGGAGCGTAGGAAGAAGGCTGATGAAGAGAAAAAGAAGAAGGCTGAGGAAGAGAAGAAGAAGAAGAAGAAGAAAGCCGATGAGGAGAGGAGGAAAAAAGCTGAGCAGGAGAAAGAAAAGAGGACTGCTGAAAGAGAGAAGGGACCTGCAGTTGAGAAACCTACTCACCCAGCGCATCCTCATTCTCCTCAACATTCTGTTAAAGTGACTTCTGCTGGGGATTCGGGTCCATACGCTTCTGGTGGCGCGAGTTCTGGTGGTGCTGGGGGATATACCGCAAATAATTGGTCCAAAGGATACCCTCGGCGATATTTATTATAAGACTTATACCGAGGAAGAGCGTGGGAATGCTCCCCACCGAGCTCCCTGGAGTTTGAAGCAGAAGGACACTTTTGAGGATTTTGCCCCTTGCCGCGACTGGTTCTTGAATTCTATCCCTCCTGGTGAGGTTAACCGCCAGAAGGCGCTGACTCACGATGCGCTATATGAAGCGTTTGTGGTTGGGGAGGCCAATACTCTCTCTGCCAGCCACCAAATTGTGCGTGAGTGGCGCACCATGATCAGGGAGCGGTCAGATTGGGAGAACTATCGCCAGCGGCTTGTGAGGTAGGTGAAGGAGTTCGAGAAGGCTAATGCCAAGTTTGACGCAGAGAAGGCCAAGTTTGAGGCTGATAGAAAATTAGAAGAATGGGGGCGCGAGGGCCTGAGGAGCAAGCTTCGAGCTGCCGAAGACATGCTGGCGAAAGAGAAGGCGGAATGGAAGAAGATATGTGAGAAGAATAACCAGCGCGCTTATGCTGCCCGCAATAAAATTACGGAGCTTGAGGGTAAGGTAGCTGAACTGACCAGCAAGGTTGAGAATGTGCAAGCTGCTAAGGAGCAAGCTGAGGTTTGTAAAATGTTTACCCTCTTCCTGTGTTTTGTTTGCATAACCGCCTAAGTCTTTTGCCCTTTGTAGGTTAAGCTGGGTGAGGTGAAGGCACAGCTGTCTGGTAAAGACAAGGATTTGATTGCCAAGGACGTCGAGATTGCTGAGTTGAAACGTCGCCTTCAAGAGCAGGTTGACAGAAGCGAGTCCTTGGAAATCGACCTTGAAGCCGAGAAGGTTAAGGCTGCTACTGCTGAGGAGGCCAAACAAAAAGCTGAGGAAGCGCGAGACATTAGCACATCCGCTCTCAATGTGGCGCAAAACAACTACTACGAGGCTCAAGGCATCGTTGATACTTTGGTCTCCGAGGCTGAATGGTTGCGCGGTAGGGGATTAGTTCTGGTATGATTTTCTTAACTTTGGCTTTACTTATCAAAACCTGGTGTCTTATGTATCGCGTGTGTTGTAGATGGCCAACTCCATCTTAAATGCTGGAGAATTGGATAAAGCCGTTGCTGCTCTGATAGATGCTTCTCGCGCGGTTGGTCACCGAGGCGGTTATCTGGAGTGTGCGCAACATGCTACAGAGGTTTTTGGACAGGAGTTTGACACTAGTCACTGCTCAGTGACCGATCAAGCTGATGCTGAGTTGGTTCGCGCTGAACATGCTTATGACCATCTATCACTGCCTTTGATGGATCTGGTTACAGATGCACTGAAGCATGACGATTGGTGCCAACGGTTAAAGACCATCTTTGATCCACCAGAGACCCGTTGAGCTATCGGATAAAGAGGAGCCAGTTGGTGATGATGGTGGAAACGATGGCGATGATGATAAGCATGGCAATGATGATGGTGGAGACAGCTTTGAATAGGTAGTGTTGACAGGCCTTATGCCTTGTAAATTTTTTGTTGTGCATGTAATGGTCGCGCTTGTTTTGGATCAATATGAATGATAGTTGGTTTTTATACAATTGTTGCGCGGTTGCGCTTATTAATTATGATATTTATGTTTATTCTCTGTCCCGTTACAATTATTGCACTGTTTTTAGAAACTTTGGTTAAGTTAGCGCGAATAAATGTAAGTGTGGCTCTTGTGCGAGTGTAACTGCCCGGTCTCGCGCTATGTTCGCGGAGGACCTTGGAGGCATAACTCAAGAGCTCGTAATTTACTGAAGTGTTTTCATGCTAATCAAAAGTTTAACATGCATTTGTAACGTAAGGGTCTTCGCGATAAAGGAAAACATGTCGTATGCTTTCATTAGTTGAGAAACAGGCGCTTAGGCCAACATACATTGCATATAAGTAACATAAGGGGCGTTTAGCCAACATAGGAAATTAAAAGGCGCGTGGCCAACATTAGTGAGGAAAGGCGCATGGCCTAGAATAGTTACATATAGCACTTGCGCAGTTGTTGCGCATTCCATGTGCGCGGGATGATGTGTCCATCCAAGGTTCGCAATTTGTATGCCCCTTTTCCTAGCACTTCGTGAACCAAGTATGGGCCTTCCCATTTGGGTGCTAGTTTTCCTGGGCGTTCAGCGTTTGAAGCTTTGTTGTCTCGGAAGACGTATTCTCCTGGAGTGAAGGTACAAATGCGGACTCTCGCATTGTAGTACCTTTCCAGTTGTGTCTTGTACTTTGCTTCTTTAATACGCGCAATCTCACGTCTTTCTTCCAGTAAATCCAAATCGAGACGCCGCTCTGCTTCATTATCAACCGTGTTGACTGCTGTCAAGCGCGGTGAGGGGAGTCCAACTTCCGCCGGGATAACAGCCTCCGAGCCGTATACTAGGCTAAAAGGAGTTTCGCCGGTGCTTGTCTTCAGCATGGTTCGGTGAGCCTACAGGATGCTTGGGAGCTCATCTACCCAGCCTCTTCTTTTTGTGCCCAATCGGGCTTTTATCCCCTCGACAATACTTTTGTTAACACTTTCCACTTGACCATTGCCTTGAGGATGCGCAACAGAGGAGAAGGTATGCTCAATCTTCATTTCCTTCATCCAATTTTGAAGATCCTCAGAAGCAAAATTGGTACCGTTGTCTGTGACGGTTTTGAGTGGAAGACCAAATCTGCAAATGATGTGCTCCCATATAAACTTGCGCACCATCATTGCAGTGGTTGAGGCGAGAGCCTTGGCTTCCACCCACTTAGTAAAATAATCAACGGCCACGATTATGAACTTCACGGCTCCCGGAGCATCAGGGAAAGGTCCCACCATATCAATTCCCCACTGCTGAAAAGGCCAAGCAGTGGATACAGGGATAAGATCGTTCTTTGGTCGCGGGGTTTTTGGAGAGTGTCGCTGACAAGAGTCACATTTGCGCAGCTCCTTCAGAGCGTCGACATGCATCCCTGGCCAATAATATCCAGCGTTCATAATCTTCGCGACAACCATGCGTGGTCCTGCATGGATGCCATAGATTCCTTCGTGAATCTCCCTGATCAAGTAATTCGCATCTTGGGGGTCCACGCAACGTAGAAGTGGCCCTAAGAAGGATTTCCGGTATAAGATACCACCATTTATCTCATAATGCAAGGCTTTATTTTGAATCTTCCTTGCCTCTGCTTTGCTCTCCGGGAGTATTCCTTCTTGCAGATATTGAATTATAGGGGTCATCCAAGATGGCTGCCCTATTTCGATCACATTTACCCGGCGCAGCAGGACTGATGGATTTTTGAGTACTTCAATCCTTACATATTTGGCGAGATGTTGAAAGGAAGTTGAAGCGAGCTTGCTCAAGGCGTCTGCTGGTTTGTTTTCGGAACGATTGATGTGAACTACCCTGTATGACTTGAATTGCTGAAGCAATTATTTCGCCTGATCCAAATATAAGGCCATAACTTCGCCTTTTGCATCATGGATTCCGTTGATTTGACTGGCGATCAAAAGCGAGTCGACATGTGCTTGTAGATTTTGAGCCCCCATTTTTATGGCGAGACGTAAGCCTGCCAGGAATGCCTCATATTCCGCCTCGTTGTTGGTGTTCTTGAAATCCAACTTGATGGCGTATGTAAATTCATGCTTCTCCGGGCTAACGAGGCGCAATCCGGCTCCCGAGCCATCCTCGTTTGAGGCCCCATCAGTGTACAGCATCCATAACTCGTTTGACGTGTCTTGTATGGGAGTCTCGACAATCTCACAGTCCTTGATTTTATCCGCTGCGACTTCTGTGACGAAATCCGCCAGAACTTGACCCTTGATGGCTGGGCGCGGCCTGTACAAGATGTTGTGGCCCCCCAGCTCGATCGCCCACTTTGCTAACCGCCCAGACGTCACTGGTTTTTGCAATATCGTGCCGATGTGAAAGTTGGTGAGCACCGTGATCACGTGCCCTGTAAAGTATCTGCGCAGCCTTCTAGAGGCATGGAGTAATGCAAGTTCCAACTTTTCCATGGTTGAATATCTTGTTTCTGGGTCAGTGAGCACCCTACTGACATAATAAATTGGAGTTTGTACTCCGTCTCTTTCTACCATCAATACCGACCCTACTGCCTTATCCGAAGAAGACAAGTACAATATGAGTGGTTCCTTCTCGTACGGCGCGGTCAGAGTAGGGAGCTGTATTAAACATTCCTTCATCTGCTGGAATGCAGCTTCTTCCTCGGGTGTCCACTTAAACTCTTGCTTTTTTACGCAGTTGCGCAAGGTGCTGATAAAAGGATATGACTTTGCAGCGTGATTTGATAAGAAACGGTTTAGCGCGGCTAGACGGCCGGCTAATCGTTGCATCTCCTTGATTTTTTTGGCGATGGCATTCGTTCTATTGCTTGAACCTTCTCTGGGTTTACTTTAAAGCCGCCGTTTGTGACTATGAAGCCCAAAAACTTCCCTTCTTCCATACCAAAGGAACATTTGGCAGGATTCAACTTCATGTTCACACTTCTCAATGAGTTGAACGTTTTCTCAATATCTTTCAGCATTTGGTCCTCTTCGGGACTCTTGATTACCAGATCATCAATGTAGACTTCGATGTGTTTCCCGATATCATCAGCGAAGATTTTATCCATCAGGCGCTGGTAAGTCGCGCCGGCATTCTTGAGACCGAACGGCATCTTTGTATAGCAGAAGATGCCGAGATCGGTTCTGAAAGCTGTCTTGTCTTCATCTTCGAGCTTCATCTGAACCTGATGGTACCCCTTGTAGCAATCTAAGAAGCATTTCCATCTGTATGGTGCGAGAGAGTCTATCTTTTTGTCGATCTTAGGCAAAGAGTAGCAGTCTTTGGGACATGCCTTGTTGAGATCGGTATAATCTACGCACATTCTCCATCCTCCATTTGACTTCTCCACCATTACGGGGTTTGCCACCCAACTTTTATAGCGCACCTCTCGAAGGATTCCCGCTTTTAAGAGTTCACATACTTGCTCGTTCATCGCCTTGGTCTTATCCGCTCCTAAACTGCGTCTTCTTTGCACTTTTGGTTCGACAGAGGGATAAGTATTTAGACAATGCTCGGTAATGTCGCGCGGGACACCGGTCATGCCGGCCGGAGTCCAGGCGAATATATCCATATTCCTGAACAGGAGTTGCTTGAGATGCGTTCTGATGCTTGGTGAGATTGCATGGCCTATCGTCACCGTTTGCTCCGGGTATTTGCGGTTTAACACCCATTTCTCTGGCTCGGTTGTTGAAACCTTCGCCGCTTTTGTTGGGCGCATCTCTTCTATTGACATTACTTCTTTCTTGGCATAGATAATTGCCACCCCCGTCTCAGTTGGAAACCCTATCGCTGAGTGGGGCGTGGAAGTTATCATGTTCAGTTCGCCTTGCGTTTCTCTCCCAATCAACACATCATGCCTCGATTTGACAGGCATCACCATGAAGTTTACATTCGTTGTTCTTGTATGTTTCCCGTCCGATAGTGTGACGGGGAAACTGATTTGGCCAAGTGGGAAGACCATCTCGTTGCAAAATCCTGACAGAGGATAATCAACCGGTTCAAGTCTCGCTTTGTCTTCATCATCAAACTGATTAAAGCATTGCTCATAGATGATATCAGCTGTACTTCCCGGGTCAATGAAGACATAGTCAGTTTCATAATGGCTGATAATACCGGTGATGACGATGGGTCGCGTGGCGCGAGGACCCCCGCGCACCACCGGGAAAATGACCTGTTGCTCTTGCCATGACGGCTCGTAGGGTCGCTTGCTTTTATCTTTCGCGATATATCTTGGCCCGTTGACCATGTGCGTTTCCAAACGTCTAACTTTTTTTCTCTCTTCCATCATCGTTGCGCTGGATATGACGTGTCTCTTTGCGCACATTCTTTACCAGATGGCCTAGTTTTCCGCTTTTCAGCGCTTTCTCGATCTCTTGACGTAAGCTGATACCGTCATCTGTAAGATGGCCTGTATCCTTGTGAAAATCTCAGTACAAGTTCGGGTCTTGGCCCTTCTTGTTCGTCATAGGCCTTGGAGCCTTGAAGTCGTGATTCTCCGTCATTAACACCTCTTTTGGTGTCTTTATGAGCGGAGTCCAATGCTTTTCTCGGTTGTCATCCCTGACTGCTTTTCGATACCCGATTCTATCAATTGTTTCGCGCGCATCTTCTCTATAGCGCGGCCTCTCTTCATGGCCCCTTGATCTTCTTGATTTCCAATCGTTACTTTTGTGCTTGTTGCGCTTGCTGTTATCGCGCGAGTTTCCCTTGGAAAATCGATCTTCAATATAAGAGTTGTTGTTACCGGCCAGTGACTCTTCAGTTTGCGCGACTATTTTCGCGGCTTCCATGAGCTTATCCCATTCTTTGGGCATTTCATCTTTCCCAGTGATAGTTCTGATGAGACTATCACAGCGAATGGCTTTCTTGAAGTGGCAGCACATGAGTTGTTCACTTACGCCACCAATTTCCAAACACTCCTTGTTGAAGCGAGTGATGAAATCTTCTAGACCGTCGTTCTCTCTACGCCAGATGTCCGCTACCTCGGCTGTATCGCGCTGGTAACGTCTCTGCTGGCTGAAGTGATTCACAAACTGTGTCCTGAAATCAACCCATGACTTGATCTTTCCCGGAGGGAGGCTGTCGAACCAAGCGCGAGCAGCCCCTGTAAAAGTTTGAATAAACAGATGGCACCACATGGGCATATTCCATCCTCCCATGCAACCAACGCTTGTGAAAACTCTGACGTGATCATCAGGATCAGTCAATCCATTAAATTTTCCAACTGTCGGAGGTAATTTCTCTCTTGATAGCGGCGCCAGCGCGATCTTTGGAATGAACTTTGAATGTTCTGCAGCTTCAGCTGGTCGATAGGCGAGGTGAAAGTCTCGCTCTGCCTCTTCGGTGTACCCTACGTGTTGTCTTGGTTTGTAGTATTCATGGTTCCTCTGCAAACGATTGAAGACTGACGAACCCTCATCATCCTGCCAAGTTGGATCATTCGGGTCAGTATCCTCCCATTCATTGTTCATGTTGCGCGGCGTGAGCCGGCTATGAACTGGACCTCTTTGGACGTGTGACGGATAGTCATAATAGCTTTCTGTCTCTCCCCGTGTATCGCGCGTGTCATGCACGCTTAGCCTTCTCGTAGGGGGAGGTATGTTAGCTCTTCCTTGGGTGTTTTGCTGTGGGGGTATCTGGCGCGCCCCTGACTCTGTCCTTGGGGTGTAACCAAGGACGGTTCTGCCGTTAAGACTGCTTGCTGTGCGCTCAAAGATTGATACGCCGCATTAATGGTGGCAATTTGCTTGGCGTACCACGAGGCTGGAGTTTCGCCCTCTGGTCGCCCTAATAGCGCCGAAATGTTCTGAGGTGGAGCTGGGTTTGAAGGTCCAGCGCCATTGTTTACTGGGGTTACCGTCTGAGTGATGCGGGTGATGCTCCCGCGGGGTCCCCCAGTGTTGGTTACGTCGATTTCACCGATTTCTTCTATAGGTTGGGCTTGGACGTTTTGAATGTCCTCCCCCAACACTGCGTTGGATTTTGCTCCAAAACTAAACTCAGGGATGATTCCTTGACCAGCCATGATCGAAGGACAAAACAACGAAAACTCAGAAAAAAGAAGATGAAAGTGATTTGTAGAAAACCGGTGGGCGCCAATGAAGAAACACTAAACTAATTAAGAGGTTAATCGGTTTGGTTTATGTCCCTATCATAGTGGTTAATCTTCTTATGGGTATTCTGAGCTTCTTAATGATCTTCTAATCCTGCAAAACAGAACACCGTTACTCGCTAAGAGGGGAATATGGGGGTTTCCCTCTTAACCGGGCTCCGGCGTGAGAATAAGCGACCGTTTTGAGGAGATAAGTGTGTATTGAGAGTGAGAGTAGAGGGAGTCGAATGTTTAACCTGTGGACTGAGGTCTCTATTTATAGCCGGAGAGGTATAAGAGGATGTGGGCTGATGGGCCTTGGGCCGGAGGGCGACAACACAGGGGATATGCTCTTTGTCTCACTGGTGTCGACCGTTAGTTGATTCTGGGAGCTCCTTAGTACTGGCGCACCGTGATTGGAGCCACGTGTCATGGTTGTCGGCCTGGCCGCCCCTCTGCCATCGGCAGGTAAGTGGAGATCGTGGGACAGGTGTCTCTGCCCTGTGATTGGTGCCACGTAGGCGTCCTTAAGTACTTTCTGTCTCCTTCATGTCAGACGATCGTGGAGCACGATTGAGCAGGACCAGAAGGACGCCGATTGGCCCTTTCATTCTGCCACTTGTACCTTATGTACTATCTGAAACAGCCTTGCGCTGTAGCCATGCTTTATTCTTGCTGAACACGTGACTACCCCGTGCATGGTATGGGTTACTGAATGTTCCTTCATAATGCTAAGTGTTGAAAGTGGAGCTTCCTATTGCTCAGGCCTCGCGCCAGGTCAAAGATTAGTGAAGCAGCCCGCGCGAGGTTGGCAATAAGCCACGCTTTAAATATGGAGTATGGTCCTTCGCGCGACCTGAATAAAGGTTTGCGCGGCTTTTTTGGGACCATACCCCTTCACTAGTATATATATATTCTTTACATACAAATGCTAATGGAATTATAGAAAGAATATTATTTTTCAACAGAAGGGTGAGTTAGGCGGTTAAAAAGAATATCTATCCATGTAGTTGTCACCAGAGGACGTTTGGTTGGTCATTTCCACAACGATGTGGCTTTTATGGAAAAATCAGAAATGATAAGATTTTCTCCAATAAGCCTGCTTCGGTGGATAAGGTGTTCGTGGATATCTCAACTCAAGCTTATGCATGGGTCGCTAATAGAGCCAAAAACATCAAAAGTTGATTGCGAAAAATGGCAGGGTAACCCGTTGTCCGGGTCAAACTATAATTTAGGATGGTCGCTTGTTTGATTTGATCTGTGTTTTTTCTATTGGGCTGTTGTTAATTATCCCTCGTTCTTGGTGCTTGTATTCGGGCTATTGCTAGTCAACTGCTAGCTAGTCACTTTGAACATATTTCATTGTTGCTCTTTAGAAAAAAAATAACTAAACGAGGAAAAATAGAGGTTTATGCATTGTCTTCTTTTTTATTTGTATTCATAGCTTTTTTTTTTTTTTTTTTTTTTTTTTTGACCCGGTCAATAGAGAAGGCAACATCTTTGTCATCTAAGTCCTTAAATATCCTACATCTCCCCTCTTCACAATCATGGAAAAAATGTTCATCCTTGCCGGAAAACTGTTCTTATGGTTATTATGTTCTCTTTCCCTGTATTCAATCAACAACACCACTTTAGCTCAACCAAATATTTTCCTTGATTACGCCTGCGAATACACCGCTAACTATACCATAAACAGTACGTACCATAGAAATCTCAACACCGCCCTCTCTACCCTTCCCACCACCAATGACGGTTTTGGTTTTTACAACCTTTCCACTGGGCAAGGAAAAGATCAAGTATACTCAGCCGCCCTTTGTCGAGGTGACATCAACCCAGATGTGTGTCGGAGTTGTGTTAATGACTCTATTATTAGCTTGCCACAACGCTGCCCTAATCAAAAGCAAGCAGTAATCTACTACGACTACTGTTTGTTGAAATACTCCAACGACACTATTTTGGGAGTCCAAATAGGTTTCAAGCTTTCTTTTGGCCTGACCAACGTGGAAAATGCAACAGACATTGATCGGTTCAATGGTGCTTTGAGTCCACTATTGTCTAAGCTGAGAATTGAGGCGGCATCTGGCAGCAGCCTACTGAAATTCGCCAGCGGAAACACGAGTGTTCCAGATTTACCAACGATCTATGCGCTTGTGCAGTGTACTCCAGAACTGTCGGAGCAACAGTGTAGTGATTGCTTGCAGTTTCCAATGAATTTAATTCCAAATTCATCATTTAATGGGAAGCTTGGAGGACGAGTTATTCTACAGATGTGTAATTTTAGATACGAGACATATCGGTTTTTTAATCGGAGTACTCTGCTTGTCTTACCACCATCACCACCACCAATTTTACAGCCATTTCCGCCGGTCCAGCCGTCATCACCACCGCTGGGTATGAGCTATATTTCCTTTATAACAGTCATATATACTAACAAAATAAAATATACAGTGAAAAACTTAATCAGTTTACTTTCAAGTACGACTGAAACACTATGGTAATTGAATAATTGTATATTGATTTTCTATAACTATAGAACTATAATTCCTTAATCCATGTGGGTCAAAAGTAGAGGGTAGTTTATGTAAATAGTTTAAAGTTAGAATTAAAGGAAGTTATGAAGTACAAGGGCTAAAGGTGTCAAACCTACATCTAAAGAGATCGACGCCTTCATCAGACGCGACTCTTCCCAATGGGCGGCAATCAAGAAACAAGAAAAGACACACCTCTTCAAATCAATTAAAAGCAACAAGATCAAACAGACACAACCGTTTGTGAAGAGACACATCTATTGGATCGCACCTTTTAGATTAGTATAAATAGGATTAGTTATTTCAATTGTAAACATTCACTCATACATTCACAATCTGTATTCATTCAGAAATCAAAGGTTAGTTTGTGTTTATTCGTTCATTGTTATATTCATTGTATTCATCAAAAAGATTCTGGGCAACATTGGTATCAGAGCCTAGGGCTCAAATTCATTTCGGGAAGACGATCATCAAGCAGGTGGTTGAATTCCTTAACAATTCTGATCACGCAGGAGGCGTCGATTGGGTTGTTCTTCTTATGTTTTAACACCAATCACATCAAGCGGGTACGATTGTTGTTCGTTCGTTAATCGGTCATCAGGAGGGTGTTCGATTTTGATCCGATCATCACTGAGGGTGTTTGGATTCTGTATTTTTTTGTTAATTCAAACCACGGCAAGAGGCTACGATTCGGGTTAAGAAGACGAAGGCAAATCTGAGAAATTTGCATTCCGGTTTGAAGAAGCAATTGCAAATCAGAGAAGTTTGGGTTGTTTGAAATTTGCAAAAGAGACAAAATTTGAGAAGTTTTGTGGTTCGTTTTACTGCAAGTCATCAAAGCATCAAGAGGGTGTTCAGTTGTTAAGTTTAGTCGCAAATCAAGTGAATTTGGGGTTGATTTTTTGTTCGTGTTAAGACAGTCGCGAATCAAGCAGGCAGAAAAGAATAGAAAAAAACGCAGCCAAGAGGGTTGTTAAGAAAAGTCAGAAAACCGTGCGGAGAATCACGATAAGAGAAGTCGGAATTACGTCTGTTCGTAAATTCGAGGTTCTACGTTATATTTTTCTGGAATTTATATAAGGTTTAGAAATTGGTTTGATTCCGTTAGAAAGTTAGTGTGAATTTTGGAATCATAGACTTCGGTTTTAGGAGAAAACCAATGTGTAGAAAAGTGAAAATTGTTGGGAAAGAATTTATAGCAGATTCAGAAGGAGGCTCTGTAGGACCGGGTTTGGGGACCGAAACCGTGATTCGTGTGATTATGTTCATAGACGGGAGAGATTAGATATGATAAACAAACAACTTTGTATTAATCCGGTAGTAAAACGTTACAAATCGGCCCGATTACATGATAAACGAACTAATACCAAAGGAGTATACATCCGGGGAGAGACCAAGTGGTGATCTCTCCCGGTGAGGTCTCAAACCTCCTCTCACTCTCTTGTTTTGCAAATGACAAAGTGTTGGTATTTATACCCAACACAGGTTGTATGGTCGAAGGATCTAACAGACCGATCGATAGATCATCTGTCGATCACAAAGCCATCGAAGGATCCACATATACTTCGAAGGATGGCATATCCTTCGAAGTCCATCTGTATCCATCGAATGATATCTTTCGAGCTCATCGAAGGATATACACAATCCTTCGATGCCTTATCCTTCGACACAAAACATTATACAACCATAATCTAACTGTTTGTCTAGCAAAACCCACACGGTCAACCGAATAACCCTCTCGTTTGACCACTTCAAACGAGCGAGTCTATACACGTTCGATAGACCGTTTCACTAACTATTACAAATTCAGCGTAAAATAAAACTAATCTATTCGACAAGCATCGGACACAAAATCTGCATCAACAAATTCCCCCTTGTCCGTTGCTGTCGAATGCTGAAAATGCAACTGCAATCGATCTTCAGTCAAGTATTCATCTTCTCTGTGTTAACAAATTCCCCCTTGACCGATGATCCAGGTAAGTAGTATCTTGATGCTCCTTGTATAATATTTCCCCCTTAAAGTACGCGTATCCGTGTTGGGTGTTGTGCAATTTCCTCAATTGACCGATCTTCCGCTGATCTTCCAATACTCCAACCGGCATTTGATAAGGGTTCCAATCTTTAAGAACTGCATCAAGTCTTGATCTTGTCATAAGAACTTCATTTCATTCAAGCATACTACATTGATAGAGATTTCTGGTGAACTGTCTTCTGTAAACCGTCTTTGTGGAATCGACCAAGTAATGCACTTTAATCTTCAGCATCAACACTCAGGAAAGTCAGCTAGACCAAGTGTATCCCTTGCAAGCTCAACCAGCATGCTTAGTTGAACTACATCCAGATCTCATTGTCTCGCCTTTGTGAAGTTGACCACGTAATGCACTACGGATCTTCAGCATCAGTACTCAGGAAGTCAGCTAGACCAAGTACATCGTTTGCAAACTCAACGAATTGAGTTACCCCCAGATCCCTGTAAAATCCCAAAGAAACATCAAACCCAAAACCGAATCCTGCAGGTCTTCAGCCTTGAACTATCAGCTTTCATTAAGATTCCCCAGGTCTTCAGTGAACAGCGCTTTTGTAACTACTGTAGACTTTAGAAACCTGTATTTTTCCGTGCAAAACCCTTCACGCTGGCTGGAGAATTAATTAAAATCCTCAAATATGTGTCTGTGCAAAACATTCCACGCCGAACCGTTTGTATCACCAGAAAATCACAAACTCTACCACCTGTGATTGCGTTTAGAAATTTACCGAAGAAATTCAACATTTGAAAATTTTTATCCCCCCATTTCTTTGGTAAAAACTCTAAACCTTAACAGATTCTCTCCACTTCAAAGAAACTGTCGTCAAATGTTCACCAATTCCCTCCACTAAGCGGAACTGTCGTCAATCTTCATTGAATGTTCTCGGTTCCGAAAAATCACGAAAACGACTTTCTTCTTTGCATATTCTAGTTGAATAAGAACGTCCCCTAGTACCCCGTAGGATCCGACTTGTATCCCTCCAAAGACTTTGTGAACTCGTTAGGACCGGTATTGACATTCTAGGTTCATTCATTCGTTACCAAATGCGAGAATATGACAATAAACAAAAAAAGATTTCTTCGTTGCATATTCTAGTTGATAAAGAAATTTCGCCTAGTACCCCGTAGGATCCGACTTGTATCCCTCCAAAGACTTTGTGAACTCGTTAGGACCGGTATTGACGTTCAAGGTTCATACGTTCGTCTTCAAATGCGAGAATATGACAATAAACAAAATGCTTTCGAACATTTACGAATAACCG
Organism: Helianthus tuberosus; assembly: GCA_030545235.1. NCBI lineage: Eukaryota > Viridiplantae > Streptophyta > Magnoliopsida > Asterales > Asteraceae > Helianthus > Helianthus tuberosus. The sequence goes on along the minus strand of JARYGA010001261.1, from coordinate 2,147,236 downwards.
GTAACAATCATAAACATTGACGTGCGGAAGTGAACATACCGTTCTGTTTTTGGCCCATAATAGTCGCGTCACCATTTTTGACATTTGCATTGGTAACCGTGACTACCCCACATTTTTCAACAATCAAGTTTTCATCATCTTTTGTTTTCATCATTCCGCATCATCCCCAATTCACAGCAACTAACTTCAAATTACCAGCCTTCTCTGCGATACCAGCAACAATCGAGTCGAAAGATATCCTTCGAGGATCAGACTTTTCGAAAGATGGATCAGGTCGAAAGATATCCTTCGAGGATCAGACTTTTCGAAAGATGGATCAGGTCGAAAGATATCCTTCGAGCTGATCAGACTTTTCGAAAGATGGATCAGGTCGAAAGATATCCTTCGAGGATCATCTTTCGAAATTGTTGAGGGTTCCTACAAATATCTGGTATCTTTCGAAGTTGTTGAGGGTTCCCACAAATATCTGGTATCTTTCGATCCAGATCTGCATCCTTCGACCCAAGGTCTCATCTTTCGAGCACCTTTTTCATCTTTCGGGTCTTCAAGCAGCCACCAAGAACATCAAGAACACAGCGACTGTTCTTATGCAGATTTGACGAAAACACTTTGTATACAATTTTTGATGATGATAACTTGAATATTTAGGTGAAAAACATAAAACCCAACACTCGTTTCAGCACAGATCTGAATATTCGGGTCCAGATCTGAGTTTTTCTTGATTTTCACCATTTTTTTACATCTTGAACAAAAAGCACAAAAATCACAGATCTAGAGCACATGTGACTTAGTAAACGGTTAGATTTACTAAATCGGGCACCATGGCTCTGATACCAATTGTAGGACCGGGTTTGGGGACCGAAACCGTGATTCGTGTGATTATGTTCATAGACGGGAGAGATTAGATATGATAAACAAACAACTTTGTATTAATCCGGTAGTAAAACGTTACAAATCGGCCCGATTACATGATAAACGAACTAATACCAAAGGAGTATACATCCGGGGAGAGACCAAGTGGTGATCTCTCCCGGTGAGGTCTCAAACCTCCTCTCACTCTCTTGTTTTGCAAATGACAAAGTGTTGGTATTTATACCCAACACAGGTTGTATGGTCGAAGGATCTAACAGACCGATCGATAGATCATCTGTCGATCACAAAGCCATCGAAGGATCCACATATACTTCGAAGGATGGCATATCCTTCGAAGTCCATCTGTATCCATCGAATGATATCTTTCGAGCTCATCGAAGGATATACACAATCCTTCGATGCCTTATCCTTCGACACAAAACATTATACAACCATAATCTAACTGTTTGTCTAGCAAAACCCACACGGTCAACCGAATAACCCTCTCGTTTGACCACTTCAAACGAGCGGGTCTATACACGTTCGATAGACCGTTTCACTAACTATTACAAATTCAGCGTAAAATAAAACTAATCTATTCGACAAGCATCGGACACAAAATCTGCATCAACAGGCTCTCTGTCAAATGCTGTAGTAATTAAAGAGAGTAGTTCGTTCTCCCAGTTTCAGTGTGCTATCTTAAAGTCTACAAACTATACGGTATGGGCAATCCGTATATAAACCACTTTGAGGGCAAACGGATTATGGGAAATGATAGAACCAAAGGAAAATACGCAAGCAGATGAAAAGAATGATATGACGGTGACCGCTTACTTATATCAAGCACTACCGGAAGATATGATAATACAAGTTGCAAGTTGCAAGAGTGCAAAAGAAATTTGGGATACATTAAAGACAAGACACGTCGGTGCAGATCGAGTGCAGAAGGCACGTCTTCAAACACTCAAAACAGAGTTTGAGATGTTAAAAATGAAGGAGGAAGACACTATCGATTCGTTCACTGCAAGACTAAATAGTATTGTCACGAGGGCAAGTAGTCTTGGATCAACGTTTGATCAACCGACTTTAGTACGAAAACTTCTAAGTTCTGTACCAACAAGGTTCGTTCAAATTGTTGCAACCATTGGACAATTCGCCGATCTAGAAACAACGACGCTAGACGAGACAATTGGAAGATTGAAAGCCTACGAAGAAAGGAGCAATCTGGTGGATGAAAACCCGGTATATAATTAAGAGAAACTTATGTATACATGACGCGACAAGAACTATGGTCGTGGAAGGCGTTTTGGGAACAATGGACAGGGAAGGTTCAATTCATCACAAGGAGTGGCGTGATGGAAAGTTCAGACAAGAAGAAGATGACGAAGATTCTTCACGCCGTTCACGTCAGGAATCAAGGTTGTTGATGTAGTTGCTATTCTTTCTTTTTTTCGTCTCGATTGGATTGGTGTTCAGTGTACCGCTCCGTGGGTACAAGATCGAAAAGAATGCATTGGATGGATGCCCGGGCATTGAGAAGGAAGGACGCTTTCAGAGGAGAAAGGCCATGGGGAGATACCGTCTATGATCCATGGATCTCCGATCGAGAAACCGTATCCAAGCCCCGTGGCTAGTCTGCGCTCTTTGGACTTTTCAAACATAGGGAACTGAAACATCTGAGTAGCTAAAGGAAGGGAAATCAACCAAGACCCCGTTAGTAGCGATGAGCGAGAGAGGATTGGGGCTAAGCTAGCTTGCGGAGTTGCAATACTCCGGCGGATGGGAGGTCCGTGCAACTACCCCCCCCCCCCCCCCCCATGATAACTATACAGAACAAAGAAGGGAGGAGAATGCATCACAGAATGCGTACAAGAATAGAAGCAACCAAAGGAAGTTTGGGAAGAATTTAAGCAAGATAAAATGCTATAATTGCCAAAAGTTTGGTCATTATGCCTCAGATTGTCCTGAATCAAACCAAAGAGGAGAGGAATCAAATCTTGTCCAAGAAGACGATGAACCAACTCTCCTTATGGCAATCAAAGAAGACTGCAAGGATCTACTACAACAAGCTTGTGATAAATATGGAGAAGCACGTGATGCAATCAAGACACAAAGAAGGATCATGGTGCAAGTAAAGAAGATCAGGTAGAGGATGAAGACTTCATTCTCTTAAATAATGAAGATGCTGAAGCATGACGATGTTGAAGGCATGGATTAAGAAATTAGGGGGAATATTAAACTATAATTCCTTAATCCATGTGAGTCAAAAGTAGAGGGTAGTTTATGTAAATAGTTTAAAGTTAGAATTAAAGGAAGTTATGAAGTACAAGGGCTAAAGGTGTCAAACTGAAAGTTGATAACCTACATCTAAAGAGATCGACGTCTTCATCAGACGCGACTCTTCCCAATGGACGGCAATCAAGAAACAAGAAAAGACACACCTCTTCAAATCGATTAAGAGCCACAAGATCAAAGAGACACAACCATTCGTGAAGAGACACGTCTATTGGATTTCACCTTTTAGATTAGTATAAATAGGATTATTTATTTCAATGGTAAACATTCACTCATGCATTCACAATCTGTATTCATTCAGAAATCAAAGGTTAGTTTGTGTTTATTCGCTCATTGTTATATTTAAGGCTTCAAACGAACCAAACGTTCGGCGAATAGTTCGTGAACCGTTCGGTGGGAAGTTCGTTTGTGTTCGTTCATTTATTAAACAAACAAACACGAACAAGAATTTTCGTTCGTTTAGTTAAATGAACAAACATGAACAGAGGTCGTGTTTGTTCGTTTATGTTCGTGAACGTTCGGTAACATGTTTGTTTGTGTTCGATAGTTCATTAGTGATTTTAGTTTTTATATCTATTTAAATACTTCAAAATTCTGACAAATTAAATATCTAATAAGTGTCAATGTATTATATATTCTGTTCATGAACGATTGTGTGTGTTCATTTGTTTCCATTTGTGTTCATGAACATTATTTTGTGCTCATTTGTATTCGTCAATGTTCTTTTTGTTTGTTTCCTAAAATTAACAAACGAACACGAACAAGTTCATTTCCTTAACAAACGAACACGAACATAAAATCTAGTTCGATAAGTGTTTGTGAACGGTTCGCGAACATATATATTTCTTAACAAACGAACACGAACAAGGTCTTGTTCATGTTCGTTCGGTTCGTTTACAGCCCTAGTTATATTCATTGTATTCATCAAGAAGATTCTGGGCAACAAGTACTCTGCTTGTCTTACCACCACCACCACCAATTTTACAGCCATTTCCGCTGGTCCAGCCGTCATCACCACCGCTGGGTATGAGCTATATTTCCTTTATAACAGTCATATATACTAAAAAAATAAAATATACAGTGATCAACAATCTTAACCTATTACATTAACGACTCGATCTAATGACGTAGGCAACAGACATCGTGTATCAACAATCTCCCCCTTGGATGTTGCCGTAGTCTCGATCGGTCTTCATTATCTTCAAAATTTTAATAACTTTAACATTTTCGTGTATCAACAATCTCTCCCCTGCTTGAAGAAATTCTTCTTAAGATGATTGACTTTTAAGTTCAACAATCTCCCCCTTAACTTGAGCTTCCTGTTTAAACTTCAACGTTTAATCCTGCTCCCCCTTTCTTTCAGCTTCCTGTTCTACTCCCCCAAACTATGAAGCCAGCGTGGGCGGGGTTAAGACAACATAGTCTGGCCGGAGTGGGGCAACGTGGGTCTCCAATTTGAAATGTGCGATAGCCTAATACAAGAAAGTCGTCGTTTAAAAAAAAACAACCTCGACTTTCTAGCCCCACGGTTCACTTTTAAAGGACACATGCCTCTCATGTGCGTTACCAGACTTCAATCCTAGCCAACACCGTTTTAACATTTTTTTTATCAAGTGGGCTCTATGGGCCAATGCAGTGATGCGACCAGATCGTTTTAGTCAGAAGGTCATCGTAAGGTTCATTTCTATAGTGGTTATAATTAAGTGTTAGGAACCCTCTTGAACACCCCCACCCCCATTTGGTTCCGCCCTCAGGCCAATGAGAGTCACCAGCTTATCATTTCTACCATATAGATTATATTCAAAGTTTAATTTCTTTTCATGTTTACTAATAAAACATGCCCTAAATTGTATTGTTAGAAATAGTTTTAAAGCTTTAAATATTTTAACTCATTTTCTCGCCTCTGATTGTTTTTATATAACTCATATTTTGATTAAAAACTAAGTAATTTTTTTGGATTATATAAAGAATGAAGAAAACCAATTTAATTTATTATAATTTGAATGTTGTCAGGTAACATGCTTTTGTTTACATTTTAGAAAAATTGTATTTTTCTTCTAAATATGCCTTGAAAACGGATTTGTACTTAAGATAGAGTAGTATACTCGTCTGCTATATTTTGATTTATCTTTCGGTTGCTATAGCGAGTATTAGAACCTATTTGTTTTTTTTTTTTTGTCTGTTTACCTTCTATTTCAATCATGGTTGTAAAAATCCCGACTAGGTGCCGATTAATCCCCGATTAGTCACCGATTAATCAAATTAGTCCCGATTAATCCCCATAAATTCCGATTAATCCCCGATTAATCGCTAGTCCCCACCCCGCCGCCCGACTAGCGACTAGCGATTACTACAACACTGATTTCAATGTAATTTCCAACTAACTCAAATCAAATCATGAAAAGATTTTAACTTGAAAAAAAAAACTACACATCATGCATTGATCGACATCTTTTTGTTATGTTTTCAGGCAAAGAGAATAACACCACACGATACGTGATAACTATAATTGTAATTGTGACAGTAAGTGTTGTTATAATAATTACTTTACTTTGTATCATCATGAGATTGAGGAAGGAGAAAAGGCAAACGGCTCCACCACAGACCGCCGAGAGAAATCAGAGTAAGTACTATGTTTGCAGCTCAGAATTCATATTGTAACAAATAAGGATTACTCGTGCAGATGTCTTTATGTTGTGCCTGAAACTCCAACTTGCATTTTGCTCTTTAGGACAACACATTGTCACTAAGTAGCTTCTAACTCGTCTTTGTTTCTGATAGCCGAAACTATGGATATTAGCTCGGTGGAATCTTTGCAGTACGACTTTAGTTTGGTGAAGACAGCAACAAATGACTTTTGTGAAGAAAATAAGCTCGGGCAAGGCGGGTTTGGAACTGTATACAAGGTATGAACAAATACATTATTAACACATAGTTTTATTATACACACGTTATCCATCACTTATGGTAGTGGTTGGAAAAACTTGGGTTCTCCTTGGAAACTCAACTTTAATTCCCACTACTGCCATATTTGGTGGATAAGAGCAATGAAGGCTAGTTCTCCCAGACTTTAGGTCAAGAGTTCGAGCCCGAGCCACCCCGGGTTTTAGTCCACCGTGCGTTACGCCAGAGAGATTCTCTCTTGTGCCAGTGCAAGCCCCTGCCACTGGCAGTGGGTGGTATGGTTTCCCGGGGAACGCCGTTAGCCAAACTCTGACATCAGTGTGGGGCCCGGTTAAGACAACATGGTCTAGCCAGAGTAGGGTTAAGGTCCTCTATTTGGGTAGGTGTGAGATCTCTCTCTCAATTGTTAAAGATTCTCACCATTCAAAAAAAAAAGACTAGATCAAACTCTTTCACAATAACAGACATTTACATAATGATTATATGTATGAGCAAAATAATATAATCATAACAATTATTGTATTTATAATTGTAATAAATTATATTTATACTTGAAGGTATAATTACATTAAAATATGTACACCTAAACGTTAGAAGATAAATTTAAAATAAACCAGGATCATTAGGAAATAAGGTGTAAAATGATATCCTTGTTCTGTGTAAGTTCAGATGATATTACTTGAGCATTAGTTGATACTATCATATGATACCTAGGGTATGCTTGGAGACGGGCGACAAATAGCAGTAAAGAGGCTAGCACGGGATTCTGGACAAGGTGACCTAGAATTCAAGAATGAAGTTTTGTTAGTGGCAAGACTTCAACATCGTAATTTGGTTCGCCTGCTAGGTTTCAGCATAGAAAAAAATGAACGACTTCTTATCTATGAGTTCATGCCAAACGGAAGTCTTGATAAATTTCTATTTGGTAAGCTCTTAAGAGCACAATATCCCCTTTTGAATACCCCAATTTGCATTGTAGAAACAGAAACAACGTAACAACTCAATCGTATACATATTTGGGGGTTGCATGTTCTTTAGTAGCAAATTTGGTCACTTTATCAACCAAATACAAGAACTGATTGGTTTCCATAATTTGGAGCGTTCTTAGCGAAGCCCTTTTGTAGTGTCACAAATAACACCATAAAATAAATAACTTGATGATGTTGACCAGTTAAAACATTGATAGCAAATGTAGTTATATTGTAGTGAATATTGTTACTAATATGAAATATATGACGTTGTTTGTAGATCCAACTAAACGTTTACTTCTTGATTGGGAAAAGCGATACAATATCATTACAGGCATTGCAAAAGGACTATTATATCTTCATGAAGATTCTCGTCTAAGGATAATTCATCGTGATATGAAGGCAAGTAATGTTTTGTTAGATGCACAAATGAACCCCAAAATTGCTGATTTTGGCATGGCAAGATTGTTTAAAACTGAGGAAACTCAAGGAGACACGAGTCGAATTGTTGGAACCTTGTAAGTACACTTGATTTAGATGAAATTCATTACACTAAAGTTTTTTTTTTATTATTATTTTAACTCCTGGACCACTAAACCATCTTTTTACGTTTGCCTCTAATGTAGTCCATATATTATTGCTCAAATTCGGTCACTTCTTTTTGAGATGAAGTGTACGCAACAATAGTTTTAATCTAACTTTTCTTAAAACCATATGTTTAGATGACCTAGTGATTTTCCATTATATCACAATCATGGCAATCATTTTTTGAAGGCCATAACTGTCGCAAAGATAGGCAAAAGTAATGTGAGATCATAACTGTAGGTCCCCTCGGAGGATGAGGTCAAACCTTAACCTTGTTATGTCTAACACACTAGCGAGTGCGGAATCCAAGCTAGCATGCAAACCGAGATAGAACAAGCACAAACACAACACACAAACTTCACCGATTAACACCACTTGTATTAATACGTATGAAAGGTTCGGTTACAGCACAAGGTTTACAAATGTATTCTGTAAACTCTCACTCTCGTGTGTGTGTTCTCTCAATGAAGTGTCTTTCTTGTGTCTGACTATTATCTGTCTGCTACTGAAGTGAACACATTACATGGGTATTTATACCCGTCACAGCACGTCTGGTCGAAGGATCAGATAGACTCATCGAAAGATCATCTATCGACCTGAAACACATCGAAGGATTCACATATACCTCGAAGGATGATATCTTTCGAGGTTCATCCATCGAAGGCTTATCTTTCGAGCTCATCGAAGGATATAAACAATCCTTCGATGACACATCCTTCGACACAGACATATTACAACCATTGTCTAACTGTTTGGCTAAGTCAAACCGGAGGATGGTTGACTTGGTCAAACTTACAGGACTAACAAAGACATTGTTTTGTATCAAGACAAAATACAGACAAAGTACAGACACAAGTGCACCAACAAACTCCCCCTTGGCTGTAGCTTTGTCTTGTAGGTCTTTGTCTCGACCTTTGTCTCAATCTTTGTGTCTTCAAGTCTTTGACGTCCTTTCAAGTCTTCAATGTCAGAGGATCTTTAAAGTCTTCACGTCTTGAAAGCAGAAAGTGTACCAACAAACTCCCCGATTCATGTAGGAAGTGTGTTGACAAACTCCTCCTTAACATAAGCTCCCCCTTGAGTTATGCTCGTGAAATACTTGTTCTTTATGAATTGAGATCCTTGTGGTGTTGATGATGGTCAGCGGCAACTCGATCATCTTCATCATTTGAGTGCCTTCACGTCGTGTCTTCATTCCGAAGCTTGTCAACGAACATGTTCTCCTTGCCTTTAGAATCTGCACATGCAAGAAATCTAAACGCGTAATGAGAACAACTGCTTGGAATATAGTAAGCAAACGACACACATGTGACCATTGTTCAATCAAACACCGTCCGACAGTTTGAAAGTTTAATAAAATTTATCAATTTCGGTTTTTCACTTTCAAAAACTTGCAAATTTCGACCGTTTATGAAGATTTAGTCGATTTTGGTTTTCGTTCAGGTTTCAGGTAACGAAGACTCGAGCTCCAACATCGTACGATCGAAAATAAAATAGAAATAAAATCTTTTTGGCTTTTAGAAAGTTTATATTAAAACACACCTAAAATCTTTTTGGACTTTTTGAATATTTCAAATGTAAAGACGGAAAGCAGTAAATAAATATATACAAGGATGCAGAAACTGAAAGCATTAAATAAATATTTACAGACATTCTTTTTGTGAGTTTCGAGGGTAAGAGAATCATATCAGTGTACGGTCATGTCAAAACGCTCTTGTTGTTCTTTTAGATAACATTAAGATAAGCATCCTATAATAATTATCGGTATTGTTGTCCACTTAAGCTCAACTTATCAGATGTAATCATGGCGAGGGGATACGTTAAGGTATGATTTATACTTACCGACCGGTGTTCATCCACATCACGACACATTCCCGTATCAAGGTATGCACGAGGGTTCATCTTACCGGTGAGTATACCGATTATCATCTGTTTGACCGTATATTGATGTGAGATTCTCACTTATTTTGATTTGAAAACAAGCCCTATGTGATATAATCACTTATTGATGAGGAACTTGATTTTCGATGCATGAGGGCACAGGAGCAAGTCCGTGAACAGGTCAGTACTTTCGTACAGCAGAGAGACGAACTTGACTCCCGGATAAATGTGATATTTTATCACTTATTTTGAGGGACATGTGATTGTTTGTCACTTATTGAGGTCGAATGCAATATGTACACGTATGTATGGTATCATGGAAGATCTAGACTTGCGTCCCCGTTATTTTTCGGTAAAAGATACAACCATGATACCCAGATGATAAGCAGCATAAAGACCGAATATCTCAGAACCTCGGCAATCTCTCAAACGAAATTTCGGTACCAAGACCATATGCCAATGAATGGTTCCCACCTGGTCTTCAGTCGATTTAAGTTTATATCACCCTGCACACTTTAAAATGATTGTGAGCCTACCGATACATCTTATATAGAGCTGCTTATCGTTTTTCATTTTCGGTTTAAAGAGGTTTAGACAGACCACTGATGTACTATCATTTTCTCTTTTGCTCGCCAGGAAACTCATTTTTGTTTTTCTATTGTTTTTGAGTTTTTGAAATTTTTCGATGTTTTTGGATTTTCAAATTTTGAATTTACTCCCCCTAAAATCAATAAACTAAGACAAATTTAAAACACAAAGGTATTTACAAAAATGATTTTCCGATGTTGGTTTTACTCTTGCTTGACCTTAATGCCGTTTACCAATAATAAATAGTCAAATCTTGATTTGTCAAATGCTTTGGTAAAAAGGTCGGCACGTTGGTCATCGGTGTGGACATAAGCAACATCGATTAGCCTTTTCTCAAAGCAATCGCGTATGAAATGATACTTAATTTCGATGTGCTTGGTCTTTGAATGCTGCACAGGATTTTTAGTGATCTGTAATGCAGCAGAATTATCAACGTAAATAGGAGTAGTTAGGAATTCAAAACCGTAGTCGCGCATTTGTTGTTGGATCCATAGGACTTGGGAGCAACAACTTGAGGTAGCAATGTATTCAGCTTCGCATGTTGATGTAGCTACACAGGTCTGCTTCTTGCACTGCCATGTGACTAGGCGATTTCCCAAAAACTGACATCCAGCCATTGTGGATTTGCCGTCGATTTTGCATCCGCCAAAATCAGAATCACTGAATGCGATCAAGTCAAAGTTATTATCCCTAGGGTACCATAGACCGGTGTCAGGGTAACCCTTCAAATAACGAAAAATCCTTTTTACAGCTGCAAGATGTGAGGCCTTCGGGTTGACTTGATATCTGGCAAGCAGGCACGTTGGGTACATTATATCTGGTCTTGATGCTGTGAGGTACATAAGAGATCCGATCATCGCGCGGTAGTATGAGGGGCTAACAGCTTCACCCTTCAAGTCTGGAGTAATTCCGTGATTTTGCGGCAATGGGGTACCGATGGGCGTTGCATCAGACATCTGGAACCGGCTCAAGATGTCACCAACATATTTAGTCTGATGGATGAATATCCCAGACTCGGTTTGTTGTACTTGTAGGCCCAAAAAGAAAGTCATTTCCCCCATAGCACTCATCTCGAATTTATCCTGCATAATGCGCTCGAAATTCCTACACAAAACATCATTAGTAGAACCAAAAATAATATCATCAACGTATACCTGTACCAGTAGAAGATCTCCATCTTGTTCTTTGATGAAAAGAGTACAATCGATAAGACCTCTGCGAAATCCATTCTCCAGCAGATAATTTGATAAGGTTGCATACCAAGCTCGCGGTGCTTGATGTAGACCATATAGAGCTTTGTTGAGCAACCAAACCCGATCGGGATGGATAGGATCTTCAAAACCTGGAGGCTGTTCGACGTACACCTCTTCTTCCACCACACCATGTAAGAATGCACTTTTCACGTCCATCTGGTATACCTTGAAACCTTTGAATGAGGCATAAGCCAGAAAGATCCGAATTGCTTCTAGACGTGCAACAGGTGCATACACTTCGTTGTAGTCGATCCCTTCTATCTGACGAAAACCTTGAACGACTAGCCTTGCTTTGTTTCGAATAACGACTCCACGGTCATCCTTTTTGCGTTTAAACACCCAACGGGTACCAATCTTCTTGTAACCAGCAGGTTTCTCTACGAGTTTCCAGACACCAAGCTTCTGGAATTATTGCAGTTCTTCCTGCGTTGCCTCAACCCAAGAGTTATCTTTCAAAGCTTCTTTCCAAGTTCTTGGCTCTTCCTGTGAGACATAACACGCGAAAGACCAATCGTTTTGTTGACCAGATTCTCTAATTGCCGCATACAAGCCTGCATTGTTGTTGTTTCGCAACATGTTTCTTGTTTGAACGCCACTTTGTACATTTCCGATAATGTTTTGTTGAGGATGGGTATTGTGAATCCTTGTCTCTGGATTATCTTGAACTGGAATATTTGTACCCAGATTGTTGAGATTGAGATCAACAACCAATTCAATGCCCGGAATTGACGAAGAGGATGATGCAGTAGCTTCAGCTGTTCTAGGGACGCCCACTGGAGGTGTACCCTCTGAAGTACCATGAACTGCTGTTATTGGAGCTTCTTGATCTGCATCGAGAAATTCATCATCCTCTGAAGATTCGTTCAAATCGGTAGCATCGTGAAAATCCTCATTGTCGAGAGCATTATTGTTCACTGAAGATGGTTCTTGATTGACAATAATTGGACGAACCAACGGTGAATCTGTTGCATTGTCACTCTCGAAAAACATCCTTGCTGCAGCATTTTCTTCAACTGCTTCAACATTGATCGAATTGAAAAAGTCATCGTACTCAAACATCCAAGGCTGACCAGGACATTTGACTGGTAAATTGTGCCTTTGTACTCTGACTTCAGACCATTCCTCGACCCTTTTAGTCTCTAGATTCCAGACTCTTAAGTTCGGGGTGGAATACCCAAGAAAGTATCCTTCAATTGCTTTAGCCCCAAACTTTCCATTAGGATCGATTATTGTGCACGGAGCTCCAAACGGTTCAAGATATGACAAATCTGGTTTCCGTTTGTTAATAAGCTCAAAGCAGGTCTTGTTGTGCCTTTTGACTGTAAGAACTCGGTTCAACGTATAACATGCAGAGGCCACAGCTTCAGTCCAGAAGGGAATCGGCAACTGTGACTCTACCAACATTGTCCTAGCAGTCTCGATCAATGTGCGGTTCTTACGTTCAGCGACGCCATTCTGTTGAGGAGTATAAGCTGCACTAAATTCGTGAAGAATACCTTTTGAAGTGCAAAACTCCGCCATGGCATGATTTTTGAATTCAGTACCATTGTCGCTACGTATCCGCCTAACCTTCAACTTATATAGGTTCTCAATCTGAATGATCAAGTTTTTTATAATACCGAAGGTTTCACTCTTATGTGCCATGAACGCCACCCAAGAAAATCTTGAATAATCATCAGTTATCACAAGGCAGTATTGATCATTCCTAATACTTTTGTGCTTGACAGGACCGAGCAAATCCATGTGCAAACGTTCAAGAGGAACAGCCACCGTGTTGATTTTCTTTGTAGGGTGTCGCTTCTTCGTTTGTTTTCCTTTCTGGCACGAGACACAGATGTCTTGAAGATGAAAGTTTTTAAGAGGAACACCATTCACTAATTCATTTGATACCAAATGATTCATTTTGCGTAAGTGAATGTGACCCATTCGTCTGTGCCATGAGATTGAGTCTTTTTCTGTGGCTTTGGAAACGAAACAAGTTGCTTGTGCAGACGTTGTGATAGCTTGGCTCATATCAAGGACATACAGATCATTTATCCTTGGAGCCGACAAGAGAATCCATTCTTTCGGAATTATGAAGCCGGGTTTCAGCACATAACATCCATTTGCATCAAAGTGTACTGAGAATTGCTTATCACAAATTTGAGAAACACTAAGAAGATTGTGATCAAGTTGTTGTACGAAGTTGATCTTATCAAAGCTAACAACCCCGTTGGAAATCATTCCTTCACCCGTAATATATCCGCCTTTATCTCCAGCAAAAGCAACATAACCTCCTCTAATAGATTTAACGTCGTAGAGAAGCTTCATGTCGCCTGTCATGTGCCTGGATGCCCCACTATCAACAATCCAATGACTACTGATAGTTCCTCCTGGAACACCCTGCACATGAACTCACACAATTAGTTGGAGATGGGGACCCAAGCCATTGTGGTCTTGGGTCTTCCATTTTCATCAACAACAATAACTTCTATTCTTTGATGATTCATAAATTGTGATGGTCCCTCTGAACTAGTGGTCAATTTAGGTTTCCATGTCTGTTGAGTTTTACCAGTTTGATTGTTTGACAATTTAACTTCGTGATTGTTTGAAGTTTTTGAAAATTTTGAGTTTTCTGGCTTAACTGAAACAGATTGTTTTTGAACCATATCAGTTTTAAGTGCCTTTTTAATCACCTTGACTTGTTGGCGTTTCTGTTTCTTTTCCCTTTCTGTTACAAGTCGGGGATCTTGTTTTACAGAAACAGATCGCTTTTGGTGATTGCGTTCACGGGGATCATCATCCTTGGCTTTCAACTTATGAAGATACGGACAATTTCGAATGATATGTCCAATTGTACCACATTCAAAACATGATCTTCGTTCAACAAACCCCGAAGTATCATGAGATCGTCTTGCCGATGATGAACTTTGTGATCCTGAGGTACTAGGTTTTGAACTGTTTAGTTCATTTCTTTTCATCGCTGTTGCTTTCTTAACAAAATCTAAGTTAGATTGGTTTTCAAACTTTTCAATTTTGTCCGTTCCCTTAGATTTCACAAAGTTCACATTCTTTTTCTTCTTTTGATTCGGCTTCCTTTGACCTTGAGCCGGTAATTTTCCTTTTGGTTTAGTATGATTTTGTTGTTTTTGCACTGTTGGTAATTTCTGATTTCCATATTGTTTTCGAACTTCAGCCTTTGGAATAGGTGGACACTGTGTTACTGTAACGTGTGATCCTGTCTTTCCCAAAAACTTACTTGTTGAATTTTCAAAGACTTTACTGATTAATGATTGATTAACATTCTTAATAGGAAAATCTTTGTCAGAATAAATTTTCTCATCACCAACAAGAGTGTACAGCAAATCCACACTCTCCGACTCTTTTGCAGATGTGGACTCGGTTGGAACAGTCTTAGCAGGTTTTGCGGGAGGATCACATAGAATATGATTCTCAAGAGGTATGTCCTCTTCTTTGATTACCGCATCAGACTTTTCCGAATCAGTATCATCAGAAGAATCATCAGAAGAATCAGTATCCTCAAGTACAACAACTGGAGGACCCTGATTCTGTTCAGCAGAAGACACACATGTATCTGCAGACACATCTGAAACTGAGGATACTTCTTTCTTGTATCCGAGTCCTGCTGCAAATTCATTAACATCTAGAGGAACAGATGGTTCAAAGAAAGTTCTATCCTCCTCGTCAGGCATGGCATCATAATTGTGTCTCACAGGTGGTGGACATTTCTTGTATCCAATGCATGTGACATCCCGTTTCTCTTTTTGTACGTCAATGATGTGATCCAACACATAGCTAGAGCTCAAATAACTGTCTAGCTTAAGTTGGATCGCCTCACTTTCAGTTTTGACACAAGCCATTTCCTTTTGCATTACCTCAAGGCGAGTTATATACAAATTAATGTCAGTTTGTTTTCTGGAAACCATTTTAGTTAACTCGGTTTTATCCTTCTTTAATTTTTCAATTACCGATTTAAACTCCTTTTCATGGTTTTCATAAAACATGTTGGCTTCAGTGCACTTCGAAAGATCAACGGTCAATTTCTGATTGTGAATGAATGTCACATCATATTTCTCTTGCAAGGCCTCGTGTTTGCTTTGCAATTCACACCACTTATCATTTAATGAAACATGTTTGTCTTGCAAGTCAAACAAACTAGCTTGTAAAGCATCATGTTTGCCTTGCAACTCAGACATGTTTGCTTCTAAATCAGCACATTTAACACGCAAACTATCACAGTTATCACAGCTAACAGAAGTGGGTTCATTGACACATACCTGACTTGATGAACTGTCGACATTAGCCATAAAGGCTGAATGGAGAGAAGACGAAGAATAAGCAGCTTGATCCACCAAAATAGATCTTCTTTCAATTCCTGCTGCAGCTTCTTCCAAAAGCTCATCAATAACTGCATCGACTGACGCACTTGATGTCTCATCCACATGATCATCACCTGAACTCGAGGATTCTTCATCTGAACTTCTACTATAACCCGAAGAGTCTTCATCTTCAGAAGATTCATCACCATTGGTGGAAGATTCTCCACCACTGGCGTGTTTAAGATCCTTGACAATTTCAGCAAAACAAGCTGTTCCATCTGGAGCATCATTTCCCAACTGAATTGACCAATCACAACCTTCATCTACTTGAACCACAAGTGCCTGGTTGGCATTAGATGGTCCTGCTTGACTCTGGTTGTTGACAGGCACCAATGTGTGCTCATTGTTCCTTACTTGGTTCTGATTTGCCCTGTTGCCTTGACCTCTGAAAGGATTCTGGTTTCCATGTTGAGATGGTCTCGTACATTCACGTTTGAAATGACCACGTTCACCACAATTGAAGCACTTAACAGCCTGCTTATCAAACCCATACTTGGTGTCTTTCTTGCTTTCCAAGTTGGTTCTGCCAGTTCTTTCCATGAAATCCTTTGCTCGCCTAACAGCACTGGCAAAGGCCCACTTGATGTCCATCATCTCCATCTCCTCTTTATCGATCTGCTGATAGTCTTCTTGTGTCAGATTAATGTTACCAATCTGACCTTCCACTAATCCACAGTATGCGCTCACCAAAGTGTTTAGCAGCTCCATGTGTTCCTTTGCTACTTCCACACTGACTTTAGAAAAGCTTGAGGTGTCGAGCCGTACTGTATTTGGCTTTGATTGCTGACCAGCAGATGATGTGCTTCCATAACATGCTTGCTGTTGAGGAGGAAGTGGATTCCCATACATGTCTGTTGGTCCGGTAGATCGAACAGGTAATGGATTTCCGAACATATCAGTTGCTTCGGTAGATCGAACAGGTAAAGGATTTCCGAACATATCAGTTGCTCTGATAGGTCGTTGGCTTTGCTGTTGTGGTGCTGGTTGAAGAACTGATTCAAGCGGATTTCCATACATGTCTGTTTTTGGAGGGACCGGAACTTGGATAGTATTGCCATACATGTCAGTGCTAGACACAAACGCTGTTTGAATTGGAGCATGTGAAGAAGGTTTTGTAGAAGTGCTAGAAGTTCCATAATACATTTCAGGATTTTGTGGCACTGGAACTCTTTTTGCCTTGAGAGTTTCTTCCTGATTCTTGTTTTCCAGGAGTTGAACAAAGTCATTGAAGCTTGTTGTAGCTAAAGTGCCATTGTACTTCATGATTTCCAAGAAAGTATTCCATTGAGGTGGCAACGCATCTGCAAACTTTTTCACAATCTCTGCTGAAGCTGTAACAACCTCAAAATTTGCCAATTCAGTCAGCAAATGATTAAATCGACTTGTCAAATCTCCTAAAGATTCATTTTCCATACAAGAAAAACCATCAAACTCTTTCTTTAGCAGGTCTTTTCTCAATTGACGTGTCGCTTCATTTCCTACGCCCCTTGTCTTCAATGCGTCCCACAACCTCTTCGTTGTCTTGTAACTGACAAATTGATGATAAATATCTTTACTTAACGCCTGAGTAAGAATGGCATATGCCTTCTTTTCCAAATCATAGACCTTCTTCTGATCTTCCGTAAGATCTGCAAACGTAGCAGCAGATGATGCGGCAACCTCTATTGTTTGATCGAAATCTGTGATGAACCGCAACCACAATTCTGTATTTTGTCCAAGGACGTATGTATGAAATCTGTCAATCCATCCTGGATATTCATACAAGTGCATCAACTTTGGAGGCCGATTCAAACTTCCGGTTTCGCTCTCGCTTAACAAAATGCTTTGAACACTTGGAGTTTGATTTGATACGAATGCCCATTGACCGGTAGATATAGCATTAGCTTGCGAAGATGAATCCGGAGTCGGAGTACCAAAATACATCTCTGTATTTACCGGTCTACCCCATCTTGGATTCATTTTTGATCAAGAAAAATAATACCTGAAAATCACAAACTTGTTAAACATAAACAGACTAAGATCGAAGGATCAAGACTTGTTCGAAGGATCAACAGTGTTCGAAAGATCACTATTGAATTTCGAACAATGATTTCGAAAGATTCTCCAAACGAAGGATCCTTATCTTTCGAAAAAGAACTGCAGATCGATAGATGTATGCTTCGAAAATATTCCTTGGAACGAAGGATAAGTCACAGACTTCGAAGGATGTTCGAAGGATGATTATCTATCGAACCTCCTTTGATCGAAAGATGATCTTTCGACTTCGAAGGATATCCTTCGAACTGCACTGACACAGCAGACGAAAATGACAGGTTGGTGAAAAAGGTGATGGGTTGGTGAAATCTTTCGGCAGAAAGTATGGTCAGACCATCATTTTCACCAAAGCCAAGATTTGAATAATAAAATATTACCAAAAATCGAAGGATCAACCCAGAAACCGGTCACCGGAGTAAGCCGGAATTTGGCCGGAGATGACCAAACTTCTTAAAAACAAGTTTTTAAGTTACCCAACCCGTCCTTTAACACACCCGGTAAGTTTAGAACACGTTTTAACGACAAGAACAGCGAGAAAAACACTAAAAACGGGAGCTAAACCAAGTGAGTTTTTGTCCAAAACACTCCAAAGTCTTGTATAAACTCGGTTTTTAACAAGGAAAAGAGCCACGGCTCTGATACCACTTGTAGGTCCCCTCGGAGGATGAGGTCAAACCTTAACCTTGTTATGTCTAACACACTAGCGAGTGCGGAATCCAAGCTAGCATGCAAACCGAGATAGAACAAGCACAAACACAACACACAAACTTCACCGATTAACACCACTTGTATTAATACGTATGAAAGGTTCGGTTACAGCACAAGGTTTACAAATGTATTCTGTAAACTCTCACTCTCGTGTGTGTGTTCTCTCAATGAAGTGTCTTTCTTGTGTCTGACTATTATCTGTCTGCTACTGAAGTGAACACATTACATGGGTATTTATACCCGTCACAGCACGTCTGGTCGAAGGATCAGATAGACTCATCGAAAGATCATCTATCGACCTGAAACACATCGAAGGATTCACATATACCTCGAAGGATGATATCTTTCGAGGTTCATCCATCGAAGGCTTATCTTTCGAGCTCATCGAAGGATATAAACAATCCTTCGATGACACATCCTTCGACACAGACATATTACAACCATTGTCTAACTGTTTGGCTAAGTCAAACCGGAGGATGGTTGACTTGGTCAAACTTACAGGACTAACAAAGACATCGTTTTGTATCAAGACAAAATACAGACAAAGTACAGACACAAGTGCACCAACAATAACATACAACTTTCAACGCTTGTATTGTTTTACCTTCAATAGTAGCAATACCAAATATTGCCAAAAACATGGTACAATTGTTTTCTTTATCAGTGTCTAGTTTGTTGTACTAGAAAGTAATTTCAAAATATTCAAGACATGTAAGTGGGTGTGGGTATGTGTTCGTGTTAATTAAGGCATGTGCTAATGTTTTTCCCATACACTCAGATAGGGGTTATATGGCGCCTGAATATGCCATGTGTGGCCAATTCTCTGTAAAGTCGGATGTCTTCAGCTATGGAGTGTTGGTACTTGAGATGGTGATAGGTCAAAAGAGCCAATGTTTTCAGAAAGGAGAGCACGTAGAAGATCTTCTTAGCTTTGTAAGTATCCTCCTCTTCTATGAAGTCTGGCACAACACATAAGCCAAAAAGGATCAAACTTTTTTTAGGAATATTTTGGGCACAAAAGTTTATATTTTCTTTGTAGTAAGTGAATCTCAAAAATCAATTTGTTAATATCTTTTAGGCATGGATGTGCTGGAAGAATGGGGTACCATCAGATATAATAGATCCCACACTGAAGATATTATCTGGTTCATTGCGTGACATCATTAGAAGCATCCACATTGGATTATTATGTGTTCAAGAGAGTGTTATCGATAGGCCAACTATGGCCTCAATAGTTCTTATGCTTAATAGCTTCTCTATCACGCTTCCTGTACCAGGACAACCTGCATTTCTCATGCGCAGTACCATTGATCCCGAAATGCCACTCATACAGGATTACAGTACTTTGATGGAGGGTAGTGGTTTTAGAAGACCAAAATCATCTCAATATTCTATAAATGAAGTTTCAATATCTGATTATACTCCTAGATAGGAGTTAAGAATGAAAAAGAAATTTCAATATCTGAGGTTGGTCCTGTCTGACATTGTTATGGATTATATAAAAAAATAACTAGTTACCTAGAGGTTGGAAGATTGAGGGGAAAGACATTCGTGGTAGGGGCAATGTGTATGCTCATACTAAACAAATTAGCTAAAGTTTCTGTTCAAGTAAAATATTATTTTAGCTTTGAATATTGAGTAGCATTATAAAAAGGGAAAATTACGAAAATGTCTCTTGACCAAGTGCATTTGCAAAATTGTCACCTTCCTGCGTCCTTGAAAGGTCCTCCCAGCCTCGGAAGCGTCCGCCTTTCACGTTGAAGCGTCCGCCTGTCCGTTGAAGCGTCTGTTTCCATTCAAGCGACACGTGTCCGATGTTGAAGCGTCCGCCATTCACGTTGAAGCGTCCTCCTTTCACTTGAAGCGTCTGTTTCCATTCAAGCGACACGTGTCCGATGTTGAAGCGTCCGCCTCAGGCGCAATGCGTCCGCGAAGCTTCTTAAGCGTCGGCCAACGACGCATGTTCCGTATCTTTGTCCAATTTTTTTTTTTTTTTTTTACAACTTATAAACATTTTTCTAACATGGGATCATGTGCATGCTCTTTATAAAAATTAAACTATATGTATGTTAACGGAGCAAATTTTAAACGATATAAAACATGTTATTTTTTAGTTAAAAATTTTTATATTAAACAATAAAAACATAACATAATAAAAAACAAAAAAAACCAAACAACACATAATATTATTATCTAAAACCATATCCTAATAGCTTCCCACTCCGAGACATGTTTGAAATCATGTCTCTCTTCATGGCGGTAGTTGATGAGGGTCATCTCCTTCTGATCGTCCTCACCAAAGTCCGGCATTTATGTCTCCACTTTCTTGAAATATCGATCAAATCTCTCACATTCCAACCGCAGCACACGGAACCTGGAGGATAGTGCGTCAACGGTCCGGTTGTGTTCCGGACCACGTAGTTGGGCGAAATTTTGTTGAACACGGACCCAGAGCCCACCGTGTCCTCGAGGTGGAGGATCGATCATTGCCTGCTCCCATGCTTCGCACAGAGCAATGTCTTCAACGTCAGTCCGGGAGGTGGCCATTGTCGGGTCGTTGACGGCGTCGGATTTTTCTAGTGAAACGGCTGCTGATTTTTTTTGTTTGCAATTTTTTTTGAAAATGGCGGGTGTTTTGATAAGTGATAAGTGAACGGGTTATATAGTGGGGTAAATGTGTGCAACGGTAAATGTTAAACGGCTTTTGAGTTTCCATTTTTTTTTACGAAAGCGTCGGTCAAGCATCGGGGAGCGTCGGGGTCAAGCCTCGGAAGCGTCGTCCATGCCTCGGAAGCGTCGGCCAGGCTTCGGAAACGTCGGCCAGGCCTCGGAAACGTACACATGGACGCATTAAAAAAATTATGGTTATCATGCGTCGGTGACTGACGCAATTTCGATGCCTGGCCGACGCTTGAAAGGGAACGGACGCTTCAACACGTGTCGCTTGAAAGGGAACGGACGCTTCAACGGACAGGCGGACGCTTAAACGCGAAAGGCAGACGCTTCCGAGGCTGGGAGGACCTTCCAAGGACGCAGGAAGGTGCCAATTTTGAAAATTTACTTGGTCAAGAGACATTTTCGTAATTTTCCCTTATAAAAATCAGGTTCTGTTTTGTTTTTCTTCCTATCAAAAAGGCATGTTTCATGAAATAAAATAATGAAAGTTTAGCAGTGTTTCATCATCTTCTTAGATGTTTTCATGAAATAAAATAATAAAAGTTTAGCAGTGTTTCATCAACTTCTTAGTACACTCCTCTATTCCAACATTGTGATATCAAAGTAATAAATGAGAGTAAAAATAGTAGTGAGTCATAATTAATGAGTTGGGGCAATTCGAGTACACACAATGCATCAAAGGCTTCAGAATCTGTAATACCAGTTTGAAGGAGAACAGAAAAGAGGATTCAATGGCATTGGCAATAATCCAGGCGTGATGTGATTTCTAATAAGAAAGAGGCAAAATTCGAGTACACACAGGTCCTCTTTGATGTATTCAGGCGTGTAGGGATTTCTACTAAAAAAGAGGCAACCGTGAATTTCTTAACTGGCCCATTGGAAGGCAGGTCTACCCTCACACCAGCCGGCATTTTGGTCCAGAGCCGGCCCAATGGGTTTCCAACCCTAGGCACAGGCCTAGGGCCACCCAAATTGAAAGGCCTCCAAATTTATTGCAGGTTTATTCTATACTAGGCCCATTTTTGATTTTATACTAAATAGCCCAAAGGAATAAAGGCCCAATTTCAATTTAATGATAGTAAATGCCCGTTTTCCTTCTTTTATTATGCGTACTCTTCCAGAATGAAAGGCGGCTGGGTTCAAGTTGGAACTCAAGCTGAGAAGAAAAGAATCGTCACACCAATCATGAGAATCGTCGCACCAATCACCATGAATCGTCGATTGCAGGTTACAGATAAGTAATTAACCTATATATCTTCTTAATCGTCAATTGCAGTTTTGATATACAATTAGTTCTCGATTTAATATATAGTGGCGGACCCAGGAATTTTTCCATGGGGGTGCGGAACATTTTTAAAAATTTTGGGCCCCTAGGTATATAAGTAAAAAAATCGGTTCGTATCGGGTCAGGTCAGGTAAAACAAACGAACATCAAACTAAATTTATATAATCATCAAAAACATGTCAAACCTTGTTACAAACATAATTAAAACGTCGACACCCTACGGGTTTTCTTTTTTTTAAATCTATCCAAAACATCATCTAAAGCTAATTTCTTAAGCAATTCTTTCTCTATATAACATAAGTTCATCGCTCCATAACATAATGTTTCAATTTTAATTTTCAACTATTCAAGCCCTAAAAATCATAACGTAAGTTGTAATCACCCTAAAAATATATAAACAACATAATCACCCTAAAAATCATCTAAACAACCACAAACAACGTCAAAACACACAAAATTTCAAATCTATTTAACAACTTCATTACCCTTTTTTCCTCCTATAATATCAACCAAAATCATCAAAATAACAAAGAAACTTACCCGTGTTCGGATTCCGGTTAGATTTGGTGTCGAACGACGGTGGTATGGTGGCTAATTACGGTGGTCGTCGGCTGCTGGACTGTTGTCGCTGGGTGATGTTAGTTGGCAGTGCAGGGACGCAAGAGAGAGAGAGGGAGACAATTTCTAAAGGTTTTGGGCTTTAATTATTTTATTATAGTTTGAAATATTGTTGGATTTGATTAATGGGCTAAGACTTAGTGGGCTAGCTAGTTAGGAATTATAAGTGGGTAAAGGTATGGGTATTTGGGTTTAGTTAGTTAGGTATTAAAAGTTATATAATTTAGGTAGTA
Source organism: Helianthus tuberosus (assembly GCA_030545235.1). Classification (NCBI taxonomy): domain Eukaryota; kingdom Viridiplantae; phylum Streptophyta; class Magnoliopsida; order Asterales; family Asteraceae; genus Helianthus; species Helianthus tuberosus. The sequence continues at coordinate 2,123,977 of JARYGA010001261.1, read as the reverse complement.
TTTTTTTTTAATAAGAGTTTACTAAAAAATATAAAATATAAATTGATAACACTTTTTACCTAAGGGGTGCAGACGAAAAATTCCAAGGGGTGCGGACGGGATTTTCGACGGAAATTAGCACTAAAATTTTTTTTCCCCGGGGGTGCGCCCGCCCACCTTGGGCTGGGCTTGGGTCCGCCCCTGGTGCCTCACCTCAGTTCTTGATTTGATATTGTGGCAAAAGCTTTATTGTCGATTTGATATTGTGAAGTTGTGGCAGACGTGGATTCTCCATTCTCAGAACTCAGTGAACTCAGTGACGGGAGATTGATATTGATACCTGTACTGAATGTTCAGCTTATAAACGCTTCCAGGTAATGTTTTTCTTTATTTTCTTTTTTTGTTTGTTGTATAGACTTGTATAAGAAATCTAACCACATTCGTAATCTTTCATATTTGCCTAAATCTCTGAAACGTTTAGATTATAATTAGATTTGGATGCTTTTGAAACTGTAAATAAGGGATTACTATTGGTACTAGAAATCCCACAAATTGCCTATTTTTGGAACTGATGATCTGATTATTTCAACTTGAAGTCGATATAATCAGTTTTTAGTCTTTGGCTTAGCATATCTTGCTTCTTATACTAGTTGTCTTTGACTTTCATTCACATTCCGCATTTAGCTGTCTTTGGCTCAGCATATCTTGCTTATCATACTAGCTGTCTTTGACTTTCATTCACATTCCGCATTTAGGCTCAGCATGTCAAATATATTTATACTAGTAGAAAAAGGGCCACCACTTCGTAGTTCGATTAGGGCCTCCGAAAACGTAGGAACGGCACTGTTTTGGTCTGTGAATGGACAGGAGGAAACCACGCTTGTGTGGATCTAACAAGGGTTTCCCCTCTTGTGGGCTTGGGGTAGTGCTTTCACGGTGGGTCAGGTGGGAGATCTACCCTCAGACCAGCCGACATTTTGGTCTTTGAATTGATAGGAGGAAACACGCTTGATTGATCTAACAGGGGTTTCTCTCCTTGTGGGCTTGGGGTAGTGCTTTCAAGGTGGGTCAGGTTTCTTTAAAAGTTGCTTCGAGCAAAGTGCCTTGACAACCAACACATATTTATCTCATTTGTTTTATACTTTTGGTTTCCTTGCGCCCTGTGGACCAACTTAGTTGAGTACAAAGGGTCATGCATAGTAATATTATGACCCCGAGATCTATGAATGTATCTTTTAAAAGACTTGGTTTTGCTATTAAAAGGGTATAGCGACACAGCTTGTTGCCAAGGGCAGACCTACCCACAATGGTGGGTGGGCGGCCACAACCCTTGAAAAAAAAGTTTTTAGTGTTAATTTTCATTTAAAATCCCAACCACACCCCTTGGGGTTTTTCAACCGCATCTCTTGAAAATTTTCAACCGCCCCTCTTAGAAAATAATATTATGAATTTATAAAAAAAAAACACTTATTATGAATCTATAATTATATAATACAATTTATATAATTATTCTTTAACTACTTATTTACTTTACTTAACCTAATCTACAATCTAATTTTATTAACCTAACTACCCAAGCCCAAAGATTTTGAACTAAATAAAATAACTAAACTAAACCAACCCACCCAGACCCATTCGAATTCAAAATCTCCCCCCAAAAAAGACGCCCAACGACTACAGTCTACAGCGACTCACGACCGAACGAGTTTTTTGGCTGGAAAAAATTCAAAATTCCGGTCGTTCCGAACATTATCTTTTCTTTATTGATTGTTTTTTGTTGTTTTATATGTTGATTAGGGGAAAATATAAATGTATAAGGGTTTCATCTTTTTATGTTTTTTTATGTTTTTTTAGTTGCACAAGCGCGCAAGATGGAGGTAGCAGAGATGAGGATGTTTAGGTGGATGTGTGGCCACACGATGTTAGACCGAATAAGAAGTGAGGTTTTTAGGGATTGGTTAGGAGTAGCTAGTATATCAGACAAGTTAAAAGAGGGGAGGTTGAGATGGTTTGGGCATGTGAAGAGGAGGCAGTTGACAGAACCAGTTAGAGCAGTGGAAACCATGACAGTGGAAGGAAGGAGGAGTAGAGGCAGGCCCAAGTTGACTTGGGATGAAAGACTTAGACAAGATTTGTTAGAATTGCACCTCTCTGAGGACATGGTTCATGATAGGAGTTCGTGGAGACGTAAGATTAAGGTTAAGGACTAGTAGGAGAGGGTATAGACGTGTCCTACCTGTGCCTTGGGATGGGGGGTTAGATTCTTTTACACTTTAGGTAGACCAACATATGATGATTTTTCTTGTATATATGCATATATGTTGCTTACTGATGACTTATCTGCCTACTGCCACGTGATTTACTTACCCGTTTTTCGTCAACCTGTCTGTTGGTTGTTTTGGAGCCGGGGGTCTCTCAGGAAGCAACCTCTCTATTCTTGAATAGAGGAAAGGTTTGCCTACATCCCACCTCCCCCAGACCCTACCAATAGTTCTGCTATTTGTGGGATTTGTTGGGTATGGTTGTTGTTGTTGTTGTTGATGTTTTTTTAGTTGCTCTAGACTTGTAGTTAATGATTATGTTGTTTTATGCTAAGCTGTGTTTGTTTAAATGATTAGTAATCAACATTTAAAACTAGGGCTTAATGCTTGAAAATTATGAACTATGGTATTGGAGAAGGATTTTGCTGCATTGGAGAAGGATTTTGTTTGTTTTATGCTAAGCTTTGTTTGTTTAAACTAGGGCTCAGAAAGATTTTGCTGCATGAGATGGACAAAATTTCAAGAAAAAAATACTGATGCCAGTCATTTGGCATTTTGTATTTTTTGTTCTTGAAGAAGGTTTGGATGAGAAGAAGAGATCAATGACACTGAAGAGTGGGTTGACTATAAAGATGAAGATCCAGATAAAGAAAAAGCGAAAAACCCACTCACACGCCATAGATCTATGTCCCCAAACATCCACAAAAAAGCTAGTTCAACAGACAAGCACACTACTACAAACAGAGCTTTAAACGGGGTGATATGGGTTTTAAGACGGTGTTTTCAACACCGTCTTAAATTACACTGGTTTAAAATCATGTCTTATTAGACGGTGTTCAATTTGAACACCGGCTTAAACTTGCTGAACACCGTCTTTTAATATCAAAACATTTCCAAATATTTATTAAAACAAATATTTTTTTAACACCGTCTTATAAACATTTGCTGAAAAAAAAACATTTACAATAAAAAAAGTTTTCTAGAAATACATCAAGCTTATATACACCAATGGAACATTTTCAAATCAAACCAAAACAATACACATTCAATTCCGAAATAAACCTGTAGACATCCAATTCGGAAATAAACCCGTCAAATTACAATCATTTGTTGAATGCATAACAAACTACGTTAAATTGTATAAAAAAACTACATAAGCTAATCTAACGAAATACCTAACTCTCTAAAAAACTTCGGAAATAAACCCGTCAAATTACAATCAATCGTAGCCTCTCGTGTTGTGCCACATCTAAATGAAATACCTCAAAATCAGCTGGAAGCCGTGGATATTGTTCATGATACCTAAGTGCCGATATCACAGCCCTAACCTGTGAATCAAAAGAAAACAAAAAAGACCTTATATGTCACACCCCAAAATATCAGAGCATTGGCGTGACTGGACTGGTATCTTCATTGCACAGCGGAAGCAAATAAGCTAGGTCTTTTAGAAAATGAACGCCCACTAAGTACTCGACTCCAGATGGTTCTCCTATTCCAACCGTGCCATGATTTCTGAGAAGTAACCTGAGAAAGAAACATGCGAAAAATCAACATAAAGTTGAGCGAGTTCATAGTTTGTTTGTAAAAGATTTGAAATAAATCTTTTTTAATAACCGGTTTTTTAAGTATTGTTGAGAAAACGAATTTAAAATCATTTTCTTGTCAAGTTATATGGAAAACTATGAATGTTTGAATGTAACTTGTAAAACGTATATGTAACTGAGTACTACGAATGTTTGTATGTATCATGTAGAATGTATCTGTAACTGGGTACTATGAATGTTTGAGATCGCTAGTGGTTTGCAAGGCCACTAACATGTGTCACGACATAGGAAGCCACCAAACCTAGGCATTTTCGTCGACTTTGACTGAGACACAGAAGCACTCATTGGTAGAAGTAGGCCAAGAGTGGGGTTGCCTGAAACCCATTAGATCTAACCTTTTGTTCCGCGGTCTGAATGTATACGTTGATTAATGGTGCTTATGGTACCCTATTCGAGACATGATCTAGAATGTTTTTCCGTTGTCTTGTATCCATCATACTATAACTCATGTATTTGTATTTTCTCGTAGTCCAGAAAACTAGAATTCGTGTGTATGCACATTTCGAGAATACGCTTGTTTGCAAAAACCGGTATAAAACATAAGCTTTTCGTAAACCATTTGTGTCTGTTAAAACTTGCTTGTAAAATGGTTTATGAATATGTAATTCTTGTATGCTTTGCAAAAAGTGCATGTCTTTCCACCCCGAAAACATTTAGAAAAATGTAAAACCGTAAAAGGTGGGGTTATGAACTCACCTGAATATTCCTGTGCAAAGCTAGCTAATTACGACTTCGTGATGTCGTTTCCAAGACTTGACTTGCTAGCGTGCGTTCTACAATATTCCCAACATGGAATATCTAATAAGTTTCTAAATAAACGCAGTAACTAAACTACGTGTCATCGAGCTCTACCGAATCGTTGACCGAACGATTTGACGGTAAATTGTCAACTTAAAAGAAGCGAAAAAGTTATACTTGTTAGCTCGTTTTTGAGAGGTCGTATGTTGATATATAGTACGCCGTTTAGGCGTTTGAAATAAATATAAAAAGTTATATTTATTTTATAGAAGTATCATCGAGTCGTTCGATGTTGAAATAAATATATACTCTATTTTTGTAAACGAGTACGAGTCGCTTGAAGTTTAAAATAAATATAAAACTATATTTATTTTTATAAAAGAATTCGTATTGTTTAATAAATATACAAACTATATTTATTTTTGTAAAAACGAATTCATGTTGCGCGATGTTTGAAATAAATATATATACTATATTTATTTATAAAAGGATTCGAGTTTACGTTTGAAATAAATATAATAATAACTATATTTATTTTGTATAAAAGTTTGCGTCGTCGTCATTTTTGTAAGTTATAAAGTGTCGGCGGAAATAACATACATTTGTAGTTATTTTATAAAAGTTACTTGATCCGTTTTGGTTTGCTTTAAAACATGTTTTATTTTACGGATTTTCTCGAAAAACGGGCAGAGTTTCCTCTGTTTTTGGACGGCCCCGACAACGCAATTTGTCGTTATTTTTATAAAAATTCAATCAATAGTTCAATAACCATTATAAATAACTTTTGTAAAGGCGACATAATATAAACTAAATACTAATCCGTTCGGTTTGAGCTCGATATCGCGTAAGATTAATACTATAAAATAACATAAACGGTATCACGTCGTTAGACTTTACCCATCTTCGCGTCGAAACGTTGACTGAGTTGACCGAGCTGACTCAGCGAGTTGACCAGGTTTGACCGAGTCGGACCGAATTGAGCCGAAACGCACCGAGTCGAGCCGAGTTGGACTAAGTCGAGCCGAACCCGTCACCGAAGCTGCTGACTTGACCATTCTTGTCCATTGCAACCGAGCCTGTACTCGAACCGAAGGATAACCCGTGTTGACAACCATGACTTGAAACCAAACCGAATCTGAAGTCTGTCTGCTGACCTTGCCGTGAACCAAACACAAAATCTGAACACGAACATCATCTTCTTCATCAAAATGTAAGGAAAAGAATCAGTCGAAACGACTTACCGGCAAACCCGTCGGATAATAGCAAGGACCGCCGGACCTTGACGCCGACCGTCGGACCGAGACGCCGACCCGTGACCAAAATCCAAACCCAGACTCAAATCTGAAAATAATCGAACCAAAATACATCTCGAAGCTGAACCGCTGAACCACCTACCGTGAAACCTGTAGGATAATATCATGGACCGCCAGATTTTTGACATCGACCGCCGGTCCGAGTCTCCGACCGCCGTCTGGGGTAGTGTCGCCGCCGCTGGAGTTCATCGGAGGGGGGGTGTCGGCCAGAACGAGGGGAATCGAGGGGTGTCAGCTTGCTGGAATAACCACCGTCGTCGCCGGCTCCGCCGTATCTGGCCGGAGTCCGGCCGTACATCTTCATCAGAGGGGAGAAGGTGGGTGTTGTGTGTGTGTATCGAGAGAGGGAGTATAACTTATATAGAGATATTGTAGGATTGTTTGTATCTACGATCAAGTACAGAAGTCTTATAAGACTTCATATGCGGCCTTTCTTTTAGAATCACTTCGATGGACTTTTGTTGATTGTCTCAAAACAGCCATGGCCCAACAACAATAAGGTAATAATAATAAATAAGTAATGGGTATCCATAAGACTTTTTCCAAAATCATGGTATTGGCTAAGTGTTCGTAGTGGATATTTAATCCATAACTCAATAGACTTATAAAGAAAAAACAATATATAGTGAATTAAATTTCTAAAATAATTAAGCCCAAAACATTATTCATATACCAAATCAATTGCAAGGCCGATGTAAATTATTTACATAATAAACTCAAATAATGTTATGATTAAATTGAGCCCGCACTCCCGCGCCACCTAACTCGTTTAATCTCTAACATTATTTCCTTGATCGACAAGTTAACCCAATACCCTAAAACCGTTGATAACACTAAAATTGCCAACAAGAACTCAAAGGGGTAGATGGGAGGGAATGAGTGTGGTTAATTTCTTGTGTGTGAGTTTCATTTGTTGAAAAATGACTGAATAAAGGGGTGGAACCCCCTTTTATACATAGGGTTATCTTGATTTAAGTGGGCTTGGGCCCAGGGCCCACAAGCCCACTCTCGTGTCTAAGAGGCCCGAAGTTCTCACGAGACCCGTTATCAAGAGCCCGAATGCTCCGTAACTTCGTAAATTAAAATTTTAGACTTAAAACTATGTAAAATAATGTCGGTATTCGTCGTTGTCGCGTTTGACCGTCGTTTACGCTAAATCGCGTAAAACGCGTCGTTCGCTATTGATTATCGGTTTAATTACGTAATTAAGGGCGTAATTTACAGGTTGTCACATTATATAAGAAGGCCATGCCTAAAAGTGCATAACAGGAATACTTTCAAGTGAACGAAAAACAAGTAAGACATAACTACTATTAAAATAGTCAATTAACTGACTTCTGGATAGAACCCAAAAGCATTACTGCACCAACCACACCAACAGGCTGCAGATTACAATAATCATTAGCCAATTCTCATAGAGCATATAAGATGATTGGACAAGTTTGCGGTTTCAATTGACGACTTGAAAGAGAACAGGTGGTCATATAATATAATCAATTGAGATGTCTATGATAAAAGTTAAGAGTACCTGCTTTAGAACAAAAAGACGTCGATCAGACAGCGTTGCCGGAATTATATCACCATAAACGCGCTTTGCCTCCTCTGCAAAGAACTCGATGAAACTAGCCCCGTATCCAACCTGCAACACTTAAGAAAAAACATAAAGAAGTGCAAACGTGCTCTCTCTAGTACCTTATTTAATATGTTTGTACCTCCCCAATGGCTTCTTTGATAGGTTTTCCTCACTCCAGAGTTATAAGCTATCCAAGCTCTTCTTTATGTTGAATCAACAACTTATACCTAATGTTGAGCAAAATGATGATTTAAGAGCAATGAATCATTATATAAAGAGATTAGCAATGAATACCAATTACGTACGCGATTACTCCTGTTAGCAGCAGTAAGTGATGTTCAAATAAAATAAGTAAAACAAATTCTCCCCAAACACCACATTTGTACAATGTTCGACATCTTCAAGAAATGTCAATAACTGAACACAAGTTGTCCATCCATACAGTGATGTTCAAATGCTTGAGATGCACAAATGTTTAATATTGTAAAAGTAGCAAATGTATAAACCTTTTAAATGGATAAAAGCATCAACTAATAAAGTAAACGAATATATAGAATTATTCTTAAATACTCACTTTTTTGAAACCAGCTATTAAGCCAACAGAAAACCAACCCTGTTCATCCATGTTCCGCCTCAAGTATGTATCTCTGACCAAGTTCTCATTACTACAGTCGAACAGTAGCCATTAAAAACTCGACACCAATGTAACGTTTCTAGTAAATAGTAATAGTAATATCCAAAAACCACATTTTATTTTGCATTTTAAAAATGACGTACCTGAAATAGAAATCAATTTGGTTCACTATATTAGCATACAACAGAGGATCATGGCCAGCATAGTACACTTGAGGCTGTATTTGTGCACCAAAAGGCATTCCAAAACAGTCTCGACTACACTCCAATGTTCTGTCCACAATAATTTAACTATTTGAATTTGTATAAAATCAAATTAGTAGGCTTTATCAATTATTAATGCAATACCTTTATCAGACTTTGTCACAATATTTTCTTCAATTTCAGAGATTGCGCTTCCACTTCTCCTCTTTTAATAAACAATTCGGGTACCCCTTATGCAAAAAATAAAAAAAAATCATGAATAAAATAAGATAGTAGAACCGAAAGTTGAAGGGAAAACTAAAACTACTGATCCACTCCTCTCATTTGACATGTTTTAAATGCGTTCTATCTTCTTACAAATCACGTTGTTAATATAGTGAAAAATACCAAAAACACATTTATATAAGATAAACTTAGATGCAGAGAACATTATAACAGTTGGTTGAAAATATACTACTTTAACAAAGCATATCCACACAGCATTTCCTACAGCTCTCTCTATTATCAGCTATTATTTAATATCGCATAACCAGTTCCATAACCAAACACCCTTAAAAATATACATCATTGTAGAAAAATTATCAGCAAACCTGGGTTTGAGTGTATCATCTGAACGATGATGTGGATAGCTAGAACTGTTCGTCAATCCCTGAGCGGCTGGCTTCAATTCCGATTTCTCAGCATTCGATTCATGTGATTCCGACATCTCGTCTGCATTGCTAGAAGGCTTTTCGGATGTAGCTTCCAACCAAATTGACTATCTAATTTATCCCAACCAAAACCCCTGTAAGACCCTAACTCGTATTTAACAAAAATCGCAGCGGAAATTCGTGCCATAAAATTTCTTTCATTACAAACGTCTTGACTTACTTGAAAGTCCGTTTTAAAAATAACTCTTTTACTAAACAAAAGCAAACTTCCTATTTGCTAAGGTACACAATAAAATACATTCCCTACTCACATAGTAAAACACCATGCGACCACAAGATCATATATGCACACCACATAAACAATTCCTTCCATACTAGTCGTCTCATAATTTCATGACTAAAAACATCATTCAAGATTAACTAATTTACACTATCCTTGAACCCGACATTAACCTTACTAGAAATCCACATACCATACAAAGACACCACTTTCACCCCTTGATCCCTACCACCAAATCAACTAAACGCATAGGGTGTACCGTATCTTCAAGCATAGAGTACAAACTCCTAATGCATGCTTCTACCATATCATAATAACCATTCAAATTTCCACATGAACTCCATCTAAAACACACTTCACATATTAGTTAGTTAACAACTACTTCATTATCACTTTCTAAACTTATTTACTCACAACTTGCATATAATTCCACATTTAATTGTCACTTAAGCATTTCATCAAACACTTGGTGTGCATACAATGTTCTAAGCCTAATGTACAACCCATTCATGCTTTGTTACCCATTTCTTGTTTTCATTTATCAATTTCAACTAATTTCTCATAACTTTCCTTCTAAATCAGATTCATTTAGCAATAATCTACAACATCAAACTTCATACATATCGAAACTACACTCTATCTAGCATAAGCAACATAATCATCTTCATGACATTACTTCCATAAGTGGGTTTTTAATAAAACATCAAAATAATCATAAATTCGAGCATGATTCATGTTTCATGAGATGATTCTACTTCATTATCATTCTAATTTCACATAAATTCACGGATTGAACACAACCCATTTCATACAACCTCAACAAATTGGATTCTACAACTTACCTCATGTATAACAAGTCTAGATGAACATGGATTTGAGTTCATGCATAAGATTTGAGTTGAATCTTCCTTTTGATTTGGTCAAATTGCATCAACATGAGCATTCTTCCTTCCTTCTCTCCTGTGGGTGTCGACACACACCACCAACACCCCCACATAATACTGAATCTTCTAATTTAACTAAACTTGACTCAATTTTTCCAAGTTTAGTCCCTCTAGTTTGTCACACCATCACAATTGTCACCAAATTCATTCTTTACTTGTTTTGACTAAGTATTTTAACTAGGTTAAATAACCTATTTTATTTTATTTCCTGTCATATCATATGTGGAAACATAGGGCGAATATATGCGTTCGAATTTTGGGGCGTTACAACCCCCCCAATTCAAGCTCAAGAACCCTAGAATTATTAAACATAAAATTAATTGATCATTCACTCATAGCTATAATACATGAAGTTACCGACAAAATCAACTTCTTACTTTCAAATATTCTTCTCTGCAAGAACAAAACCCACTTCTAAACAAACAACATCTAAAGATTGTTCTATTCAAATCACTTACAAACAACAATACATATACATACAAACCGCGTCGAAGTGGAATCGAAAAAACTAACCAGTCTCGAAGGTGGAATCGAAGGAGAATGCTTTCGTCATCGAGCAAATCGAAGGGAAAGGGGCTGCGCGTGTTGGTGCGGTTGTAGGGTTTTGTCGTCGCACATTGAAGAGGAAGGGGAGGGTTTGAATTGCTGTAGCGAAACTCATCAGTATGTAAGTTAGGGTTACAAATGGGTTTTTTGTTGTTGTATAAGACGGGGTTTAATGATAACACCGTCTAAAAGGTTCTTACATTCGTATAAGACGCGGTTTGATTATAAGACGGGGTTGTTCTGAATTTTGTTGAATATTTTAATCAAATATGTTATACTTATTGATATTAAGACGGTGTTATTGCTTGAACCCCGTCTAAAGCAAAATTGAACACCGTCTAATGGTTTGTTTTGTAGTAGTGACCGCAGGTTTTTAAGAGGTTAATAGGATTCGTATCGGATCAAGCTGCACTATATATGATAGCCGCGATCGATGACAGACCTACTAAGCAATCAAAACCAGGGTGCAAAGTGTTTTATGTTATACGAAGAAACCAAAACAACCAGCGAATGGATTGAGGCAGAAAAGAAATATAGGAAGAGAGGTAGTATCAAGAGACGCTAGAAAGAATAAAGCCAGGGACCACTTTTCTGTCTAATCTGCTTTAATCTCCACCGTCGAGCCGGCAGTTCGGAGAATGGGTATCCGAAAAGACAGCGAATGGGTGGAACAAGAAATAGGATTAGAAGAAAAGAAAGGAACCCGGATCTAGTGAATCGTAAACAACCTCGCCTGCTATATCCTTTAATCCTCGAATCGTCGAGCTAGTCGTTCGGAATTTGTAACTCTCACCGGAAATCGCCTCTCACCGGAATTTGTAATAAACATATATTTCTTCTCTAAACATTTGTAACTCTCACCGGAAATCGCCTCTCACCGGAATTTAATACTAATATTTCATAACAAATAAAAAAAAGTTGAGTGTTTTAGTCATGGAGTATGGGAGTTTCAACTCATGGGTTTATTGAGAATGGGTCTTTCAACTCTTTTTCAAGTATATGGTGAGCCTTGGTTTAAAAACACACCCAACACCAACTATATAGAGTTCTCTACTTTCTATCTAAAGAATTTCCAACAAGTATTTGATCAATCTTCTTCTCTTTTCATTGGGATGCAAGTCGGGCTTGTGAGCCATCTTCGGCAATACATATTGCTCCGGTTGTTCTACCCTTGGAGAAAGTTGTGTGCGTCAGAGAGGAGACATGAAATCTGTTTTAAGAGACCCGTGTTGAACAAAAATCCTTAGCCACAACCGCTCAACAATTAGTTTGCTGGTTTTGATGTCAAGAACATTATGGAAATTCTCATAGAAGACAAAGGACAGAATCATCTTGTTCATGAAAAGTTGTAATTTTATATTATTTATTATTGTACTTACGATTTCCTACATAGATAATGAGAGTATTGATATTATATTATTTTATTATTAATATTAATATTATTATTATTATTAATATCACTATTATTATTATTATTAACCAAGTCCTGAACCAACACTTTAGGTCTTTAGCCGTATTTTTATTCAGTATATGTATATACTAGGTTAGAACCCCGTGTATTACACGGGTTGAATAAATGTAATTTTATATACCAAATTAAAACAATTATTCTTTAAAAATCTCGTTTATTATACGGGTTGAACAAATGTAATTTTATATATTAAAATTATATCTCTAAGAACCCCATGTATTGTACTGAATAAATGTAATTTTATATACCAAATAATAAAAACCTGTGTGTTGTACGGGTTGAATAAATCTAATTATATATACTAAATAATAAAAAAAGTTATATCTTTAAAAACATTGTGTATTACACAGGTTAAATAAATGTAATTTTGTAACCTTGTATATTACACGGGTTGTATAAATGTAATTTTATAAACTAAATAATAAAAAAGTTATATCCTTATAAACCTCGTGTATTATACGGGTTGAATAAATCTAATTATATGTACTAAATCATCATCATCATACTTAGTAAATCCCACCAATAGCAAAGCTAAGATAGGGTCTGATGAGGGTAAGATGCAGAGGCTGCTTTCAGTGAGACCCCCGGCTCGATAGTAGTTTTACATCAAGCCTTGGACATAAGGCACATAACACTCAGCAATCGGGACAAAGACCGATTAGTGCATGTTCCCTTTTGTCTGTTATCAATGCCATCACATGAGACTTTTCTCAACATCGATAATCCTCCTTAAGACATGCATGTGATAGTCAGCTAGCTGCCTTTGCATGTTCTTCAATTCACCCCTCATGTAATTCAAGTCATAATCGTACACCTAAACCTTGGGGTTAGCAGGGTATGGTTCAGCAAGGTTCTTTCTCGGTCTTTCCCGTCCACGCTTATGTGGCATCTCGTACTACTACTATAAAGAAAACTAATAAAACTAAGCACACGGAGAACTTAAAACAAAGAAAACTAATAAACCTAACTAAGTGGCTAAACTACTATAAAGACAGATATGAAATAGTGATCTGTCCCCGACAACGGTGTCAAAAACTTGACGTACTTAGAAATTAACAAATAAATTACACACAAACACAGACTATTTTTAAGGCAGAAACCACAAAAACGGTCTATACACATTCTAGGCAAGCGTACCTATCACAATATAGTATAGCTAAGGTAAGTACCCAAGTATCAATCTGTGGACCCGAAATCTATTAACTTGTCCTCTTTGATAATATTTAACCTAAACAACTTTTTATGATTAAGAAAATGCTAAAACAAACTACTAATTAAGTTTATGAAAACAGTTATAAGAAAGATAACCAATTAAATTTAGAATCATCTTATTACTTTTGCAAAGTCGTTTGGTTATGATTTTTTATGAAAAGCTCATCATAGTGGACACTAGTGATGAGGGTGTGGTGTTAAAAAGCCAGAGCCCTCTCAGGTTGACCCCATGCCCCCAAATAACCAAGTTATAGACACACCTAACTATCTGGTTCTAAGTAACTAAGTCATTTACTAATCTCTTGCGATCTTAGAATCTCTTGTATTGTTCTAGCAACAGAAAATTAACGAACCGAGCGAATTAATATATATATATATATATATATATATATAGTGGAGGGTTCAAATGAGAAGAATTTTTTTTGTAAGAAGAAAAAAGAAGAAGTTTCAACTAATAAGAATGCTTCATTTTACTTCATTTAATATTTGCATTTAATTTTAATATAAGGGTATATTGGTAAACTTATATAAATCATTAATTTGTATTCTTCCTCTTTAATAACTAACTAAATTAAATTTGTAACTCATTTTCAAAATATATACTTTTTTCCAAATTAAAAAAAACAACTTAATTTAAAGTGTAGAATAAATTAGTAGTTGTGTAGGATATATTTCGAGGCGTGTAGGATAAATTTCGACTGTGTAGGATAAAATTCTGTAATGTGTAGGGTATATGTAGGAAAATTTTGATGTGTGTAGGTTTTGTAGATTATATGTAGGATAATTAATGATTAGTTGACTAATTAATTAAAGAGAGAAAAATTAATGATATGAGTTATAAATGAAATAGTACTTTACCAATATGCCCTTTCTTCTTTTTCTTCTCACATTAAATTTCTTCTCAAATGAACCTTCCCCTATATATATATATGTGTGTGTGTGTGTGTGTGTGTGTGTGTGTGTGTTACTCAATTTAAAGCAAATCCTAACTAACTTTTAAATCCTTTTAATCAAATTATTCCCATGACCCATATGAATTACCAACCCTTAACACACATAACTTCATAGAAAGATCTAAATCATCCACACAAACTCATTCAATAGTCAATACACATCATATAGATTACACAATCACAAGTTCATTAGTAAATCTTACTAAAAACACACTTGCATAACGAAATCATCCAAAAATTCACATAGTATTAAGAATCATTATACATTAACCGGCTATAGAGCGGTTAGCTACTCATAATAATAACTAAAACACAAGAATTCATCAAATACTGGATCAGAACTAACTTAGCAAGGATTAATATCTCGAACTCATGTATGCTACTCTTCCTTAAATCCTTTTCCCGTTGATCGAATCCTGAATCTTCCTCTTTGGAACAGCCCTTATTCGTGTTTCTTGTTGTTGAGTTTGTAACTTAGGGTTTCGATCAACATCTCTTTCTTTAAATAGGGTCCAGGTGTTGTCTGGGTCGGGTACGGCCCGTAAGCAACTATTTGGATACTGTTTGTAACTTCGTCACGTCTTACATAATCTCATTAGGGTTCAATCCAGTAAGGCGGTGTAACTAAACTTTCGGCCCACGACTCATGGTTACATACTAGCGTACGGCCTGTACGGTCTTCATTTGGGCCGGTCTTCTTTATATCTTAATAAAGCTCTAATTTGGCCCGGAAATCCATCATTTCACCTAGGAATCTGCAAATCACTTAGAAACAAACATTTAATATATTCCAAACAAGATTTACATCAAACAACTATAAAAATGCAGGTTTTAGACTCTAAAAACATGTTGTCTTACATACACATCACCTAAATCTGATTATTCTCTGATAATCATCACCATGCACACACTTCATGTTATATTATTTATCTATTAAACAATTCTTTACTTAGTTGTTGCTCTGGATAAAACCCTTAAAGTGTACCTCGGTAGCAGTATTGTCAAATGTCGTTACTTGGGCATATTATTCCAACAATATTATTGTTTTGTGTTCAAACAACTTGAGAGTTGTTGCATTGGTTGTAGGTTTGAGATGAATCATAAAAATTATAACCACATCATGAGAAGATCACGAGAAAGGTGGTGAGTGTATTGAGATTAAGATACACAAGAACCAGTTATGTCATCTAATGTTGATATCATCAACATGGAAATGCACAAGTGTGAATTTTCGATGGCTATAACATACAAGGGAAATGTTATTATTGTAAAGAGGGGGATATTGTACAATACACAAAACGTGTACGAAGAATACGAGACATTGACAACCCTTGATTTCTATTGATCAATGAATAAAAATTAGGTGGTGGCAATTTTGTAAATAACAGGATAAACAATTGAAAAGGCAAATACAAAGTAAAATTACGTACTGGAACATAATCACATAACGTTACACAAATCATGTAACTATATAGCTTGTAAAATAAATAAAAAATTAGAAATACAACAGCAATGATCTACTCAAATTAACAAGAATGAAATGCTCATTAATATGCTGTAATTTAAAAAATATATATTATCGTATGAGAAAGTTATAGTTGTTTGAAAATTAAGGGGGAGAGTAATTCATGGGAGAAAAGACTATAATACCATTCCCTTCTTAAATTGAAAAGGGCACTTATCAAGCTACGATAATTGTGTATACTGCGCACACAAATTCTCTTTTGTATTTGATCCATATCCTTATTGTAAATCACTTTAGTAAATCTTGCGAGATTTATTGTAAAAGATTTATGACTAGGATGGACTTGTAGATACTTCTTCCACCATTAATATTGTTTGAACTATGTGTAGAATTTTGTCTTTTATTTTTGGGAGAGCATTCAAGTACATGGTTTCAAGAAAACAACATATATGTACATCACTTTAAGCAAAATTTAACGCCACGTAGTTGAGTGTCAATCTAATTAACTCTAACTCAACATAATAGTGATTGTAGACGATTATCATTCATGTTGTTGATGAAACATGTTTTCACCAAAGTGACTTAGATTAAGACTTATGTTTAAGTCCTTATAAGTAAGACTTGAAGATAAAAGTCAAACGAGTTATGATCCTATCTAGCTAATGAAGTTAAGTATGGTTTTGATGCTTTTCTAAAACCGAGTTTTGAGAGATCTTTGTGAGGGATATTAGCTTTGTATGGTTGTGTTAGTGCATTTATGTCTATCGCCTCCGTCATCTCAAATCGTAGCTGAAACCGTCTAATTCTAGTCTTATATTGTAATATCTAGAGTAAAAGGCAAGGTGGCAATATTGTAAATAAGAGGAAAGCTCTTATAAGCCTTGGCCTATAAATAGATGTGTTAGGGTTAGAGTTTAGGACTTTTGGAGACTTTTGCAACATTAGAGTGTAACACCCCGAAAACGGGTTTGATAATCAAACTCCGTTAATACTGAAAGACGGGTAAAGTACCGCTAGTGGCAAATTTACCCGGTAAATATTAGGATTTAAATAATTAATCCTAATATTAAATAAAAGTGAACAAAAGCTTTTAAGGAAATAAAATGGATAAAAGGCCCGGGGTAACGGGACCTAAAATAAACTTAGTTGTAATTTCCCCCGAACCCGCTAAGTTAACTAGGAATATTAAATCTAGTTAATAAGTGGGAATATTATTGAAAATAATTAGGTTGTGACCTAATTAATAACTAACCAAACACGAGGGACCAAAGCCGGGTAACTTGAAAATGGAATTATAAACTTATAAACAAAACACAACACACACACAAGAGTGTGTGTGTGCGTGCGTGAGATGGAGCAGGAGACAAGCTCCATGGGAGCTAACCCTAAACTCAACAAATTCCTCAAATTGGAGGATCAAACAAGGGTCAAATTCGGTTTTGAACACATAGAAACGGTCACCAAGTCAAGGGGATCGTAAGGTATGTCGAATTTCTAACATTCTTGAAGTTGTAAAAAATTGGATAATCATCCTAATCGTGAATTAGGCATGGATTAGAGAAGCTATGGCTAGATTAGTGATGTATACTTGCTTAGGAACAAAACCCTAAGTGAAAATCATACATAACATGCTATGATTTGAAGGATTTGATGAATTAACACACTTAGATAAGTGGGTTTTAATGTTATGATGAAATTGATGATATAACTATGCTTAGATTCATCATGCATGTTAAGTAATCAAGAAATACTTAAACAAATTGCTAGTATGAGTATTTGATCATAAATAATGGTGGTGAATTTTGATGATTAATTTTGGTAAAAAAAAATAACTAGTTATGAACTAGTTATAAATGTGTAAAAATGTATGCACACTAGGTGTTTGTTAAAATGCCTAAGTGAAAACTAAAGTGTTGAAATTAGAGCGAAAACGCGCATTTGAATGATATGGTGATTACGCGTAATATGAAGTGAGAAGGGTTCTAAATATAATGTTGATTTAGACTTAATGTTGTGAACCTTGTAATTCGAAGTGGTTAACTTTAATAAGCTAAGTTAACTAATCATGAAGTCGAATAGTAGTTTCGACGTATGAAATAAGTGAGATGGAATAGTCGTGAATAATTATGACTAATCTAACCATCTTACAATTTGCAATGATAGTTTGACGATTAACAAGCTAGGTGAAAGCTTGGGAACAAAGCGGGTCAAACGAAGCAAGAATGACGGAAAAGCATAAATTCGGATGCAAGGTAAGTATAGCTTACACTAGTCTTATATGTTAGAATATTCTCTTATCGTATTAGCTACGAATAAGTTAAATACATAATTTAGGTATGATGTTCCGACGTGTAAACGTACGGAACAAGGTAGTCGAGCATGACAAGAAACCATGTTGATGGTTTAAAAGGAATTAAAACGGTAAATTGGTCATGCGTTGACCATAACTATTTGTTTTGAAAGACACTGTAATGCGTAAGCCATGATAGGCTAAAAAGCGTTAAGAAAACGATTAATACGTGAAATGACCACACGGTGTAAACCGAAGCGAGTCATATAGATGAGATGGTAATAAATACCATCTCGCCAACATAATCGGTCATTTAGACCAAATGGGTCAAAAGGTGAAGATATCACCTTTTGACAATAATGACTAATGATCATTGTCGAGTTATATTATTTCAGGAGTAAATGTCAAATGGGTATTAGCAACGCTATGGATTAGCGGTTATAAAAGCAAGGTATTAAAAACGGGTCAAAATATTGATCCGCGCCAGGTATGTGAGAAAGAGTAACACTCATTTAGAATATGCGGTTCAATGAGTGTTAAAAAGAAGTCAAAATAAACATTTGGTTACTTGATAAGTAACCGAATGTTTTAAATAATGAACATTGCGTTTGGGAAGCTTAATGACTTTTCAAACAAAATCATAGGTTTTAAAAAGGGATTATGGGTCAATTATGCTTCCAAAAGTCCTTCATCGTAAATGATTGGCTAAACGGACTAAAACGCCCTTATAAGCAAAATTGGACAAACGACCTTTAAAGGTAGTTTTGAAACGAGTTTTATGATCAAATAAATAATTGGAATAAGTGTAAGAAGCGAAAGATGCAATTCTTCGGTCAAATGACTCTATATGAGTCTTTGTCGTAAATTAGCAATCCGACGAGAAAAAAAAAACTCGGATTATATAGATCACCTCATTAAGTCCACCACAATTATAGTTGTGGTGGAAGATTACTTGGTAAGAAATGTTGTATAATAACGTAAGAAACGGATGAAAGCGTTTCATGCTCAAAATATGTCTAAATACCCTTAACGGGTCAAAATACGCAAATGAGCATAAACGGTTTATGATACGCAAGAAACCCGTGACTTGAACCTAATATGATAGGAATTATTGAAATTATGAATATCATGGGAATAAGGATCAAATAAACATGTTTGTTTGACAAAATCGCGAACGGGTCAAAATTTGGTAAATATGGTAATAAGCCGAAGACTTAAAAGTCTTAAATTTTGTTAATCCGGATGTTGGATTTTGACTCCATATGATGGAGAATTAAATTCCAAACACGTAGGAAGAAACGGTAAGTCAAACGGATAAGCGGTTTGAAAGATACGAAAGATTTCGTGTCAAATTACGGCAAAAATGGAAAAGCTAGATGCAGGGTCCACCGTAAATTACGGTTCCACCGTAATTTACGGTGGAGTTGAAAACTGTTACGGCAGCCCCCTACTGGTTTACGGTAGGGGCATGCCAAACCAGAGGTCACCGTAAATTACGGTTCCACCGTAATTTACGGTGGAGGCCAGGTTGAAAATTTTGTTTTTGTTATCCATTGTTTCTCGGACTCGTTTAGACACGTTTTAAGCCCTGTATGACTAAAGCATTTCATGTTTATGAAATGTAGGTACACCTTGGATCCCGGAAGACGATCAAGCTCAACGAAGAACCGAACACGATAAAGACACACGCTTCCGCACTTTGATACATTGTAAATTTTAAACAACGAATTCAACCTCGTTATGTAGAATAACTTATGATTTGTAAAAGTTTTAATAAACCCGTATTTCCAAATGTTTATGTAATCTTAATTACATGATTGTTTTACGTAAAATTTACGTTAAACCTTGATTTATAAGAACGGGTGTTACAAGTTGGTATCAGAGCCTTGGTTTAAGAGATTCGAGTATGGTGGGGAGGAACCATGCTTGGACTTAAACCTTATGCTCTTGACAAAGAATAGTGTTCGGTTCGAGGCTTGATCGCAAATCCGGTAAGTACAAGTATGTTAATAGCTTAGCATGCTAAAGTGTTGTAAACAACACATAGGGCTATCGTGTGATACACGATACCCCGATTAAAATGATTGATATAGTTGGTGAAAATACGCGCGTTGACGCGTATAGTAGAAAAAGCCTTGTATTATAATACGGGCGATTATTGAAGTTGACGTTTCTAACTTTGTGAATGTTTTAGTTGAAGGGCACTCGCGTTGAAGACGACGAGAGTCAAAGGAATTGTGGATATGATGATGGAACGGTCCGAAGTATGACGAGAGGAGCATACTCACCGAGGACTAAATCGCGTAACGACCGCGAACAAGGTTAATGGCAAGGAACGCCCGTTGGGGCAAACATTACCAGGTGCACATTTTAAATAATCGCACAAATGGTAATATGCAACAAATAAATAGAAATTGAAAGTTGCATATGTAGATTAAAAACTTGGAAAAACCCGAATAGAAAATGTATTCGGGATATTGTTTCCAAGAGAAACAAATAGAGGCGTTACTTACATAGGGTGTAATGTGAAAACTATAAAAAGATCATGTGTGTCATGTGCTAATCGCTTACTCTGGCCAAGTAAGTAGTGGCATATGATACCATGAACTTCTTATGGCGGACACGTTTACATCCGATGTAGTAAGGGCGGTGCGAATGGGACTAACTTAAAAGTACCCAAATGAATCAAATGAGCAAAATAATTGATAATAATGTAAACGCACAGCCGGGTGACGGAAGCGTATTACATTGGATGATGAGCCCGAGTGAAGGGACAAAGAAGCATGTAAAATGATTTAGACAAGTATTGGGAGGGAGTGTACTTACACTCGAACCCAGAATACGCAAGCATGTAAAATGATTTAGACAAGTATTGGGAGGGAGTGTACTTGCACTCGAACCCAGAATACGCAAGCATGTAAAATGATTTAGACAAGTATTGGGAGGGAGTGTACTTACACTCGAACCCAGAATACGCAAGCATGTAAAATGATTTAAACAAATATTGGGAGGGAGTGTACTTACACTCGAACCCAGAAAACGCAAGCATGAAAAATGATTTAAACAAGTATTGGGAGGGAGTGTACTTACACTCGAACCCAGAAAACGCAAGCATGAAAAATGATTTAGACAAGTAATGGGAGGGAGTGTACTTACACTCGAACCCAGAAAACGCAAGCATGAAAAATGATTTAAACAAGTATTGGGAGGGAGTGTACTTACACTCGAACCCAGAAAACGCAAGCATGAAAAATGATTTAGACAAGTAATGGGAGGGAGTGTACTTACACTCGAACCCAGAAAACGCAAGCATGTAAAATGATTTAGACAAACATTGGGAGGGAGTGTACTTACACTCGAACCCGGAAAATGCAAATACGTCCCTTAACGGGTCGTTTTTGTAAAACGTCAAACTTAAAGACAAAGTTGGAATATAAAAATGAAGCGAGGTCTTAATGCATACCGGGAGGGTTGCAATAATAACGACTTCGGTAAAACACCCGATTGATGGGTAAGAATTAAACACATGCGTAAACCAAGAGACGTGAACGCGGGTTGAAAAAAAAAATCAAAGGACTTGGATTACGAGTTATAACTATAAAATCTCGTATATAGAAATTGTGAGTAAATATGTTCAACTATTCGAAGTCGAATGGGTTGAATAAAGAATAAAGTTGATTTTTATAAGTGATGGATTTCACATTAATAGGTCAAACATGTTGAATACAATATAACGCCGAATGGCACAAATGAGCGTTAGCCAGATAAAGGTAGCGTTAAATGCAAGAGAATAATGAGCCTGGTAATGGGATATAACCAAATAAGAATAAATTATGGACTGTCAATATCCGGGTATGGATAATTGACAAAAGTTAAAGAGAAGATCCTAAAACTAAAACTTCAGTTTTAGTAAGAAATAATGTTTTTACAAACATAAATTCTGATAGGAATTTAAATAGTAAGCATGAAAGATACAAGTCTTGACACTGATAGGCGCAAAACGATATATTCGAAAAGTGATATATTCGAAAAGTGATATTTTCGAAAATGAAATTTGATATAAATTAAACATGATGTAACACAATCACGGTCAAGAAATGTAATGTGAAGTAGAATCACATCATAACCAAGCAAGCGGTAAAAAGTAACTGGACTAATAAGTCTAATTAGTGAGACCCGTCAAGGTCATTTAAATAAATTTGGTTTGCTTGTAAACGGTAGGTTCGGTATGACTGAACCGAATAAATAAATCTGAAAACAAAAGAAAGTATTGCTAAAAGTGAAACATTTCACTAAGGACCCTTAAACGGGTCGAGGTGACGAATGCACCAAGAGTTCGATAATATATAAAAGCGATGGAAATCGCTAAGTCAACTAAACTAGTAAAAATAACGGAATTACGTTATTTCAAGTTACATTATGTCATATGAGATGCGTAGAAGTTCTGTAACCAAAAAGACATTACCATAGTTTTCTGGTAATGCTAACAATTGGTTAAAAATATGAGTAATGCTTAAGAGATTACTCAAGTCAAACGCATTGAGTTTAGAAACTCAATGAACTATGTAAGCAAGGTTTCGAGGACGAAACCTCTTTAAGGGGGTAGACTTGTAACACCCCGAAAACGGGTTTGATAATCAAACTCCGTTAATACTGAAAGACGGGTAAAGTACCGCTAGTGGCAAATTTACCCGGTAAATATTAGGATTTAAATAATTAATCCTAATATTAAATAAAAGTGAACAAAAGCTTTTAAGGAAATAAAATGGATAAAAGGCCCGGGGTAACGGGACCTAAAATAAACTTAGTTGTAATTTCCCCCGAACCCGCTAAGTTAACTAGGAATATTAAATCTAGTTAATAAGTGGGAATATTATTGAAAATAATTAGGTTGTGACCTAATTAATAACTAACCAAACACGAGGGACCAAAGCCGGGTAACTTGAAAATGGAATTATAAACTTATAAACAAAACACAACACACACACAAGAGTGTGTGTGTGCGTGCGTGAGATGGAGCAGGAGACAAGCTCCATGGGAGCTAACCCTAAACTCAACAAATTCCTCAAATTGGAGGATCAAACAAGGGTCAAATTCGGTTTTGAACACATAGAAACGGTCACCAAGTCAAGGGGATCGTAAGGTATGTCGAATTTCTAACATTCTTGAAGTTGTAAAAAATTGGATAATCATCCTAATCGTGAATTAGGCATGGATTAGAGAAGCTATGGCTAGATTAGTGATGTATACTTGCTTAGGAACAAAACCCTAAGTGAAAATCATACATAACATGCTATGATTTGAAGGATTTGATGAATTAACACACTTAGATAAGTGGGTTTTAATGTTATGATGAAATTGATGATATAACTATGCTTAGATTCATCATGCATGTTAAGTAATCAAGAAATACTTAAACAAATTGCTAGTATGAGTATTTGATCATAAATAATGGTGGTGAATTTTGATGATTAATTTTGGTAAAAAAAAATAACTAGTTATGAACTAGTTATAAATGTGTAAAAATGTATGCACACTAGGTGTTTGTTAAAATGCCTAAGTGAAAACTAAAGTGTTGAAATTAGAGCGAAAACGCGCATTTGAATGATATGGTGATTACGCGTAATATGAAGTGAGAAGGGTTCTAAATATAATGTTGATTTAGACTTAATGTTGTGAACCTTGTAATTCGAAGTGGTTAACTTTAATAAGCTAAGTTAACTAATCATGAAGTCGAATAGTAGTTTCGACGTATGAAATAAGTGAGATGGAATAGTCGTGAATAATTATGACTAATCTAACCATCTTACAATTTGCAATGATAGTTTGACGATTAACAAGCTAGGTGAAAGCTTGGGAACAAAGCGGGTCAAACGAAGCAAGAATGACGGAAAAGCATAAATTCGGATGCAAGGTAAGTATAGCTTACACTAGTCTTATATGTTAGAATATTCTCTTATCGTATTAGCTACGAATAAGTTAAATACATAATTTAGGTATGATGTTCCGACGTGTAAACGTACGGAACAAGGTAGTCGAGCATGACAAGAAACCATGTTGATGGTTTAAAAGGAATTAAAACGGTAAATTGGTCATGCGTTGACCATAACTATTTGTTTTGAAAGACACTGTAATGCGTAAGCCATGATAGGCTAAAAAGCGTTAAGAAAACGATTAATACGTGAAATGACCACACGGTGTAAACCGAAGCGAGTCATATAGATGAGATGGTAATAAATACCATCTCGCCAACATAATCGGTCATTTAGACCAAATGGGTCAAAAGGTGAAGATATCACCTTTTGACAATAATGACTAATGATCATTGTCGAGTTATATTATTTCAGGAGTAAATGTCAAATGGGTATTAGCAACGCTATGGATTAGCGGTTATAAAAGCAAGGTATTAAAAACGGGTCAAAATATTGATCCGCGCCAGGTATGTGAGAAAGAGTAACACTCATTTAGAATATGCGGTTCAATGAGTGTTAAAAAGAAGTCAAAATAAACATTTGGTTACTTGATAAGTAACCGAATGTTTTAAATAATGAACATTGCGTTTGGGAAGCTTAATGACTTTTCAAACAAAATCATAGGTTTTAAAAAGGGATTATGGGTCAATTATGCTTCCAAAAGTCCTTCATCGTAAATGATTGGCTAAACGGACTAAAACGCCCTTATAAGCAAAATTGGACAAACGACCTTTAAAGGTAGTTTTGAAACGAGTTTTATGATCAAATAAATAATTGGAATAAGTGTAAGAAGCGAAAGATGCAATTCTTCGGTCAAATGACTCTATATGAGTCTTTGTCGTAAATTAGCAATCCGATGAGAAAAAAAAAACTCGGATTATATAGATCACCTCATTAAGTCCACCACAATTATAGTTGTGGTGGAAGATTACTTGGTAAGAAATGTTGTATAATAACGTAAGAAACGGATGAAAGCGTTTCATGCTCAAAATATGTCTAAATACCCTTAACGGGTCAAAATACGCAAATGAGCATAAACGGTTTATGATACGCAAGAAACCCGTGACTTGAACCTAATATGATAGGAATTATTGAAATTATGAATATCATGGGAATAAGGATCAAATAAACATGTTTGTTTGACAAAATCGCGAACGGGTCAAAATTTGGTAAATATGGTAATAAGCCGAAGACTTAAAAGTCTTAAATTTTGTTAATCCGGATGTTGGATTTTGACTCCATATGATGGAGAATTAAATTCCAAACACGTAGGAAGAAACGGTAAGTCAAACGGATAAGCGGTTTGAAAGATACGAAAGATTTCGTGTCAAATTACGGCAAAAATGGAAAAGCTAGATGCAGGGTCCACCGTAAATTACGGTTCCACCGTAATTTACGGTGGAGTTGAAAACTGTTACGGCAGCCCCCTACTGGTTTACGGTAGGGGCATGCCAAACCAGAGGTCACCGTAAATTACGGTTCCACCGTAATTTACGGTGGAGGCCAGGTTGAAAATTTTGTTTTTGTTATCCATTGTTTCTCGGACTCGTTTAGACACGTTTTAAGCCCTGTATGACTAAAGCATTTCATGTTTATGAAATGTAGGTACACCTTGGATGCCGGAAGACGATCAAGCTCAACGAAGAACCGAACACGATAAAGACACACGCTTCCGCACTTTGATACATTGTAAATTTTAAACAACGAATTCAACCTCGTTATGTAGAATAACTTATGATTTGTAAAAGTTTTAATAAACCCGTATTTCCAAATGTTTATGTAATCTTAATTACATGATTGTTTTACGTAAAATTTACGTTAAACCTTGATTTATAAGAACGGGTGTTACATAGAGACTTTGAGCTTTTGAAGATCTAGAGAGGGAGTCTAGAGAGAGAAAGCTCGTGTACGTGATTCAGGTGCTATACTATTTCAGATCTGTTAATAGAATCACGGTTATAATTACGTCACGTGTGTTCGGTCACGCACGTTCACGGATTCCGCACGTCGAACGTGTCATACGCAATCGTTTCGGAGTCAAAACCGGTCCTAACAAGTGGTATCAGAGCAGGAGCTCGATTGCACGGATCAAACGCACGATTACGCACGGAAAATCATCAAAATCAGTTCCAAATTTCATTCAGATTTGTCAAATTTCTTCACTCTTACATTTCTTCACGTTTTTAACTGAAAATCGCCAAATTAAACGAGTTTTAACGGTTCAAAATTGCTAATTTTTGGATATGTTATGCGAAAACCTTTGATCTAAAAGCCTACAAATTTTCAGATCCTAATTCCTAACGGTTTGAGAGAAATCTTGAATTTTCTGTTCGGAAAAAAATATGAACATGCTTACTGTTATTGTTGAGCTTAGAATGAATGCCAACCGATCGGCTAGCTAACCGTTCCAAAACACATCATTGCAAATTCATTAAATCGTTAACTTTGACTTGCCAACCGATCGGCTAGCATCTCTGGCCGAACGGTCAGCAAGCCGTACCACATTTTACACTGTATTTCATTAAAAAGTGTTTGACTTTGTTGACTGCTGACCGATCGGACAGCAATCCGATCGAACGTCTGTCCGTTCCAAAGCACCTCACTTTATAAATTGTTGACTGCTTATCCGATCGGACAGCTGTCCGAACGGCTAGCATCCCAGCCGAACGGTCAGCCCTCCGTTTCACAGCACATCACTCATTTAAGTCATTAAAGTCAACTTGCTCAGCTTTTGTTAGTCAAAGTTCTTTAATTGAAATCGGTATACATATGAACATTATTGTCGGCCAATTCATTATATAATTCACATGAACTGATTAAAAATTCTGTTGACCCATGTGATGATAATAATTGAGGTCCAATTACAAGTTTACATATAGCATTACAATCCATGTGAATTGTCAAATCCATAAATTGAATTGATAAAGATATTGTCGGCCATTGCACATATTCATAGATTGCATGTGATATACTGTCATGTTCTAATTGAATAAATTCAAGGTGTGCATGTGAAGTATTACTAAAGTTTGTCAGGGCGGTGTTTGTTAAGTGCATGTGCTAAGTGTCGTTTTATAGTTTGATTGTTTATAGTTTACACGTGATTCAGGTCAAAGAAGTCAACGTGCCAACCGATCGGTCAAACTTTTTATCGTCTTGTGCCTTCAATTGAACACGCTAGCCGATCGGACAACCCACCCTATTCAAAATAGGCTAACCGATCTACCAAGCATTTTGTCGTGTAGTGCTGATCGATCGATCAGTGGGTCGATTGGATTTTCACCCGTTTCAAAGCATTGTCAGCCGATCGACTAAGAGTTTTGTCGTGTAGTGTCAACCGATCGAACAGAGGGTCGAACGAATTGCCACTCTAGTCAAAACAAAACGCTAGCAGATCGGACAGCATCAACGTGCAAGCCGATCGAACAGCATATTGTTTTGTCGTGTAGTGTTGATCGATCGAACAGAGGGTCGAACGGACAACCAACCGATTCAAGATACATTTCTAGCCGATCGAACAGCTTCCCGTCCGATCGAACAGCTTTCCCGTCCGATCGAACAGCTTTCCCAACCGATCGAACAGCACCCCGTCCGATCGAACAGCTTTCCCATCCGATCGAACAGCTTTCCCATCCGATCGACCAGCTTTCCCACCCGATCGGACAGCACTGAATATTTTCACTGTTGACTTTTGTTGACTTATTCGATCGAATACTCATCCGATTCAAGTTGTTTGAAAATTTTTAGAACTGATCATTGTTGTTTGCGTGACTCTAGGTGATTAAAAGGTGCTTGTAAATCGAGAAGATCATATCATGGCTGAAGAGTTCTACAACACGTTCTACAACGCGTTTACATCCGAATCGTCTGAAACATCTACTGTCACACCGAAAACCATAACAAAAGCGATCAATGAAAACATCAAGCATGATAACTTCTATGGAACACACTTGAAGCCACCAACTCTGGAAAGCATTGAAGATTACACGTGGTGGAAATAGAGGTTCATTGGTTGGGCAAAAGCCTATGCTCACGAGAGCTGGTTTTGTTTGGAGTTTGGGTACAAAAGGCCGACTAATGATAAAGGAGAAGAGCTTCCACTCAAAGACTTACCTAAAGATGATAAAGCAGAATTCTCAGCAGATCAGAGAATGATTGCTTTGATTCAGTTGGCAATCAGAAATGACATGTTTGCTTTACTGCAACATGAAGGAACTTCAAAATCGGTTTGGGAGGCTTTACGGGTTAAGGCAGAGGGTGGTAAACAAATCAGGAAGAACAAAATTGCTTTATTAAAAAAGGAATTTGATTTGTTTGATAGTCTTAACGGTGAATCAGTTCGTCAAATGATTGAACGTTTTTGTCATCTAAAAATCGAACTAGAAAGATTTAAGATTGAAAAAACAAGAGAAGAAATAATAGACAAACTTATAGAAGCGTTACCACGAGCTAATCCGTGGCAAACGTTTGTGTTTATTTTGAAAAATGATGCTTTATATGATACAATTTCTCTTGATGTCTTGATAGAAAAGATAGAGAGTCATGAACTTGAGTTGCAAAAGCAGGATATGATGAGTAGTTCTTCGCATCAACAGAATGTTGGTCTTTATTATAAAGGCAATATACCTTCGGTAAAAGCTGATAGATCACCACAGACAGCATTCAGTGGAGAGAGGACAAAAGAACCTCATAAAAGCTCATCAAGTTACGATCCGGGTTATCATTCATCTGCTTCAAAAGCTAGTTCTGAAGAATCTGAAGAAGTTCTGTGCAATATTGCTCTCAAATTGAAGAATTCCCCGACAATGAGCATAAATGCAGCTAAGCAACAAATGAGTTTCCTTGCATCTGTTCTGGAATCGTATGAAGGTCTTGTAAGCTAGCAAAATTGGAAACTCAGAGTTAACCAAAGAAGACTATGACCAGATTGATCCGGAAGAGATGGAACTCATTGACATTCGCTGGTGTTTAGCTAGTTGCATCCGCAGAGCTCAGAGATATATGGAAATTACTGGGAAACAATCTCTTGGTGGTGCTTCAACAAAACTTGGATTTGACAAGTCCAAGGTGACCTGCTTCAAATGTAAGCAAAAAGGTCATTTCAAGAGAGAATGCAACAATTCTGCGGTTGGTGGAAATGAACATCCGTTCAATGATGATTACTACCGAAAGGCAATTTACCACCGTAGCAGAGAAGAGCCAAAGATGATCGAAGATAAACCCAGAGAGAAGTCAAGAGCTTGTGCTGTAATCCACGATGATGAAGGATATGATTGGAGTCAAGTTTGTCCGGAATAAGATCGTGTTGATATTCAAAAAACAGCTCATGGCAGAAAACCATCAAACAGCAAACATTATGTTTTTGTTGCTGAAATCAAAGAGGAAAACAAAGAAGAAAATGTTGTTGCTGAAGTTAAAGAGAAAACCAGAGAAGAAATTATGAATGAGAAAACAGACAGAGAAATAAGAATGGCTGCGAACAGAATGAATGATATGCAAAGAGAATATGATGAAGCTGTCAGATACAAAAGATGGGATAAGAAACGAGAGTGTTATGTCAACAGATATGGTGAACCTGTTGTTTCCAAGAAGGACATAGTTTTTGATGATGTTCTTCTAGTAATTCCTCGGGTCGGCGAATTTTATTCAAATGCTGTAAAAGACAAAAATTATGAGGAAAAGCTGGAAAAACTCATAAGAGAAGTCATGATATCGAGTTTGAAGAAGAGAGATGAAGAGAGAATGGAGAAGAATGTTGAGAGTATGGTTAAAGAATTAAAGAAAGTTGCTGAGGAAGATGTGAAGGTATCTGTGGAAGTGAAAGAAGAAGTTGTGATGAATATAGAAGTTGTGAAAGAAGCTGTTACTGAAGAACAGCAGGTTGTAAAAGATGAGAAGAAAGATAAAAGTTTGATAGAAGAGAAGAATGAGAGTTTGAAGGTTGCTGGTGATGCTGGTGATAAGGGTGGTGTTGAAGAAAAGCAGAATGTTGCTGGTCAGACAGAAGTTGCTGCAAACACCAAAGTGCCAATCACTGAGGTAAATTCTAACTCTGAAATCTTGAAAACTGTTGAACAGTGCAAGAAATGCATGGAAACGTGCAGTGCTTGTACTGAAAAAGACAAACAATTTAATAAAATTGAAGAAGTTTTCAAAAATAAATGCAAGGAAATGTTAGAAAACGAAAAAGTTTTGAAAGATAATGAAGAAAAACTTTTGGAAAAATGTAAAAATTCAGAAAAAGAAAATGAAGTTTTGAAAGAAAATATTTTGAAAAAGACAGAAGAATGTGACCAAAAGGAAATTGTTTGTCAAGAAATGAAGAAAGAATATGACTCAATAAAATTAGCATATCATATTACAAAAGAGTCATATGAAAAAGTGAAGGATGAAATGAAATTTGCTCAATCAAGAATGAATTACTTATCTGAAACAACTAAAGAGCTTAAGCGAATGTATGAAATAAAACAAGGTGTTGTTAATTCCTATATTGAAGATGTTGCTAAGCTAAAGCGACAGATTACTGATTTAGAACAGGACAACAACAAGTTAAAAAGTTATCACGTGTCGTCATATGTGCTTGAACGTATTTTCAATATAAAACCGGGAGATGGTGAGTCTGAGCAAAACAAGAAAGGTATTGGCTCAGAGTTTCATCAAGTTCCACCACCGGAAAAGTTTGCATTTTATGATGATGAAAAGGTCGAAAAAGCTTTCAACTTGGTAGATCAATTGCCAGATAACATTGACGTAACCTATTCCAAATCTGATGATTCTAGTGATTCAGAGGTGGTAGGTAAGGTCGTTGAAAGTGTGTTGAAAGAAGAGTCGGTTGATACAGGTAAATCTGAATCACGGGATGAAGATGAAGGAAATCTTCATGATAGTTATCTGAAAAACACAAAATCCGAGAAAAATTTGAATGATGATTCAAAAGGATTGGTTTATACCATGATTGGATCAGACAAATTGTTCTTAGATGTTGTATTCCCGATTCAGAATGTGATTTTAGAAAAAGTTGATAAAGTTTTCAAAATGGTTGAGATTGAGAAATCTGAGTTTCAAAAGTTTGCTGGAAAGTGTCACAAAACTTTTTATAACAAACCTGGTTACAAGAAGAAAAACATAAAGGCTGGGTTGGGTTATAAGAAGAAACAAAATTGGAAGAAAAATGAAACGCCAAATTTTCAGGCAAAAATGAATTTTGTTCAAGGAATAAGTTTAGGAGAAGAGAAAGAACTCCAAGTTATACGACAGTCTAATGAAGAGTTATGTGCTCAGAAAAAGCAACAACAACAGGTCAAGGATGTGTCCAAGAGAATATGTTTCAAATGTGATCAAACAGGACATCTTGCACGCAAGTGTCCAAATCTGAAACCTGTTGATGTTGAGACGAAAAAGAAGTCTGTTTATGTTCAGAAACAGAAGTCTGATGTTGTGAATCAGAAGTCAACCAAGTTTGATTCAAAGCAAATTTGGAAGCCAAAAATGTCAAAGGCTGACTCACAACAAACATGGAAACCAGTGACACCAAAATTAAGAACAACACAAAGTTGGAAAAACACTGTTGATACAACAAAACCAAATGAGTTTTGGAAACCAAAAGTTGTTCAAAATCAAAATGTTCAAAAAGAGTCACATTTTAACAAAAGAGGTACTCCGAAAGGTCAAATATGGAGTGTTAAGAAACAAGTGAATTTGGTAAAAGATGAGAAAATTGAAGTTAAAAATGAAAAAGTCTTTGATGACAAAGATTTTCCGAAACTGTATGATACATATTGTGTTGAAATGCCTAAGGTCCAACAGACCTGGGCTAAATTGTTCAAGTAATTGAATATTTTGAATGTGCAGGTGCTTCCGAAGACAACTGAATGTCATCAAAAAGAGTGTCGGAGCAGCCTGGCACAAGAAGAGGAGGCTGCTAATCCCTGCGATGGTTAAACAGGGAGTTTGTTTGGTTTCTGTACATAAATAAACAATATTTCAAAACCCTAAAAATTGAAAATTTAAAAACCAAAAATATGTTTTTATTTTTGTCAAAATCTTGAAAAATCAAAAATATGTTTGTTTTTAAATTTTGTCAAAAATTAAAAAAAATATATAAATACAAAAATATGTTAAGTGAATATGCCGAAACCCTCACGGCGGAACAAACATGATTACTTTCACAAGATTGAAAACGGTTTTCAAACTGTCGAAAATCAATGGGTTGTAAATCATGGGGGTACGTTATATTTTCTGCAAAACAGAGCATGAGATGCAGAAAATGGATGGCGAGACAAAGCTATCAGTATCAGGTTGTCAAATTTTCTTTAAATGGTTTTGTATTTTAGGGGGAGTAAGAATTTGTCAGAAAATCCAAAAACATAAGAAAATTTGAAAAAGCCAAAAACATGATAAAATTTGATAATTGAGTTTTTGTGTAAAAAGAGGAAATGATAGTACATCAGTAGACAGTTACAGTATGCTAAAGAAATGTAATGATTATATAGCATTAAACAGTCTCACTGATGATATGCCGATAGGTTTTTATACATTTAGTAAACTTTTTCGGGATATAAACCTAAATTCAAACTTGCTTATTTTGTGGGAAACACTACTTGGATATATAGGTAACCCCTGAAATCTCGTTTGAAGGACCCCTCTTTCTGAGATACTAGGTCTTTATGCTTAGTGATATCTGGGGTATTATCCCGGGACTTCTGATTTTGCGGAAGCAATGGCCTAGTCCCCGTATAATACTTTCTGCTTGCTTGAAACATAGCATCGCCCTCAGCACAAAAATGATGAAATAATAAAATTGATAATCATTGCTGTTGAAGAAAAGATCCTCTAAAGGGGACACACCAAAAGTCGAGCCGTCATCTCTCTGCTGAACGGATGTTCTGACCTGAGCTCTCACGGTTTCGCAATTTAACCCCTTACAGATATCATCTAGGTATACTCACCTGTAAGACTGAATATTGGGATCTGGATACGGGAGTATATTCAAGAGGTGGGACACATGAATGAGTTTAAGTTCTTAAAACACCTAATTCGTATCCTGAATCAGTTGAAATTTGTGTGAAAATTTAAGTGGATCAGTATATCGACAATCTAAGTGAATTGTTTAATTCTTACTGTGTAACTAAGCTCAACGGTACTTGTGACTTGTCAAAAACTGATATGATCCTCTGACACATACTCAATCAAAAATATTGTCTGTAAATATGTTTGTAAATATTTCTTTACTGTTTTACATTTCAGAAAAAGTACAAAAAGATTTTGATTTCTGCTTTATTTTCGACAACCAATGTCTGAATGTTGAGTTTCAAAATTTAAGTATGCTGAACGTGTTTCTAAAAATAAATCGAGTTCATTAATTTGAAACTTGTAGTTTTAAAATCAAAAATCAAAAACAGTTTGTGATATCTCCAAGGTCATTAAGTTGGACTTGGATGATTAATTATGAGGGATTTGGATGCTAAGATTGTTAAAATCTATTGTAATAGAGCCAGTTTCCGAATCTGTTTACTAAAACTGCCAAATCTATAAAGATTGTTGATAGAGAGAGAGAGAGAGAGAATCAAGTTTTTCTGGATATATTCATATTATTATATCTTAGAGCCAGGATCTTGATTTAGAAAGTTTAATAGAGCCAGGATTATGATTCCTAGACAATTGGATGTTCAAAATGCTTTTACTTATAAATGTTTGAGTGATTGCAGATACTATACCAGACTACGATCCCGATAGCCGAGTCTAAGGGGGAGTCTGAAGACGAGCTCAACGCAAAGGGAAGCGTGCATTCAAGAACCCAGGAACTATTCTGGAAGAGCTTGTAACCGAAAAGCCAGGTGTCGATCCCAAAATCACGGAAGCTTGACGAAAGGGGGAGCCTGAAGAGTCTACTGAAAGGGGGAGAAGGAGAAGCTGAAAACAAATCCACCGGGATTCTGTTCGAGCAAGAGGGAGTCTATGTTGCTGAAGACGTGTTAAAGCTTCAAGAAGACTTAGAAAGGGAGAAAAAGAAAAGACGCTACGAGTTTGACTCAATGATTGAGATTGACTGCGGCAATATCCAAGGGGGAGTCTGTAAGTGCATTTATGTCTATCGCCTCCGTCATCTCAAATCGTAGCTGAAACCGTCTAATTCTAGTCTTATATTGTAATATCTAGAGTAAAAGGCAAGGTGGCAATATTGTAAATAAGAGGAAAGCTCTTATAAGCCTTGGCCTATAAATAGATGTGTTAGGGTTAGAGTTTAGGACTTTTGGAGACTTTTGCAACATTAGAGACTTTGAGCTTTTGAAGATCTAGAGAGAGAGTCTAGAGAGAGAAAGCTCGTGTACGTGATTCAGGTGCTATACTATTTCAGATCTGTTAATAGAATCACGGTTATAATTACGTCACGTGTGTTCGGTCACGCACATTCACGGATTCCGCACGTCGAGCGTGTCATACGCAATCGTTTCGGAGTCAAAACCGGTCCTAACAGGTTGGAATCTTGATGGGGCATAACAGTTGATCAGGTAGGGTCAGCTTTTTGAAAATGGTATCACCTTTGTCTAGTTGGGTCGTAAATGTATTGACTGCCGTAAGTCTTGTGAATATCTCATGTGCCATATGTGACACATTAGCTAACCAACGTAATGAATACATACAAAATGGTGTAAATACTGCTAGTGATTGTTTATAAAAGTCCATATATGTTATTGAACTATATTAAGAAGAATATTTAAAAAGGTCAAAGCACAGTGACATCCAGCTATTATTGGAGCAAATTCAACTGAGAACGAGTTTCTAAAAATGCTAGAAAGCAATGTGTTGGGAAATAATGTGTTTAGATATTAACTATTGATGAACTTTATGCTAATCTAAATGGAAAACTTGAAAAACATTGATCAATTAGAATGAATTTGACAATGATTGAAGATTAGGATCTACATACATCAATTTATTCAAGATTAATAGAGATCAATAGCAGTTGACATCAATTGATTAAGGGTCAAGGTTAATACAAGTCAAATATTTAGAAGCTTACAAAGACCAACATATGAAAAACCATCATCACCAAGTGAATATCAAAGCCGAACCGACAATCGAATCACTTGGTAATCAAGAAAGGTATGATAAAATGGTTTTATATAATAACAAACTTGTAAAATTATCATTTCCATAAAATGATGAATTCCAAAAAGGTATTTTATAAATCATCAAATTAGTTTTACAAATTTAGTAAGTCTTACAAATTTTATAAATAAGTTTTTAATTGAATTTGAATTTAAAAGTTGGTGGATGGAGCTTGCCAAGCTTGGTAAAGATTCAAAATGCATCCACCTTGAAGACACAAAGATGCTTGAAATGGTTTAAAGACAAATACTGTGAAAGCATCTTAAACCTTTACAAAACTCAAAAACAAACTTACCATTTTTGTGTTAAACCTATTTTCAAATCTTAAGGTCAAAGGGTATCATCTTGTGACTCAAAAATCACATGAAAAATGTGTTAGAATGGGTTTGGTAAAGTGGATGGAACAATTCATAATGTTTACAACCCAACACAACACAAAACAACAAACTGGATAAGTCTGCCGATCCATTGTCAATAATGTACAGAATTAAAGTCGACTCCTTGAAGACAATAAAAACCCTTTAAATATTTTTAGATCTTAACCAACATCATAAGCTAATGGTTAATCAAAAACAACAACAATTTAACAAATCCAAAAACATCATTGGTTTAACACTCAACTGTCAACATATGCGGTGTACATTACACCTGAGCTGACAAAACCTGAGGTATCCCATCGATCCGTTTGCATGTATTTTAATCTAAAAACTATATTAATCAACTATAGCACCAGGTAAAACTTCTGCAAGAATGCTCCGGTGCATAGCTTCTTAAATTATTCATCCTATTCCATGTAAGTTGTATGAAACTAAGTCAAAATGAGAAACTAACAAACTCAAATTATAAAGTATTTCTATAACTATTGGAAGTGTTTGAAATTATAAATTCATATTTTTCAAAGGAACAATCAAATTAAAGGAATATATGTTTGCAATTGAATAACCCTCTATGTGGAGACCTTACAAATTAAAAGGACAAAAACATACAATGGTTCTTTTCCAACAATGATTTTTGGAAGCGTGGTAATGTTTCTAAAAGAAGTATTCATTGATTCATACATTAAGCATAAACCATAATTGCTCACAGTTGTCCATAACAAATAGTCCAAATTTTTATCTATCCTCTACAACTTATTCAACTTAGATCATAAAACATAAGCAGAGATCTAAAGTTGTTGTATTGGCAGAGGGAACTTAGACCGAGACTAAGTCGCAAATGTTGGGGAAATACAGGATTTCGTACCGTTTTCTAGATTATGTTAGAAAAACTTACGAGGCTCAAAGGTTCCTAGAAAATTACATGTTTATAATTATGTTTCTATACATATCGCACAATCATTTATATTCCAATCAAATTTCACCTTGAGAGATGAAAAAATTATTATGTATTTATGTTATAAATAAATCAAATTCCATGAATATAATTGAACCTAAAAGAGTGAGGCCCTGTTTGGTAGCCTCTTAATCCATTCAGAGGCTGTCTCTTAATGAAATCATTTGTGGCCCTTATGTCTGAATGAATAAGAGGTAACCTTATGTCTGACTGGATAAGAGGTAACATCTGAATGGTAAACCATCACATGTCATATTCTTCTACATTATCTTTGTTAAACTCTTAAATGATTTCATTAAGAGGTAGCCTCTTAATGTCATTCAGATGCTACCAAACATCCCCTGAGTTAGAATTTAGGGGAAAAAAAACTATATGAGAAACTTTGCCAATTGTAACACAATAGATTCAATAGACCGCGATTAAGATAGTTACAGAGAGAGAAAAAAAGTATAAATATTTGATTTCTAACCTAAATAAATAAAAGTTTATCACTTTTGGTGTACTAAAAACCTAATTAATATGGATTTGATTTATCAAAACAAAGGCTATTGGGTTGGGCTTATGATAAACCATATATAATAATAGTGGGCCAGGGAAATGAAAATAAGACATTTAATCCATACTAATATATATGTATTTTAAGATTTTATATTTTAATTTAATTATAATCCTCCGGTTTTTATACCGGTTCGACCGGTCCTACTGGTGAACCAGTAAGGCGTTCGGTTTGATAGACGGTCCGGTTTTAAAAACATTGGGTAAAAAAACTATATTGCCCATCTAATATACATTACATAGTAGTATATAGATAATAACTAGATAATTGAAAATAACAAAACACAAATAAACATAAATATTTAATTATCATAAAAAGTTGTTCAAGTCATTTAGTTTTTTAGAGTTTCAAGAGTAAGAAATTATAAAAACAAAAACTGATATGATGATGAAAAATGACAATCTTAAAATCAATTGGCCTGCATTTTAGAAACTTAATTATCTTTTTTAATATAATAACTTATCCAATATACTCTCTGATTCTACTACTGAAATAAGATACCAAAGATGCACTTTTAAACTCACCGTTTGGAAAGGTAATGTTTGCAACAGTGAGAAAATTTAGGTTCTATAACTTCACAGATGTTTCTGTGAAATTAAATAGATATCGGCTTATATGGTCAAGATAATTGATGTCGGCTCATTAAATCTCGAATCAATCTGAAATGAAACGAGCTCGAGTCTAGCTCAAGCAATAGTTAAATCTTATTTAAAACAAGTTCAAACATGAGTTTCATACAGTGAACTAGAGTACATTCGTGAATCAAAACAAATGTGTTACTTATATAAATATAATTACTAAATATATATTATTATATGTATAATTATGTAGTGTAATATATAATATATTATAAGTCTTGTGTATGGATACTAGGTAAATCTTGCACACATCAAAATTGTGTCATATCTAATATGGATTTTATGATATAAAAGGGTTTGCACATTACCCATTAAAAAATATTCTCTCTTTTTCAAATTCCTTGAAAACATTAAGTGAGATTTGAAAGTTTTGAAGTGAGGTTTTAAGACCATCGGGTATGGAATGGATAGTCTCTTTGGAGACTACCCGCCACGTAGGCGCCACGTCGTCACGGGAGGAGGAGCATCCTCTTGGGGACTACCCAAGGGTGTGGAAGACTACACTTCACTCCACCAATTCTAGGGTTTCTCAAAGGTAATTTTCCAACTTTCAATTTATTGCACTTTCGGTCCAACTCATTTCGGTCCAAAGTGAATATTCCAAAATCCAAACCTAACTTTAATTTTTCCGGCATATTTGCACTTTCCCGGTGACTTTAATTTTTCTGGCGTGTTTAAATCTTGAACGCGAGTTCAAGTTCTCCGGCGTATTTGGTAAATACGCCCGTAAGTCACATTTTCCGGCGTCGTTATTCTGCCGGTTTTAGGTCCGGCAAGGGTTTTTACTCTCCGGCAGTATCCGGCCGGCGTACTTTTTAGTGTTTTGTTTAAGAATAGAGTAGAAACAGATTTTATTCTTTGCCTATTTTTTGTTGTTGTTTTATTACTTCAACATCAGACCACCGTAACCAACCACCACAGGCCATCGTTACACCATTCATCTCCAGCATCATCACTATAGTATAACGTACACCATCTGATAGAGTAAGATCTGTCGTGGCTGATTATCATAGAAGGAGAGAGTGAGAGATGAGGGTGGCGGCTGCATATTTTCTTTAGGGTTTGGGAGTTGTTCATCATAGAAAGAGAGAGAGACAAAGATAGGAGTTGGCGGCTGCATAATTCAAAAGTTAGGGTTGTTGGTTAGTGTTTTCATTAGAAGTCTATATTCAAGATTAAAAAATAATAATAATAATAATAATAAATCTAGTCGCACCTTTTGTCCATGGTTTAAAGCGTGGGGTCCTAACCCCGTAAGGGGGGCAGGCAACTCGTGGTTGCTCCCCCTCCTTCCTCCCTGGCAGGGAGTTTTAGTTTTTGGCACATCCCCCTACTTCACTCGAGTTGGGTTATTGTTCTTAGGTGTATGATGAAAGGTGTTGTGCAGGGGGGAGGCCCTGAGGGTGTTAGGCCTTGCCCCTTCAGGAATTTCCACTCTTGCAAAGATGGTTTTGTAGGGTCCAAAGGATACGCGAGACTGCTCTCTCACTTCCAACGGGACCACCTCAAGTCAGATAACAGGAAAGATGCTTTACGGGATGCGATTGCTAAGGATCCCGACTTATATGAGGACGTGGGAGAAACTTTGAAAACGCTTAACAACTGGTTGTGCGGGGAGTGCATGGTTGTGCATGCTCTTAGCCGGGGGTGTCATCCTGTTGATGACCTTGTTAAATTCGTCCCTAGCTCGAGGGGGACCGAGGACTTTATTGTGGGGATTCCCAAACCACAAGTTTCGGGAGGGGGGGCTTCAGGGGAAGGCATTGCCTCTGTCGGTGTGGATGGCTCCCTTCTGGAGCGGGTTTTTTCTCTTCCCATCACGACAGTCAAGAGCATTCCTCCTAGTTGTCGAATGGCATTCGTGCAAGCTTTAACATCGGCTATGCGGAAGGTGGTTGCTACCCCTGGGTCGGTTGAATATTGGGTTAAGCTACTCTTGTTGCCTCCTTGTACTTTAAAAGTTGTGTGCCCTGCCAATAGGCAGGAACGTCGGTCCGGGAACAGGAAAACGTTACAGTGCTTTAGCATCCAACGGGCTCTTTCTGTCTGGAAAGACAGGGAAGGGATTAGCGAGCTAGTTGCTTCCCTCTTTCAGGATGTAAAGGAGAAAGGGGCGGTAACTGGGTCCGACCGTCGGGAGGGCCGTACCAATGTTCAGCAGTGCCTTCGTAAAGTGGCAGATGGTCATTTCACAGCTGCGGTCAAGGTGTTGTCCTCTTCTGGCGTTGCCCCCCTTGGGCCCTCCACTTTGGAGGCCCTCGCGGAGAAACACCCGGTTACGCCCCCTCCGGTTGTGCCAGCAGACACAATCCCTCAGGCACCCTTAACTGTTGATGCAGAGTGCGTTTTGGGGTGCATTAAGTCTTTCCCCAAAGGAACTTTGTGCGGGAGAGATGGGCTCAGGGCGCAACACTTACTGGATAGCTTTTGTGGAGAGGGGTCCTCAACTTCCTCGGGTTTAGTTTTAGCCATCACCGGGGTAGTCAATGTCTTCTTGGGGGGGGGTTATGCCCCAGGTCTCTTGCTGAGTTCGTTGCCTCCGCTCCTCTGACCCCCTTGCTGAAACCTGATGGGGGGATCCGTCCTATTGCGGTCGAGGCCATTTGGCGTAGGCTGGTCTCCAAGATAGCGATGAAAAAGGTAAGGAAAGAGATGGTCAGGTACCTGGGGGACCATCAATTCGGGGTTGGGACACCAGATGGGGCTGAAGCTATCCTCCATAGCGCGAACAGGTTCCTTAACGCCTTTCACGATGATGGGGCCTTCGCCATGCTTACCGTTGACTTCTCCAATGCTTTCAACCTAGTGGATCGCACAGCTCTTCTGCAGGAGGTTGGGATTCGATGCCCATCTATATTTCCGTGGGTACATTTTCTTTATGGGCAAACCACTAGGCTTTATGTGGGTAATGACTGTATTGGGTCGTCCACGGGGGTCCAGCAGGGGGATCCTTTGGGGCCTCTTTTGTTCGCCCTTGTCTTGCACCCCCTCACACAACGTATACGAGACAGTTGCACCCTCCCCTTCCACGCGTGGTATTTGGATGATGGTACTATTATGGGAAAAACATCTGAGGTAGCAAAGGCTCTGGCTATCATTCAATCTGAGGGGCCACCTTTGGGGCTTCGGCTTAATATAAAAAAAACAGAGGTATATTGGCCGTCTTGCAATGGAGAAAAATTGGAGGCTAGTTTATTCCCGAAGGAGATTGGAAGACCAACGGGGGGCGTGAGACTCCTTGGGGGAGCGGTGAGCCGGGACCCCAGTTTCATTAGTGTTTTGGCTGCGCGGCGAGCTTCCCGGGCAGTGGACCTTATGAGTAGCCTTTCGCAACTCCGAGACCCGCAAAGTGAGCTTCTCCTGCTGCGCTCTTGCATGGGTGTCGCCAAGCTCCTTTTTGGTCTGCGAACTTGTCAACCTGTGTTTGTAAAGGATGCGGTATCCTTATTCGATAAAGGGCTACGGGGGGCTATAGAGGACATTGTGGTGTGTGGGGGTCCGTTTTTTGGGGATTTTCAGTGGCGGGTTGCTTCTCTGCCCTGTAAGATGGGGGGGCTGGGGCTTCTATCGGCCATGGATGTCTCCATTTACGGTTTTGTTGCCTCGCGAGCTCAATCATGGGGGCTGCAAGATCACATCTTGCGTGAGAGTGGGGTTGTTGGAATGGATGGGGATTATGACATGGCTCTGGGGGAGTTGCATAGACACCTCCCGGATTTGGATATTGGCGGTTTCGCTAACAGGGACACCGCCCCACCGAAGACCCAGAAGACTTTGGCGAGTGCTCTGTTTTGTCGTATCGCTCAGAATATTGAATCAGATTTCTGTACGACCCCTCGTCAGAACGCCGTCCTAGAATGCTTGCGGGGCCCCCACGCCCAAGATTTTCTATCGGTCATCCCCATCGAGGGCTTAGGCCAAAAGATGTCAGCCGTTGAATATCGTGCTATCTTAAAATATCGGCTCATGATTCCTATGTTCCCTGATGATGAGCAATGCCCGATTTGCCGGAAAGCTTGCTTAGACCAATTTGGGGAGCATGCTCTGCACTGTAAAGAACTGCCAGGTTTTAAGTATAGGCACGACTGGGTGCGGGATGTCTTGGGGGACATCCTCAAACGGGCGGGGATCTCGGTGAAGAAAGAAGCCCCCGTAAACTTTTTGACAAATCCGAGGGAAGGAAGATCCACATTGCGCCCCGCAGACGTTTTAGTTTTCGGGTGGGATGCAGGTAAACACGCTTGTGTTGATCTTACCGGGGTTTCCCCCCTTGTAGGCTTTCGGGATACAGGTTTTGTGCCTGGTCAGGCGATTGCAAGGGCGGCAGCAAAGAAAATGGACAAACACGCAAAAGCCTGCGAGGATAATCAACATTCCTTTATCCCTTTTGCCTTTGATACCTTTGGCTCGCTAGCCCCAGAAGCCATCCGATTTCTTGAACGGGTCCAACGGGTTGTTCACAGCAACATTTCGTCTCCTAGAGATCGGGGTTTCGTTTTTACTAGGTTAGGTTTCGCTATTCAAAAGGGGGTAGCGGCGCAGCTTGTTGCCCGCTTACCGGCTATCTTGGTGTAATTTGTTTGGCCCTATATATAAATACAACCCCACAATATAATATAATATATAATAAAGGGGGAGAGAGAGAAGTCAGAGGGGCCCACCACATTTGGCTCGTCTCCATCGTCATGGAGGAGCCGGAGGAGACGCGACGGAGCTAAGGGGGCCGGTGTGGGACGACCCACCTGGACGGCGCCGGACCGGGGACGAGCCCCATACCCCTCGGTCTAATGGCTGTCAAAGAATTAATTGAACTCAAATTCAGGTTACCTGATAAAGTGATCTAGGACCAAACAAATACAGCTCTACAACCACTGGAGCATATCTCAAAAGACCCAATAATTTCATAATGGCCCAATAGTAAATTCTCAATTTTGTTTATTAGTAGACTTTTCTTGATTTTTTTTATATAAGCTGCAGATTTTGCTATATATTTGTTTTTAGGACATATATCTATACACCTTATACACATTTGATTAGTTGCTGTTATTTTGTCAGGTGAAATTGATACATTGATCTTATATTAATATTATTGATACATATTCTGGCTGTCAAATTAATCTTTAATTCAATTTATTTAAATTGTATTTATGTTTTGTAGAACTTTTAATAAAAATGAAATATGAGATCTCTTTAAAATATATCCTTCTAAATTTTCAAATTCTCTTGTATTAGAATCAAAAGTTGAGAAGTAAACTCATTACCAAGATAACCATAAAACATAAGTCATTTTGAGTGTTTGGATGAAGATGGTGTTTCTTTTATTTACTTATTTTATGGTGAAACGGGTTGGTACTCAGACGCTTACTACTACATCACCCCCTTAAAAAATCGTAATTTTGATTGTTCAATATTACATAATCGCGTTCGCTTAATTACCATAAAAGACATAATAACAACCCTTAATGTTGAATCTAGCAAATGTATCATCTATAAGGCTAACTAGGGAAAGTAACAATGAAAATAATAGTATCAACTTTACTATACTTCATGAAAATTTTGAATTACAACATGGATTCCATATAAAAGGGCATTCCAAATGTTCCATTAACAAATCTACCCCTCATAATTTAAACTCAATGACAACTAATGAACTTTTATTATTTACACCATCATAAAAGATAAAACCTTTCCCTCCTCACAATAAGATTCTTATTCACAAAACTGGATACTTTTAGCAAAATATTTGACACATTTTGAAAATTATCAACTTTGATCTCCTAATGCAGCCACAGGTGAGCGATTTAAACGAAGCAGATTCCTTGAAGATCTCACGCTCTTGAGCGTCATCATCAACTTTTGTCTCTCCCCTTCGACTTCTGCAAACTGCAAGCTTAATTGCGAGTATCGATCATGCATTTCCTTAAGTTCATTTTCAACATTGACGTATTTTCCTTTGATTTCCAACATGTCTTTGATCAATTCGTTGATGTCCCTAAAGCTTTTGAACACGGCCTCCTCATCACTATGTTGTTTGAGAAAAGAACTGACAACATAAAACAAAACCAGATAATTATCGGTAATAAAATAAAATAATCAAATGGACAAACTTGCAGGATACAAGTGTTGTTAACCGCCTTACAATCTATTGTCGATGTTAACAATCAGTTTCCTTTTAATAGATTTTGGCTGATGGAAATATTTACTATGTCATGTTACATGCATATATGCTAAAATGACATATGATATCAAGTTAGCAATTTTTTGAAAAAATCAGCAAAAACACATCTTTCACTGCTACAATAAGTAATCAAATGCAACTTCGTTTGCTAGATTCAGTCAGGGCATAAATGAACCAAGTTGGAATGCCCCCCGAGCGCCCACACATATATTTATATGCGCACACCGCAAGCAGGGTGTTAAAAATTAATAAACATATATTGTGTTATATATAAATTTTTATAAATATTTATGAAAAAAGTTATAAATGTATATAAATTAATTAACTAAGAAATAATAAACAAGCCGACCTCAAGCTCTAAAAATTTATACTTATCTGCGTGATTTAAAGTTAGTTGCAAAACGGGAAAAGTGTAATGTTCATATCTATTTTTTACGGTTTGCCTGATAAAATAGTAGGATATATGGTAATTTTTACTTTACCCTCTGATAATTAGTATTGTTGGAGCTACTATTAAATCAATAATCAACTCATTACTAATACTGAGTAAAAGTTTAAAACTAATGATTACAACTTGAAGACACATTAACAAGAT
Organism: Helianthus tuberosus; assembly: GCA_030545235.1. Taxonomy (NCBI): domain Eukaryota; kingdom Viridiplantae; phylum Streptophyta; class Magnoliopsida; order Asterales; family Asteraceae; genus Helianthus; species Helianthus tuberosus. The sequence continues at coordinate 2,079,481 of JARYGA010001261.1, read as the reverse complement.
AATCATATATTTGGTCAAAATTACCTTTGGAATTGAATGCTTGATTTCTTTTTTGTCCTAAGTGCTTCAGCGAGCTCGATTTCCAAAGCAAGAACCCTTTCTAACGCATTTCCATTTCCCCGAAAATCAACAAAATTCGGGTATATGCTCGATAGCTCTTCATTGGCCTTGAATTGAAAAGTAATAATCAGAAAAAAAAATGTTACAAATAAAAAAAAAACAAAAGGTTTGAACATTTTCAAAAGTAAAATGCATATACCTGGTGTAGTTGTGCAAGTTCTCGTTGTAAATCTTGAAAACCCGGGTCAAAATTTGTCAACGAAAGATGTGCATTATTGTTTTTCATCTTTTCCAACTGCCATAAGACGAACATCATAAACGTAGAACAAGATTAAAGTGTGATATAGAAAGAATATTGATCACATGTGCTGAAGATTTACCTCTTCGTCTAGTTGCTCCATGCAAGACATCAAATGTTGAGTTCTGAACTGATCATTGACAACCATTAGTTGTTTTGAATCGTTGGCCAGCGGATTTTCTTCATCTTCAAGTGTGCGGTCTGTAGCTCCCTGCTGGACCAAATATTCAATGAATAAATTGTAGAAAAATATAACAAAAATTAACAATCATGTTTAGGATGGTTTCATTAAAATATTTTTAGCATGTAAATGTTTTCATTTTTTTTTACTATATTGTATATGTCAATAAATAATTGTATAATTATACATAAATAAAATGTCATTTTCATCGTTGAGGTTTGACCAGTTTTGTGACTTTCGTCCAAAGGTTTGTTTTCCGCATCTGGATCTAAAAGGTTTGAAATTTTGTCATGTTCATCCGGCTCGTTAACTCCATTCATTTTTCTCTGTTAAGTCAAGGGTATTTCCGTCTTTTTTGTTAACTTAAAGGGAGATTCGGTCTTTTTCACTTTATGTAAAAAGACTGAATACCCCTGAAAAAAGACTAAATTGCCCTTTAAGTTAACATAAAAGACAGAAATACCCCTAACTTAATGGAGAAAAATGGAAGGAGTTTATAAGCTGGATGAAAATGGCAAGATTTCAAACCTTTTGGATCCAAATGCGGAAAAACAAACCTTTGAAAGAAAGTCGCAAAACTGGCCAAACCTTAGGGACGAAAATAGCAATTTAATATTTAAAATTTTAATTCGAACCTGAATTTCTTGCAGATTTACAGAACCCTTTTCTTCTTTCTGAGCAATCTGTTCTCTAATCAAAGAAAGTTCATCCGCAAGTTTCGATTTTTCGTCCTCGCGTTCTCGTAATAAAGCAGCAAGCTTTTCTTTTTCTTCCTTGCAACACTCGAGGCTCAAAACCGCACATTCCAACTCTGCCTGTAACCGATCATAAGCCGGTTTATCCGAAACGACCACTTCGCCCTCCGCTTCCAATTCCTGAATTCTCCGCAACTGTGAAGCTTCAGATCGCTTCCTACTTTCAACTTCATCAAGAGCATCTTGTAATTTAAACAACATTTCCTCATTATGCCGTTTGGAAACCGAAAGTTGTTGCTTTAGTTCTTGAATTTTCATTTGATATTGTTCTTTTATAAACGCTATTCTCAATGACTCCGTTGGGCCTTCCGGGTCTTTTTCTTTTTTCTCGTGTGCCATGTCAGCACTATCTTTAAGCTCCTTTAAGTAGATTGACAAATTCTTGAATTCTTCGGTTTTTAGTTTCTGTTCGGTGAGCTTGTTTGTAAGTTGGTCACATTGGTTCTGTAACGTGATGAATTCTTCGTTTTGCTCTTCCAACTTTGCTTTGAATACTAATAACGTAATTTCCGTTTCTTCCTGGAAAGTTAACATGTCATCGACATCGAGGGCGTTCTTATAATTTACTTCAGTCGGTTTGGTTTCCACAGCATGAGCAATATAATCCTCTAACATCACATTGCGAGATTCAACTTCGGTTGCTAAACTTTTCTTTTCTTCAATATAACGAGCCACCTCTTCGTTTGACTTGGTCAACATTTCTTTCAGTTGACTTGCCTTGAGAGCAAGCTCGATTTTAGATTCTGAAACTTCAGCATTTTTAGCAATAGAAGCTTGTAACTCCAATCTGACCGATTCTAGTTCCATTGCTAAATTTCTGTTTTCTTCAATATAACGAGTGACCTCTTCTTTTGACTTGGTCAACATGTCTTTCAGTTGACCAACCTTCAAAGCATGCTCGTTTTCGGATTCTGCAATTTCAGCATTTTTAGCAACGTAAGACTGTAACTCTGATCCGAGAGATTCAACTTTCATCGCTAAATTTCTGTTTTCTTCAACATAACGAGCGACCTCTTCGGTTGACTTGGTCAACATTTCCTGTAGATGACCAACCTTCATAGCATGCTCGTTTTCAGATTCTGCAATTTCAGCATTTTTGACAACAGAAGCCTGTAACTCTGATCTAAGAGATTCAATTTCCGTTACTAACTTTTCGTTCTCTTCATTTGACTTGATCAATATTTCTTTCAGTTGACCAACCTTTAAAGCATGCTCGTTTTCTGATTCTGCAAGTTCAGCATTTTTAGCAACATAAGACTGTAACTCTGATCCAAGAGATTCAACTTCCGTTGCTAAATTTCTGTTTTCTTCAACATAATGAGCGACTTCTTCCGTTGACTTGGTCAACAATTCTTTCAGTTGACTCACCTCGAGAGCATGGCCGTTTTTGGATTCTGCCATTTCATCATTTTTAGCGACAGAAGCCTTTAACTCTGATCTAAGAGACTCGATTTCCGTTGCAAACTTTTTGTTCTCCTCAATATAACGAGATACCTCTTCATTTGACTTGGTCAACATTTCTTTCAGTTGACCAACTTTCAGAGCATGCTCGTTTTCAGATTCTGCAACTTCAGCATTTTTAGCGACAGAAGCATGTAACTCTGATCTAAGAGACTCAATTTCCATCACTAGATTTGTGTTCTCTTCAATATAACGAGCCACCTCTTCCTTTGACTTGGTCAACATTTCTTTCAGTTGACTCGCCTCGTTAGCATGCATTGTTTTGGAATCTGAAATTTCCGCAACAGAAGCCTGTAGCTCCAACCTAAGAGACTCAACTTCCGTCACTAAATTTCTATTTTCTTCAATATGACGCCCCACCTCATCCTTTGACTTGCTCAACATTTCCTTCAGTTGACTCGCCTCTAGGGCATGCATCGTTTTGGATTCTGAAATTTCAACATTTCTAGAAACAGAAGTCTGAAACTCCAACCTCAGGGACTCAATTTCCGTCACTAAATTTCTGTTTTCTTCGATATAACGAGCCACCTCTTCCTTTGACTTGGTCAACATTTCCTGCAGTTGACCAACCTTCAAAGCATGCTCATGTTCAGATTCTGCAACTTCGGCATTTTTAGCATCAGAAGCCTGTAACTCAGATCTAAGAGATTCAATTTCCGTTACAAAATTTCTGTTCTCGTCAATATAACGAGCCACCTCTTCCTTTGAATTGGTCAACATTTCTTTCAGTTGACTCGCCTCAAGCGCATGTTCTGCGTTGGATTCTAAAATTTCGGCATTTTTAGCAACAGAAGCCTGTAACTTCAATCTAAGAGATTCAAGTTCCGTCACTAAATTTCTATTCTCTTCAATGTAAAAAGCTTCGTTTTTTAGACAAGCGTTCAATCTTGACTCCGTATCTTCAAGTTTCGTTTGAAGCTCCTTTAACTGCTCTACCTCCGCCTTTGACTTAGTCAACATATCTTTCAACTCACGTACCTCAAGAGCATGCTCGTTATTTACATTTGCCAACGTTGTCTCGAGAAGCACGTCATTCGATTTTGAAATCTCGGCATTGTGAGCAATAGAAGCCTCTAACTTTAACTTAAAAGATTCAAGCTCTGACCTTCGACTTTCAAGTTCAGACGTCAAACATGCAACCGTACCCCTTTCGGCATCCAAGCATTCTTGCAGCCTATCGAGCTCTTCACGCTTATTTTCAACGTAAACCATCAATTCTTGATTCTCTTTTTTCAACTCGGAAACAATTTGTTCGTGAAAACTTTTATCGTCGGACGATATCTTTTGCAGCTCGAGTTCCAATGACGAAAGGTTCTTTAACATCGCTTCACTGTTCTGCACGTGTCTTTCACCGGATTCCAAACTACTTTGAAACATGTTAGCGACGGAATCAATTTGCAACTGAAGCTTCTCAAAACACGGCTTTTGGACTTCCATTTTCGACACCGTTTGATATAAACCGTTCATAAATTTCATCTTCGCATCATCCATTTCTGATGTTAAGATTTTTATTTCCTTTTGAAGATTCTGTTTATCGGAAACTTCTACTTCTAGAAGCTTCTGGAGCTCCATTTTTTCAGCAGAAACGACTTCGTATTTGCCTTTGAAAACTCGGTAATCCATGAGCAGTGCTTCACATTCGGTAATCTTTTCCATCAAAAGAAAATTCTCGTTAGAAAGATTTCCGACATCCGATTCCAACATTCGGTTTTGCAGATCCAGATCGTTGCATTTGGCGAGATAATAACCGTTTTCTTGAAATAAAGAATCCCGAGATTGGTTCAAAGTTTGTAACTTTTCATTCATTTTTCTTATATGATCACTAGCTTCAAATAATGTTTCCTCGAGTGTTTTAGAGTACACGTTTAACTGTAAATTTGCGGAACACATTTCATTGAGCTCTTCTTCGACTTTTTTGTAAATATTCTCTTGTAAACTCAACGATGTCTTCAAGTCGTTTGAGAGATGTTTAGACGACGGTTGTGTAGTGTCGGCAAAAGCTTCTTTAATGACAGTTTGATTCGTTTCGAACATCGACAAAACTTGAAACGAAAGCATGTCGAGATCTTTTTGCAATTGACTCACTGCAATCGAGTAGTTCAAGCGGGCCCGTTTGAGTGCTGATTCGGAAACCGTGACCCGTTTTTGAAGCTCGTTGTTAACCGAACTCAAATCGTTGATTTCGGTTTTAAGGTTCTGACAGTCGCCCAAAATCCGTTTCTGATTTTCTTCTAGCTCATGTACAAGCGACTCGTAGTAACATTCCATTTGATCCATTTTTTTGACGAGATTTTCGTTTTCGGCTTTTGTTGTCTCCAATTCTTGAAGCGTTTGAATTGGTACTACACCAAATGTTTCGTTTTTAAGATCTTGAACGGTCCGGAGTAGCACCTCGAAATCCGACTGTAAATTATTTAAACCGGACTCACCGATTAAAATCTTTTCTTGGATTTCCCGAATCTGACTTTCCACAAGTATGACCCCGTTGACTTCTAATTTTCTTTCCGTAACCTTCAAGGTCGATTTAACGTCTTTCAAATTTTGAAGATCGTTTTTGAACTTCGAACATTCCGATTTCAAAAAGTTGACTTCTTTGACTAACTCTTGACCTGAAGCAATCTCCACGGTGAGTTCTTGTGCTAACTTTTGCGTTTCGGTTCCCATTTCATTAGCATGACTCTGCAAAGTGGTTAGTTCTTGTTTGAGTTCGGAAATCGATGACTCGGCAGCTGCCAAGCTGGCTCTAAGCCGATTATTCTCTTCGTAAACAACTGCCACGTCATTGTCCAGCTTGGCTTGTTCTGAACCGCTCGATTTTTCGGCTGGTGAATCATGCTTGTCAGCATAGTAACAGTCTGACGCGTTTGATGACTCGTCACATGTAACTTGTGAATCTGAATATTCTCCATGTGTGATTGTTTCTTCTCTAAGTTGCATTCGAGTTTTAGCCTATATAAAAATAATGTAAATAAAGATTAGAAGCATTTCAAGCAACATTGAAATACCCCCCCCCCCCCCCCCCCCCCCAAATTCAAAAAAAAAATCTTAGGCGGGAAGTTTCATAATTTTAGGCATAGTTTTATTTTTTGTCGAATATGCTAAATATATTGTCCAAATTTCTATTTTAGCTTATCCCAATATGCATTACTTAGATATCACAAATTATCTCTTAGAGTAAATTACTTTTTGAGTCCTTGTGTTTTTGTGGTTTTAACCACTTGAGTCCAAAATCAAAAAGTTTAACGCTTGAGTCCCTCACCACTCATTTTATATCATTTTGAGTCCAACTTTTTAACACTTGTACTTTTGATTTTGGACTCAAGTGGTTAAAACCACTAAAACACAAGGACTCAAAACATTATAAAATGCACGGTTAGGGACTCGGTGCGTTAAACTTTTTGATTTTGGACTCAAGTGGTTAAAACCACTAAAACACAGGGACTCAAAAAGTAATTTACTCTATCTCTTATTTTAACAATAATACTAAGATGGAGGGAGTAATCTAACCTTATTAACCAGATCATCGGGTATCTGCAACTCGGAAGATGGTGACTTGGCAGTACTATGTTCGGTCTCTTTATTTACGTTATTGCCACTTTGCAAGCCTTTATCCCTCTGTTGCTCAAATTCCCTATGTTACATCAACAACTCACTTAATAAGCAGTAATTAATAATTAATAGCACCCTAATCATTAGTTAAAGAACATATAATACCTGAATCCAGTTTTAGCCGTTAGCAGCTGAACTGTCACCTGAAAACAAAATATACCGTCAGCCGAGATCAGATAAGAGGAAATAATTATGAAAAGTTTTGGTTAATGTATTCGGGTTTTTCTCACATGCAAAAGGGTTCCATGATCGGATCCGTGTAGAGGGAGAGAAAGAATGGCCGGTTGTGATGCATCGGCATAATCAGCAAGATTGATTGTCGCCTCACCGAGGATGCTAGACCGCGAAGTACCCTGTGCTCCAAATTTAGAGCCAACTTATAGTTTAATAACTATTAAAGATTGCACTAGGAATGTTTGGATGTGTGTACTTTAGTAATAAGATAAATAACTTTCTACGCCACATAGGGCTGCAAATCGTGCACCGTTCGGCGGGAAGTTTGTTTGTGTCCATTCATTTACTAAACGAACAAACACAAACAAGAAATTTTGTTCACTTAGTTAAATGAACGAACATGAACAAAGACCGTGTTCATTCATTTATGTTCGTGAACGTTCGGTAACGTGTTTGCTTGTGTTCGATAGCTCATTAACGTGTTTGTTTGTGTATTATATATTTTGTTCATGAACACTTGTTTGTGTTCGTGAACATTGATTTGTGTTCGTGAACGTTCGTTTGCGTTCGTTACCTAAAATTAACAAACGAACACGAACACGTTCATTTCCTTAACGAACGAACAAACACGAACAGATAATCTCTTTCGGTAAGTGTTCATGAACAGTTCGTAAACACATATATTTCCTTAGCAAACGAACACGAACCGTTCGGTTCGTTTGCAGCCTTAACGCCACATCCAAACACCCCTAACTCAAATGACAAAATTAGCATAATTAAACGGATAAGAACCTATAGTTAGAATAAAAGTGATAAATGGTAAATTTTTCTATATATAAAAGAAAACTTACCATTCCTACAACAAGTTTGTAGAGCTTATCATCATATTGTTTGGTCTTAGAATCTAATAGAAGCCGCGTAGTTTCATAAATGGGGTCCGCCCATTTACACGATCCGCCTCTCACATTTGCTTTGCTAGTCTTTGCGGTAGCCTTCCCGGTTTCGGTAGGAATAAAAGATATAAATAATTTTTCCCAGCCATGTTGCGGTATCTGAAACATAAACACATGTCAAATTGGCAATCTTTGATGATATTTTGTCTTTCATGTAATAATTATCATAACATCGTATTATAAACATTCAAGCATCAACCATTTCTAACGTGTAAAAGGTTCCGTTACTCCACATTTTTTGACAATTTTACCCTTGGAGAAGGATATAAAGATAAGTAAACAAAACTTATATGAATCTTAACCATACATCCACCTATATTACAAGAGTAAAAACGGAATTTTCTCTAACGATTTCATTCCTTCATTTGATAAACAGTACCCAAAATGCATATCACTTAAAGCTACCATATACAAATTATTTAGTAAAATTCATCAGCTACTAAAGAAACCAGATTAAAACAAAATAAAAAGAGGAACTTACATTTGTCGCATGAAATTGCAGCCGAAATACCACTTTTACTTTAGCTTTCTCGATTTTCCATTTGGCGACCCTTGACATTGTCGCATAAACCAAAACAACACAACCTGCAGATTGGTGGATTTAAAAACAAATCAATATACCATTACAAATTCCAAACACCCTTATTGCCGTCTAAAACCGTAACAAGCAGATCAATGACTTTAATAAGCAATCCCATATATGTCATGATTTGTCAAAATACCAAATCATTTTGAATAGTTTTATTTTAGGTGGTAAATTGGATACCTTGAAACTAAATCTAGCATCAATATTCCACAATAGTTTAGATCCAGAAACTTTTTTGTGTGTTAGAAGTTAAACTTTATACATTAGAGGCCCCATGGTTGATTACAATCCCATACATGTATATGATGAAAAAGTATTAGCAATAAAGCATAAAGATCCTAAAGAAAATTAATCATAAAACTACAAATACATAATGCAATGAAATAACATGATTAAGATATAATTTTTTTATTAACCCTAGATTAACCATTATTCAATTATCATAAATCCCCCCCCCCCCCTAAAAAAAAACAAACCATATAGATTTGTGATGCATAAATCAAGATCTTTACTGTTGGTACAATGATTCAAGAAATGCAAGCAGCCCACATTCAATTTCTTCATGATCAAACCAAAAATAAGTTCAAAACCAAAGTAAATGCTTACCTTCTTCAACCTAGTGCCAAAACCAACTCTGATCCAAAACCCTAAACAGTACAAACCCAAATTCAAATCAAGAAAAAGTAGAAACAAAAATCCAAAAAAGAAAAAACTCAAAAACACCCAAAAATGTACAACCAAAGTAGAAAACAATAAAAGGGAGAAAAAACTTTTTTTCTTCAACTCTCAAGAAAAGCAAAATTTGACAATAACATAGTGAACCCACTTCAAAATTTAATAAAAATCAGTAAAAAAAACATTTACATTTGTTTAAAGCTCAAACCTTTACAACAATTTTAGAAACCCCACTTCAAGAAACTACAGAAATTGTAAAAAAAAAAAAAAAAAAAAGTAGAACAAAGATGAACAATCAGAGTGAACCCACTTCATAAAATAATAAAAATCAGTAAAAAAACATTTACATTTGTTTAAAGATCAAAACTTTACAACAAATTTAGAATACCCACTTCAAGAAACTGCAGAAATTGTGGAAAACAAAAGCAAAAATGAGCAATTAGAGTGATAAAGATTGAATGAGCATTATGTTACCTAACAATGCAATGGATCTGAGATGTGGGACTTGCAATGGAAGCAATCTGACAAAGATAGTGCGATGTGGAAGCGTGAGAAATCAGTAAAACTAAAAATAAAAATTAGGTTTTTTTTTTTTAAATCAAATCTGAAATCACCATCAAAATGAGGAAAAAGATGTGAAAACTAGGGCTGTCCAAACTGCTCGACGATCGAAGATCGCTCGACGATCGCTCGAAAAATGATCGAAAAATGCTCGTTCGATTCCCGCTCAGTTTGTAAATGAGCCGATCGGATCGGTTCGATTCAAATTCAATCCGAGCATGAGCAAGGCTCCGCTCGCTCGACGATCGCTCGGTTTCGCTCGAATTATTTTTATTAATAATTAATATATATATATACAGGGTTGGGCTAGACAAAAAACCCTATCTTTCTTAGAAAACTCTGGAAACTCAAAGCTCCCGACATTTTTTTTTTTTGAAAAAAATAACACATGTAATATACATGTTTTTAAGACTTTTGGGCCAAAAAAATCAAAAAAGCGCCGAGTACTTTTTTTTAAAAAAAATAAACAAGTTCCAAAAACTTCGTTAACTAACATGTGTTAGACAACAAATGCTGAAAGTTGCTGAAATTTGTTTTTTTTTTTTAAAAAAAACCCTTCGGCGCTTTTTTGATTTTTTTGGCCCAAAACTCTTAAAAACATGTATATTACATGTGTTATTTTTTTCAAAAAAAAAAAATGTCGGGAGCTTTGAGTTTCCCGGGTTTTCTACCTAAAGAGGGTTTTCTACCTAGCCTTATCCTATATATACATATATAAATATATATATTATAGATTTTGTAGATTAAAACCCAAAAAAATAAATAATAGCCCAACCAAATTTAAAAGCCCAAATAGTTAGCCCATCTTAGTTAATAACCTAAATCTATAATCAGAGATCTTATGATCTTATCTATTATCTACCATTCTAACCCTAAAGTCTATAACTCGCCGCTGCTTCCTTTCAAAAAAAAATCGATCGCTCCAAAAAATCGCCGCAGCCTGCCTCTCACTCAGTCACTCTCCGGCTCTCCCATCGTCGTTTCTTTGCGTCTTGCCGTATTACATCTGTCTCGGTGTCTACGGTCAAAAATAGGAAGCCGATGTGCAGATGATGTTGTCTGCTGAAGTCCACCTCGGCACCAAAAACTGCGATTTTCAGATGGAACCTTACGTCTTCAAGAGCAGTAACGACGGTATATAATTGCTAATTTGTTCGATTGTTTAGTTTACTGTTTAGATTTTGTTATCGTTATTGATTGTTTTGTTGAGTGTTGAATTTATTTGTTGTTGTTGATATTAGGTTATAGGTGAAATTGTTTGATATTGTTGAGATTGAGCTGTTATTATTTGTTATTTGTATGAATAGCTAGGAATATGTATAGTGAATTGTGTTAATTAATTAAGTTTTTTGGAGTTTTGAGATTGTATCTAGTTTTTGTTGATGTTAGGTTATGTAATGTTTTGTTGTGTTTGATTTATTTGCTGTTTTTAAGTAGTATTGTTTTGATATTGTTGAGATTGAGCTGTTTATATAGTGAATTGTTCTAATTAATTAAGTTTATTGCAGTTTTGAGGTTGCATCTAGTTTTTTTTTTTGAAATTTTATTGATGTTAAGTTTTAGAATGTTTTGTTTTGGTTGACTTATTTGTTATTTTTAGGTAGTATTGTTTTGATATTGTTGAGATTGAGGTGTTACTTGTGTAGATATATAAATAGTTAGGATCATATGTTGTGAATTGTTTTAGCTAATTAATCAAAATTGTTGGAGTTTTGAGATTGTGTAGATGCAGATTCTAGTGTGTTGTTTGTGACAGATTTGCCGTATTATTGTTGAATATCTTTGGGGACAATTTTCTTTGCAGTGAAGGCGTTTGATCTGCAGACGTATACTTGGTCAACCATGAAGACCTACGGAAAACCACCGGTATTCATTCTTTACATATTGCATATTGTGCTTTTTACTACTTATCCCGCTTATCCTGATCTAGATCATGATTTTTAGTGTCTAGACACCAATGGTTATCAACAGACTTTAAACATATTTTTTGTTTCGTTACGCTATTGCAGGTATCACGTGGAGGTCAATCGGTTACACTTGTGGGGACCAACTTAGTCATTTTCGGTGGTCAAGATGGAAACAGGACTCTCATGCAGAGGTGTGTCACCTGCGCCACGGTCTGACCATGCTGCTGCAGTATATGCAGAGCGTTATCTTCTTATATTTGGCGGTGGCACACATGCAACTTGTTTCAATGATCTTCATGTTCTTGATTTGAAAACTGTGAGCCAATAATTAATCATATGTTGATATTACTCTTAACTTGGTTTATGTGGATTTATATATCATTATGTAATGTTTAGAACTTAATGTTTTTGTTTAACGCTTGTGTTAATAGGTTGTGTATGTTGATTTGAAGCGGAATTTTGTGCATGGAGATTGGAGATGACCAAGCTTTAAGAAGATGTTCATGGCTTTTGAGCTAGATTTCAATTTGTGTTTCGCACTATATTTTATGCTTTGGATTCGATATTGTTAAGAACATTTTTAGGATCTTGATTTCAATTATGTATTGCTTTTGATTTAGTTTAATGCAGCCTAGAAAGGTTGGACATGTTTTACTTATGTATTTCAATTATGTATTGCTTTTGATTCAGTTTTTGTTGTTGATGCACATTTGTTAATTTAGGTGTTGAGATAAACCGAGCGAAACCGATCGAAATCGATCCGATTGATTTAAATTCGAACCGATCTCGAGCACCACTTTTATGCTCGGTTTTATAAATTCGAACCGAACCGATCCGATCGGTTGTAATTCGAACCGATCTCGAGCAGACCCTCGCTCGGATCGGATCGGTTCGTGAACACCCCTAGTGAAAACACAAAGACAAGAGAGAGAGAGATGAGAGAGAGTGAGTATCTTGTTGAAAAGGTTGAAACTTGAGTTGAAATCTTGGATTTATTTTTATTTTTTTATTTTTATTGTTTTTGGAAAATAGTGGGAAAAAAAAAAAATTTGGGTGTCCCGCCAAAGGGTGTGACTTGTGATTGCCCTGAATTTAATTAACTCGACCCATGTTCTTGTGGTTTTGCATTTTTTGGAATATGAATTTTCATGTTTTGAGATAAATAGAAAAAAAAAAACATCATCTTTCATGTGATCATGTGAGCTAAAGAGATCACTTTTCTTGTAGATTTCATATCTTTTGTATGTTAGAAGTTCAATTTTATGACTAGAGTGTAGTTTAATTCGGTTGAATTATAAAATTGAGTTAAATGCTAAAATCGTCCCAGTAGACTTACGGTTGTTCAAAAATTAAGCACGTGCATCGATGCTCACTCGGATTTAGCTCGGAAAAAAGCTTGTTCGATATGGCTTGTTTTGAAACTGAGCCGAGTCGGCTCGGCTCGTAACGAGCTCGGTTTGGCTCGCTTGGTAGCTCGGCTCGACTTAGCTCGGACTATTTTGCTTTTAATATATTTTATTTTTATATATGTGATAATATATACAAAAACTGCTTATTGTTTACATGTATTTAACAGAGTAATTTGATATATATGGTATATATTTGAATGTTGATTATCATTCTAATGGATATATTGTATTTTGTTGAAATTTTAAACTTATTTTGTGATGTTGTACTTGATTTTAGCTTTAAATATATTAGGTTGAGCTTGTTTTTTATATGTTCTTTTGAAACATAATCTATTAATTTTGAGAGCTATGTATTAATTTTTTTTTTTTAAATCGAGTCAAACCAAGCCAAGCCGAGCCAGGTCGGATTAAAATCAAGTCAAGCCCGAGCTTAGATTTTTATATTGGATTCAAATATGAGCCGAGCCAGCTCGGTTTATAATCGAGTCGTGCCTTTTACACATTTAAATGAAGGGTATAACGGACTTTTGCCATATTATTTAGAAAAAGAAAAGAAAAAAACTAATATATATATATATATATATCAATATATAATTACGTTGAATCTCTTTCTCTCTCTAAACAAACAAACACAACTTCTCTCTATACTCCATTTCTCTTAACATGAAATTCCACCACGACCGCAGCCATCACCACATCTAAACCCTAACTTACCACCACAGCCTCTCTCTGAATATCGCCACCACTGTCCCCCTGACCACCACCACCCCCTTTATATTTGAAACTAAAACCCATCAACCTCCATTTTGGGTGAGGGGGGGGGGGTGGTATATGGATTTATTTAGTTTTTTTTTTTGGTTTTTAACTAAAATAAACTCAGAGTTAAAATGTCTATTATACCCTTCATTTAAATGTGGAAAACGACATAAGGGGAGTGTAACTCAATTGTCATTTGGATGAAAAATGCAACAAAAATAAAATATTGGAGGTCCATATATAAAATGTTTCATTTTTTGACTGAAGTGATAAAAATGTCCAAACTTCCGGGACGATTTTGGCATTCAACTATAAATTTTGTGGAAATATTTCATGTTTAAAAGGAAAAAAAAAAAAAAAGTCTTCGCTCTAGATCCTGAAAAGTTAAGGGCCCTACAAACAAATTAAAGGATTAGGGTTGTGGGTGAGATTAGAATATTTTGGTTTGCTTCTTAATGGGTACTTGATATTTGGTCAAGAACCCAAAAAAATTCAAAATTCAGCTAATATAGTTCTTTTAGTTCGAATAAATTCTAAATATTATGGACAAATTTATTGTTTTCGAGAAGAAGTCTTCGCTCTAGATCCCCAAACGTTACATGCCCCACAAACAAAATAAAGGTTTACGGTTGTGAAGAACCCAAAAAAATCAAATATTCAGCTGATTTGTGATATTTGTAAGAATTTTTCTTTGATTAATATTTGAATTTTTCTTTGATTTTATTTTTGCTAAATATTCTGAATAATAATTTGTCAATACAAATATTGTCGTGTAGTAGAATATGGTGATTCCAATGTGACATTTTTTTGTGGTTTGTGTGCTTATGTTACATCTAGTGACAATACTAGATTCGTACCAATAAAATAATTACTTTTATTACGCAAAGGCCTTAATTTTAGGATTTTCTTTAGGCTTTGAAAAAAGATTGAGCCGACAATGATAAATTAGCATTTTGTTTTAGTTACATGGTTATATTTTATGCTATAGGGATGGTTTAAATGAAAACCACTTTTAACGCGAAAACTCGAAAACTAACTAAAAAAGCTTAAAAAACACACAATTTTTTTTTCCAGTTTTTTTATTTAAAATCGCTAGTTTTTGTATATAAAAAAATACTTTAAAAAAATTGTAGTGCACATGTGTACTATTACACATGTGCACTACAAAAAAAAAATCGAAAAAAAAGTTTTTTTTATATAGTTTAAATAGCGGAAAATTGGTATGCAAAAAAAAAGTTTGGTATGTTTTTTAGGCTTTTTTAGTTAGTTTTCGAGTTTTCGCGTTAACTAGCGTGTTTTCATTTGAACCTTTCCCTTATGCTATAATAGTATATATTGATTATATTTCTCGTATATTCTTAGACTTTGATTATTTAATATGTTTAGTCTATGTATTTCTCAAACAACATACTAAAACTATAAAATTCTATATATTAAGAAGGGAATTGAGAAGTCAGCAACGTGCTTGAAATTACTCAACTGAAAAATTCATATGTGTTTAAAATATACGAGGTCTTAAGTTCAAATCTCACAATAAATAAGAGATTCGTCGTAAAAAAAGTATTTGAGAGTTGTCAATCAAAAGTTGAAGCAAGTGAAAAACCCTTTATAAAAGTTAAATAAAATATGAAGTTAGAATATTTATACTTTGCTCAAAACATAATAAAAGATATATATAAAAGTTCAAGTAGAGTATTATTTCTTTTGTCAAGTTGCACTCTAATGACAAAGCTATGGGTTAATTATTGTCGAAACCAAAAAAAGTACAAGAGTAAATTGGAAACTCCTAATAAAATCATTGTTGGACCATAATTGCATTCAAAACCTCCTTCTTTACTCAATCCACACGCTTCCAAATACATAATGTTATATACCTATTGATCATTGAAATGAAAAAAAATAATTATTTATTATGAATTAATTATAAAAAATAATAATATATGGTTATTTTAAGAGACATTCATAGAATTATTCATTTACTATATTTGATGTGTATTATAATTATGTTTATAATTATAATCATAACATACGTGATTCAAATACTGCATAGTTTACTCTTTCTCACATATCACATTTTATATCCGGTACTTTTAATGTAAAAGTAAGTTCTACGTGATCAATATGTGTGCATCCATCTTTCTCTAGTGTAGGTTCTTACTTAACAAATATTAAATATTTATTGATGTATTTTGATTGTGTATTTGTCCCACTTTTAACAACATATTTAAGTTATAGGTGAACCTAAGTTGCATGTCAGGTAAACCTTTATTCATTTCTCATATAAAGTCATGATTCATAAAGAAAGTCTATCTATTTAAAGTAGTGTAGATGATGTAGGAAATGGGTCACAATTTTATTAATAAAACTAATAAAAAAATAAAGATGCTCTCTTTAAACATTTGAGAAATTGTAGTACATGAACCGTGTACAAATTCAAACGAAAATAAATATGAACTACAACATATTTAATAAAACAATCGATTCAAACCAATATCTTCTAAAGATAAAGTCTTCAATTTGATCTTTAACCGCGTCTACTTGTATGGTTCGTTGTGTTTTCAGTCTGTTGTGTAGGCTTCAACGAGGTCTTGAACCACGTCTTATTGTACAATAATTTCCTACAAAAAGAACAAAAAAATGTTGACGGTTGTGGCAGAGGCACGTGTTCAACACACTTCCCTTAAAACAGATTTCGCGCCTCTACTAAAGACGATGTGTCTGTCTCCCAGGGTACAATAGTCGAAGCAGTTTGTACTGCCGGAGAAGGCCACACGACCGAGGTTACACCGGATAAAAACATAGTATTAGACCTTTTGGAAATTAAGAATAGAAATGTAGTTGAATCATGTAGAGAAACTTATCTCTGTATGTTCCCAACATATGGGTCATCAAGTACTTCTTCTTCAAGAACTCTTCATGCATATTTTTATGTCTCCTTCTTGTATTCTTACTATTGTAGTTTTATATATAAAACCCATCAAGTTAGGCAAATAGTCTACTTTTAGTACAAAAGACATGGGGTAGAAAAAAGTCTCACTTAATTAGAGATTTATTAGAGACATAAACTCTAATAAAAACTAATAAATTGACATAAAAATTCTACTTAAGAGTTTGTGTTCCATATGAAGAGTCTAGTACTTAATTAGAGATTTATTAGAGACATAAACTCTAATAAAAACTAATAAATTGACGTAAAAACTCTACTTAAGAGTTTATCTTCCATATGAATAGTCTAGTAAATAATTATAATTTCATTAAATTATAATCTCACCAAATTAATATCCATTCATAATATCTAAATTTCCAACAGAAAAAAACACACATATATAGAGATAGACGTGTGGTGTTCACTCATATGTAAAGTCATGTTTGTAGTTCTGTTAGAAGGGTTGTGTCGTCTAACCCTTGTGAGAGCTTGTTTTTGCCAGCTACTTACTGTATATGACATCGTATTTGATCTTAAACTATTTTCTTGCGTTAACTATTTTCTTGTCTCCACGCTCCTTCTTAGTGTATGAGGACGTTTATATGCTTCCAACCCAACCTCTCTACCCTTTTTTTTTGAACGACCAACAAACTCAATCCCTAGCACTCTCGGGGCACCCACTGGACAAACGGAGTACTCCGAAAGTAACCCGAGTCCACCATCAATTTCAGGGAAAACCCGGTAACCCATCCGCCCGTAGGCACGACGGTGAAATTACCGGTAAAACCCGTTTGGCTCAAGGATCCAACCCAGGTTTCCCTATCATTGCTCACCAATGCCTCACTCTGCACCAAGTGAGAGTCGAACCTGCATCTCTAAAGAGAAATGCAAACCCTCCACCACTTGATCTAGAGATCATTGGCAATCCTTCTAAAATATATGTTCTTCTCAACATTATTATGAAAGTTAAAAAAAATAATAAAAAGGTTATATATATATGTATGTGTGTATGTATATGTATGTATGAGGATTTTATACATATGCTTAGGGGTGGATCCAAAGGTGTTTTGGGGGGTTTCTAGAAACCCCTTCAATTTGAAAAAAAAAAAAATTAGTAGAAACATTGTTGATTGGAAAAAGTTAGTAGGAATCTACCAAAAAAGACCTAGTTAAAAACGAACCCGACCACGACATGGAAGACGAAGACTAGTAGCTTATTTTAATATATTAGGATATTTTTAAGTTTATGTTTTTTTAAGTTTATGTTTTTTTTAATTTATTTTTTTTAAGTTTATTTTTTTTTAAGTTTATGTAATGTTTTTTAATATTAATGAAAATATTTTGTTACTTTATTTGTTAAATGTTAAAAAAAGTAGAAGATTAAAAAAAATAAAAAAAAAACATAAAAGTGATGGAGGACTATGACTAGGACCATCTGTTGGTTCAGTTCTGTTTGAACATAATGGAAAACATGAAAACATACCTTTGGTTGCATCAGCACAGGTTAGCAGAGAATCCAGATGGAGTCGCAGCAATTAAGGTTTGACATGATTGTCATCTTGGTCTGGTTCCTCCTTAGGGTGCTGACTGATGATGGTGAAGATAAGAACCGAATAGGGGATTCGGTTTAGGAGAGGAGGTCGAATATGATGTTAGGCTTATGGGGTGTGTCTAATTGTGTAACTGTCTAACCCCTTAACCTCCACATAATTCTCCTTATATAAGCACCCAGGAGGAAACCCTAATTAGTTAATAAGGGTAATATGGTCCATCAACAATTACCAACTAATTATTTAATAGGATTGTTATATATTTTGATCTATATAATGTAAATGATTATAATGGCTACAGATTAAATATTAATACGTAATATATTTAATCTTACATTCTCCCACTTAGCCGAGTAATCATTTACTATGAGTATTAGATAAGCCTGATCAGGAGTTAACACTCATTTTAGCCTTAAACAAGTACTATAGCAGAGAAATACAGCCGTTGAATCATTATGCGACTCAGGACCCCCATTAATCATACTATAGCCTTAATTTAAAACCTAATCGTCATGATCAAAATACGCGTTAGCCCTTTGTTTGATTTGTAACTTTATTTGTCTTATATGCCATTATGTCGACTTGACATATTCTTAGAGACGTACAAAATCAAACTGATGAGGAAAAATTAACTAATACTTAGTCATTCATAGTACGATATGCAATTGCGCATGGCCATAAACTAATACCCGTCTATGAGCTCTCTTAATAAGACTTATGGGTAATAACCATTCAGTTATAGGATCCTTAAGCATATCATGAATGTATTCGATACAAAACTTAGTTTCCTCAATTCGTTCATAAACGAATAATTAATTGCGTATCGAAACTTAATGCAGCACCTCTTGAACTGTTACTGTTTAAGGAGTCATGGTAGCTGACTTTATCACACTAAGTCTTCAAAACATCAATTATATGGAGTTAATAAACTTATGAGTCTACTGATATATTTCCAACAACATTTAGTGACTATATTATGTCGTTATAACTTAGGTTGTTAATATCAGTGCATTATGACTCCTCCATGAGATATGTTTTGTCTGCTGACATAAGGATATACCCGAAATTACATTTTATCATCTTTGAATATCACAAAGTTATAATAATAAACCGGTTTTAATTCTCACTTCTTCTTCAAATAATAGCCTCTCGTTTCTTTTAAAGATAATGTAATACTCCATTAGATGCTTCACAATAATCTAGACATATCTAGTGTGTTGCAATGTGAGTAATATCTAAACGAGTATAGACTTGAACTTACATAAGGCTTCCAATTGATGAAGCGTAAAAAATAATCTCATTTATCCTATTATCCTCTAAAGGAGAGCAGTGTTTAGTTACATATGTAAGGACCCATTTAATGTTAAACTTATGGAACGGAACTAATATCCCATTGGGTCTATCTCAGTATGTTATGATATCAATCACGTAAGAGATATCTCTGAGATCTATTATATCAAAGTTTGTGTTAACAATGCTTTGACTTATGTAACATATACTTGTCAAAAGAATATCATCTATATAAACAAGTTTAATTTAGTTGCTCCCACTCATCTTGAGGTAGGTACATTAATCCACTTGGTTGTTGATGAAAATAATTACGTTAGCTTTTCATCACATTATGATGTTTGCATTAACCCATACATGGATATTATTGGCTTACAAATAAAGTGTTCTTTAACCTTCAGTTTGAAACTTTAGGTTGTTATCTAATGAACATGTAAATGTGTCAGCCATTTGTTATGGAAAATTGTTTATAATGTTCATCTAATGTAGCTTTAAACTATTATAAGCTACTAGAACAGTGATGATCCTCAAAGAAATCTTTTGTAAGAAAGACTCTTTCATAATTTATCTCTTCCTGAGTATAACCTTTGACAATCAATCTTGCTTCTTCGTATCTTAACGCTTATATTAGGATTTGGTTTTGTTATGAACACTCTTATGTAATTCAATCAAATCCCAAACGTTATACGTACACATAAAATCAGTTTTACTAGAAAACTGTTTTATTCCATTAAGAATATTGATTGACACTAATGACTTAATTTGAAGAGATAGGATCAGTAAACATTTTCAAAATCCATTTCAACTTCAGTTAGGGAGGTTATGTAATCATCAAAATTAGTAGGCTTTTAAACCTAGATGACCTCCTGAGTTGATTATTGGGTTCATTAGAAGTTTCAGTTTTATGGATTAGCTCTTGGTTAGGTTGCTATCATTTTCATTCTAAGTTTATAAGAGTTGGTGCAGTATGGTGTACAAGAGGTGTAATCGGAGTTAAATTTGGAGTGAAATTTAATGACACTCTTCCCCCCGCCTCTTGTATTCGTTGCAAGTCATGATAAGGACTTTGACTGCTCCCACTGACCTTAGAAATCTTTAGGAACTCAGCATGCTTAGGGTCAATATGTAACGACCAACAAATTCTAATAGAGAGACACAAATTAATGACGTCAGTCGTTGTAGTTTCTCTTGTTGAGGATTATGTTAGTTTAGGTAAGAAATCTAAGTGCGCCCACAATTAGGCAACAATGAAACTCTTGTAAGAGTAGCATTAGATTTAAGGAGATAAGTTTTGATAGAACAGTGTCGTGATGGAGCGGTGTCTTGTACAAGAGGTGTAAATTGAAGTAATGTAAAAATTTTCACTCCCCCACCTCTTGCAACTATTGCAAGTTATTATTAAGACACTTAATGCTCCCACTGATCTTTAATATCTCTAGAAATGCTACAAGTGAAGTTTCAATGAGTTACGTGACGTGGGAACCTATCATATATACGTTAGACTTTATTTGATTTCTTTAATGTCCAGATATCATAAGACACTTTAGGGACATATTTAATAGAAATCTTATTAAGTACATACATGAATAGATTTCTTCGAAGAACGTGAACCATATGTGACAAAATTTAGATACAAGTTGATAGCCTTTTAAATGATAAATGAATTATGTCTGAATATTCCATTTGGAATAAGTTCCACGAATGTCAATGAATGACTTATGATGGACCCATACTTATTCCTTAAGCCAAATAATATTTAGGGCTATAACATCATGATTTAAAATCACTTAGAATGAGATTAAATGAAAAAATCATCCTCATTAACCATGTCATGATTTCTCATGAATTTTGGTTATAATGGATGAAATTTATAAGTCTCATTTTCCTTTTGTCAAATTCTCATTTTCATGATGACAAAAGTTGTGAAAATGTAAGGTATCATCTAGTTCCATCTTAGTAATGTTTCAATCCAGATATTTAGAACAAATAAGATGAGAGTTTAAGGTAAGTGTGACTTTATGTTGACTATGCAAACCTCACAACCTTCATGACATAGCCTAAGTAATGATACTGTATTCTGATTAATCTTCAGAATATGTAAGGTATCGAAAGGCTTTGTTAGAAGACTGCTTATTATGGTTCTTATAGCCTTAACAATTAATTTTGTCACTAACTCTCATGTTAGTTATTTGTCGAGTTCTGGTAAGGAAACGTATGGAACTAGAGTCAACTAATCATGTGTTAAATGGAATATTAAAATTATCAGACTTAAATATCATTAGTAAGTGACTATCTAATTAACTTATCCAACTGTTCTTTAGAATAATGGATAGTCTCGTTGCTTATGTCTAGCCTAATGACATAGTTATGCAGTGAGATTTTCCCTTGAAGAATCTTAAAGTTGGGATTAGCACTTGTAATTTGTCCAGGGGCGGATTTATGCATAAACTACGGGTTCCCGGGAACCCAGTCTTTTTTTAATTTTTAGTGTAAATATATATAAGAAGCTGAAAAGGAACCCATAAGTATATTTTAAAAGGAACCCATAAACATAAAATGCCTTGGTTCAACTGGTTAACAGCGCGCTTTTCTTCCTAATCCACCCGGGTTCGAATCCCGTCTCTTCCTTTTTTTTTTGTCCGTTTTTTTTTTATTTCTCTTTTATTTTTTTTCTTTAAAGTAATAAAGCATTAAAACCCTAAAACAAAACATACGCCGCACACAACACAATTACACAAACAAGCAGCAACAGACCTGTTCCAACAACATCAGCGCAGGCAGCAGCTGCAGCTCCGCCACTCCGCCTCCGCCCCGCCCTCCGGCTGCTCCGCCCTCCGGTTAGTTCCGCCGCCTCCGCCTCTGGTTAGTTTTATATATGATTGTTTTATATATGATTCTTTGAAATTGGGTTTTTGATTACATAAAAATTGTGTTGATTAATGATTACAGACTGATATAATCTGTTGATTACTTTACTTGATTACTTGATTACATAATATTGTTTTGTTATAATCTGTTGATTACACAAACAGTTATGCCGCCGAAACAGTTAATATTGTTATAATCTGTTAATATTGTTATATCTGATTGTTTGAAATTGGCTTTGAAATTGGGTTTTTGATTACATAATATTGTTGCTGAAACAGTTATGCAGAAAAAATTGGGTTAGAAATTGGTTTTGATGTTTTATTGCTGCTGAAAGTTAATATTGAATCTGTTTGGTATTTAGGCATTATCAGTTATGCAGAAGAATATTTCAAGTTTCTTTCAAAGGCAACCACCACCTAACATTGAATCGTCATCTTCAACTAGTAAACCCTTGAAAATCGTTTTGGATGATCTTCCGTGGGATCCTTCCGAAAGGAAACCAATTTCATCTTATCACCCTAGTCAAAAAGATGAAATTAGACGAACATATTTGCTTCGAGGTCCATGTCAACCGAAAGGGAAAAAAAACAGATTTTCCACAAACACTTATTGGTAATAGTGATAAGTTAAGACGGTTCAATCCAAAATGGTACACAGAAAAGTATGGAAATTGGTTGGAATATAGTGTCAAAGCGGATAAAGTGTATTGCTTATATTGTTACTTATTCAAAGAAAGTGGACAAAAAGATGCATTTGCGAGTGAGGGGGTACAATGTTGGCATAGGAAAGAAGAAAGATTCGACATTCATGTTGGTAAAAGCAATAGTTTTCACAACAGGGCGGTTCAAAAAGGAGAAGACTTACTTAAAGAAGCCCAATCTATACCAGCGGTTCAAAAAAAACCCGAGCAAAACAAAGAATATAGAATCCGATTAAGTACTTCGGTTATAATCGCTAAAGGATTGTTGAATGGCGGATTACCTTTTCGGGGTCATGATGAATCTGAAGCATCCTTATATAGAGGACATTTCATAGAGTTTTTAAAATTGTTCGCACAAATAAATGAAGAAATTGCAAAGTACATATTAAGTAATGCTCCGAAGAATTGCCAAATGACGGCTCCATCAATACAAAAAGACATTTGTAATTGTTTTGCAGAAGAAGTGTTAAAGATGATATTTGAAGAGCTTGGTGATGATGTCTTTTCTTTATTAGTTGATGAATCAAGGGATATTTCTAAAAAGGAACAAATGGCTGTGGTTTTGAGATTTGTTGATAAATTAGGATTTGTGAAGGAGCGATATATTGGTGTAGTTCATGTTATGGAAACAACCGCTTTATCTCTTAAATCTGCAATTGATGAATTATTTGCTCACCGCAATTTGAGTTTGGGTAGGGTTAGAGGCCAAGGATATGACGGTGCAAGCAACATGTCCGGTGAGTTTAATGGTTTGAAAACTTTGATTTTGAAAGAAAATTCTTCGGCATATTATGTTCATTGTTTTGCCCACCAACTTCAACTTGTTGTTGTGGCCCTTGCAAACAAGCATCTTGAAATTTGTAGATTTTTTAAGGAAATAACAGATTTAATAAATGTTGTTGGTGCATCGTGCAAACGAATAGATTTGCTAAGAGAAAGTCAAAGAGAGCTTTTGGCATTGAATCCGGAAGTTGTAATCGGAAGTGGAAGTAATCAAGAAATGGCACTTACAAGACCCGGAGATACACGTTGGAGCTCTCACAAAAAAACACTTCTTCGTTTGCTTACCTTATATCCTTGTGTTATTGAAGTGCTTGAATATATAGAAACTTCGGCATGGGAACCAATTCACAAAACTCAAGCAAATGGACTTCAGTTATACATGAAAAGTTTCAAGTTTGTATTTTATTTACATTTGATGAAACATATCTTGGGAGTTACTAACTTATTGTGTGTCGCTCTTCAAAGAAAGAATCAAGATATTTTGAATGCAGTTGAGTTGGTTAGATCAACCAAAGAAGAATTACAAAGGTATCGACTTGAAGGCTTTGACACACTTTTAAAAGATGTCACATCCTTTTGTGACAAGTATGATATTGAGATGATTAACATGGAAGATGAGTATGTTGACCCGAAAAACAGAAGAAGAAAGACCAACATCACCAATCGTCATCATTTTGTGGTCAATAATTTCAACACGGTTCTCGACATGCAAATTCAAGAGCTTGGAAACCGTTTTAACGAGGTAACCACTAACTTGCTTACGTGTATGAGTTCTTTGAGCCCGCGTGATAATTTTAGTTCCTTTAATAGACTAAACTTGCTAAAGTTGGCCGAAATGTATCCGTATGATTTTACTTTTGATGAAAAAGATAAGCTTATCGAAGAACTCGGCCACTACATTTCTAATATGAAAAGAGATAGTCGGTTTCATAACCTGAATGGGGTTAGTGATCTTGCCAAAAGGATGGTGGAAACAAGGAAACACATTGAGTATCAGTTGGTCTATCGTTTAATAAAGTTGTCACTAGTTTTACCGGTTGCAACGGCTAGTGTTGAAAGGAGTTTTTCTTCAATGAAGCTTGTGAAGACAGAATTGCGTAATAGGATGGGTGATGGATACATGAACGATTCTTGCATTTGTTACATTGAAAAGGAGTTCTTACAACAAGTTTCCGTTGAGAGTGTAATGCAACGTTTTCAAAAGATGAAAACTCGTCGTCAACAACTTTAGGTAGTTTTTTTATTTGTAAAGACTATCGTATTTTATATTGTGTTTTTAAATTTCTAATGACGATTTTCTTTTCATCATTGTATCGTACTTTTATTATGTGATGAACCTTACCCGATCCGAACTATCGAACCGACCCGAAATTCTTTATGTTCAGTTACATGAAATTATAGTATCTAAAAAAGTGAACCCAGTGAAAAATATTCCTGGATCCGCCACTGAATTTGTCTATGGACCTTAGAACAATCCTCTTTTAAACTATTAGTGGTTGTAAGGTGAATAACATCTTATTTTCCAGTTTCAAACATTTACTTCTTTGTACATATGTTGCTTATCAACACACTCGTTATACTTTGGTATTTTTGAGTGTTGTAGTTGATTTATAATGCATCAAATTGTACAAGTGAAAATCTTAGTATGTAATGTACTGGAAAAAATGTACTTATTTCCATGCGTAAGCCCTTAACTTTATGGGTCATGGTTTTGTACATTATAATGTATTCACATATACCACTTAACTTTATAGTTTAGAGTTTCAAATTAAGGCATGCATCTTAGGAGTTCTAGTGATTATTCCATAATTATAGATTAGTCTTAGGAAAGACTTAATCTGGAATAATTTTAGTGATAGCATTTACGTTAGAGAGTTCTTGATTATCATAAGAGACATCATGTTCGATTTATCCTATTCATCATGCTCTAGCTTTCTTCTTTTATAATCTTTATCAGAAGAGAGCAATAGGGTTATCGTGTCTTAGGGAATAATCAAGGATTTAATTTAAGAGCTAATTCTAATAGAAACTTTAAATAAAGCAAACATTTTAAGTTTAAAAATTAGAGTGGATGAGATATAGATTAATAGAAGAAAATTACAGTGAGTAAAATTATGGGTACTAAGAATAAGGCAGACGAAATGATCATAAAAACTTAATTAAGGATCGTTAATCTAAGGATCATTATGTGAAGAGATTGTGATATGTCTATTACTAACATCAAAATAATAGACTTAGCTAAAAAGTTCTACTTAAACGAAGACAAAACAGCTTTGGCCAGAAGTGTAATCATTTAAGCATATGTGCAAAGTGGTTGTAACAAATCAGCTTTGGCCAGAATTGAAACAATCACTTTAGTTATGCACTTGTTGAGTATGCCATCTATGAATGAATTAAATCAGCTTTGGCCAGAAATTAAGACATTCATGCTTATGATGCATACACAACATAGCTTTCGTAATACTTGAATGATAAGTAGATGTATCAAGTCAGCTTTGGCCAGAAATGATATATCAGAAGCTCATTCAAGTTAAGCTATTTTGGTTTTGTAAAACATTATTTGATCCTTATTAATTAGCTAAGTAATTACAAAACCAATTATTTAATAGCAAACCACCTGTTAGCGCGGATCGAACTAAACAACTTAAAAAAAATAAAAAATAATGAGGTTTCGAATCTTGTGCGATCAATAAGGCCCAAGTCTTGTGCGATCAATAAGGCCCAAGTCATGTGCGATCAATAAGGCCCAAAATAAATTTGTGCGATCACTAAGGACTTGTGCGATCAGTGAGGACTTGTGCGATCAGTGAGGCCCAAATCTTGTGCAATTAGTCAGGCCCAAGATTTGTGCGATCCATAAGTTCTTGTACGATTTCCCTTGTGTAATTTCGAATCCACTCTTTAAAGTTGTTTATTGTGATAATAACTAAAAATTCGAAAATTAAGAATTGTGATATAGTTTCCAATTATTAACATTGATCTATTTTTATCACTAAATTTCGAAATCATAATCTGTTTATCATTTAACAGATTTCGAAAATAACTTACTAGACAAAATTAGATCAAAATTAGGGAAACACTTAACAATTCCAATCATATTCCAAATCATAAAGGAAAATTTCGAATTTCTCATAAGAACATAAGAACATAAGATGAACCCTAAAAAATAAAATATAATTCTGGAAACCCGAAACCTGAATTTTAATGGTTTTGTAATGGATTTCGTGACAATAAGTTTAACCCTTTATGATTTCGAGTCAATTTATCAAACATATTTTCCGAAAACAGGGATTTCGGCTCATTAAACTCGAAAACAGTTTTGATTTTGATGAACTTTTTAAGGCTTTAAAAACTTTCTGTTTTCCAGATTTCTATCCCATAATTAATGGATACGAAAACAGAACTGACTAATCAACATATGCTCTGATACCACATGTTGGTTCCGTTCTGTTTGAACATAATGGAAAACATGAAAACATACCTTTGGTTGCATCAGCACAGGTTAGCAGAGAATCCAGATGGAGTCGCAGCAATTAAGGTTTGACATGATTGTCATCTTGGTCTGGTTCCTCCTTAGGGTGCTGACTGATGATGGTGAAGATAAGAACCGAATAGGGGATTCGGTTTAGGAGAGGAGGTCGAATATGATGTTAGGCTTATGGGGTGTGTCTAATTGTGTAACTGTCTAACCCCTTAACCTCCACATAATTCTCCTTATATAAGCACCCAGGAGGAAACCCTAATTAGTTAATAAGGGTAATATGGTCCATCAACAATTACCAACTAATTATTTAATAGGATTGTTATATATTTTGATCTATATAATGTAAATGATTATAATGGCTACAGATTAAATATTAATACGTAATATATTTAATCTTACACCATCCTCCCATACCCTCTAGTTTTTGAGGATGGACCATCCTTGGGAGGACTATGACGTGGCGCCTACGTGACGGATCATCCTCCCTTGGAGGACCATCACCATACCCACTAGCCTTATGAATCGCTTTCAAAACATGAAAATACGTACATAGATTTTAATTTTATTATGTGTTTTTATTCAATGACATTGTAATTTTACTATGATATTTGCTTTTATTATGTGATTTGACCCGACTAGATCCGAACCGATTCAAAAAGTTAAACTCTGGGTTATTATAAACCGGGGTATCCATAAAAAATGATACCATAAGAAAAAGCTTCTGCCTCCACCACTGCTTGTGATTGTCCTGAATTAATTCACTCTATCTAAAACATATATACAGGTATTTAAGAGTAGGTTAGTTTATTTAAAAAAAATCACTCAACCCATGTTCTTATGGTTTCACTTTTGGTTTATGTAGATGAACTTTCTATTTTTTAAGATAAATAGATGAAAAAAAAAAACACCATCTTTTCCTTGTGCTCACGTGAGTAATGGTATAGCGATTACTTTTGTTTTAGGTTGCAAACCTTTTGCTGGGAATCTACATGAAAATCAAGAACATAGATCTATTTTTATCATATATATATTAATATCATATAACATATTTAATGCATATCATATTGTGTAGTGTGATTCTACTGTACATATGGGACAAATAGATTTAAAACAATAATACTTTTTAAGTTCGAGCTTAAGTCACCTACTCTAGCTTTTGATGTATTAGAGACAGTATCAATATGAATTGAAGTGACCTCGTCCATAATGTCTAATCTCAAATAAAAACTCTTATCCATATTCAAATCATGCAATTTCGTGGCTTGATGAATTACTTTTTTCTTTAGCTTTGATTTTTTTGAACGGCAAAGATTCTATAATTATAGAAAAAGGACTAGCGGAGCTGAAAAAACCCAAAATCATGCAATTTCGTGGCTTGATGAATTACTTTTTTCTTTAGCTTTGGTTTTTTTGAACGGCAAAGATTCCATAATTATAGAAAAAGGGCCAGCGTAGCTGAAAAAACCCAAGGTACAAATACATAAAATAGAAACGAGGACGAAACAAACAATTAAATCTTTAGCTTTGGTGACTTTATATTCTTTAGTTTATACAATTCTCAATATTATTAAAGAAATATAGTCCTGAACGTTGCGCATACTGAATCATACCAAGGTCATAACTTAAAAACCCAAGTGGCATGAGGATTATTCTGCATGAAGGCATCCGCACGTGCACATGACGACTGCTCACACAAGAAACAGGTAGCACACCTGGCATCACCATGCAACTAATAAGCTTTTAGGAGCCCTGAGAATCGTGTCTCCCACGATGAAGGAATCATGCAGGGACAACAAGTACCAAAGGATGATTGTGTGGCACTAGCCAGCCGTCATCAGGTGCCGCTACACAAACGGTTGATGAAAGACTCGACATAAAGTAATTCATTACAAATATCACATGTGCATTTGTATCATTTCTTTGACAAATTTCGTAATTCATTACAAATATCAGACAATTGCACTTTCATTTACACTACTTTTTACATTAACAATAATAGAAATGCACATGTGCATCTATATGTATGAACTTGTTATAACATTAACAACACTAGAAATGCACATGTGCATCTATATATATAAACATGTTATAACGTGTTTTAGTATAAATTCGGACAATGGCACGGGCCAACCACATTGCACCACGTCACCAACATCTCTGCATGCACGAACAATCCTGCTAGAGAGGATCGAATAGATATTCTTTGACAGCGACAGATGTACCAAGACCCATCAGCCCACAATTCTCCCCCTCCACACCAACTATAAATAGGAGACTCCTTCCATAGGTTGAGGTATCAACTCTTTCGCTCTTTTACTATTAACATACACACTTGCTTAGTGTTCTTAATTTTATTTTTTTTTATTTTTTTTATTTTTTTGATTAATATTTATATATAAGGTCAAACAAATTACACAAAGATAGCCGGTAAGCGGGCAACAAGCTGCGCCGCTACCCCCTTTTCACACCGGAGGGTACTTACAAGGAGACCCCCCCCCCCCTCGTTCTTGTAACGAGTCTCACGGTGTATTGTTTTGCAGATTATTCTCCAGCCACCTGCTAATGAAAGATTAAGGATTAACCCATCTTGACGAGATCGTTTCCACAAGGATAAACCCAACGATTTAGAATTGGTGTTTCTTCAATCATATTATACATTATAGTCTTAAATTACACGGTGCTAAATTATCAATATATCAAGATAGAAAATAAATAAATCAATCTTGAGTTTGAAAAGTTATACTAGGTGAATTTAGTCGATTTTTTAACTAAGCTGGTTACAACTCACAAGCGAGTTGTGAATCAAAATAGCTATTTCCCAACACTAGGTACATAACCAAAATATTTATACTTGTGCTCAAAACATAAAAAAAAAATGTAGGGTGTTGTTTTATTTTTTTTATTTATTTTTTATAAATTTGTTATTGATTAACTTAAAGTGGAAACCAATAATAGTACCAAGAGTAAATTGGAGATAAAATCATTGTTGACCCATAACTAATTGCATTCAAACCCTTCCATGGGGCATGCTCTATCAAAGTACATAATGTTAGATTTAGCATTAAAATAAATAAAGTATTTATTATGAGTTGAATATATATAAAAAAGTTATATAAATTTGCAATAGGCAGTACATTTAAATTAGTGCTAACATGCATTGCGTATGTTAAAAAAAACAGAGAATAAAGACATAAACGAAAATATATAAGTAAGTTATTCTTTTAAGGAATAAAACTTAATTAATTAATACATAAAAAATAGTCCACATGACAAATAAAAGACATGATCTCTAAGCTCAGATGCCGAATGCCCGAAATCATAAGGATGAATCAGCGGCGAATTTAAAAAAAATTCATAAGTAGCAAAGAGGGAAGAAATAATTTTGGTCAGTATCTAATTCATAAACGTAGAAGAAATCACTAGTACACAAGTAACCATTAGACGGGGTTCAATTTTGTTTTTAGACGCGGTAATGCTCATAACCCCGTCTAAATATACACACACAATCTCATGACATCAGGATCCTAACGAAATATCCTTACGAACCCTGACTTAAAATATGCTTACATAGCTTTAGACGGTGTTTTACAAACCCCAACTTAAAATATAATTTAACACTAATAAAATTCACGTCTTTTGATATGAACCCCGACTTAAAATATGCTTACATAGCTTTAGACGGTGTTTACAAACCCCTGATGGAGTCTTTTGATATGAACCCCGACTTAAAATATGCTTACATAGTTTTAGACGGTGTTTACAAACCCCTGACTTAAAATATAATTAAAGAATGATAAGATAGAGATATATATTATTTGAATTTTTTAAGTATGATATGGATAGAGATAAAAGACCATGTTTCCTAGTTGTAGTAAGTTTGTAATTAATTAGGATAGTAGCTTAGGTTTATAAATATGCAAGGTTGAGTTTTGAATAAGAAAAAAAGTTTGTTTCCTTTTGGTGCTATAACGTTTATTCTCTTTGATCAAAGGTTGTAAGCAAGAGTATTAATTGGAGTTGTGCGTTCTTGGTTCACTTGTGTAAACGACCTCAGGTTTAACAATCATCTCCATCAAAATTCTACATTTTTTTAACTCATCATTGATAACCATCAAGAGTTACAAGGTTAGTAATTTTGTAATGATATTAACGTCCTGTTTATTTGTAGAATCATAGTTATATATTTTTACTTGCTTTTATAAAATTATTATATATGTGTTTTATGTGGTGGATGATGAATCTACATTGATGTGATAATTACAGCTGTTTTATATAAAATTATTTGTCGTCTGTTATGATTTTATTGTGGTAAATTTGATTATTGTGAAAAATATGCAAGTTATTTATGTTATAAAACCACTGTGAAAAATATAACTACTCTTGTGTACAACTGATCAAACAAAGGGCTCATTCACATCCCTCACACCTGCTTTAGATGAACACGTCTCCTCAACAGGTTGTATGGAAGTTGGCTAGATATTTTACTCAATAAAATGTAAATTCTTTGCAAAGAATTTCCTTCATTTCTATTTCTGCCTACAATTATCGATTCATGTGCACCAAGAAGACCTCTGCGCAGGCTCTTCTGTCTGCGCGGCGTAGACCACGCGTAGACATTGTCACGCATAGACTGTTTGTTTTTCTGAATATGTTTCATTAAAAAAGGTCTGTGCGAGGTCTTCTTGGTGCAGACTTGGTCCAGCCACTTCTAAGATCTTCTAAGGTCTGCAGAGGGTTAAACACCACCACCCACCATCACCGACCACCACCGACCACCACCGACCACGACCACCACCACCGTCTATCACCACCACCACCATCCACTACCCACCACCGTCCACCACCCACCACCATTGACCACCACCGTCCATGACCACCAACGCAGTTGACCACCACCGTCCATGACCACCACCGTCGCCGACCACCACTGTCCATCACCACCACCACCACCCATCAACGTCCACCACCCACCACCGTTCATCTCCACCACCACCACCACCATCCACCACTCACCACCCACCACTCACCACCCACCACCATCGTCTACCACCATCACCGTCCACCACCACCACCCACCCATTCACCACCACCGTCCGTACACCACCACCAATTTATTTTAGAAGTCTGCATAAGTTAAAAAAACAAACAATCTTCTTCTTGCAGACTGCAGACATTTGGTCCATCTCTTCTGCTACAGATGTGGTCTGCAAACTGCAGACATTTTACCTCTTAAAAAACAAACAGCACCTAAGCAAACTTATTTTTAGGCTCAGGCTCGTTTAAGCTTGACCCGTTTTGAGTATTTTTCTAAGCCGTTTCGAGATAACAATAACTAGGATTACGACCCGCCGCAATGCGGCGGGGATTCTTTATTTATAACTAAGTCGATCTACGACCCACACGTTATGTTAAACCTGTCAAACGGGGTAAAAATAGACGATGTAAAAACGTTCACCCACACACGCACGTTGCGTCATGTTAATTCGCAAAATTTAGAATGAAACGTAAAAACATTAAGCCAAAGACACAGCTGTGATGTGTTAAGTCACAAAATTTAGAACCAAGCATAGAGCGAAAAATTTGCGAAAAATGGGAACTATAAATGACCAAAGTTGAAAGTAAAAAAAGTTATGAGGATAGATTGCAAAAGATAAAAAGTTTTGGGTTAAAAGTAAAAAAACAAATAGTTTTGGGTTAAAAGTAATTTATGAAATACTTTTGGGTGAAAAGTAAAAAAAAAACATTTTTTTAAAACCCCCCAAAGCCAAGGTTACGACAACAATATGCATAACAATTTTTTTCTTTGAAAACCCCCAAAGCACACCCAGCGTTGCGGCGGGGCGTAAAACGGTGTCAAATAGTACTAATGTCACACAACCGTCATCGACAACCAACACTGACTTGACCTATAATATGCGTATTGCGACGAACCTGTCAAACATGGAAAAATAGAGGTAAAAACGTTGAACCACACATGCACGTTGCGTCGTATTAACTCGAAAAATTTAGAACTATACGTAAAACGAAAATTTGCGAAAGATGAAAAGTATAAGTGACAAAAGTTGTGAAGTTAAATTGCAAATAATGAAAAGTTTTGGGTTAAAGTTAAAAAAAACAAATTATGTAAGGTTAAAATTGAAAAAGGTACAAACCTTTGGGTTAAAACTAAAAAATCAAGTTTTTTTTTTTGAAAAACTCATAAAGCACAACTTACAACTAATAATGCATAAAAAGTTTGCAAACTTATATAGGTTTTAATAATAATAATAATAATAATAAT
Organism: Helianthus tuberosus; assembly: GCA_030545235.1. Taxonomy (NCBI): domain Eukaryota; kingdom Viridiplantae; phylum Streptophyta; class Magnoliopsida; order Asterales; family Asteraceae; genus Helianthus; species Helianthus tuberosus. The sequence goes on along the minus strand of JARYGA010001261.1, from coordinate 2,046,218 downwards.
AATAATAATAATAATAATAATAATAATAATAATAATAATAATAATAATAATAATAATGATGATGATGATGATGATGTCAATCCGTGTGCACAATCTTGATTAAATCTGACCGTCCATATGCAATAGATCCAATGGCTCTTGTTTTATACACTCATCTAAAGCAAAAAGAGGGACATTTTCCCTCCTGCACATCTTTCTTTCACTTTCCCCTTTTCACTTATCAAACCTTTTCACTTCTAAGATTCATCCACCCTCTCAATTTCTTTCCCCATTTCACCTCCTAAGTTTCTCCATCGCTAAAATAACATACACTAACAACCGTTGATCATACGCGAACAATCTGCTTGGAATTTAACTCCGGCCATTGTTGAACAAGCCCTAACCACGTCGAACAAGCTGTTCGGGACGAACAAGCCCTAACTTCCATCTCGAAATCGGTAACTCTATTTTCGTTTTATGTCATGTTGATAATTTTTCATCATACATGTCGCATTTCCTCTGTTAATGCTGTGTTTGGATTTGCTTTGGGTTGGGTTGCGTATCGGCTCTCTAAATCATCAAAGAATTATATTGGTTTGATTTTTGCATATGAAAGGATGAAGAAATAAATGGGGTATAGCATGAATGCTCGTACTGTACAACCCACTTGAGCAAAACTTTCATTTTATTAGGTTCTGTAAAATAATAATAATACTGGTAATGTGTTAGTAATAGAATTTGAGATATACCAATCAAATTATTGATGAATATGCTCAAAAATCATGACTTTAGGGATTAAGATATATTAATCATAAAAGATTTAAATTAAATATAGTTAATCCGTTTCTGATTAAAAGGAAACAAAAGTGCCTTTTTAAGTTCTAAATTGTATAGCTTCATTAGACTAACAACACTTATGTTTCCATTCCACTATTCCCTTATCATTAGTGTCGTAAATTTCATAGGTTTGATTGTTATTCTTGATTTGTTTTTAAATATATAAAACTGGAAACACAAAAAAATATTTTTTTCCTTTTTTAAATGTTCCGTCGCAAATGCGTAGGAAGTTGCAAAAACGAATAATTATATTTTTTTAAAATTTTATTTAATGTCGTCAGAAATGCGTAGGAAAGGAGAGTGTCAGAAATGCGTAGGAAAGGAGAGTGTCAGAAATCCATCACAAAGGAGAGTGTTGGAACACTCACATTTGATATGCTCACACACACATACAAGTAGTTATGTGTTTGTAACAATTTGTTCGTTGATTTTAACTAATTTCTAATAATTATAATATTTTCTATTTTTTAGATGTGGAACACTCACATTTGATATGGTTAATGTAAGTTTGTTTTCTATTTCCTAGTTTGATTTTCAAAAATTTGAATAAATAATAATTGTTAATTTATTGTAGTGCAATCAACAAGCTGAGACATGGGAATGCGGCTATATACTTCTTCAATCTATGTTCGACTTTGTCAATGTGTATCAAAAGCAATTTCCCAGGGTAAGTCTATTTCTTAATTATTTTTTAGATGTACATAAGTATATACAAGATAACATGCGCAAAAATGCTCACACACACATACAAGTAGTTTTGTGTTTGTAACAATTTGTTCGTTGATGTTAACTAATTTCTAATAATTATAATATTTTCTATTTTTTAGATGTGGAACGACACGAAAGTGGCTACAGATGAAGATATAGAAAAGACGTTGAAGGAATTGATGCCAATTTTATTTGACTGGTTGGGTATTCCTTAGTTTAAATATAGTTTGTTTATGGTTTTGAATAGATTAAGTAGTGAATTGTTATTTTACCAATTAATATTGTAGACTTTCGGGTTGAATGTGTATTGGGTCACTTTTTTACTTGTCCGGATTTGACTACGTTGAATATATAAAAGGATTGATTGGATTTGACGTCTATGTTGGAGTGCATATTATTTTTTTTACTGCATATTATGTCATTTTTACGTATCTCTTTTTTACTACAGATTTTTATTTGAAATTTGACAGCATAATTTGTTGTTCTTACAACATTGGTCATAAGTCGCGGTTCATCCAACACCGACTAAAACCTTTCTTAAAATTGTAAAACTATTTTAAGTCGCGGTTCATCCAACACTGACTAAAAAGTTTTCCTAAAATTGTAAAATGATTTTAAGTCGCGGTTCATAATGCTGACTAAAAATATTTCTGTAAAAGTATGAACATCTTTTTAGTCGCGGTGGTTTATTTTAAGACAGGGTTCAGCAAACCGCGTCTTATAAACAACCCATTTTTAGCCACGGCATTTTAAGTCGGGGTTTGAAACCGCGACTAAAAACTATTTTAACCCCGTCTAATGCTCACTTCTGTACTAGTGAATAAATTTGCTCAGGAGTATCTGATACATATCGAGCGAGCTTTTTCCGAGCTAAATCCGAACAAACTCCGAGCCGCGAGTTTTTTTTGGACAGCCCTACTCATATAATTTAATATACTTTTAGTTAAAAAAATACACGTTTATTATACTTATTAAATTGTTGACAAAGCTAATATGATTTAACTTATCATATTCAAATCGAAAACATCTATACTATCTATAATAAGAGATTATTAGCTGATGTAAATCTGCTTACTTGTCAACTTCTAAGCTATGCCACATGTCGTTGCTGATGTCATAATTCCGGTTTCAATATTTATATATACATAAATCTATTTCAAATATATAATCTGTTTTATTATTAGTAAAAAAAGGTTTTATTTAGGAGGGAACTTTGAAATTGCATGGGGAGAAGAAATTGCCATTAATGCACTGCAAGAAGTAATCATATCTTTCTCTCTCCTTCTTCTTCACTCTTTCTTATTCAAACTTTCTTCTCACCGATTCCATTTCACCTTTTTCTTCTCATTTCAAAATGTCCACATCTTCTGTGCAAACTATGTCATCCGGCAAGAAATCCGACGGTGAACCACCATCTTTGTCACTCAGTTTCATTGATGATTTGAATCCGTCCAAAGATATGTGGAATCTCAAGTGTCGAATCATCCGGAAATGGGTTCAGTCCTTTCGGATGGATCTGATCTTGCTCGATGAGAAGGTATTAGTGTTTGTCAAGCATCTCTGATGTTTTTTTACTATTTTTGTCATTTTGCATTTTGAGTTTTGTGTAATTTAGGGTTAGACAAAAAGAAACAAAGAAGAAAATCTGTTTGTTTGTTTTTTTTATCCGAAATAGATGATTATTGTAAAGTGACTGTTTGTTTGTTTGTTTAAAGAAAGAAATATGGTTTTTTGTTTGTTATTTGGATCCTTTATAATTTAGGGTTAGATATAAAGAACCAAAGATGAATATTTGTTTGGTTTGTTTATGGTCATTCATAGATGATTATTGTTTACTGTTTTGTAAGTTTGTTTTAGGGTTATATGGTTATTTATTTTCTGTGTTGTGTAATTTAGGGTTAGTTATAATGATAAAAAGACTAATAGTTTGGTTGGTTTTTGGTCATTTATAGATACTTACTGTTTGTTTCCCTGTTATAGGATTAGGCACAATGAAACAAACATGAATATTAGTTACTTATTGATCCTTCATATGTGGAGACTTTAGCCACATGTACATTTTATATTTTTTTGAGATACTGTTTGTTTGTTTCTAAAGTATGTGCTTTCACTTATTTGTCAAGGTCGTAAGATTCAGGCAGTGATTAAGGCTCCATTGATACCTGTGTTTATCTCACAGCTTCATGAGGATGAAGTTGTTATTCTCTCCAGATTTGGTGTTGGAGAAAACACTGATGCTTACAAACTTATTAACCATGGTTACAAGATTAACTTTTATCGATGTACGGTTGTTACACGTGCGAATGGTTGGCAAGGTGTTAATTACGGATTTAATTTCATCGCACATTCACACATTCTTAATGGAGAAGGAAAGGATATGCTCACGTGCGGTATGACTGTTTCTGATAATCTGATATATGTTTTGCCTCCCTTTTCAGTGTCAATAATTTCTGTTGCTATGTTTACCATTTTAGATGTTGCTGGAATTGTTGTCTGGTGTGGAGCTATGGAAATCTTTCCTAACGAAAGAAAAAAAGATGAATTTGGATCTTCAAGATGTCCAGTAAATTCTAATTTGCCATTTATATAAATTTATTTGTGTGTTATGATTGTATTTAATACAATACCAATGATTAGTTTATTTTATATAAAAGTTCATTAAATGGTTGTTCTTATTTAATACAATACCAATGATTAGAATATTTTATATATAAGATTCTTTATTGCATTTAATGGTATATTCATAGTAAATGATTGTATGAACTTTCAATGCTGTTCTTTTAATGCTATTCTTTGAGTTAAATCATCTACTATATGTTGTTCTTATAAGTTGGCTATTTGGTCGCTTTATAGTAACTTTATTGTACTAACCAATAGATTGGTAAAACCTAACAACCTTTAACCACTGTTATAATGATCCATGGCAGTATCTTTGTGTTGTTCCCTCATCTAACAACCTAACAACCTTTAACCACTGTTACATCTAACTACTGCTAGCTAAGGTCTGATACTATTACAACAGACAGAGTAAACAACTGTTTCTTCATTCCACTGCTTCATTCCAAGCAGGGCTTTGGTCTTTAGCAGCACTTGACTTAGGGCAGTAGATTAAATAGCAGCACTTTCTCTTCAGCTGTTGTTGTACACAAGCAATTGTTAATGGACATCAGTTGTAGTATACAAACAGTGGATGAGGGCCATCAGATGTTATAACCACTTTAAGGTGGAAAGTCTAATGCAAACAGCTGCTTAAGAGATATACACTGATGTGAACCAGTTTTGGCTCTTATTATCTGTTTCTCACAAGAACGCAAATGATTGTATTAACTTTTAATGCTGTTCTTTTATCTTTTTCTTTTAGGGGAGAGGTAGTCCGTTGTACTTTGTGGAATGCGTATGCACAAGAATTTAATGATTTTTTGTCTCAAAAGTCTCCGAATGAGACTGTGATGGCTGTCATTCAGCATGCCAGGATTAGGAAGTGGCAGGGTAATTTATATTTGACTGATTTATTTCGTTTAGTTTTCCCAATCTCCATTTTGTTACATTTTTTAAGAACATTTTTTATTTCTTTAATGATTTGTAATGAATTGTTGGATGTGTATATTGTTTCTTGCAGGTCAATATACTGTTCAGAGTGATAAGTTTGGAAGTCGTCTATTTCTCAACCAAGAAATTGATGAGATTAATGAACTTCGCAAGAGGTACTATCCTTGATTTATATTTCATATTTTTCATATTTTTATTAACATAAGTGTGAGTATTAACGCTAATTGTGTTTTTCTTTTTATAGTCTTTTAGTGAAACAGTTTGAAGCTGGTGCTTCTTCTTCTCAAACCATTCTTTCATCTCATAGTGTATTTCCAGTCCGTGAAGAATTTCTAATTGAGACTCCTAAGAGACATGTTGATGAAATTATTGAGATTGATAGTGTACGAATAATTCTATATACATTCATAGGCATTTTAATTTTGTTTAATGTTTTCTATGTTTTATCAATTGGGCATGTTAATAAAGCTTTATCTGTGATATTGTAGGCAATGTCATGTGTGGTAGTTGCAACGATCAAAATTGTTCAACAAAACTATGGATGGTTTTATCCGGCATGTCGAGACTCTAACAAGAAGGTGTTGACCAAAATTGAGTACTTACAATATGCTAAAACCATTTCTGATGAGGTCATGAATCTGTCACCTGCTTCATTGGTTTGTCCGAAATGCGATAAAGAATGCACATCGATAACCATAAAGTAAGTTAACGTCCGATCTTTTTATGTCCAGAACTGCTATGGTTTTTGTTGTAATTTACTTGGCATTTATTACAGGTTCAAAGTACATCTGAGAGTGCAAGATGAAACTGGCAGCGTTTCTTTTGTGATGTTTGATAAAGATGTAATGAAGCTTATTGGTTCAACTGCGAATGATATAAGGGAACGCCAAGTGAAGCTCGATGATACTGAAACTTTTCCCCATGAAATATCACGGTTGGTCGAAAAGAAGTTGGCGTTTAAAATTGAAGTTTCTGATTACAACCTTAACCATGACTACCACATCTACACGATCCAAAAAGTATGTGATGATCCGGACATAATCGCTGAATTGGTTGCTGGTAATGGAAATGCTCTTGAGGTTGCTGATGAGGTAAGAGTTTTTGTATATCTTATATTGATTTATTTTTTTCTTTCCAATTTTTGTAGTTTAAATATCTTAATTAAATTCTCTTTTGGTAATATTTTGATATTAGGTATTTAGTCATGAAGGTTCAGAAATTAAAGCTGTTCAATTATCTGAATCCTCACAGATAGCCGGTGCTGATATTTCAAAGGTGAATAAGAATTCTATAGTTTTGTTTTTTGGTTGAGCATAGATTATATTACATTGTTTGATACCTTAGTAGTTGTTTTGTGATTTAATTAAAGGATGTTGTATCTGTTATGGCCGACTCTTCCGTTGTCGAAGCCGAGAAGGATTTGGCCACCAGTCCTAATGGTAAACGTTCGTTGCAGGATGTGGAAGGTCAAAATGTTGGGGAACTCTCTTCTAACAACAAAAGGGCCCGGAGGAAGCCATCTAGGCTTAACATTTAGCTTCTTTCACGTCATTATATTTTGATGTTTAAGCAAACCTATGTTTTTGGTATGTACTTAAGTATGTGGTTGTTTGAAGTTTGGTTGTCGTTGGTAAGTGTTAAACTACTCAAAGAGTTGTTTTCTATGTTTTAGATGTTGGTAACTTATGAACTTGGAACATGTGGTAAACCATTATGTGGTTTACTTTTTTGTATTATGCTGGGAAATATAATCTTTGCTTATAATGTGTGTTTTGATTTGTGAATATTGTATATGAGATGTCTAAATTAGTTTGACACAGTCTAAATTCTCCTTTTTTTAATATAGAGTTTGCATGTATCTTCAGTAGTTGTTGTATACAAGCAGTACTTAAGGGACAGCAGTTGTAGTATACAAACAGTGGATGAGGGCCATCAGATGTTATATCCACTTTAAAGGGGAAAGTCTAATGCAAGCAGCTGATTATGATGAATCCACTGATGTGAACCAGTTTTCGCTCTTATTATCTGTTCCTCTTTAAGCACTGTTACATATAACTACTGCTAGCTAAACACTGATACTATTACAATAGACACGGTAAACAACTGTTTCTTCAGTCCACTGCTTCAGTCTAAGCAGGGCTTTGGTCTTTAGCAGCACTTGAGTTAGGGCAGTAGATTAAATAGCAGGACTTTCTCTTCAGCAGTTGTTGTATACAAACAGTGGATGAGGGCCATCAGATGTTATAACCACTTAGGGAAAGTCTAATGCAAACAACTGCTTATGATGAATCTACTGATGTCAACCACTTTTGGCTCTTATTAGCTGTTCCTGTTTAACCACTGTTACATATAACTACTGCTAGCTAAACACTGATACTATTACAATAGACAAAGTAAACAATTGTTTCTTCATTCCACTGCTTCAGTCTAAGCAGGGCTTTGGTCTTTAGCAGCACTTGAGTTAGGACAGTAGATTAAACAGCATCACTTTGTTTTGAGCGGTTGTTGTACACAAGCAGTGCTTAATAAACAGCAGTTGTAGTATATAAACAGTGGATGAGGCCCATCAGATGTTATAACCACTTTAAAGGGGAAAGTCAAATGCAAACAACTGCTTATGATGAATCCACTGATGTGAACCATATTGTTTGGCTCTTATGAATCAACAGTGAATAAGCTTTTGACAAATGTTTTGAGCATCTGCGGTTCTGATGAAAGGAATGATTTAAAGTCTAATGCAAACAGCTGCTTATGATGAATCCACTGATTTGAACCAGTTTTGGCTCTTATTAGCGTTCCTCTTTAACCACTGTTACATATAACTACGGCTAGCTAAACACTGATACTATTACAATAGACAAAGTAAACCACTGTTTCTTCATTCCACTGCTTCAGTCAAATCCGGGCTTTGGTCTTTAGCAGCACTTGACTTAGGGCAGTAGATTAAATAGCAGCACTTTGTCTTCAATTTTCGTTATATTCTTTGAGTTAAATCGATTTTCATTATGACAGGATATAATTTATAAATATAATTCTTTGACTTAAACTTCAACTTTAAATAAGTTGGCTATTTGGTCGCGTTAAAGTAACTTCATTGTAGTAACCAATACATTGGTCAAACCAAGACAAGGATGATTAAAAAATATGTAGTATTTAAATCCATATAAATTATGATGTTTCTAAGGGGTCCAACGAATTCCTAATAAAACCAAGACAAGAATGTATAGAAACATGTAGTAGTTAAATCCATATAAATTTCTTGGTGCACATAAATTATCGGACAAGGTGACTCGGTAAAAATCTATCATTAAACTTCAACTCCAAAATATAAATCTTGTCGATCGCATTGTAATAACTTTATTGAAGGAACCAATATATTGGTAAAACCAAGACAAGGATGATAAAAAAATATGTAGTATTTAAATCCATATAAATTATGGATTTTTCAGTTTCACTTGGTTATATTTTTTATACAAAACCAAAAGGCCCCAAATTTGGCTTAATTTTGAAATTAAATGGTCTAATTCTTTCAATAATTTCTGGCCCATAAGTTGTGAACCATAAAATCCTGTCAAAGGCCCACAAAATGAATCAGGTTTGTTAAATCACCATTTCATATCGTCCGCTATGTTTATAGCTTCTTTTTCGACTGAATCAAATTGAATTTTAAAAATTAGCGCGGAAAACTCAACTTATAATTCAAGACACTCTTAGTTTGGAAGCAATCGATGAACACTAAATGGTAGGTTTTTCTATCTCATTTGTTTAAATCTATTATCAACATTTGATGTGATCATCCACTTATTTAGTTAGGTTTTAAATTGGGATGTTCAATCACCACTAGCTGTTGCGAATAAATGTTTTTTTCGACAGTGATTACAATAATCACCTATAGCTAGCCCTAAATCACACATATGTGCTCAATTCTTATGCACAGTTATGGAGAGTAAAAAGAATTTTATACCAAGATATAGAGAGTATTTTCCACAGTGCAGTCCCCAACAGTCCAAAGAATCTAGGAAGATAAGAAAGTCTATCTTGAATAAGCATAGAAACAGAGGTGTGGTTCAATTTGTACAGATACCTCCTATTATTGATACACTTCTGGGCAATGTTACTATCACAAAAAACGATAATGGAGGTATGTTTTTGATGGTCATTTTTTTAAATAAATAAATATATGTAATGTTATATTACCTTAAATCAGTTTCTTGATATATATCAACAAGTATTATCAAAAGGTGTCTACGAAGCTTCAACTCTACATTACACACCATGCAGTGTAAATCAGAAACAAACGGTAATGTCGTTGGAATGCTCTTCTAAAAAAATGGGTAAACAACTCTTGTGCTACTTTTCTAATTATCCTACAACATGATTGTTGTTGTTTATTGAATATGTCTATGTAAAATATGTGAAAATTGTAAGTGTTTGTAGCATAAATTAACCAAATCTCTTCATGTACAGCATGTCACACGCCCGACAAGTTAGATCGAACATGTGTTAGTACAATTCCTCTGACTTCATCCAGTCTTTGTAAGGTTATAAATCTTATTTTTTTTAAGGTATGCTATCCGATTTGACCTTGTCCCTTTGTTTGGATTTTAGGACAATCTGGAAAGGCTAATTATGGTGTTTATCACCCTAGAAAGAGGAAACAAAGTTTGAAAACCATGGATATAAGTAAATTTGATTTATCCATTGTAGCTGATTTAAGCAGGGCATCTTCAATGGTCACTCCTCTTCAACCATCAAATCATAAAATTGATAGCACTCCATTAACGGATATTACAAATTGTATGCTATATACACTTTTGTTATTACAACGCGGTCATTTATTGAATGTTAATGTAAGTTTGATAACATTTGTAAATTTTGTCTTGCAAGTGGATCGTGTTACAGTAAGGTCCCGTCGAAGTGATATTCCAACTCTTCAGAATATTGACATTAGAACTTCTCGACAGTTGCCAAAGTGTTCCGTTGTAGCGTTTAATGGTATGTGTTTTACTTTTAATGAAAAACTAAATATAGGTTTTTGAGTCACTATATTTGTCGAATCTATTGCTTATCTTCCTACCTGTTGTAACCGATGTTAATTGCCATTTCCAAAATGAAACGGCAGGAAAAGAAAATTCCTACCCTGGTGAAAGGTCTAACTTTGATGATCCCGATTCGGATGATTGTTTACCATCTTCTATCGTAAAAAAGATTTACGGAATTGCAAGAGGTAAAGACCCTCCTTAAACTTATCAAAGTATCTTTCCAAATAACAGTTTAATCTCCTAATATTTCGCTTATATAATCGTTTTTTTTACTTCCTATATAATTTTGTAGAATACGTTGATCATGGAGATGCTATTTTTGTATGTTCTTACAGTCATGCAATGATTTGGAAAGAAGAAATGCTTAGGGGTAATTTGCATTCTAAGAAATCTTCTTTTTCTCTTTGTTGTTCGAACGGAGACGTTGAATTGCCATCCTCACCTGCTCCTCCTCCACTGCTCCAAAGATTTTACAAAAGAGTTACTCCTGAAAGCCGCAATTTCATGAATAACATTCGAGCATATAACATGATGTTTTCCTTCACATCCCTTGGTTGCAAGGTTTCTAAAACTTTTCAAAAAACCAAAGGTCCTTATGTTTTTGGACTGCAAGGACAAAATTACCATCGCATTGGTAGCCTGCTACCGAATGATGGTGAAGAGCCCAAATTTTCACAGCTTTATATTTATCATTCCCAAAACAAGGATTTTAATCGTCAAAATGTTGTAAGGTAAATTAAGCATTCAGTAAATTCTGATTTATGTCAAGTGTTTTATATATATCTGATCTATACAATAATGTCGTTTTTGGAGCAGTGTCGAGCAAGGTTCGAAGACAGACACTAAACAACAACTTGATCTTGCCATCATATCGAGTCTTAAAAAAATGTTGGATTCATGCAATCCACTTGTGAAGTCATTTAGAATGGCCGAGATTGTTTTAAACAAAATGATTGGCAAAATGTAAGACTCAAGCTCATTGGAGTAAGGGATAAGGATGGGAGAATTTTTAACTTGCCTACTACTGAAGAAATTGTTGCCTTAATAATTGGTGATTTTGATGGAGCATTTGATAAAAGGGATATCATAGTTCAAACAAAATTAGGCGATCTTCAGAGAATCAGTGAGCTTCATCCCTCTTATCTTGCAATGCAATATCCACTTATCTTCCCATATGCGGAAGATGGATTTAGACTTGGTATTAAACATCGAGGTGTTTCAGTTGATTGTGATATACTTAGAACCAGCACCACAATGAGAGAGTACTTTAGTTACAGAATACAAGACAGAGCCAACCAATTTTCGTTGTTACTCAATGCCCAAAAGCTATTCCAACAGTTTTTAGTTGATGTGTATACAATGATAGAATCTGCACGGTTAGCTTACATAAAGACACAACAACCCAAACTTAGAAGTCAAACGTTTAAGAATTTAAATCAAAGTGTTCAAAGTGGCCAAAGCGATGCGTCAAACTGTGGAATACGAATTTTGTTGCCATCTTCATTTACCGGTGGAGCGAGATATATGATGCAAAAGTATCTAGATGCTATGGCAATCTGCAAAGCTGTAGGATATCCGGATCTCTTCATAACAATCACTTGTAATCCCAATTGGCCTGAAATTTATAGATGTTTAAAAGACAAACGGTTGAACCCTCAAGATAGACCGGATATTATCGCATGGTTATTCAAAATTAAAATCAATCATCTAATTCAAGATTTCAAGAAACATAAATTCTTTGGTGAGATACAAGCAAGTAAGTCATTGTAAATTGTTTTAATTAATTTCTAAAATAATACTTTTACTAACACTTTTTGGATGTAATATTTCAGTTATTTATACAATCGAATTTCAGAAACGTGGTCTACCTCATGCTCATATATGGTTGTTCTTAAGTGCTGAGAGCAAATTTCCAACGGCTAAAGAAATCGATTTGGTTATTAGTGCTGAAATACCTGACAAAGAGATGGATGCTTCACTGTATGAACTTGTCAAACAATTTATGATCCATGGTCCTTGTGGTACAGACAATCCTCATTCTCCATGCATGGTTAATTTAAAATGTTCGAAGAAGTTTCCGAAAAAATATGTAGATGAGACTTGTGATGATTCTGAAGGATATCCTGTCTACCGACGTCGTCAATCATGCAACACAGTAGAAAAAAATGGCGTCTTACTTGACAATAGGCTTGTCGTTCCGTACAATGCTATGCTACTCAAAAAGTATCAGTGCCACATAAATGTTGAGTGGTGTAACCAAACAGGATCCATCAAATTTCTCTTCAAATACATTAATAAGGGTCCGGATAGAGTAACAGCTTCTGTTTACGAAAGTACTACCACTGCTAATGTGAACCCTCAAAACAAGGAAATGACAAATAATGAAAATCTCTCAAACGAAACAGAAGTAGATGAAGTTAAAGCATATCTTGATTGTAGATATATTTCAGCGTGTGAAGCTGCTTGGAGAATCTTTAAGTTTGACATACACTATCGGTTTCCATCTGTTGAAATATTACCTTTTCACTGTGAAGATGGTCAGGCTATTGTTTGTGATGATAATTCAAACTTGTGTGACGTGGTCAGTAACCCAACTGTGAAAATGTCTATGTTCACATAATGGATGAAATGTAATCAAACAGATGCATTTGCTAGAACTTTGAAGTATATAGAGTTCCCCAGATACTTTGTATGGATACGCAAAACACGAAAGTGGGTACATAGAAAAAAACCTTTTGGTGCAGTTGGTAGGATACATTATGTACCTCCATCACTTGGTGATTGTTATTTCTTGAGAATTTTATTGAATCACGTTATAGGACCAATGAGTTTCAATGATATAAAAACAGTTGATGGAAAAATATATCATACTTTTAAAGATGCATGTTTCGCTCGCGGTCTGTTGGACGATGATAAGGAGTATTTAATGGCCATTAATGAAGCAAGTACATGGGCTACTTCTGATTTCTTGCGTACATTTTTTGTAATGCTCTTGATGTCAAACTCCATTTCTAGGCCGGGTATTTTCTGGATGGAAACAAAATCTCTATTATGTGAAGATATATTATATCAGCAACGGAGGATTACTGGTATTCCTGGTAATTTTAAAAACTTAAATTAAATTTCAGATTCCATTTTAGTTTAATCAAGTATTTAAAAAATCTAATTACTAAACATCTGTTATATTTTTTAGATTTGGTTCTTAAAGAGGAAGAGATTGAAAACATTTGCTTAGCACATATCCAAAAACTGTTACTTGGTTATGGAAGTACGTTAAGCAACTTTACTGACATGCCAAATGTTCCTGACAACTACACTTCAGCATTGAACAATCAATTGATAATGAAGGAACTTTCATATGATCGGGATATCTTAAAATAGGAACTTGCAACTTCCCTAAAATGTTTAACCGATGAACAGTGAAAAGTGTATGAAACCGTCATGAATGCAGTTGTTAAAGGAAGTGGAGGAGTTTTCTTTCTATATGGTTACGGTGGAACTGGTAAAACATTTCTGTGGAAAACATTTGCAGATGCGTTACGTTCCAATGGTGAAGTTGTGTTGAATGTTGTATCCAGTGGTATTGCATCACTTCTATTAGATGGTGGTAGAACGGCTCATTCCTGGTTTGTAATTCCGATAAATGTTAACGAGGATTCTATATGCTCTATTGAACCAAACAGTGAGCTAGGAGGCTTAATCAAAGAAACTAAGATGATAATCTGGGATGAAGCGCCAATGACACATAAGCATTGTTTTGAAGCTCTGGATAGAACAATGAGAGATATAGCCCGTTCTAGTAATCCGTCCTTGCAGAACAAACCTTTTGGTGGAAAGATTGTGCTTTTTGGCGGTGATTTTAGAAAAATCCTTCCAGTCATTCCAAAAGGTACCAGAAGCATGATTGTAAATTCTTCATTGAATTCTTCTTATATATGGCAGGATTGTCAGTTACTCAAGTTAACTGAAAACATGAGGTTAAAAATGGGTACCAAACCAAGTAATTTTAACGAGACCAAGGAATTTGCTGAATGGATTTTAAGGCTTGGTGATGGTCTACTTGGTGGTCCAAATGATGGAGAAGTGGAAATTGAAATTCCAGATGATTTACTTATACTCGATGCAGTCAATCCTATATCTTCATTGATCGCTTTCACATATCCGGATATGCAAAAGTTTTTATGCAATTCAAATTACTTCCAACAAAGAGCCATTCTTGCACCCACAAATGAAGTTGTGGATTCAATAAATACAGAACTGTTAAATAGTATGCCTGGTGAAGAAAAGATATATCTCAGTTCAGATACTTTATTTGAGTCTGGGGATCAAACCGACCTTAACATGGCATTGTTTCCTCCGGATGTATTAAACAAATTGCATCTTTCAGGATTACCTAACCATAAATTGGTTCTCAAAGTTGGAGCTCCGGTAATGTTACTTAGAAACATTGATCAAACAAATGGTCTGTGTAACGGTACACGACTTCAAGTAACAAAACTTGGAAAACTTGTAATCGAAGCAAAGATTATTACTGGAAATAATATAGGTCATCATACTTTGATTTCAAGATTGAAAATGACACCGTCCGATAAAAGATTACCGGTGAAAATTGCACGAAGACAGTTCCCATTATCTCTATGCTTTGCAATGACCATCAACAAAAGCCAGGGACAATCACTTGAACGTGTAGGCTTATATCTTCCAAGGCCGGTTTTTAGTCACGGGCAACTATACGTTGCTGTATCACGAGTAAAGAGCAGGAAGGGTTTGAAGATCTTGATATGTGACAGGGGAAAACAAGTGTGTAAAACCACAACTAACGTGGTCTACAAAGAAGTTCTACAAAATCTATAGTCGTTATAGACATAGCATTTTGAAGAAAAGTCTTTTAATGTTTGAAGTTATTTGGTATTATGTTTTGCACATTCTATCAACATGTTCATTTTATCTAATAATAATGGATGTTATTTTACAGAATTGTTTTAAAATATAGTATACATTTTTAAAAAATGATACCTTTAACAATTATAAAATAATGAAAGGTAAATAACAATAACATATATCTAAAAGACAAGAAATAACTAATACAAGTAATACTTTCAACCGTTAGTCATTAGGAACACTTCATGTTCTTAATATATAGCCTGCAGTGGTTCAGTAACATATGAATTAAAAAGTTTTGAGTAGCTAACCCTTCGTACCACCAAGATCAAAACTAAACTACCAACCTTTACAAAAGTGTTTTGTGCAAACCAGCAACCACAAACAAAAAACATTGTTTCCATACAAAATAACATTATCTAAAAGAACCCCACAACCATTCAGTCAAACAAGAAAATACCTTTACCCATGACTAGGGGTGTTCAAAACTATCTGTATCCAAAAATCCGATCCGAAATATCCGATATCCGAATCCGAAATACCGGAAAAATCGGATATCCGAATTTTTCGGATTCGGATTCGGATAGTGATTTTCAAAATTTTCGGATATTTCGGATATCCGAAATATACGAAAATCTAATTTTCATTTTTTTCGGATATCCGAAAATATCCGAAGTATCCGAAAATATCCGAAATATCCGAAAAATATCCGAAATATCCGAAAACTTATATTCGGATATCCGAAACTATCCAAAATATCCGTTTCCGAATATGAAAAAAATAATAAAAAAATAAAAAGTTGGATTTTCGGATATCCGATTCACTATCCGAATCCGTATCCGAAATTTCGGATATCCGAATTTTGGATATCCGAAATTTCGGATACGGATTCGGATAATGAAATCTGGTATCCGAAAGTTTCGGATATCCGAAAGTCGGATATCCGAATTTTCGGATATCCGGTTTTGAACACCCCTACCCATGACGAACTTAAGGGTAAATTCTTCACGAGGAACCAAGTTTTTATCCTTCACAAACTGTTTCATGTTTTTTTATGTAAAACCGATCATCAGGAGACTCGATACCAACTCGAACATCCCAAACATTTCCAGCAGCATCTACAATCTTTAAAGTTCTTTTCCTATCCAAGCCAAGTTTTTTAGCGAGAACTTTTTTAATACGCTGTAACAAACAAAAATTAATTTTAAGAAAGATTATATTATAATATGGTTAACACAATGTAAGGTCCTGTTAGTACTTTTTGGTTACAGAAACTTACAAAATCATTGTCCACACGGAAAACTACTGGAATAGTTTCGTTGTTCGTAGTTACAGCGAGCATTTCAGTTTCATTTTCCTTAGTTATGTCATCCACATCTTCACCATCAGAGATACTGATAACCTCTTCTACCACTTCTTCCTTAATAGCAGCATATAATTCTGGTGGCAATACTAAATCAGCATCCTTGGAACAATTGAAAACAGACATATCAAAAGTGTGAAGATCAATCATTTCAAACACAAGAAGATGTTCATCACTTAGTGAAAAATTCTTCTTAATCCGTCCCCATCCAGTTGTTATGTAAAGCTGATTGTCACTAACATCCATTTGAACAAAAAATTTATGCTTCCCAGGACCTCTAATAACAACCGGATAATTTGGAATGGTATTGTCCATCTTGTGATGTACAAATAAACGATTGATATGCTACAACGAGAAAAAAAATATTAGTAGTTTCATATACGAAACCATAATAAATAAGAAACAATAATAAATATACCGAACCCAGATTGCGAACTACATACCATAGCATCAGGTTTATCAAAATCGCCATTGGGTCTGTAGTAAAAATAATCAGATGGAGCAAATGCAATATTGTCATAGAAATAAAAGATCCGGAAACATTGTAATGCTTCTTCATACTGAAATACGAGCCATGATCCAGATTGTAGTTTCAAAGTTTGAACTACGGAATACCACCCATTGTAGAGATAATAGAAGTTTCCTATATCATATATCTTGACTTCAAAGACATGCCCATTAGTTGTCCGTACTTTGACAAACCCAACAAGATAGTTAAACTCTTTTATCCATTGTTTATATTTTTTGGCAGAACCTATGTATAAGTATATTAAAATCAGAACTGTCTAACATGATGTTATAAAGAAAATAAATTCGCCATAACTCAGATTAAAATACTAACCAAAGATTTCCTTTGGTTGTCGGTCATGTAAGAAGCAAAACCACACATCTTTCTATAAAAAGAGAAAAATGTTAAAAGATGGTAAGTAACTGAGAGAACATGATGAAAGGAAACAACATTAGTATGCAACCACTGTTTGACTAAAGTCAAACAACTATTTTTAAAAAAAATCTGTTTGACCAAAGTCAAACCACTATTTGCAAAACTATGACTCTTAGTGGTTCAAAGCTCTGCTTGACCATGGTCAAACCACTGTTTGACCAATGACAAACCACTGTTTTCTCCTCAAAACACTGTTTGACCCAACAGCGATTTTAATCATATATTTTCATAGCCCCAAATGTTAAAATATTATTGTCACACCCCCAAAATCCACCATGCGGAGTATCACCGCTTGGAGGCGTGACGTGACCAGGATCAAGCCACCAATCATATTGAACAGTATAGTAAAGTAAATAAAAGTTCAACCACACAATATAATAGATGTTCACAAACAAGTTAACCAAGTTCAATTTAAACAACGGAAGCATAATACGTGAAACCCAAACATAAGTAATAAGTTCATAAAGTTCAAATATTAAGCACGGAACATAACAGTCCATATCCCACAACGACTTCCTCATCGTGCAAGCTCCATAAGCATCTAACGACCTGTAAGGCATGTACAACGAGTCAACAACAAAGTTGAGCGAGTTCACAGTTGGTTGTTTAGTTTTGCAAGTTTGTTTTGAAAACCGTAAGTTGTTTCGTAAACCACGAGTTAACCAGTATCCCAAACCATATTCATAATTAGTGGAGGTTTCCCCATGTGAACCACTAGACCTTTACCATATCGACTACTGACGAAAGTAAGTTGTGCCCTACGTCAATGTCTATCATCATTGACAGTTTGCCCAGATCTATTAGTACACGCCCGTCCGACCGGCACGGTGTGAGGTTTGTCAAACCTAATAGCGCTATTAACTAATGACCCGCTCGCCATTGGCCTGGCGATTAAGTCGATATAAAAATGAGGGACTTAATGATAGAGTTTTGTCTAGTAAGTTTAAGGTTGTTGTCCTACCCAAGGAGGACGAACGTACGTATTCTACCCAAGGAGAATACGCAGGATTAGTATTGGCATTGATGTGTGCAAAATGCAACATATATATTACATCAATTGTGGCATAAAACTAACCCTTTTTAGTACTAATGTTGGAAAAAGTGTGCTTTTGTCTTCCTTTTGTATTTTCAGGATTAAATGAGCTCAAATTAACAAAAGAAGCAAAAAGACAGCAAAATCTAACATAAATACAAGAAAAGGAACAAACGTGACATGCCCGACCCCACGATAGCATCATCCTAAGCAAAACAAGAAGACAGAAGACTGAACACGCCCCGTGCTCAGCCAGCACGGGGGCGTGCCCAAGCGTCACCAGAAAAGACAAAGTGGTAGAAGCTTCTATTGCCCATCACGGGGCCGTGCTCAGCGGACACGGGGCCGTGGTCAACTATAAGATTCGCACAATCCAGGTAAATCTTCATCGTACAAAGATTCTTCTGCACACGGGGTCGTGCTCAGCGGACACGGGGGTGTGGTCAACTAATAAAGACAAGCTGCATTTAATGAAGAAAGAGAGGATGTGGACACGGGGCCGTGCCCACTGGACACGGGGCCGTGCCCGAGCTTCTGTTCAGCCTATAAATAGGAGTACTTGGCTGAAGCTCAAACCAACCCTTAGCACACCACCTCTCTCACACTTCACCCACCACCCACCACCACCATAACACCATCATCCACCACCATCATCCATTGTCCATCATAGAGTGTGTGAGTCGTCTCGGGATCCAAGATTGATCGTAAGAGTTCTTGACAATCAAGGCCATGTTTGCCTAAGTCTCTTACATCACTTGGTGAAGACAAGTGTCTAGTGTAATACTTTTTATTTCTAATCTTTTCGCACTTTTTACTTGGTTTTGTATTAATGACTTTAATAACTAGTTTCTTATGTTGAAGGTGATTCTTCCTTATCGTTTGTCCGTGGTGTCTTGACATTATTTTACTGTCTATATAAAATAAAAGATTTTCACCATTCGTATCTCCACGGTCTATATGGAGGTATGTTGGCTACCTGGTCGGGGGTTAAGGGAACGGTTTGGTAAGAGTCTTGCCATTGTTCAGCGTTTAGAGGTCCTGCAATGGACCTGGGTCAAATTTAGTAGGACCTCCTTCAATACTTAACGGTATTGGATGGCGGGGTTCAAAACTCTTTGATCCCCTCATAAGTTAAACTACTATTAATACTATAACCCGGCTATTTAGGACTGTATCCCTGCTGACTCAGACTACTTAGTCGAGGGTAACGTCACCTCCAAAAGAGGGGCCTACCATAATTTGCATTAATAACTTAATTCATTATCTTTCAATAATCCGACCCTTTAGGATTGTATCTTTGCTGACTCAAACTACTGGGTTGAGGGTAACGTCACCTTCAAAAGAGGGGCCTACTACAATAACTAAGATAATCTCTTAAATAAGTGCAAAAGTGCGGAAATAATCAAAGGTTACACTATACACGAGTCAGAACCAAGTGATTCATCTTGTCTATCTGTTTCTCTTTTATCTTTATTTTTCAGCATTTTAATTAGTTTTTATTTTTCTTAGCTTAAAACATTTTTTCTAAACTTTTTGATTTGATTAGACGTTGAGGATAAACCGGTACTAAATGCTCTTGTGTCCTTGGACGACCTCGGTATCTTACCAACACTATACTACGCTCACGATGGGTGCACTTGCCCATATGTGTGTTTAGTGTTAGTAAATATCGTGTTTTATAAATTTAAAACTTGGCTAAAGAAAGTGTAAAATGGCTTAAAATATACTTAAATTCATATACACACTTCACACGCATCAAGTTTTTGGCGCCGTTGCCGGGGACACAAGGATTTTAAGAAAGTTAGGAATCAACGGCCTAATCGTTTTTTCTTATTTTTCATCTTTTTAGGATTTTTCTTAGTTTTTCAGTTTCTGCAGAGCTCAGCACGGGCCGTGCCTGGTCGGACACGGGCCGTGCCCAGCATTATCACTGGCATTTTTTATTTTCCGAGTTACAGAGAGCTGAGCACGGGGCCGTGTCGGTGCAACACGGGGCCGTGTCCAACTCCCAGTAACAGGGATCCGGAGAACAATTACTGTAAATTTGACCACGGGCCGTGTTCACTGAGCACGGGGCCGTGGTGAACCTTCTGACCAACATTCTTTTATGTTTTTATCGCAGGACTTGGAACCTTGGCGCCACATTTGAACTTCCTACGTAGTGCATGAGCTCCAGTTCTAGTAGAGACATAAAAGAACCTCTAGAAGAACCCGAACGCTTTCTCAGAAAAAAGACTTAAAGCTAAAAATCAAGAGAAAGTTTCGGGGGACCCACTTCCAATGGCGGATCAACGTACCCTCATGGATTACCTGCGGCCCACCGTAGGTAATCTCGGCGCCGCTATCAATGCACCGAATGTCGAAGCCAATAACTTCGAACTTCGACCGCATTTGATACAAATGCTTCAAAACTCTGCAACTTTTCATGGGCTTGCGGACGAGGATCCCCATCTACATATTACTAATTTCTTAGAAATATGTGATACCTTTCGGATCAATGGAGCATCAAATGACGCCATCCGCCTTCGAATGTTTCCATTTTCACTAAAAGACCGAGCTAAGGCTTGGCTTAACACCCTCCCAGTTGGCTCGGTAAACACCTGGGATGAACTGGCCCAAAAGTTTCTATATAAGTATTTCCCTCCTGCTAAAACGGCTAAATTAATGACTGAAATTAATACATATTCACAAGAGGATGGGGAATCCTTATATGAAACTTGGGAAAGGTTCAAGGAGCTACTAAGAAAGTGTCCTCATCACGGTCTTGCGGTATGGCAATAAGTATCCACTTTCTACAATGGGTTGTTGCCACACACAAGACAAACACTTGATTCTACCTCCGGGGGACTTTTAGGTAATCGTCGCCCAAATGAAATATATAATCAAATTGAGGAAATTGCTCAAACCAATTTTCAATGGCACACTCCCCGAGGTAATAAATCTATTGCCCCGGGCGCCCATAAGGTTGATGAAAGCACTTCTTTACAAGCCCAAATCGAGGCTCTCTCTTCGAAAATCAAAAAGCTAGAAATGACAAAAACGGCCTCGGTTATGGCTTGTGAAGGGTGTGGTGGGCCACATGAGAATTGGAGTTGTATGAAAGAATTAGATGAACAAACAGAAACGGTAAACTACATTGATAACAGACCTAGGCCGCCGGGTCCTCCAACGGGTACCTACAACCAAGGATGGCGTAACCACCCAAACCTTGGTTGGAGAGATCCCAACAATAGTAGTAACCAACGAACTAACTTTCAACAACCACAAAACTTTTCTCAACAATAAGGTGGATGAGAAAGGCTTGAAGATACTGTATCTCGCCTCATCTCCGACACCGAAAAGAAAAACTCGGATCGATTTCAGCAATTGGAATCGAACTTTAGAAATCAACAAGCTAGCATTCAAAACATTGGAAAACAATTAAATCAAGTAGCTCAAAATTTCTCCGAGAGACCTCAAGGCGCGTTACCTAGCAATACCGAAACCAACCCAAAAGCACAAGTACATCTCATCAAGTTGAGAAATCGAACCGTGGGTCCTGAGCAGGCTCCATTACCGTCAGATGAAAGAAGCCAGTCCAGCCAAACCACGACTCCACCCGCACCCCAACCAGAAAAGGCTTCTTTACCAAATCAAGGGCCCACCAAGACTCCTCCGATTCCGTACCCCGGTAGGTTAAATCGTCAAAAGACCGATGAGCAATTCGCAAAGTTAAAAAATTTACTAAAACAATTGCATGTTAATATTCCTTTTATCGAGGTACTTACCCAAATGCCTAAATATGCAAAATTTATGAGTGACTTCCTCACTCATAAAAGGAAAATTGAATCATTGCAATTAGTTAACTTAGGCGAAGAATGCTCCGCCTTAGTACTCAACAAACTTCCACAAAAGAAAATCGATCCCGGAAGCTTCACAATTCCTTGCTCGATTGGGAAATCCCCCGTTCGTAATGCATTACCCGATCTTGGGGCTCGCATTAACCTCATGCCCACATCAATGTTCAGATGACTCGGCCTAGGAACAACGAGTCCTACAAAGATGAGCATACAACACGCCGACAGATCCGTCAAAATTCCACAAGGTGTCATTGAAAACCTATTGGTTAAAGTTGACAATTTCGTTTTCCCAACCGACTTTGTCATCCTAGACATGGAAGAAGACGCCGATGTTCCTCTCATCCTCGGGAGGCCATTTCTAGCCACCGCCCAAGCAGTGGTTGACATGAACGACGGAACACTAACGTTGAAGTTTGGGGACGAGGAAGCAAAGTTTGGAGTTGGAAAGAGAGTAGAAGACGAAAACCCGGTCGACTACATGAAGGTCATAGACTCAAGCTTGGATGACGCTCTCCGACGGTGCAACATGGGATGCGAAACATCCCACTTGAGTGACATATGACCAGGCTTTGGGTCTAGCCAAGGACCCTTATAAACGTGGCGCACCACGGAGGCATTCCGCGGAACTATCCTTAGTTTAGTTTAGAATAATTTTTATGTTTTCTAGTTAGTTTTAATTTTCAGGAATAAAACACACTTGAGATGGCAAAGGATACAAGGGAAGCTTGAACCAGCACCCAATGCAGGAAGAACAGGACCATCCGACAAAATTCTTCGTTTACAGTAGGTTCGGCACGGGTCGTGTCCGCCCAACACGGCCCCGTGCTGCACAGTCTGCAGAAATACCCAGTTCAGGTAAACTGGACACGGGCCGTGCTCACCCAACACGCCCCCGTGTCCAGGCTTCTGTTTCTCTTGATTTAATTTTGTTTCTGGCACTTGAACACGGGGACGTGCCCGGATAACACGGGGCCGTGTTCAGCGCCCAGTAACACAAATTTTATTTTCACACTTTTTTACAGATTCAGTCAACCTAAAAACTTATTTTTGGGACACATTGAGGAAAATGTGTAATTTAAGTGTGGGGGGATGCTAAAACCTTGAATCTTGCAAGTCCTAAATACAAGCCTTACACAAAACTCTATTGGAACCGCTAATCACCCCAAACATTTTTCAAAAAAAAAAAATTATTTTTTTACTTATCTAGGTTTAATTTGGGAATTTCAAGTTCTAAAAAGGTTATAATTTTACGAATTTACAACCGATAGCGTCATGATAAAAAGAACCAACATAAGAAAATTATGAAAAGGCATGACAAGCTTAGTTAAAATTTAATTATATATACTTGATCACATAAAAACCCATTCCCACAAAAGTGAGTTTTGAGCCTTTATCGAGCATACAAATATATATCTTTAAATTAAATGCTCATTTTTCGTTTCTTGTGTGAATAGCCGCTTGGTTCTTACTACTCTAGAACTTGCCATGACGATACATTCCCGGTCCTTACCAACTTAAACCCGAGGCATTAGGACTAACACTTTTTATTTCTACACCATTATTTTTTCTTTTTTTTTTACCACCTACCCAAAATCCCCCTATTTAGCCCCTTTGAGCCTAAACATTTTCATTTCATAACCCAAACAAACACCCTTTCACCCACTAAAACCTTTTTCATTTTTAACCCTTTGTTTTAGTAACTAGCTCGGTTCTTTATATGACTTTTCAAAAAAAAATGTGTTGATTATGAAGCAAAAGAAAATAAACAAACAAGTTTATCAAAAATAACTTTGTTTGAATAATAGCTTCATCAAAATAAAAGTTACAAAAATAGAAAGTCTTACGAAAACCGACGCTTGTTACGCTTTTCGCCCTTTTTCTACTAACCACTAACCCAACCACCTACCTTTAACCCAAGTCTAACCCTTCACCCAAAAAAAGTCCTCTTGATATTTACAAAGGTATATAAGTTAAAGGAAAATTGGTTTTTAATAAACCAACCTTTGCCCCATTGGTAATTAATAATCCTACCTACAGAATTGGTAATTAATAATCCTACGTTTCAATATGTTGGTACTCAATAGACCTCCGTTAGTTTTTTTTAACTGAAGTTAGTTTTTAAGTTTTATATGTTACACAAACAGTCCCTGTAGTTATAATTACTAGTTTTAAGTTTTATTTATTACACAAACAGTCCCTGTAGTTATAAAAAAAATCATAAAAATAAAAAAAAAAATCTAAAAAATCAAAAAAATTCAAAAAAATCATAAAAATTCTAAAAAAATAAAAAAAAATTCTAAAAAAATCAAAAATATTCAAAAAAATCATAAGAATTCAAAAAAATCAAAAAAATCATAAAAAATCATAAAAATTCAAAAAAAGCAAACGTTTCGACGCGAACCGTTTCGAACCGTACCACCACCACCTCCACCGCCACCACCACCGCCACCACCACCATCGCCACCACAGCACCGCCACTACCACCGCCACCACCACCACCACCGCACCGCCGCCACCACCACCACCGCCACCACCACCACCACAGCACTGCCACCACCACCACCACCGCCACCACCACCACCATCACCGTTTTTGAAACGGTCCGGGTCGAAAACGGTCCGGGTCGAAACGGTACGCGTCGAAACGGTACGGGTCGAAACGGTACCGGTCGAAACGGTCCGGGTCGAAACGGTCCGGGTCGAAACGGTCCGGGTCGAAACGGTACGGGTCGAAACGGTACCGGTCGAAACGGTCCGGGTCGAAACGGTACGGGTCGAAACGGTCCGGGTCGAAACGGTACGCGTCGAAACGGTCCGGGTCGAAACGGTACGCGTCGAAACGGTACGGGTCGAAACGGTACGGGTCGAAACGGTCTGGGTCGAAACGGTCCCAGTCGAAACGGTCCGGGTCGAAAACGGTTCGGGTCCAAACGGTACGCGTCGAAACGGTACGGGTCGAAACGGTCCGGGTCGAAACGTTTGCGTTTTTTGAATTTTTATGACTTTTTATGATTTTTTATGATTTTTTTGATTTTTTTTGAATTTTTATGATTTTTTTGAATTTTTTTGATTTTTTTAGAATTTTTTTGATTTTTTTAGAATTTTTATGATTTTTTTGAATTTTTTTGATTTTTTAGATTTTTTTTTTATTTTTATGATTTTTTTTATAACTACAGAGACTGTTTGTGTAATAAATAAAACTTAAAACTAGTAAATTATAACTACAGGGACTGTTTGTGTAACAAATAAAACTTAAAAACTAACTTCAGTTAAAAAAAACTAACGGAGGTCTATTGAGTACCAACATATTGAAACGTAGGATTATTAATTACCAATTCTGTAGGTAGGATTATTAATTACCAATGGAGCAAAGGTTGGTTTATTAAAAACCAATTTTCCTAAGTTAAAAAGGAGGAGGATTGATTGATTGGCAAGCATATGGTAGGAGTAAGTTCCATGCCGCTCTCGAGTGATCCACAAAAATACATTTTCGGCCGAGTGTTGAGTGATCCCCCGTGAAGTATGTGAACTTGTATATAAATAGAATTTTAAAGAGGCATGTTATGCCCTAATAAGTAATTTATCTTATGAAAAGTTTTAAATAAATAATGACAAATAGGATTGTAAATAAATAAAAATAAAACTAAATAAAGAATCTTGGAAATCCCGACACTCTATGACAAGCTCAAAAAAAAAAAAAAAACCTTCTTCTCTACCCATTCCATTCCATTTGGGAGTGTAAAGCCACATTATAAAGAGTTTTGTTTGAGGACAAGCAAAGATTCAAGTGTGGGGGTATTTGATGTGTGCAAAATGCAACATATAAATTACATCAATTGTGGCATAAAACTAACCCTTTTTAGTACTAATGTTGGAAAAAGTGTGCTTTTGTCTTCCTTTTGTATTTTCAGGATTAAATGAGCTCAAATTAACAAAAGAAGCAAAAAGACAGAAAAATCTAACATAAATACAAGAAAAGGAACAAACGTCACATGCCCGACCCCACGACAGCATCTTACTAAGCAAAACAAGAAGACAGAAGACTGAACACGCCCCGTGCTCAGCCAGCACGGGGGCATGCCCAAGCGTCAGCAGAAAAGACAAAGTGGTAGAAGCTTCTATTGCCCACCACGGGGCCGTGCTCAGCGGACACGAGGCCGTGGTCAACTATAAGATTCGCACAATCCAGGCAAATCTTCATAGTACAAAGATTCTTCTGCACACGGGGTCGTGCTCAGCGGACACGGGGGTGTGGTCAACTAATAAAGACAAGCTGCATTTAATGAAGAAAGAGAGGATGTGGACACGGGGCCGTGCCCGAGCTTCTGTTCAGCCTATAAATAGGAGTGCTTGGCTCAAGCTCAAACCATCCCTTGGCACACCACCTCTCTCACACTTCACCCACCACCCACCACCACCATAACACCATCATTCACCACCATCATCCATTGTCCATCATAGAGTGTGTGAGTCGTCTCAGGATCCAAGATTGATCGTAAGAGTTCTTGACAATCAAGGCCATGTTTGCCTAAGTCTCTTACATCACTTGGTGAAGACAAGTGTCTAGTGTAATACTTTTTATTTCTAATCTTTTCGCATTTTTACTTGGTTTTGTATTAATGACTTTAATAACTAGTTTCTTATGTTGAAGGTGATTCTTCCTTATCGTTTGTCCGTGGTGTCTTGACATTATTTTACTGTCTATATAAAATAAAAGATTTTCACCATTCGTATCTCCACGGTCTATATGGAGGTATGTTGGCTACCTGGTCGGGGGTTAAGGGAACGGTTTGGTAAGAGTCTTGCCATTGTTCAGCGTTTAGAGGTCCTGCAATGGACCTGGGTCAATTTAGTAGGACCTCCTTCAATACTTAACGGTATTGGATGGCGGGGGTCCAAACTCTTTGATCCCCTCATAAGTTAAACTACTATTAATACTATAACCCGGCTATTTAGGACTGTATCCCTGCTGACTCAGACTACTTAGTCGAGGGTAACGTCACCTCCAAAAGAGGGGACTACCATAATTTGCATTAATAACTTAATTCATTATCTTTCAATAATCCGACCCTTTAGGATTGTATCCTTGCTGACTCAAACTACTGGGTTGAGGGTAACGTCACCTTCAAAAGAGGGGCCTACTACAATAACTAAGATAATCTCTTAAATAAGTGCAAAAGTGCGGAAATAATCAAATGTTACACTATACACGAGTCGGAACCAAGTGATTCATCTTGTCTATCTGTTTTTCTTTTATCTTTATTTTTCAGCATTTTAATTAGTTTTTATTTTTCTTAGCTTAAAACATTTTTTCTAAACTTTTTGATTTGATTAGACGTTGAGGATAAACCGGTACTAAAAGCTCTTGTGTCCTTGGACGACCTCGGTATCTTACCAACACTATACTACGCTCACGATGGGTGCACTTGCCCATATGTGTGTTTAGTGTTAGTAAATATCGTGTTTTATAAATTTAAAACTTGGCTAAAGAAAGTGTAAAAGGGCTTAAAATATACTTAAATTCATATACACACTTGACACGCATCAAGTTTTTGGCGCCGTTGCCAGGGACACAAGGATTTTAAGAAAGTTAGGAATCAACAGCCTAATCGTTTTTTCTTATTTTTCATTTTTTAGGATTTTTCTTAGTTTTTCAGTTTCTGCAGAGCTCAGCACGGGCCGTGCCTGGTCGGACACGGGCCGTGCCCAGCATTATCACTGGCAGTTTTTATTTTTCGAGTTACAGAGAGCTGAGCACGGGGCCGTGTCGGTGCAACACGGGGCCGTGTCCAACTCCCAGTAACAGGGATCCGGAGAACAATTACTGTAAATTTGACCACGGGCCGTGTTCACTGAGCACGGGGCCGTGGTGAACCTTCTGACCAACATTCTTTTCTGTTTTTATCGCAGGACTTGGAACCTTGGCGCCACATTTGAACTTTCTACGTAGTGCATGAGCTCCAGTTCTAGTAGAGACATAAAAGAACCTCTAGAAGAACCCGAACGCTTTCTCAGAAAAATACTTAAAGCTAAAAATCAAGAGAAAGTTTCGGGGGACCCACTTTCAATGGCCGATCAACGTACCCTCATGGATTACCTGCGGCCCACCGTAGATAATCTCGGCGCCGCTATTAATGCACCGAATGTCGAAGCCAATAACTTCGAACTTCGACCGCATTTGATACAAATGCTTCAAAACTCCGCAACTTTTCATGGGCTTGCGGACGAGGATCCCCATCTACATATTACTAATTTCTTAGAAATATGTGATACCTTTCGGATCAATGGAGCATCAATTGACGCCATCCGCCTTCGAATGTTTCCATTTTCACTAAAAGACCGAGCTAAGGCTTGGCTTAACACCCTCCCAGTTGGCTCGGTAAACACCTGGGATGAACTGGCCCAAAAGTTTCTATATAAGTATTTCCCTCCTGCTAAAACGGCTAAATTAATGACTGAAATTAATACATATTCACAAGAGGATGGGGAATCCTTATATGAAACTTGGGAAAGGTTCAAGGAGCTACTAAGAAAGTGTCCTCATCACGGTCTTGCGGTATGGCAACAAGTATCCACTTTCTACAATGGGTTGTTGCCACACACAAGACAAACACTTGATTCTACCTCCGGGGGACTTTTAGGTAATCGTCGCCCAAATGAAATATATAATCAAATTGAGGAAATTGCTCAAACCAATTTTCAATGGCACACTCCCCGAGGTAATAAATCTATTGCCCCGGGCACCCATAAGGTTGATGAAAGCACTTCTTTACATGCCCAAATCGAGGCCCTCTCTTCAAAAATCAAAAAGCTAGAAATGACAAAAACGGCCTCGGTTATGGCTTGTGAAGGGTGTGGTGGGCCACATGAGAATTGGAGTTGTATGAAAGAATTAGATGAACAAACAGAAACGGTAAACTACATTGATAACAGACCTAGGCCGCCGGGTCCTCCAACGGGTACCTACAACCAAGGATGGCGTAACCACCCAAACCTTGGTTGGAGAGATCCCGACAATAGTAGTAACCAACAAAACCAACGAACTAACTTTCAACAACCACAAAACTTTTCTCAACAATAAGGTGGATGAGAAAGGCTTGAAGATACTGTATCTCGCCTCATCTCCGACACCGAAAAGAAAAACTCGGATCGATTTCAGCAATTGGAATCGAACTTTAGAAATCAACAAGCTAGCATTCAAAACATTGAAAAACAATTAAATCAAGTAGCTCAAAATTTCTCCGAGAGACCTCAAGGCGCGTTACCTAGCAATACCGAAACCAACCCAAAAGCACAAGTACATCTCATCACGTTGAGAAATCGAACCGTGGGTCCTGAGGAGGCTCCATTACCGTCAGATGAAAGAAGCCAGTCCAGCCAAACCACGACTCCACCCACACCCCAACCAGAAAAGGCTTCTTTACCAAATCAAGGGCCCACCAAGACTCCTCCGATTCCGTACCCCGGTAGGTTAAATCGTCAAAAGACCGATGAGCAATTCGCAAGGTTCGAAAATTTACTAAAACAATTGCATGTTAATATTCCTTTTATCGAGGTACTTACCCAAATGCCTAAATATGCAAAATTTATGAGGGACTTCCTCACTCATAAAAGGAAAATTGAATCACTGCAATTAGTTAACTTAGGCGAAGAATGCTCCGCCTTAGTACTCAACAAACTTCCACAAAAGAAAATCGACCCCGGAAGCTTCACAATTCCTTGCTCGATTGGGAAATCCCCCGTTCGTAATGCATTAGCCGATCTTGGGGCTAGCATTAACCTTTTTGTGTAGTATCTTTTATGAAATTTTTGTGACATTATTAATTCCCAACACTTAGGAAAACATTCAGGACTATTTAGTCAATTTTCTGCACAATCATTAAACACAATTTAATATTAATTAATCGTACGGATACATGTAATTACGAGGGTTGTCACATTCTCCCCCTGTTCAGAAAATTTCGTCCCGAAATTTAGCACGTGGTTTCTGAGGAAGCTAGTTAAGTTGCGTGGTTTCCTGGTTTTCCTGGGGTGTCACATTATCCCCCCGTTGGTTTGGAATTTCGTACCGAAATTCTGCAGTAGCTTCAGCCTCAGTAGTGGTTGCATTTTTCTTAAACAACTGGGGATACTTGAGTTTCATTTGGTCTTCTTGTTCCCATGTATATTCTGGTACGCTTGAGAATCTTAACGTCTCGATCTGTGATTTCAACTGGTTCCTCGACGAATCGCAACTGGTCGTCGATTGTGAGCTCCTTTAAGGGAACTATGAGGGTCTCATCTGACAGACACTTTTTCAGATTTGACACGTGGAATACGTTGTGAACTCCGCTGAGTTCTTCAGGTAGATTAAACTTGTAAGCGACTTTGCCAATTTTCTTAATGATTTTGAACGGTCCGACATAACGCGGATTGAGTTTGCCTCGTTTGCCAAAACGAACTACACCTTTCCAAGGTGAGACTTTAAGTAGCACTCGATCCCCAACCTGGAACTCGAGTGGTTTTCGTCGCTTATCTGCATAGCTTTTCTGACGGTCACGAGCTGCCGCCATTCGTTGTCGTATCTGAGCAATCCTTTCGGTTGTATCCACTACAAGTTCTGGGCCTGTGATTTGACTGTCGCCAACCTCTGCCCAACAAAGAGGTGATCGGCACTTCCGTCCATATAATGCCTCAAACGGAGCAGCCTGGATGCTGGTGTGGTAACTGTTGTTATACGAAAACTCCACTAACGGGAGGTGTTTTTCCCAGCCATTACCAAAGTCGATTACACATGCCCTAAGCATGTCTTCAAGGGTTTGGATGGTGCGTTCAGATTGTCCATCCGTCTGTGGATGATATGCCATGCTCATGTCTAATCGAGAACCAAAGGACTTGTGCATAGCTTGCCACAATTCAGATGTAAAACGTGAGTCACGATCAGAAATGATGGAGGTTGGCACTCCGTGCCTTGATACTACTTCCTTTAGATAGACGTCTGCTAGAGTAGAAAACTTGTCGGTTTCCTTGATAGCCAAGAAGTGTGCAGACTTAGTCAATCGATCCACTATCACCCAAATAGTGTCATTTCCGCGATGAGATCTAGGCAGGCCAGTAACGAAATCCATGGAAATTTGCTCCCATTTCCATGTCGGGATCTCTGGTTGTTGGAGTAGGCCTGATGGTTTCTGATATTCAGTCTTGACTCTCGCACAAGTCAAACATTTACTGACGTAGGTTGCTATGTTGGCTTTCATACCAGGCCACCAATACGTAGTCTTGAGATCGTGGTACATCTTATCCGAACCAGGATGTACCGAATAACGAGACTTGTGCGCTTCATCCATCACAAGTTCGCGTAAGTTTCCGTAAAGTGGGACCCAGATGCGCCCTGTTACATAGTAGGCACCGTCTTCCTTTTGTTCTAACCGCTTCCTCGATCCTCGTAAGGACTCAGCCCTGATGTTCTCTGCCTTCAATGCTTCAACCTGAGCATCTCGTATCTGGGCAGGAAGACTAGATTGGATGGTAAGTTGTAGCGCTCGCACACGTTTAGGTATAGTATCCTTTCGACTGAGGGCATCGACCACAACATTGGCTTTGCCCGTATGGTACTTGATCGCACATTCGTAATCATTCAAGAGTTCGACCCATCGACGTTGTCGCATGTTTAACTCCTTTTGCTTGAAAATATGCTCGAGACTCCTGTGATCGGTGTAAATGGTGCACTTGGTACCGTACAGGTAATGTCTCCATATCTTAAGTGCGAAAACAACTGCTCCTAATTCCAAGTCGTGCGTAGTGTAGTTCCTTTCATGAACTTTAAGTTGGCGCGATGCGTAGGCAATGACCTTGTCACGTTGCATCAACACGCAACCAAGCCCTTGGATGGAAGCGTCGCAATAAACCACAAAATCATATGTGCCTTCAGGCAATGAGAGGATAGGCGCGCTACAAAGTCTATCTTTTAAGTGCTGAAATGCGGACTCCTGTACATCACCCTAACGATAGGTGACACCCTTCTGAGTCAGTGAAGTGAGAGGTTGAGCAATCTTTGAGAAATCCTTGATAAACCTTCTGTAATATCCTGCCAAACCCAAGAATTGGCGGATTTCTGTTGGTGTACGGGGTGCAGGCCAGTTCTTGATTGAGTCAACCTTGGATGGATCAACATGAATCCCATCCTTGTTTACCATGTGGCCTAGAAAGTGGACTTCGCGAAGCCAGAAGTCACATTTCGAAAATTTGGCATACAACTGCTCTGCTCGAAGAAGTTCCAAAATAAGCCTCAGGTGTTGCTCGTGTTCTTCCTGACTCTTCGAATAGATTAGGATATCGTCGATGAAAACTATGACAAACTTATCCAGGTAAGGTTTGCACACTCGGTTCATGAGATCCATGAAAACCGCAGGTGCATTCGTTAATATAAAAGGCATAACCAGAAACTCGTAATGCCCATACCGAGTCCTGAATGCTGTCTTAGAGATATCCTCATCTCGGACTCTCAGTTGATGGTAGCCTAACCTCAGGTCAATCTTTGAGTAGCAACTCGACCCTTGCAACTGGTCGAATAAGTCATCAATGCGTGGGAGAGGATAACGATTCTTCACGGTCACCTTGTTGAGTTCGCGGTAGTCAATAAACAATCTGAAGGTACCGTCTTTCTTTTTCACGAATAACACTGGAGCTCCCCAAGGCGAAGAGCTAGGACGCATGAAACCCTTCTCCAAGAGTTCTTGTAGTTGCGTGAACAGTTCTTCAAGTTCTGATGGAGCTAGACGATAAGGTGCACGAGCTATTGGTGCTGCTCCAGGAGCTAGCTCGATTTGAAACTCGACTTGTCGATGAGGCGGAAGACCAGGTAATTCCTCGGGGAATACCTCAGGAAAATCACGTACAATAGGAATGTCTTCAATTCTCTTCTCTTCCATTGATGCGTCAGTAATGAGAGCTAGAATGGCAGTGTGGCCCTTTCGCAAACACTTATGGGCCTTAAGGAAAGAGATAATGCCCAGCACAGTACTACTCTTGTCGCCACGAATTACGAGGGGTTCTTTACCAGAACGAGGGATGCGGACAATCTTCTAGTTGCAAAGAATTTCCACTTGCTGATGAGATAACCAATCCATCCCAATAACAACGTCGAAACTACCCAGAACGATAGGAATAAGATCGATAGAGAAGGTCTGACCAGCTAAGACGAGGTTACAACCCTTAACTATGTGCGCGGCCTCGAGGCTTTTACCGTTTGCTAGTTCTACCGTGTGTTTGGTGGTCAAAAGTGTTGGAGTGCGCTTAAGCATTTGGCTAACTTTTATGGACACATAACTAGTATCGGCACCCGAATCAAATAATACAGTAACAAAGAAATCGTCCAGAAGAAACTTACCCATCACAACGTTGGGATCGTTCCTTGCATCACCCTGACCAATCACGAAGGCACGACCTCGGGCGCCATTGCCATTATTGTTACCCCCGTTGTTGCCTCCATTGTTGCCTCCATTGTTGTTCCCGTTTCCTTGTTTGTTGTTGTTCTGATTCTGGTTCAGTTGAGGACAGTTCCTCTTAAAGTGGCCTTCAGCGCCACACTGAAAGCATCCTTTATTGCCCTGTTGTTGCTGCTGCTGGTGGTTCTGTGGAGCTTGTTGTTGTTGTTGGCGATTCTGATTTGCTGGCCGTGCGCTTCTGCAATCCTTGGCTTCATGACCAAACTTGTTACACCTCAGACAACGACCCTTGTTGCACTGCCCGCTATGATGCTTGTTGCACCGTTTGCACTTGGGGTGGTTCCCTCGGTATCCACCCTGTCCTTGATTACCAGAAGATTGCTGAACAGGACTCTGGTAGTCATCAGTCTTTCGCTGCTGAGACTGAACTGAAGTAGAACCCTTGCCCGAATTTCCATCCCATTTGCGCTTGTTATCACTGGGAGCATCAGTAGTAGTAGCGCTAATACGCTTGGGCAGCTTGTTCTGCTCAACTGCCTGATCAGTGAGACGATGAGCCAACTTGATGATTTGCTGAATGGTGCCAAGATTAGCTGAGGTCACGTGGCTTTGAATTTCTGGCACCAAACCCTTAAGGTACAGCTCGATACGCTTGATAGAAGGATCCACCATAGTGGGACACAAGATAGCTAATTCGTTCGATCTCTTTGTGTATGCCTCGATTTCAGACCCCGTCATTTTCAGATTGAAGAATTCCACCTCTAGCTTGTGGATG
Source organism: Helianthus tuberosus (assembly GCA_030545235.1). Lineage (NCBI taxonomy): Eukaryota > Viridiplantae > Streptophyta > Magnoliopsida > Asterales > Asteraceae > Helianthus > Helianthus tuberosus. Next base: position 2,011,844 of record JARYGA010001261.1, on the reverse strand, counting down.
TCGTCACGACTACAGTACTCATCTTTGATCGATTCCTTGAAGTCGTTCCATGGGGTGGCATTAGCAACCGCCAGCCCTAGCAGTTGGACCTGTGCTTTCCACCAGGTTAACGCAGCACCTTCGAGTGTTCAGTAGCAAATTTCACCCTACGATCTTCAGGGCATTCACACATCTCAAAAACAGACTCAATCTTCTCGAACTAGTGGAGAAGACCTACAGCTCCTTCTGTGCCGCTTAAAGTACTAGGTCGGCAATCCATGAATGTTTTGAACGTACATACGGGAGGCTGAGCATGTTGACCTCCTGCAGGGACAGCTGCGAGTGCCTCAGCCACTCGTTCGTTGATTAGAGCCGTCAGTTGGGCTTGCGTCATGTTGATACCACCACGTCCTCTGCGTCCGTTCATAATTCTTCACAATGAAGCGAACATAAGTGAGAAATGTGTGGCGAAAGTGTGTATGTGTGGGATAACAGAAGAGGGTAAGCACACGAGGTTTCAATTTAACAGTTGCTTTAGTAACTAAGCATGCAATACACTATGCAAACTAATAAGCAGGCAATGTAAGTATAAACCATATCACCTATAATGTTGAGTCTTGCACGTGAAGCGAAGCGTCGTTGTGGATCGTTGAGCACTGTACAGGTTATAGTATGGTTTTATCAAAAAGCTTTCCCCCCTTTTAAAACCAAGTTCACTATAACCAATGGCTCTGATACCAATCTGTCACACCCCCAAAATCCACCATGCGGAGTATCACCGCTTGGAGGCGTGACGTGACCAGGATCAAGCCACCAATCATATTGAACAGTATAGTAAAGTAAATAAAAGTTCAACCACACAATATAATAGATGTTCACAAACAGGTTAACCAAGTTCAATTTAAACAGCGGAAGCATAATACGTGAAACCCAAACATAAGTAATAAGTTCATAAAGTTCAAATGTTAAGCACGGAACATAACAGTCCATATCCCACAACGACTTCCTCATCGTGCAAGCTCCATAAGCATCTAACGACCTGTAAGACATGTAACAACGAGTCAACAACAAAGTTGAGCGAGTTCACAGTTGGTTGTTTAGTTTTGCAAGTTTGTTTTGAAAACCGTAAGTTGTTTCGTAAACCACGAGTTAACCAGTATCCCAAACCATATTTATAATTAGTGGAGGTTTCCCCATGTGAACCACTAGACCTTTACCATATCGACTACTGACGAAAGTAAGTTGTGCCCTACGTCAATGTCTATCATCATTGACAGTTTGCCCAGATCTATTAGTACACGCCCGTCCGACCGGCACGGTGTGAGGTTTGTCAAACCTAATAGCGCTATTAACTAATGACCCGCTCGCCATTGGCCTGGCGATTAAGTCGATATAAAAATGAGGGACTTAATGATAGAGTTTTGTCTAGTAAGTTTAAGGTTATTGTCCTACCCAAGGAGAACGAACGTACGTATTCTACCCAAGGAGAATACGCAGAATTAGTATTGGCATCCTACCCATGGAGGATGGCGGTACATATCCTACCCAAGGAGGATATGTAGGTTCCATTATAATTCTTTAACCCATTCCCAACCACCGGGAATCCCATGCCTTAGAAAGTGTGTGAACTCACCTTGGTTTGCTCGGTTTGACTCTCAAAAATAGCTAACAGTCACGGTCGGTCAATCACGTCCTAATATGATTACCAGTTAGTCATTTAGTGGTTTCAAATAGAGCATAAAGTTCCTACACGTATCTACTACACAACATGCACTCACTTGTTATATTAGCTTGAACATCCAAAACTGGACTGTTTTCGGTTATTTTAATAAAATAGTTAACTTACTCCAAAAATTCCCAAATTTTTACAGAATGTTTTAAACAGTCCAAATATTACTGTGTAAAAATATCAGGATCCAGTTTATTACCAATATTTTATAAAAAAATCATTTACCGGACTAAAATCAGATTCGTCACTTTCTGACTGCAGTCCACGGAATAATTCATTTAAAATTCATCGTAAGTCTGATTGATGAAATTCTAGTTGGAGTATTACAACGACATCAGTGGTCATCTACAGTACAAATTTCATGAGCTAATTCTACACAGATTACAAGTTATGACGAAAAACATAACACACACTTTCTGCAGTAAAAACGCAGCTTTTGCTGCTGTACAAAACGACCCTTTAAAAATAGCAAATGAAGTCCAAAAATTATGATTCTAGTGCCATTAGAACCGTATTTCGAAATAACACGTTATAGACTCAAGAAAATCAATTTTTCGTTAAGTTATGACCCAGTTACAGCCGACTGAAGGCGGCTGTAACAGTTTGACAGCTTCCTGTTTTCAGCTTATAGCACTCTAACGCAAGTTCTATTTGTTCCGTTAACATGCCTAGTGATCAACAATAACATTTAACATCACTTGCAGCAGGTTATCATTTATTTAACTCAGATTTATCATGTCAAGTACCATCGTTCATATCAAATTTCCATAATACAGGTTTTCATCAAGTAACCAACATAAACAAGACAACATCATAATACATCCTTTAACTACTAAATATAGGAAGTAACCAAGAGTTAACAAGAAGCTTACAACTAGCTTAAAGCTAGGGAAGATCTATGGAGAAAAAAATGAGTGAATAAAAGCATGTGGTAGAGGTCCTTCACGATCCGTGAACACCAAACCTTCTAAATCACCTTGTAGCACCTTGAATGTAGCTTTGAATTAATTGGATTAAATTGGAAAATGGTGGTGTGTGGGTAAAGGTTTTGGCCGTAGCTTATATTGTGGAAGTAGGAAAGGTTGTGGTAAGTGTAGTTGGTAAATGATCAACTTTTCTAATAATCATGGGTCCATGTGTCATCTCAAGTACCCTGCAATTCTCACCTAAGATTACAACCACTCCCAATACAAGATATTTTAGTGGAGATTTAACAATTATTAGTGAGTGGGGGGGGGGGATGCTCTAGAACCGTGAATCAGCTTATGGGGGGGGGGGGGAATTGTAATTTGTTGAGGTAAGTAATTAATTAGTAAGGTGTTTGATGTAAACTCTAATGTTTAGTGTGTACTATGTATTATGTAATGTGTTATAGTGCTCGGGAACCATAACTAGCTCAGAAAAGTGAAACAATGCTTCATACAATATTTTAGTGTTCCGGGTAATGTCCGGTTGTTCGGTTAGATACCGGTTCGTTAAAGTGTCAATTTATTCCGTATAGTATTATCTTTTATGAACTTTTTGTGACATTATTAATTCCCAACACTTAGGAAAACATTCAGGACTATTTAGTCAATTTTCTGCACAATCATTAAACACAATTTAATATTAATTAATCGTACGGGTACATGTAATTACGAGGGTTGTCACATTCTCCACCTGTTAAGAAAATTTCGTCCCGAAATTTAGCACGTGGTTTCTGAGGAAGCTAGTTAAGTTGCGTGGTTTCCTGGTTTTCCTGGGGTGTCACAATTATTCACTTGCATACTCGACCAATTGTTATTTTCGATGCAGAGAGTTTCTAATGCTTATTAATATGTTTCTATTCTTGAGAGTGTGATACAAAACCCCAAACACGTGAAATATAATCTGATAAAATCTGTCAAGAACACCAACTGAAAGTTTACTAAACATCATAATCTTAAAAAATCTTTATACAACAACTGATAAACAATCATTTTTAACATAGCCCTAAATATATAAACCTCAATCGAACATCCATACAAAACTATAAACTTCAATCGAACATCAATACGAACATTCATATGATGGAATCTGAAGTATAACAAATCAAATAAACAAACATGATCACAAATTACAGTTCATATAAAAGAACAAACCTAAGATCAAAAATCATATATGCAAGCGTGGTATAAAAAATTACATGAAGCAAAGATTTCAGAAAAACAAAATCGAATCAATACGTTTTCGATTACCTTTTGCTGATAAGGAAAAATCTTTAACACTCCCTGTCGTTGGTTTGTCGCCCTTCGAAGAACCTAGATGGAAATGGAACGGTAGATAAGTGATTAGAATTTGGGGCCGGATTTAATATAAGGGTTTTAACGGGCCTACAAAATCTTACACAACAATTAAGCTTAATTGGATCAAATATAAGGGGCTTTATTGAACCTGTTCAATAACATTTGATTATTATTCCATATATAAATAAGCAACTTATATGTGCATCATGACTTGTACCTTGTGCTTGGGGAGTGTTTAAAAAAAACTAGGTTTTTTCACATTTAACCCAAACATTTCATCTTTTACATTTTAACCCCTTTTCATTTTTTTACTTTTAACCCATAGTTTTCCATCTTTTATAATTTAACACAACACTTTATTATTTACAACTTTGGTCACCCATAATTTTTGTCTTTTACAAGTTTTACGTTTCGTTCTAAATTTTGCGAGTTAACACGTCGTAGCGTGCATGCGAGGTTCAACGTTTTTTGCTCTATTTTTTCATATTTGGCAGACCCGTCGCAACACGTCCAATTTTTTCCTTTTTGACAAGTTCGACACAATGGGTGGGTCCTAAATCGACTAAGTTATTATTTTCTACGTTTCTGGTTAATTTCTTCGCATTAACACACTGTAACGGGTGTGCGTGGTTCAACGATTTTAAATCAGCTTTTCGTTCAGTGTAATTTTTCCCATGTTATCTATTTTATTTTACGCTGTTCAGAGTCGATGCCATTGTGGCATTGGTCCTACTTGGCACTGTTTTACGAACGTTTTTAACATATTAATTTTTTTACTAATATTTTGTTTCGGTTTACCCCTATATTTTCTTTACTTAAAAACTATTTTTTACGTGCATATTTTATGTACAGTTAGGTATAAATATGATTTGTTCTACATTCCGACGTAAACTTTTTTTATAGACGAGTCAGGTCAAATATAATACATTTTCGTTTAAAGAAACCATTTTTACGTGAATATTTTTATGTACGTTTTGGTATAAATTCAAGTTGTTTTACGTTTCGACATAAACTTTTTTGGGAAATGATCCAGGTCAAATATAATATTTTTCGTGTTTATTTTATGTATGTTTCGTAAAGTTTGTTTCGAAACGAGTGGAGTCAAATTATGGTTTCTTTTTCTCTTCTTTTTCCGAAAGCTTTAATTAATCCCTTTCGATTACATGTGCAGATTTTCCTTCATACCAGTTACGTTTTCTATGTATGAGTTGGGTCACATATAATACGTTATGATTGTTCGATATGAATTTGATTTACTTTACGTTTGATGCAGTCACAATGCTTATACAGGTTACATTGAGTTCAACTGGATACGTTGAAATGTATGTTTTCATATGGTTAATGCATCATATAACGTTTGGACCAATCCATTCAATGTTTACGATGTACCCGCGCCGCAACGCGGGCGGGTCTTAATCCTAGTTTGAATTAAATACAAACAATTTAAATGATGTATTATAATCTATTTCGATGGTTATTAAAGCTACCCATGTGGTCACACATACTGTCTTTAACATTACTTTATAAAGATATAGAACTAAAGACCAAAATTTAAATGATATATTATAATCTGTTTTTTAGTATTTGATTTCGATCATTACTAAACCTACCCGTGTGGTTACACGGGTCCTGCACCTAGTTTTATTATGAAAACCTATTACAATTAAGAAAGAGTAAAATGCACGGATAGTCCCTGTGGTTTTGCAAAATAACACCTATAGTCCCCAACTTTTGGAAATTACACCGGTGCTCCCTATGGTTTGACAGTTTGTTACTCGGATAGTCCCTAGAGTGGATGACGGTTAGTTTTCTCCGTTAAGTGGATGTGAAATGACAAATTTACCCTTCATCTTCTCCCCTCTATAAAAACAAAACAAACACACACATTTCTCTCTGTTTCCTCCCACCATTAACCACCAACCTCACCAGCTTACAATGATAGCCTACAACACTTCACCCACTTCTTCTTCTCATTTTAGCAACAAATCTTTTATAAATTTTGTTGGATCTGAGAACCCACCTTTCTTTAATCTTCATTTAGTTGTTAGCATCTGAACATATGAATTATTTTGTGGGTTAAGGTTAATCGATTGTGGGTGTTCAGATGGGATCGAGCACCAGTAAATCTATCGATCCTGAACCCTCATTGGGTCGCCGGAGTTATTCAAGAAATGTGTTTCAGGCTTCTTGTATTCGACCCACATCTGGATCTTCTGATAGTAGCGACGACACTGATGATGAACAGGTTATTCTTGTTTTTGTTATATTATGCATTTTTATCCAATTATAACCCTTGATTACTGTGCTTTCGTGAATTTTAGGAGCAGGGATTTGGTGGGATTCGAATGAAATTTGTTTGTAGTGATGAGTAAAAGATATATTTCAATGTCAGTTTTGATAAGGATAATGCTCATTCAAATCCAAACGGGCTCATTCACCGTGAAGGTGGGAGGTGGGAGGTGGGTGGTGCCGCAGTGGCGAAGCTTGACCCGAATGACCGGGGGTCGAAAACGTATATACCAAAAAATTTCTATAGAACCGGGGGTCGAAAACGTATATACCCAAAAAAATTTATACGAAAACTACATATATAACACTACTAAGCGAAAAGTTCGGGGGGGTCGGGCGCCCCTCCCCGCCCCTTATATACTTCGCCAATGGGTGGTGGTTAATGGTGGTGGGAAAGAGAGAAAGGTTGGGGTGGGTGGGGGTGGGGTGGGGTTGTTTTATTTTTATAGAGTGGAGAAGATGAAGGGTAAATTTGTCATTTCACATCCACTTAACGGAGAAAACTAACCGTCATCCACTCTAGGGACTATCCGAGTAACAAACTGTCAAACCATAGGGAGCACCGGTGTAATTTCCAAAAGTTGGAGACTATATGTGTTATTTTGCAAAACCACAGGGACTATCCGTGCATTTTACTCATTAAGAAATATATCATATTGATACGTGTCGGATAAGATGTGTATACAAATATTATTATATATTATTAAAGTATAATTAAAATTATAGATGTAAATATTAGGACATGAATCATGATGACGCATTGAATGGAGTTTTGTTTGTGAATTTTTGTTTCTGCTCTGCTCTACAGTATTTAGAGAATGCTAAAACTATTGCTTTAACCGTTGCAGATTCATATTTGTTGTAAAACCTTCAAAAAAAAAAAAAAAAAAAAGAACTTGTTAACTTAGATATGGCACAAGTGGGTAATCCCAGCGCTACACGAATGTATTTCGATCCGTATTGATTAGGTTTGTTACGGTACCGACACTCATTATAACAATCGAAAAAATAATAAACAAAATAAAATCGTGATACACTAAAAAAGATATCGACATGTGTTTTACATCGACCGAAAACTATAAAAACAAATATTGGTACTGATGTTACAGTTCGTTAGTTCCTTGTTCGTTCTTTTCTTGTATAATAATAACGTGTTAATTTCTTTTTGAACGGCAAATCAGTTGGTATTCAGCTTACTTCAAAGGGCGAGAACAAGCTCTTAAACCTTCTCCTCAAGTTCGAATCTTTCCCAGTGGTTCTCGTCCATATTTATAGAATTTACACTTAGTAGGGATTAAATCTGAAACCTCCCGAAGAGGAAAGAAACCCTCTGACCAACTGAGCTATATGATATAGTTTATAATGTGTTAAATATGTTTGCAAAGACATCTCTTTAACCATTACACTTTCCGGTTTCCACTAGCTTTTAAACTTTATTTATCCCTTTAGGTAAATTTTAGTAAAATCTATGTAAAATTTTGAAATCTTAATTAGTTACACTAGATAGTCAATGCGGGAAAGTAAGATTGCGGTTTTTATCTCAAGTTTCTTTTGATCTTATTGTTCACTTGCGAGTAGCTCATTTTTATATGAAACGACATAAAAAAGTCTTTTAATTCAATGTTAAATTACCGTTTTACCTTTCTTATTAAAAACAAAGAATAAAAATATACAAAACTAAAAACTTAAAGAAAGTCAAAACAATTAAATTTCTAATCTCCACGTATTTTTTTAACCTATGTAAAGAAACCTTCAATGTCACTCCTTTAGAATTTTCCGATCTACGACCTTTGTTTTTGGCCCAAACTGTCACATTCCGGACAACTATTCATCTTCGTCGCCTTTGACTTCCACATTCGGGGAGCAAAAACTTCCTCTTTGTAGGAAATGTGTTATTCGTGAGTTAAAAATGAGAACTAATGGTGTAATTTTATAAAACTTGTGACAAAAATGTGTAATATAACTAAGCCAAGTGATAAACAAATATGAAATATCAAACAAGGATAAAACAATAGCGTCAATTCAAAATGATTTTCATATCTCTGTAAATTTTATAAATCTGGTATATAATGCATACGCCTGGGCCAGGCTTTTATTGTGGGCCATATCATCCGGTAAAATGGGCCACATCATCCGGTACTTGAAAAGTCAAACTTGGGTCTCCATTTCATTCTTTTTTGGGCTGCAAGCAAACATACGTGTGGAGTTTGGACTCCCAATACAAACATTAATCCATTATAGCTTTAAGTTTTTATATTTTTTTTAACATGATACTAGAGTTCTTGTCTAGAGTTCAGCGTGTGGTCCACAGTAACTTTTCGACCTCTTAGGGGCGAGGCTTTGTTTTTAGTAGATTAGGGTTTTCTATTTAGAAAGGGATGGCGGCGCAGTTTGTTGCTCGTCTACCCGCTATCCTTAGGTAATTTGCCCTGATGATTGGAATGAGATAAAAATTAAATTAAAAAAAAACATGATACTTATATTCTAGTTTACATCAATAAATTAATTTAAACTATGTTTTACCAAGATTAAACCTATTCTACTTTATATTAATAAATTAATTTAAACTATTTTTTTTAAAGATTCTTCCTGAGACCTACGTTCTAAGATTTGAAAGATAAATTATATTACTAATCATAATTGAATTATATGCAATCAATCACTAGGGAAAAGATCACATCGTGTAATCGTAAAAGAAAACCATTACTTTATACATACAATAATTGACGAATTCATCAAGATGATAGAGATTCGTCGTAAGGAAATAAAGCTACCATGATACAATAAGCACAAACCCGACTACTATTCATCCGTACACAAATACCATTAACTACTACTATATACCGACTACACGATCATTTGTGACAATCTAAGTGTATTGTCACAAATGTAGGTATTTTGTGACACATGGCCACGTAGTACATAGTTGTTGATTGCAAAATATGTCGTTTTAGTCAACAAACATTCGGCCCAAATCCCATTAGCCCGTTTGTGGAATCAAAAGAAATTTGAATGCCTTCTTGTTGGATATTTCCAATTATGGATAGCCCCGATGAAGTTGGGGCAAAGGCGAAACAAAATGTTCCCACGTCGTTCACTGGAATTAAATAATTCCTAGCCGGAAGCGTTAAAACCGGTCCACCGGTGAAGTAGAATGATACGGTGGGTACTTGAACCGTGACAAACCCGTTTAGGTCGTAACACGTATCAAACATGCTAACTGGGGGAGCACGAGGTAGGTTGGTGGTTTGCGAGATGAAAGCGTCACGGAAAGTGGTATAGGCAGCGGTTGGGAGTCTGGTGACGGCTGTCCCCGTGTCCATAACAACTCCCCCATGGCCCATGTCACTCAATTGAAAAATGGGTTCTGGTATGCTCACCTGAACCCCTCCCACACCAAGACCTGAAAGCCCTACATAATAAAAAGTAGGGACTCTCGAGTTTCTTAGTAGTGGGACCCAAACTGCACTATCTGTCGGGAGAGATTCTCTCCCGAATTCCAACGAGCCAGGGGAGCCTGTTCCCCTACTAACAAGACAATAGCTAAACGCACCATCAGATGCGCCACCAAGTTGACTCACTAACGACATTGAGCCACCGCCGATGCCAAGTAATCCAGCGGCTCCTATAAACAACCCTTGGTTTCTATGGCCACAACCGATGGCAACCTTTTGAATGAAGGTATTGCCGAAGGTGAGGGTCTCGAGTGCCAACGTTCCCTTCGTGTAGGACCCGTCACCATACGAAACCTCATACCCACACCACCGACCACCACCGTGGCCACGACACCCAACTGCAGTCTCTGCATGTTCACAAACAGCGGACCCGCATGACACAGCTGTAAAAGAAGCCGAATTAGTTGGGTCAAAAAGTGGGTCCGACTGTTGATAACATTGCTTGCATGGCAAGCATTGGACCCAAACAACATCACTACCGGAGTCAACCACCATGTATTGACTCTGGGCCGGACTTCCAATCCCTATCCTCACAAAATACTCTCCACTTCCCTCTTGCATGCCGGAAACCACCTCCGACCCGAAATCCTCCACCTCGAACCGCCCTCCTCCACCACCACCGGCAGTGTAACTACCATTACCAATCCGACTATTCAAAAACGCCACCCTTTTCACATCCCTCTTCATCCGCGCTTCCACCCGCCGCCTATGATCGCCATGGTGCTCCGACAGCTTGTCACGGTGGACAAGGTTAAGCTTCCACCGTTTGCTGTCATCGGATTCTGATATTTCATGATCAAAAAGTTGTGTTTGGGGTACGTGGGATGATGTTGTGGTGTGTAAGATTTCTTGGACGTCAAGGATATGGTGAGATGGAGGTGACAACGATGATGCTGCGGTGGCGGTTAGGGTGAGGAGTGGTGGAAACAATAGCATAACCAGCACCGGAACCACCGTGATCAGTATGCCTGTTGTCATCATGGTATTGCTTTTGTTTCAATAGGTTGTAGAAACGGGAGTGTCTCATGGTGTATATAAGGAGCCTTTTAACTAATAATATATAATAATTAATTAATAAATACATGACTAATATAGTACAACTATAAAATATATTATACAGTATGATTTAAAGCATGTATACAGTATACTTATATAACACTATAATTACTGAATACTAAGTATAGAGAACAAAAAGCCGAAACCAAACCAGGTATTGTTAGGAACCGGTTCATTGGTTCCATATTCTATGATTAGAAACCAGTTCCAACCCGGTTATAATACCCTACTTGAACCAGTCAAAACCTGTAAAAACTAGAAAACCAAAACCGAACTGATATTTACCCTCTCAAAAACCGGTTCCAACTTCCAACCAATACCTAATTATTGACTGAAAGTTTGGACCTGAACCGGTTAAAAAAACTCGGTTTTGTGCACCTCTGACTAAGTATTTTATAAGTTTATTAATGAGTATTTTGTAGTCGTTTTTTTAGTTGTGGGTAATTTAGTAGATAGCAATTTAGTATGCATGTGTTTGATTTTTGTTACGTTTTTATATAAACTGATGTTACCAGATTTCAATAAATTTTAATATATGTTTTCATCCAAACCACCGTCCTCATACCCCACAGTCTAACGATATCCGTCTTCGTTGCCATTCTAGTAGTATTACTTTAACTTTAGAAACAAAAACGTATGTAAATCATAACAATTATTATTATGATTATTATTATTATTATTATTATTATTATTATTATTATTATTATTATTATTATTATTATTATTATGCAACGTATGACCTTTTGGAAAGAAAAAAAACCATAGAAAATATATAAATTAATTAAGATATAGTTAAATGCAATATACTTTTTTTTCACCATTTAATCAATAATTTTACCAAAGAGTATTGTTATTTGTTGTGTATTATTTAATTTATTACTTTTTGTGATAAATTTAATTAAACTTTTGAAGAAGCATGCATGTATCAACTAATCCACTACATGTTGCTTTCAAGCATGGTGGCACAGAATTAAATCAAATTAGGCACTAAATATATCTATTCTGTATTTCAAAAGAAAAAAAAACTAGTGTAAAGTCTAACGTTTTGAATATATAATATCTTGTGGTATGAGTGCCAATATAATAATTCATATTTACCTTTTCATTAGTATGAAATTATAAGCTAATGTATTTACTCGTGTTACAGTGCTGAATTCATTTGGTTTTGAAATCTAGATGATTGAATATGATCATTTTCAAAACAAAGATGATCCAGTTTAGTAATTACTCACTTAGCTAGTTTAACCGCAAATTGTCTAATGCATGCATACAGAATAACGGAAAAGTATTTCGAATTGATGATCAGATATATGAAAGCATGATTGAGGATAAAAGTATCATTCCACTCAATAAGTTTACGAGGTTTTATCTGTAAGAGCACCTCAAACTAGGGGTACGGGCGGAAAGGAAGAGAGAGACAGACTGAAAGGAGGTGGTGAGGAGAGAGATGGGGGGGGGGGGGGGGGACGTGATGAGGAGAGGTGTATGAAAATCTGTCTCCACCAGCATGAATGAGGGGAAGCAAGAGCATGAGAGGGGAGGGGAAGCGAGGGCTACTCGTGTAGCTTCTGACGTGACTGAGAGTAGTTGTGTGTCTATCGTTTGATATGGTGATATGGAACATAGGTACATATGGTCTTGTAAGGTCTAAATGTAGTCTATTTATCAGTGACATAAATATTTAATAGCGTTAGTCAAGAGGGTGACTGCAAGGAATCAAATTGAGTGACTGATGCTTATCAAAGACATATTCGTGTGAAAAGCTAAAATCAATGCGCAAAGTGAAAGTTTGCGCATGCATGCTAAATGTGGAAGTTTGCGCACACCGCACAAAGTGAACAAGACACAAATGTGAGGTTTGCACACGTGAGAAGTCACGTGCAACGCTAAAGTTGAAAACACGAAAAGTGCATTGCGAATGTGTGAGATTAAATATATTATTAATGTAATATTTAATCTTGTAGCCTTTATAATCATTTATATTATATAGATCAAAATATATTAATAACCTATTAATAATTAGTTGGTAATTGTTGATGGACCATATTACCCTTATTAACTAATTAGGTTTCCTCTTGGGTGTATAAATAAGGAGCTTATTAGAGAGTTTAAAGGTTACACAAGTTAGACAATAATCTCACAACCCTCATAACATCACAATCGGCTCTCTCTCCCTAATCGAAACATCCCTTGTTTCGGTTCATCACCATCATAACCTTACACCCTAAGGAGGAACCAGATCATCTTGACAAGTATGTCGAACTCAATGGCTGCATCTCTGACTGGATTCTCTACTGGCCTGTCTGCTGTAACAGGTATGTTATTCATGTTTTCCATTATGTTTAAACAGAACTGATCAACATGTGGTATCAGAGCATATGTTGATAAATCAGTTCTGTTTTCGTATCCATTATTCTGGGATTAAAATCTGGAAAACAGAAAAGTTTTAAAGCCATATACATCACGGCTGGTTTCGAGTTCCAATGAACCGAAATCACTGTTTCGGAAAAGTATATTTGATTAAATTGACTCGATACCATAAAGGGCAAACTAATATCCGAAATCTGTTAACAAAAGTCTTAAAATTTAGATTTCGGAACCCAGAATTATGTTTTATTTTTTAGGGTTCATCACTTGTTCTAAGTAAAACTTGAAAATTCCTTAAGTTTTGGAATATAATTTGGATTAGTGGGTGTTTTACTGTTTTTTTATCTTAATTTTATCTATTAAATTTTTGAAAAACTGTTAAAAGGTAATCAGTTATTATTTTCGAAATATTTGATAAGTTTAGATCAGCAATATAACAGGAAACATTATCCCACAATCCCTAAAAGTTCGAGTTTTTCAGTTATTATCACAATAAACAGCTGTTAACAGTGGATTCGAGACCATCAGACTACGACTCGAGACCATCAGATCTCGACTCGAGACCACAAGGTCTCGACTCAAAATCATAAAGGTCCTCAAATCTTTACAACTCGAGACCAGAAGATTACGACTCGAGACCATCAGGTCTCGACTCGAGACTACAAGGTCTCGACTAGAGATCATAAGGGCTCAAAACTTCACAACTCGAGACAACAGTCTCGACTCGAGACCACTGAGTTTTCGACTAACGGCTTCAATCTTCACAACTCGAGACCGTGGTTGCGACTCGAGACCTCATAACTGACTCGAGATCTCATAAAATGTGATAGTCGAGACCATGGTTCCGACTCGAGACAACAGGTTGCGACTCGAGACCTCATAACTGACTCGAGATCTCATAACAGGTGGTTTGCTATTAAATACTTGGTTTTGTAAATACCTAATTGCTTAATTAATCAGAATCAGATAATGTTTTACAAAACCAAAATAGCTTAACTTGAATGAGCTTCTGATGTATAAATTCTGGCCAAAGCTGATTTAATACATCTATTTATTGTTCAAGTATTATAAAAGCTATGTTGAGTATGCATTACAAACGTGAAATGTCTTAATTCTGGACATAGCTGATTTAATTCATTTATGTTTAGCATGCTTGACAAGTGCATAACTAAAGTGATTGTCTCATTTCTGGCCAAAGCTGATTTGTCACGATTACTTTGCACACATACTTAAATGATTACACTTCTGGCCAAAGCTGATTTGTCTTCGTTTAAGTAGAATTTTTTAACTAAGTCTATTATTTTGATGTTAGTAATAGACAATATCACAGCTTCATAATTAAAATGGTCATTACTTATGCCTGCCTTAGTATAACATGCCCTTAGATCACGTTAAGATTTTCTTCTTAGTATCATAATTCACTCATCTTATTTCCACTATCAGCACCAAATCAGGGGATTGTGAACCAATACACCATGCCTGGTACACCTCAGCAGAATGGTGTCGCTGAACGAAGAAATCGTACCCTTATGAACATGGTGCGCAGTATGTTAGCCAACACTAATTTACCATTATTCCTCTGGACTGAAGCATTAAAAGCAGCTGTTCATATACTCAATAGAGTTCCTTCTAAGTCTGTCCCTAAAACTCCTTATGAACTTTGGACAGGAAGGAAACCGAGTCTTAAATATATGAAAGTATGGGGCTGCATTGCTGAAGCAAAACTCTATAATCCTTTCCTAAGGAAACTTGACCCTAAAACAGTTACCTGCTTCTTTATCGGGTATCCTGATCATTCGAAGGGTTATCGTTTCTATTGTCCTTCCCATGTCACCCGTATTGTTGAAACCAAGCGTGCTGCGTTCCTGGAGGATTTCAAGGTCAGTGGGAGCAGTACCAACCCTTACGAAGAATTGCAAGAAGTACAAGACGCGGGGGGGGGGGGGAGACTCGTCGCTTACCATTACTCCGTTTACTCCTCTTGTACCCCATGCAACTGCACCTGAAGCTACTGCACAAACTCCATCTCCACAATCAGAACCCATTATACCTCATAACGAAGGCACATCAAACGCTCAAAACCAAGACAACGCTGAACCTGATAATCAACTCAGGAGGTCATCTAGGCAAAGAAGGCCTACTAATTGGGATGATTATGTTACCTACCTGACTGAAATGGATGCTGGAAAGCTCAATGATCCTACCTCTTATAATGAAGCCATTAGCAGTGATCAGTCTTCTGAATGGAATAAAGCAATGATTGATGAGCTTGAATCCATGAAGAAAAATGACGTTTGGGATTTAGTCGAATTACCCAATGGTGCCAAACCTGTAGGTTGTAAATGGGTGTTCAAAACAAAACTGGATCCGAATGGGAACGTTGAACGCTACAAAGCGAGATTGGTTGCAAAGGGCTACACTCAGAAAGAGGGATTTGACTATCAAGAGACGTTTTCACCTGTCTCTCGTAAAGATTCATTAAGGATCGTTATGGCCCTAGTAGCACATTTTGATTTAGAGCTGCATCAGATGGACGTCAAAACTGCTTTCCTTAACGGAGACTTAGACGAATATGTTTACATGAAACAACCTGAAGGCTTTAAACCTGAAGGTCAGGAGCATCTAGTCTGTAAGTTGAAGAAATCCATTTATGGGTTAAAACAAGCATCATGTCAATGGTACCTCAAGTTTGATGAAGTCATGAAGAGGCAAGGTTTTTTATGAAGAATCAAGTGGATCAATGCACCTACCTCAAGATGAGTGGGAGTAACTTTACTATACTTGTTCTTTATGTAGACGATATTCTATTGGCAAGTAATAGTTTAGACATGTTGCATGAGTCGAAGCGGTTACTCTCGCATAACTTCGACATGAAGGATCTCGGAGATGCTTCTTACGTCATTGGCATCGAAATTTACCGAGATAGACACAAAGGGATCTTAGGATTGTCTCAAAAGACTTACATAGATCGTGTCCTTACACGTTACAACATGCAACAGTGCAAACCCTCCGTCGCTCCAGTAGTTCAGGGAGATGTTTTCGGTTCATTCCAGTGTCCGACAACAGAGGTTGAAAAGGAGCAGATGAGCCAGATACCTTACGCGTCAGTAGTCGGGAGCCTGATGTATGCTCAAGTCTGTACTCGCCCAGATATCGCTTATATTGCTGGAATGCTAGGTCGTTATCAGACTAATCCTGGCCTAGATCACTGGAAAGCAGCTAAGAAGTTCCTTAGATATCTGCAAGGGACGAAAGACTATAAACTGACTTATAGAAGAAGTGATCACTTAGAAGTGGTAGGTTATTCTGATTCTGACTTTGCTAAATGCAAAGATGACAAGAAATCCACTTCGGGCTACATCTTTATGTTAGCATGCGGACCTATCTCATGGAAGAGTCATAAACAACAGTTAACTACAACTTCCACAATGATGGCAGAATACATTGCTGTTTACAACGCAACCTGTCATGGAATGTTGCTTAGAAATCTGATCACTGGACTCAAAATCGTTAATTCCATTTCTAGACCATTGAAGCTTTACTGTGATAACTCAGCTGCCGTTAGTTTCTCGAACAGTAACAGTTCGACTGGAGCTGGTTTATATCTCGATACAAAATATTTGTTCGTACGTGAACGAGTTGAGGAAAATAATCTTTGTATTGAGTATATTAGTACTAAAGATATGCTTGCGGATCCGATGACTAAAGGTCTCCCACCTAAAGTTTTCGAAGAACATGTATCGAATATGGGACTTACTAAAGACCTTGTTTAAATGACATATTGTACTAGCTTATGTTTTAATTAATAAAATTTCCTCAGTTTGATTTTGTATGTCTCTAACATATGTTCTGCCGGTGTAATGACATATAGACAAATATAAATACAAATCAGACGCTAAAGGGCTTATGCGTATTTTGATCACAACTGTTAGGTTTTAAATTGAGGCTATAGTATGACTAATGGGGGTCCTGAGTCTAATGATGATTCAACGGCTGTATTTATCTGCTATAGTTCTTGGTTTAAAGCTAAAATGAGTGTTAACTCCTGGCCGGGCTTACCTAATACTCATGATAAATGATTACTCGGCTAAGTAGGAGAATGTGAGATTAAATATATTATTAATGTAATATTTAATCTTGTAGCCTTTATAATCATTTATATTATATAGATCAAAATATATTAATAACCTATTAATAATTAGTTGGTAATTGTTGATGGACCATATTACCCTTATTAACTAATTAGGTTTCCTCTTGGGTGTATAAATAAGGAGCTTATTAGAGAGTTTAAAGGTTACACAAGTTAGACAATAATCTTACAACCCTCATAACATCACAATCGGCTCTCTCTCCCTAATCGAAACATCCCTTGTTTCGGTTCATCACCATCATAACCTTACACCCTAAGGAGGAACCAGATCATCTTGACAAGTATGTCGAACTCAATGGCTGCATCTCTGACTGGATTCTCTACTGGCCTGTCTGCTGTAACAGGTATGTTATTCATGTTTTCCATTATGTTTAAACAGAACTGATCAACAAAATGATCATAACAAGTTGACTTAGTTTAGGTGCATATTTGTAATATTCCATATCTTGTGTTAAGGACTATATAAAGGAGTCAAAGACTTGCATTGTAACTAGATTTGGAGGTTATTGTTAATCATTGTAACTCTAGGGTTTGATGATACAAGATTGGGATTAATATTTAGATATATGTGTTCTTGTTTGATTCTACAACAAATCGATAGTTTCCGCATATTGGTTTGTAACTCTTAATAGATTTGTTGTATGATTTCAATCTTACATGTCTATTGACATTTGAGCAAAAAAGCCATCCCCATAGTTATGTTTTTCAACTAATAAAAATCCTAAAACTCATAATAGCTAGATGTATTTATGATTTGATTGATATAGTAATCAAACTAACTATCACCAAAAAGTGTTTATCACCTCAAATAATTGAGAGTGATAAAATAAGACAAAGAAACATAAAAATGGACCGAGCACAAATAAATAAGACAAGAGAAAAAAAATTGTTTACTAACCAAAATTGAAAATAGTCAATTATTAACAAAAGAAATGAAAAGCTTAATTTGAGTGGGAAGATAAGGAAAAATAATAATATAAGAATATGGACTACATAAGACATGCACAAATGTTTCAATTATTGAGCCATCATTAAGCCAAAAAGTTAACTTTACTAGAAGATTATTAAATAGTAATATAAACAAATACATAAATAACCTTTTCTTTTGTTTAAAAGCAAAAGCATTATTAGTTATTTGTCATGGTTTTGATTATCATTTACATACATAGTGTCACGTTTAATATTGAAACAGTTTTAAGCTAAAAATTATAAGAATAATATAAGCATTTGTGCACTTTGATTTAGTTTTAATGCATGAATATTAAAGTCCATTTAAAAATATCGTGACTTAGATTAAAATGAGTTATATTAACTCAAATATTTCCTCTATTTTTTCTTTTGAAATTTAAGCTGAAGTTACATATTCAATTATATTTGAACTGTTACAAACTGATTGGAGGAAATAGTATTTTGTTGACAAGGTTATTTATGTTAATATATTAGCATTAAAATATTAGTATTTAACTGTAATCAGACAAGAATCCATTGAATAGTATCTAATCAAATCTTATAATCTAATAAATTAAAAGATATTAAGATTTACTTTATTAGGTCATGACCAAGACTTTAGAAATGGTGGGCTAGTGTTTCTAACAATGACCATTTTGTCAAAATGAAAACATTCATGTAAAAATAACTCATTACTGATTTATATTCTTGTCGACATACGAATCAAATATTTTCATTTAATTGTTATCAAAATCAAGAAAATCAAATTAAAACATAATATAGTTACAATTTACAACAAGAAAAAAGATG
Organism: Helianthus tuberosus; assembly: GCA_030545235.1. Taxonomy (NCBI): domain Eukaryota; kingdom Viridiplantae; phylum Streptophyta; class Magnoliopsida; order Asterales; family Asteraceae; genus Helianthus; species Helianthus tuberosus. The sequence continues at coordinate 1,992,797 of JARYGA010001261.1, read as the reverse complement.
GATGTGACACCAATTTTAGTTTGCTAATTGCTACAACCACTAAAAAAGTTACATAAACTGTTTTTTTCTGGTCAAAGCAGGTCGACTCCTTACATATAAGTTTCTTAGAAGTGTTACATTCTTTATCTCTTTATCAAGCCTCGTTTGGTTAGCAAAATTCGGAGTTGAAAAAATTATTATAACTTTCTTCCAACGTCATGTTTGATTGGTTAAAAATAAGAATTAGAATTGTAATTAACTCTTTTCAGTTCCATAAAAGTAAGACATTAAACAACTCTTCAATATCTCAATGAATGTTTAAATTTCAAAGGAATCCATTTAAACTAACTAATATACCCTCAAAATCCTTCATATCTCTAGATATGGTAGATTCAAAGGGTATGACAAGTCCTATTGACAACCCCTAGATATGAAAGATTCAAAGATCAACTGGGCTAGTAAGTGTAAACGATGACGAAGGTGGACTACACCCTAAACTATTGGCGTCTGCATCGTTACCAAAATCGTTGATGATGCTCTATATATCGCAGACTTCAAGGGTATGGCAAAATTCTCTTCACCCTCACACCACTGGGTCTTGGCTCAGTGGCCACCGACACCCATTTAGTGTCTCTTGAGGCCTCCCATTGCTTGGTGGTCTTGGGTTCGAATCCTGGGTACTCCAGGCTCTTCAATCCAATCAAGTTGGCAAGGGTATTTACCGCCAGGGATCGTTATTGGGTCGTGAACTAGGAAGGGAGATCCCTTCGGCGGCTAAGGATACCGTGCACCTATCCTTTTTTTTAGTACCGTATGAGGCCAATCTCATCTTTAGGACCTCTAGAATATGGCAATTTTGAAGGTTGCGATAATTGGAGAGAGGTTTATTAAGTGCAACTATGTCATTTAATCGTTTTACATTCCACTTTCTTTAGTAAGTACACATGTCAAACGTATCATAAAAAAATAAAGAAAATAGTATTTGGCTTTTGTAGTCTCTTTAATTAATGTTTTACAATTTGGGTACACATCAAGGTTAAAGTAGCAGCATCATGATCCTAGCTCCAAACTATGAACAAGATACAAGTCACTGAAGCAACATCATTGTAATTTTATGGCCAGAATTTGAATCAAATTCAGGGTTTTATATTTCACATGATCCTCTAACAATGTCTTCGTGAACCAAAATCTTGAATCTAAACTCCAATCTTCTGATTTGTTTGTATCAAGTCAAACTATAGAATTCCAGACGACCATTTACAAATGGAACTTGAATCCTTCGTCGTAAGAGACATAATACTATAAAATCATGCTTTATAGTTTATAAATTTATACTTAGGTTGTACGTAGTAGTGTGGCGCCCATGGCCACATCAGCCATGGGGCAATAAATACCGCCACGCTTTAACAAGGCGTTATAGGCGGAAGCGCTAGGCAGGTAACGGGTGTGAGAAAAGGGCGAAGATATGTGGGCCATATTTTACCCAATCAGAAACAAACACATAAACTTTATTATCTTTTATCAATTTTTCGTTATTTAACTTGGTTAGTAAAACCTAATGGGCTAATCCTTGTTAAAGCCTAAAAGAAGTTTATTGGGTCAAAGCCCAAATCGGAAGAGTTGTTGTTACAGAAGGCCACACCAACTTTGTGGTGATAAGTATTAATTATGTTTTGAATTTCAAATTTTCTTTTTCAGTTTGTTTAGGATTCGTATTAAGGGTAAAGATCAAATAGGAAGTAAATTTTCGCTAGGAAGGATAGGAAGCCATAGGATTATGACATGTGGCAAATTTTAAAATAAAGAGAAAGGGTATTTTAGTCAATCCAACTCCTTCTTCTTCCTTTTTCAAAACCCAGTAAATTCAAAAACCCACCATTTTCAAAACCCACCATCTTCAACCATTTCTTCACTTTCTATCTCAATAATCACTACATTATAGTGCGATTTTCATCACCAATCAATGATTCAAACACCCGATCAACGTGTTCTTCAGCTTTTTTGAAGAAAACACAGTTTAAATTCATACAAAATCTCGTTTTTTTCCGGTGATTTTGAAGATAATTACTCGATTCGTTCGATTCGAGAGCTGATAAGTGTTTCAATCATTCAAAATTCGTCAATTGTTGAAGAAATCACTTCGATCCAGGTAACAAATTCTTTAATTTTATTTTTACGAATTGGGTTTTTGATTTAGTCATTGCGTTTTAGAAATAAGAGAGTTTTATGTGTTTTCTAGCTATTGTGTTTTAGAAAAAACACATTTTTAAGTGTTTTTAGTTATTGCGTTTTAGGTAAAACACATTTTTGAAGTGTTTTTAGTCATTGCGTTTTAGGTAGAACATATTTTTAGGTGTTTTCAGTCCATTGCGTTTTAGAATGAGTAATTTTTAAGTGTTTTCTGGCCATTGCGTTTTACAAATAAAACATTTCTTTGTATTTTTTGTGCATTGCGTTTTAGGTAAAACACATTTTTATGTGTTTTTGGTGCATTGCGTTTTAGGTAAAACACATTTTTATGGGTTTTTAGTCAATTGCGTTTTATAAAGTACATTTTCTTTTGAGTTTTTAGGCTATTGCGTTTTAGAAATAAAACATTTCTTTGTGTTTTCTGGCCATTGGGTTTTACAAATAAGTCATTTCTTTGTGTTTTTGAAGCATTGCGTTTTAGAAAAATGTCATTTTTTAGAGTTTTTTTTTTTCATTGCGTTTTACAATACTGGGGGTTTATCTATTGCGTTTTTCGCAACTGGGTTTAAATTTTTTTTTTTCAAAATATAGCAATAGTATACTCGTTTTAAAGATAAAAAAACGCTCGTTTTTTTGTGCAATTTTTATAAAAAAATAATGTCGTATGAAAGAGTTATTAACGTTTAAAAAATGGGGGGGAATTGGAGGAGAGAGAAACTATTGGCTTACTTGACTAGAATACCCCTGAAAAAAGTCAAGCGCCTCTTTTCTTACTTTCAATTTCCCTGATTTAATCTTAGCCCTTGATTTACTTAATGGATGGTCAAGATCACTTCCTAGCCTTCCTAGCCAAATTAACTTCCTATTATATCTCCACCCTTCGTATTAATGTAAACTTGCAAATCAAGTCTATATAGATTAATGAAGTAGCATCTTTTTTACCATTTTTATTTATTTTTCACTTTATATTTGATCATAACCTTAGGATTAATTTGATGTAATTTAAAAATAGGCTTACCGTAACATTTGTTGTTAAAAAAACATAACATGTAATATGCAAACTACATGTGATAAATATGCCATTTAAGAAGTAGCTACATGTGATAAATATGCCATTTAAGAAGTAGCCTATTTTTTTCGAACAACTAACTTTTAAAAACACGGCTACTAGTAAGGCGCTAGAGCCAATGATCTCTAGATCAAGTGGTGGAGGGCTTGCATTTCTCTTGAGAGATGCAGGTTCGACTCCCACTTGGTGCAGAGTGAGGCACTGGTGGGCAATGATAGGAGACCCAGGGAAACCTGGGTTGGATCCTTGAGCCAAACGGGTTTTACCGGTAATTTCACCGTCGTGCCTACGGGCGGGTGGATTATCGGGTTTTCCCCGGAATTGGTGGTGGACTCGGGTTACTCTCGGAGTACTCCGTTTGTCCAGTGGGTGCCCCGAGAGTGCTCGGGATTGAATTTGTTGGCCGTTCAAAAAAAAAACTAGTAAGGCGCTAGAACCCGACCAACAACAAACCATTAAAACCGTTACAAATCAAATTTACACCAATCATTCCAAACAAGATTTCTAAACGACGACATATTTTTAATCCAAAGAAAGCCTAACGAAATAAGTTCGTCCGTGAGCTTTGTCATACATACCGTCTTGTTTGAGAAAATAGCCTCATTCCTCGTTCCCCAAATACACCAGACTGCTGTGAAGAGAATAGCTTGCAGGCCCTTCTTTTTCCTATCCATGGATATATTGTGGTGAACTTCGATCAAATTTGTCACCTATGTTATTATTGTAGTCAAGCTTGTATTGGCTGACCCGTAGGTTTCTCTTCGTTATCACATTATATGCTTATCAACTGATTTAGTCTAAAACTTTTTATGTAATTTTTTTGGTTAAGGTCCTTGAGCTTTTTTTGGTTCAAACATAAATCTCGTTTTCGGTCGATTGAGTGGAGTAACTGGTGTAAATTTATAATTATGTAATTTTTGTTGTTTGTTTTTGCCGGCCCGGTTTTCGGGTTTGGTGGTTTTAATGAAGTTCAATTTTCAAAAAAAAAAAGTCTAAAACTTATTATTTTATTTAACTATATGCTTCCAATGCAAGCAACATGCATTTTCTAAGGTTTGACAAAATTACTTTTAAAAGGTTTTTTACTTGCCACAAGACTATGTGTTATCACTGCGTAAGAATATTTATTTGTGTTTGTTAAACCTACGTGTTTAAAAGCACCCTAATTAAAACTTATTATTTTATGTCATATCGAATTATTATTTAATTTACTTATCAATTGATTTAGTCTAAAACTTATTATTTTATTTAACTATTTCTTATAATGTGTAAAAAAAGTTAAATACCCACGAAATCGAAAAAAAAATTGATGAGATGAAAGTTAAACTATCGAATGTGAAATTGTTAGTGGTTTGTCCTTGTTTAAACCAATTAGTAATTATCTTGTTAATATTTGAGAGCGAGCATGGAGATAATAACTAAAGAAAGGCCCCCTTTTGTTAAACATTTAATTAATATACACTAACGAATGTAAAATACTATATTATAACACTCTAGACGAAAAAACTATTAGTTCCACCACTATATTTAGGGCCCTGTTTTTTTATACTTGCACAAGGCCCCGAGGCCCATAAATTCTCATGGACGGCCCTACCCCTTATATTCTAGCACAAATGGGTCAAAATTGGATTTTAGGTTAGGATTTAGTTAGTATTTTTAGTTGTTATTGTGTATTTGAATGTATGAATGTACGACAAAAAAATGGGATACTCCTGAAATTTTCTTCTATGTCCACCACCGGTATTAGCAAGATGAAAAAAATGAAAGATGAAACAGAGTGTTACGATGAATGGTAGAGAAAGTATGTGTAGAGAATAACAAGAGAAAGTAATGTGTGGTTATGTTGGTCGGATGGATTTTGAAAAACTTTGAAATCAATTCAACAAATCAGTGGGTTTATAAAGTGGTATTATATTCACTTTAATACATTTTTATATGAAAAATCAATTATAAGGGTTATTCACCAAACTAAAGTTTGTAATATTTAAATAACTAATTTTACAAATTCTGAAATTAATATTTAGTTTACATATTAAACATAGTACTAACTTGATATTTTTTATTCAACCTAGCCCCTCTCGTTACACCCATTTTAGACATTTCTGGGTGAGAACAAAATGTGCCTATGTGTCAGCCACGTGACAATATTTTTTTCTCAACCAAGCCCCATAACACATAACCTAATAGACATTTTTTTCTCAACCAAGCCCCATAACACATAACCTAATAGACAGATGAGATCCTCCAATGTTTTTTTTTTACTTTTTAACCCCCCCCCCCCCCCCCCCCCCCCCAAATGATCATAGTTTAAGAAGCCGAATAAAACAAATGTTTAAGAAAAGCAACATCTCAATATGTACTCAGATGAGTTGTCGATGATGATGGCAAAGGAACTAAGATGCTTTTCTCTACAAGTACCCACACCGAGGAAGACTTAACACAATTAATTCTGGTCTTCCAAATCTAAGTAGAATTTGTGTATGATAACTTAGAAGTAAACTTTATCCGTAAAATACTTTATCACTTTAGGATTTCTATATCATGAAAAAAAACATTCTAAAATAATGTAACAACTTTCTAACAGTTAAGAGATAGTTGCATGTGTGTTCTAGTAAGTTAAATAAACAACCAAGGTCCTTAATAAGGCGTTTGGCCTTGAGTAGGGAGGGATAGGTAAGATGCCACAAAAAATAGTATTCAGATGCACGTCATGACCTGCTTAATAATACATTTCATCTTTTGAAACATTTTATGTGCATCATTAAGGGTTGGCGTTGTCTTACCCAAACCTAGGGCTTAGAGCCCCCAAAAAGTAGGGACCATCATATTAGAAAAAAAAAACTATATGTATGTATTTCTTGGGTTGAACTAGCGGTCGTTACAATGAAATATGGTGAAATTGAAGAGCGAGGCTAAGGAGAAATTGAAGCGTAATAGATGCTGAAATGCAGATCGTTCAAACTCATCAAGAATTGCGATCGGTTTTTAGAAAAGGGAAATCGCCCGATGGAATATCTCGATTTGTTTCTAAATTTCACTCAGGAGGTGTTAGGCTCTGTTGCAGATGTGGAAATTTCAACTACGATACTCCAATATAAAGTTGAAAAGGTTTATGAGGTTTCCATTATTAATTGTCGATTTACCTTAGTAATTGTTTTGGTCAAAAATCAGACTAGGATAATGCAACCAAATCTTATTTTATGAGGTATGATGCTTGACTTGAATAGCAAACATATGAACAAATTTCGAATGAAATGAACAAGTAACACAATGATTTATACGAGGAAAAAGCCCTTGATCAAGATATGACCTCCGGCACAAAAAAACCTCGGGTGATGAAAACTACCGATCATCAACTATATTAAATAAGTAAATGTTACAAATCGGGATGATAACAAGCTTGTTACAAGGATCACTAGTGTGTAATATGTGTGTAATCGCCAATAAGTTGCAGAGAGCTTTCGAGAATGTGTGTTAGCTAATTGTTCTAATTATCAAACTTGTTATCCCCTTTAAAAATAGAAATAAACTATGTAACAAACATTCCGCAAATTGTGCTAGCCTCCCATGACTTCCATAACGGTCACTCAAGCTATACACGTGCAGAATATGGGAGCATATTCCCCTGGAATCTCGGCAAGACTAAGTCCCACTCGTTCATTCCTGCAAAACAAGTTCAAATATAGTGGAAACAACTGTTAGTGTTAGGATAACATTGAGGATCCTGGATCCTTAAACCTGCAACGTCTTCAGAGGATCCTTAATTCAAACAGAACTAAGGATCAGTGATCCTGGCTGCACTTGAAGATCCGTGATCCTTAGGTTTAGAAAATCCATCCTAATTCAAACAGAACTTGAGATACCTTGACTTTGAAAGCTCTAGGATTTTGTCCTGTAGGGATCTCTCCATGTTAAATATATCTCATGACTGGAAGGATCCATGATCTTGAATGAGATTGTGTATCATCACTAGGGATGATTGCAGAATCCTCTCCGATCTCCATAGCTACATGATCATCAATAGCAGGAGTTAGGATATGAATAATGGGAATTTTAATATCCTCTGGAATCTTCAAGGATGATCCAAGGTTGGCCAATGCATCAGCTTCTGCATTTTCTTCTCTGAGTACATGTGTCAAACTAAAGGAAACAAAAGAGAGTGTCAATTCTTTGACTATCTCTAAATATTTAATTAGTTTTTCACCTTTAACAACATAGGATCCATTAAAGTAATTGGTAATTAATAATGAATCTACATGTACCTCAAGATACATGATCCTCATATGCTTGGCAATTTGCAAAGCAGCTATCAAGGCTTCATATTCAGCCTCATTATTAGTAGTCTGAAACTCACAAGCTATTGAGTGGGGTATTATGTCCCCATGTGACGATTTTAGTAGTATTCCAAGTCCAGTTCCTTTGATGTTAGAGGCTCCATCAGTGAAGAGTATCCAAGGATCCTTAGTCTCTTCCAGCTGCTGAACTTCTAACTCAGCTTCCCTTTGTAGATCACGACTGAAATCTGCCACAAAGTCAGCTAAGGCTTGAGATTTAATGGCAGTTCTTGGCTCATATCTTATATCATAGTGTAAGGACCTTCAAAAATGTCCCAATACGACCCGAAAGTAGAAACCCGGACCCCTGAAACCCTAATCCATATCAAAAACCAAGAAAACTGGTCTTCAGGCGGGCCGCGTAAAGGATGACCAGACCCTTACGCGGGCCGCGTCAACCTTAAGTTGACCGGATAAGCGTTCTCGGTCCACGTGTCACACACGTGGCATGCCTACCAGTGACACAGATGCCCTAATCTACGAATAGACCTCCACGCGGGCCGCGTAAAGATTAAAGGGGGGGTTTACGCGGGCTGCGTGAGCCCCAAATTTCACCTATAAATTGCCTGGACATCGAGCTTTCATTCTGTGTCGAAAACTTTTCATAAAAACGAAGTCTCACTGCTCAATTTCGAATTTTAAGATAGCAAGGCGCTGCCACGATACAGGGTATTAACTCAATCGTTGCTACGATTCAATGTCCGATCGATTGAAAACTATCCAATGGATGTTTAAGTGCTGCCCACATTAGGGCCATACTTTGTCATTAGTCGTGAATTCGACGGATGTTTAAGTATTGCACTTTGTCATTCGTTGTGAGGGTTTTAATCTCGTGAGTTATCGTAAATGTTGTATTAGTTACTGACCTAGTTCGTGTGCATTGTTATTTAAATTAGGTTACAAGGCAAATCAGTAGGCTAAACTCTGCCCGTATAAATCTGCAATGTGAGTCATTCTCTTTTTATCAATAATATTTTACAATACACCAAGTTATTTTCAAAAGTTATAATTACAGGGATTAAGTCATGGTTATCTTAAATCACTGGCTAGTGGGGTATTGTGCACATTACTAATTTCTCACAGTTAGGCTAATAAATCCTAACAGTTATAATCATCACTACCTGGGGAGAGACCCAATAGTGGTATGACCATCGTCACCAGGTGACACGGCGCCAGATAAAAATAAGATAAAAGCCATTGTAATCGCTCTTATGCTGTAATTTATAACTATGCGTCGTTTTATCAAAATGAATGATTCACCAGTATTTCCCCGCTGATAAAATATTTTTAAAATATGTTTCAGGCGACCTGCTGTAAATCAAGGAAAATGTGCTACAGAGCACTAACAAGCTTGAAGAGGTGGCTCAGTTAAAATAAATAAACATGTTTTATAAATCAGGGAATTTCCTAGTGAAATTCCTCTATTGTAACTTACGGGGTTTATCCCGAATTATGAAATAAAATAATCGGGCATTTTCAAGTTTAAAAGATCCTGTTAAATCTTCCGCTATTACATCAATTAATAAATACCACGGGTTCCTGTCCCGCGGCTCCTGACCGGGCCAAACCGGGGCTGGGGCCGTGACAGGAAAAGGTGGTATCAGAGCAACTGATTTAAGCCAATTAAGTATTTAGAAATACTTAATTTTACTGATTGCCATCTTGTGATTACGTGTTTTATTAACTGACTACTTGTTAGTTACAGTATGGGTAAGCAAAGACTTTCGGACATCTATCGTCAATTAGATAGTTCACCAAAAGATAAGGGAACTTCATCTCAATCAAATTCCTTGAAATACTCATCAGATACTGAGGAGGGAATATTTGTCCGTAAGGCACAGTTTGAGAAACCACTTACCCCTAATAAAAGAAGTTGGATTATTAGAAAAAGTCAAAAGAAAATAAAGAAGTCACAATCAAAATGAGTGATGAGTAATAAGGAAATTCAGGATATAGGCAATAACCCACCGTGGGAAGATGAATTAGATGAAAAATGGGCAGATCTCTATATGTTAGCTACTACAGCAGTAAATGATAACCTCTAGTTGAATCGCCAAACTAGTACCAGCACCCATATCATCTATAAGCCAGAAACTTTTTAAATAATTAACTTAGTAAAAAAAGATAGACTAAAATAAATTATCCCCTAGTGTATTTTAAATTTCAAATGTATTTTGTAATAAATATATATAAATCACAATATTTTGTTTTAATCAATCTATTTGTATAAATATTCAATTTCTTTCTGTGATTATTCAATTTACAAAATTTTAACCTAGAATTTTGTATGTTTCTTCATATCTGCTAAACAGCATGAATGAATTATCTGAACCTCTTCAGAATATCAATCTCTATTCTGTTAATGTGGAAGTTTCCAAAGACTTTACTGGTTATTGTGCCGATGTTGAGGAACCTGTGGAATTTCAAGCTCAACCTCCGGAGAAACCCAAGCCAAAGAAGAGAAGAAGAATTATGGGTTGGAGGCGTGTGCGCAGAAGGAAACCAGTACCTAGGAAAGTCGCCAAGACGGAGGACCCAATGAATAAAGGGAAAGGAATAGAAATTGGAGAAAGCTCCAAGCAAGCCGAGGATATGCTATTGCAAGAAGAACTAGATTACATACTAGCAAGTTATGATGTCCTCAAGCCTGTTAATGAAACCCTTTTCACTTATCCTGCCGAAACCCAGCTTCCAATAAACTTAGAACCAGCCATTCCAGATCCTCTTGTCAATGCCCGACCTCTAGGAGAAATGGAAGAATGGTAGACCAACGACTAGCAGTTTCAGAACCTCCTCAGTAACCCTTATACCTTTATCCCTCAGTTTGACCCCGAGCCTGCACCAAACCCACCGATGAGCAATGAGAACCTGGCTGAACTCCGCCATTTTGGCGAGGAGCTGATGGATGCAGGGAATCGAATCCGAGAAGTGGGAGAACAGATCTCCTGGAAGTACGACGAGAGGGAACGTCGTTACTGAAAAATGCCAGCTGAAGGGATAGCATGTGGTGGTGGAAGCATATGTTTAATAATAATACAATAATCAAAATATAATCGTATGAAATAACTTGAAAATAAAACTTTTGTAAGATAACAGTGTGTACGGACGCATATTATTAATATATAAAATGGAAGTCGAGAAATCGACAATTTTGGCTATATTTGTTTACGTGATTATGTAATTATTTTATTATGTTTGGTTATTAATTATTTTATACTGATTACTGATATAAATTAATTACCAGATGGCACATGCTGGTAATGAACCCGATAATGAAGTTAATCAATCTGAGCATAACAATGAAGATCAATTTCTGAATAGGCAAGATATCGAGAATATCGTTGCTCAAGGAATAGCCAATGCTATTCCAGCAATACTTGCTGCTGCCCGAAATCCAGTTGAACCTCAACAAATTATTCCTAGCAAACGCACACACGGTGACAATTTCAGTAATAGTGTAAACGGAGGCGGCAACAACAACAATAACGATAATATACTACAAGCCCCAAGTCTAAAAAGAATGAAAGCTGCAACGCCTGGTTGCACTTACAAGGAATTTCTTGCCTGTAAACCAGCTGAATTTGCAGGCAATGAAGGGGCGACTGCGGCACTGCAATGGTTGGAGAAAACCAAAGTAGTAATTATGATCAGTAAATGTGTCGAGGAAGACAAGGTTATGTATACGCCGCATCTTTTTAAAGAAGGGGCGCTAGAATGGTGGAATACGGTACTTCAAGCTAAAGGAAGAAATATGGCCTATGCCATGAGTTGGGAAGAATTTAAGCAGCTAGTGGAAAGAAAATTTTGTCCCGAATATGAAAAGGAACAAATGGCAAATAAATTTCTAAACCACCGGATGGTGGATGTAGACTGTCGAGGGTATACTTCGACATTCTTTGAGTATGCGAGAGTGGTACCAACCCTGGCTTCGCCAGAGCCGGTGCTTATTTCCCGCTATATTTGGGGGTTGATTGGCGAAATCCGTGATATCGTTAAAGCTGCGAGACCTCACACTATTGACGATGCTGTGGAATTAGCTAACACCCTAACTGACGGACTAGTGCGTACGCGAGAAGAAAACCGGAAAAAAAAAGTAGCCCAGAAGATTACCCAAGGATTCCGTATGGGTAACCGTAGTAATTTCAAGAAAAAGGGAACCGGACAATCTTCCACTGCTCCATTTTGCAATGCCTGTAAAAGAAAGCATTTTGGAAGATGCAAAGGGTATTGCAATTTCTGCAAAATTCTGGGGCATCAAGAAGAAGATTGCAGGAAGAAGAAAGCCACAATCTGCTACAACTGCGGAGAAGCTGGACATTTCAGGCCAGACTGTCCAAAATTAGTCAAGCCAGCTGATAACAAAGCCAAACCTACAGAAGGAACTACCAAGAGGAACGTAAGAGCCTTCCAGTTAACTACTCAGGAAGCAGAACTAATCCCTGGCGTGATAGCTGGTACGTTCCTAGTTCACGACGTTTATGCAAAAGTATTATTTGACTCTGGTGCAAACCAAAGTTTTATAAATACTTCATTCTGCCAAGCTCTTAACTTACCCTTAACCAACCTTAGGCAGATTTTTACAGTCGAAACGGAAGATGGGAGTTCGGTTAAAATAAATAAGGTTTTGCAAGAAGGAAAGATAGCACTATCAGGTCATAAGTTTTCTGCAAACCTATTACCTATGGATTTAGCAGGGTTCGATGTTGTATTAGGAATGGATTGGTTAGTAGCCAACCATGCTCGAATTCTCTGTGATAAGAATTCCATAGAAATTCATACACCCACAGGAGAATTAGTAGTGATTACAGGAGATAAGCCACGAAAGCCACTGAAATTCATTTCAGTAATGAAGTTGGCCAGTTATTCAAGAAAACAAGAGATGGTGTATATGATTTCAGTAATCATTAACACGAAAGGTAAGGAACTTAAAGAAATTCCGGTAGTATCAAAATACCCGGATGTATTTCCGGAAGAACTACCTAGATTACCACCCAATAGGGAAGTCGAATTTAGAATTCATTTAATTCCTGGAACTACACCGATAGCAAGGGCACCTTATCGGTTAACACCCACCGAAATGCTAGAATTGAAAAGCAATTAGATGAATTATTAAGTAAATGATTCATATGTAACACCTCGAAAATTCACGCCCTATAATGTATTGACACGTGTCATATGCTTGAAACGCGTGAAAGGATGTTCGGAAAGGATTAAAGTTGACGATCATGGAAAGTATGTGTAAATACGAGTTCGGAAGGTCAACAGTGAATAATTTTATTATACATTAACCCTACATGATGCTCATGCCTTCAAACGAATAATTCATGGATCATACGAAGCTGAAAGTGAGAGATTTCAAACTACAGGGGTTAAATGTGTCAACATGTTTAAAGATATACCTCTGAGTGACCTTTTGACAAACCCGAAGCTTTGTAATGGTTAATTATGCTCACTAGAATATACGATTAAAATTTCGTACAGTTTCGTCCACGTATGAGAAAGTTACGATCAAATTCGTGTGCGAGGGGTTAAAGCGTCAACGATGAAAGTTAGGCCTTTTCGGGTAACAATAAAGTTACCCGGGGACTTAACGAAGTGAGTATATATCTTGAAGCCCTTATAGATCAAGAATGAGGGTTTATACTGCAATAAACAAGTGTCTGTACGAAGTTTGAAGAGCCAAGGACCTAAACTGCAATAAACAAAAGTATGTTGGATGATCATAGGGGCTCGCGTAGCGCGAGCTTATAAGCTCAGGCAGTCGCGCTACGCGACTGCCATGTCTGGACAGAATGTTATTTTTCTTGATTCTTTGTCTGCAATTGCACTTGTAACCCACTTTGATCGAACTTGCCTCTTCATTTGGCCCCTAAAACACCCTCTAGAACAACTAGGACACTTGTTGATTAGTTGTGGTTGGATGGTAGACTTAGATGTCAAAGATTTGTGGTGTTTAAACCACTATAAAAGGGCCTTAGTAGCAACCATTGTTCTTCACACCTTCATTCTCAAATCTGATCATTCAAGGGGCTTCCAAGCAGATCAAAGGCCTTCCTAATCATCATTTATCACTTGTAAGTATGCTAGACCCTTCTTAATTAAGTCTTGCTTTATATTTAGCTTAAAAGTCAACATATCGTAATTAGCGATTGACTTCGTGATTAATTAACGATAGCTCAGTAATATCCCGAATTAAAAGTACCGTTAGATAGGTAATTATATGGGTATTAAACCCTTATAAGGGCACGTACTGATTCCAGACCTAAATAGGTCGTTTGCCGAGTCAAACGCTGACCGAAAAAGTCAACAGTTTTGTAAATTACGATTTAATACACGATTAGCAATCCGAGAGGCGTGTAACCTGTTTTAACCTTAATATAACTTGGTAATAAGTATAAAAACTTGTTCTTACTTGTCCGACTCGACAAATTTCCGTTTAAACCCGGTTCGGAACCGAAAGACGCAAAACTTTGACTTTTGCTTTGACTTCGGTTCTGACCCGTTTTAGTTTGATTTGGAATTGCCTTAGTGCTTCATTAGGGTTGGGTTACATGATGGTATAAGCCTCTGTACTTGTTTCGTTGATTATCCGATTCGTTCGCGCGGTTCCGTTAAATGCTTAAAATGGACCGTAATGCCCTTATAACCTTACAACGAGAATTTTGAAAATGTGGAAGTACAATAATCTTAGTTACTGATTATTAAACATGTGCGTAAATTTTCACGTCAATCGGAAGTCTAGATTAAGAGATATGCTAATAAGCTTTTTATTAATTAAACGGCGCGATTAGCGCATAGCCTATCTAAACCCGATTTTCGGTACCAAAACTTTTACCCACTAATGTAATATAATATTTTAGAATTTTTGAAGATTTTTAATTATTTTAAACGGATCATAACCAAAGGTTATAGCCTCGATTCGGTTAATACCGATTGTACCCTTTTCGTCATAAAACGAGTTTTTCATAACATTTGGGCACCGAACCTTTGGCTACTGATCACATATGTTAAATGAAGTATTTTGAACTTTAAAACCTGATTAGAAACTCAGGATTCCCATTTAAACCTGAAAGTCGCTTTAAACCGACATTTACGCGTGTTAAGCGCGTAGTATGCGTTAAAACTATTTTTAAACACCTAAGACTAAATACCTACTGATGTAACTTATTAAAATAAGTTATTTTACTGATTTGATCAGACCCGAATCACAGAAGTCAAATAAATCCCTTTTATAATCTTTAAAAATGACCAAAATACCCCTACGGGGCTTAACTAGTGTTTTAACTCGTTTTGGGCATTATGGAAGGTATCATTATGATATCACAACATATTTTAAGCATATTAACTTTGGAAACCTGTTCGCGACCTATTCGGTTACCCGTTACGCGTTATTCGCGTTCGGATCGGTTTATATAACTAGTTTATATAAGTTAGCCGAAACGGGTCAAACCTTATCGGTTTTATCTCAAAATTCAGAGTGTGTATGAAATACCCATATTAGACAAGTCTTCAAACTTGTCGGGTCTAAAACACGTTCTATTCCGGTCTTCGCTTAATCATGCGTTTGAACCGTTTATTTCCTTAAGACTAACCGGTCTAAGCTTAGGCTTACTTAAAGACCCGTTAGCATCCTAATTAATTATTTATACAATCATTCCAGACTAGAGCCTTCGGTAAATGGTACCTACGCTTACTTAAAGTGAATACGGCTGAGTTATTAAATTCTTACTATTTAAGACAGGAGCTAGCTCAGGTAAATACTCTTGACTTATTTTCCCTATACGGACTTGGAATACGGTATAATGATACCGCTTGGTCGGGTATTGAATGTTTAATCGGATTGCGATTAAATTATTGAGGTAACCCGGTTTAATCTGTATTGTTTGAAATAAAGACCTTTAGGGGTTAATGACCATGTCCCGGATATCCCTGACATCATTGTATTATAAAATGGCCACGCCTTAAGCACGCGGTGTACGCATACACTGAAAGTTGCTTAAAGGGAAACGGTATCTCACTCTCTTGTGGGCTTATACTTGTGGCGTGTCTGTTAATCTTGACTCGGTTTCTACATCGGGCCCTGAACGTATAACGAACATGTAAATCTGTATACAAGGTTATAACTATAATTGTTCCAAGTTAAAAAGGTTAATTATGCCTCTGTGCATTTTAATCAAATTATGATAGATATTTTGTGCCACGTGCATTCAAATCAATTTTCTTAAACTCTTTTCAAATGAGTCGGTTGAGTGTATTTACCAGTGAAAACTGACGTATTTTCCAAAAGGGTTAAGTGACAGGTACTGAACGTAATTGGCTGGAAGCTCAGGGCGCTAATAAGGAATCTTGCAAGTTCTAGGCGTCTAAGGTCTGTTGAACAAGTGATATGTTTTAAGATCCGCCTGTGGATCCCTTACTTTCCGTTGTAATACTGGATATTACTTTATTCTCGGAAATGTAATAATATTTATCTTTTGCTTCCGCTGTGCATTCATATATATTGTGTTGTTTGACTATTATGTTGCCAACCACGTCACGATACTCCCCCACCGGGCCCACCGGTGACACGTGGAAAGTCGGGGTGTGACATCATACAACCTAGTTCATCCCCGTGGGGAGCTCCAGTGTTGTTTGTGAAAAAGAAAGATGGGTCAATGAGAATGTGTATCGATTACAGGGAATTAAATAAGGTTACAATTAAGAATCGATACCCATTACCTAGGATTGATGATCTTTTTGATCAACTCCAAGGAGCTAGATATTTTTCTAAGATAGATTTACGCTCCGGATATCATCAATTGAAGGTACTAGAAGAAGACATACCTAAAACTGCTTTCAGAACCAGGTATGGTCATTACGAGTTTACAGTCATGCCCTTTGGACTAACAAATGCTCCAGCAGCATTTATGGACATGATGAATAGAATCTATAAACCGTACTTGGATAAATTTGTAGTTGTCTTCATTGACGATATACTTATTTATTCCAAAAGCCAGGATGAACACAGTCAGCACCTGCATGCACTCTTAACTTTGTTAAGAAAGGAGAAGCTTTACGCCAAATTCTCAAAGTGTGAATTTTGGCTACAAGAAGTGCAATTTTTAGGACACATGGTGAATCACGAAGGAATTCACGTAGATCCCTCCAAAATAGAAGCGATCACCAAATGGAAAGTCCCGCAATCAGCTATGGATATTAGAAGCTTTCTAGGGTTAGCTGGTTACTATAGACGATTTATTAAGGATTTTTCCAAAATAGCTGTGCCATTAACTAAGTTAACATGTAAAGCAGCTAAGTTTGAATGGGGACCTAGGCAAGAAGAAGCTTTTAAGATTTTAAAGCAAAAGTTAACAAATGCCCCAATTCTAGCTTTGCCAGAAGGAACAGAAGATTTTGAAGTTTACTGCGATGCTTCTAAGCTAGGATTAGGATGTGTGCTAATGCAACGCAAAAAGGTAATTGCGTATGCCTCAAGGCAATTGAAAAAGCACGAGGAAAATTATACAACTCATGATTTAGAATTAGGAGCCATAATTTTTGCCCTTAAAATTTGGAGACACTATCTGTATGGAAGTAAGTTTACTGTCTATACGGATCATAAGAGTTTAAGATACATATTTGGGCAAAAAGAATTAAACATGAGGCAAAGAAGATGGATGGAGATTTTAAGTGATTACGACTGTAATATTCAATATCACGAAGGAAAGGCAAACGTAGTTGCAGATGCCTTAAGTCGTAAGTATCATGAGAAGCAAAAGCGAATTCGTGCCCTTAGATTAAATCTACAATTAGATTTAACGGAACAACTGAAAAATATTCAAGAAACAGCAATCGAAGATGATGCTGAAAGAATGAAGGGACGAGTAAAAGAATTAGAGCAAGGGAGTGATGGAATTTGGAGATTCCACAAGAAAAGGATTTGGGTACCTAAGCAAGGAGAATTAAGAAATAAGATTTTAGAGGAAGCCCATAAATCTAGGTATACCATGCATCCAGGTAACAATAAAATATACCAAGATTTAAAGAATAATTTCTGGTGGATAGGAATGAAAAATGACATAGCTAGATATGTTTCTAAGTGTCTTACTTGTTCACAAATTAAGGCAGAACACCAGAAACCATTAGGTCTACTTCAACAATTAGAAATGCCTTTATGGAAATGGGAACTTATAACTATGGATTTTGTTACTAAGTTGCCCAAAACCAGAAAGGGTAATGATGCGATTTGGGTAATTGTGGATCGATTAACCAAATCAGCTCATTTTCTACCTATGAAAGAAACCTTCAGCATGGAAAGGTTAGCCAAGTTGTATGTAGATGAGGTAGTATCCTTACATGGAGTTCCACTCTCCATTGTTGTCACACCCCGATTTCCACGTGTCACCGGTGGGCCCGGTAGGGGAGTATCGTGACGTGGTTGGCAACATAATAGTCAACCAACACAATATATAAATATGCACAGCGGAAGCAAATGAGAAATATAATTCAACTTTAATAATATTGTAATATCGTGTATCACAACAGTTGAATGTTTGTCCACAGAAGGATCAAAAATAAATAATAGTTCAACAGACGGTAGGCATCTTAAGCTTGCGAGACTTCTAGTGATGCTAAGGAGAAATCCCAACCAATTACGCTTAGTACCTGCATTTAATCTTTTTGGGAAAATACGTCAGTTTACACTGGTAAATACTATCAACTGACTCATTTTAGAAAATGATTGAAAATTGATTTCGATGCACGTGGCATAAACATTTTATTTAACTTGGGAGAATTATTTAAATATATATAATCTTGTGAACGAATTACATGTTCCTTGTGCGTTCAGTAGCCCGGATCATGTCCGGGTTAAAGATCAATAGACACACCACAATATTCTTTTGTGCACTGACGGGTGTACGCCTACACCCCGCGCTTAAGTCGTGGCCATTTCGTAAAATGACGCCAGGGATATCCGGGACATGGTCATTAACCCCCCAAAGGCTTTAAGTAACAAGACTGTTTAAACGAGCCGATCAAATTATTCAATTAACCAACCAACGATGGAAGATTTGATGCCCGATCAAGCGGTATTCTATATACCGTAACCCAAGCCCGTATAGGGAAAATAAGTTAAAAGTATTTACCTGAGCAATGTAATAATCACAATAAGCAAAATTGCAAGTAGCTTTTACTGGTCCTCCTAATCTGGAACGAAGGTTTATAATAACCTACTAGAATCCTAACGGGTCTTTAATTAAGCTAAAGCTTAGACCGGTTAGTTTCAAAGATACGGTTCGTACGCACGATTAAGCGATGACCGGATAGAATGTGTTTTAGACCCGACAAGTATGAAGACTTTTTTAATATGGGTATATTATACACATTCTGGATTTTGAGATAAAACCGATAAGGTTTGACCCGTTTCGGCTAATTTATGTAAACTAGTTACATAAACCGAACCGAACGCGTAATAAGCGCAACGGATAATAATGAGAGCTATTTACAGGTTTTCTAAGTTAATATGCTCCAAATATGTTGTGACATTATTAAGACATCATTTATTATGCCCGAAATGAATTTAAACACAAACTATGCCCCGTAGGGGTAGTTTGGTCATTTATAAGGTGATAAAAGAGTTTAAGTAATATCCTGAGTTACAGGTCTGATGTAATCAGCAAAGATAATCAATTTGCTAATTTATATCAGTAGGGTATTGTATATATGTGAAATTTATCAATTATAACCAAACTATGCACCGTAGGGGCATTTTGGTAATTTCACATAAGCCGTAAAGCTCAAAACTGAAGTCTGAGTTAAACAACTTTTTCTTACTGTTAAAATATTATAATTTGCCTCAAATATCAGTAAGTATCACCCTTGTATGTTTAAAAATAGTTTTAGTACATACTATGCGTTAAAAACGCTTAATTAAGCGATTAGAAGCCATTTCCGGGTTCTATACATAAAGCTGATATTTTTACTATTCCAGAAGGCTTAAAATAATTTATTTATCATTTATAATCAGTAGCAAAAGGTTTGGAGTCATTTAGATGTGTAAAACTCATTTTATTGCCCGTAAGGGCAAAACCGACAATTACCGGATTTAGCCTATGACTATAAGTTATGCTCAGCCTAAAATTAATTAAAAATCTTTAAAAATCCTAAAATAATATATTACATCAGTGGGTAATAAGTTTGATATAAAAAACAGGCTTAACTAGGCTATACGCTAATTACGCCGTTTAATTAACATAAGGCTTCCATTTTACGCTAACGAGCATAACTCTTAATCTACACCTCAAACTGATGTCAAACTTTGCATACAAGTTTATATATCAGTAATTAAAGTTTCTACTCTTTTACATTTCCAAAAATCACGTTTTAAGGTAATAAGGGCATAATGGTCAACATATGAGCAATTAACGGAATCATGCATATTAATTGGATAACTAATGATCCGAGGTGTATAATCACAGAGGGTTATACTAGCATGTAACCTGGTCCAAATAAAGCTCTAAGGCATTTCTAAAACATACCATAACGGGTCAGAACTGAAAGTCAAAGCGAAAGTCAAACTATGCGACTTTCGGTTCCGAACCGGGTCTCTACTGAAAATTGTCGGGTTGAACATGTTTAGACATGTTTTTACATTCATTACCAAGTTATATTAATGATCAAACAGGTTTTATGTGTCCTACATTGCTAATCATGCATAAATTGTAATTTAAACATTCTGTTGACTTTTTCATAACAAGTTTGACCCGACATTTGACCTAGTTAGAGTGGGAATCAGGGGGAACCCTTTTGAGGGTTTATTACCCACATAATTACCAACTTATAACTACTTTTGATTCGAGATTTGACTGAGCCATTATTAATTAATCTCGAAGTCAAACCGTAATTACGACGGTTTGACTTTTAGCTAAATAACTAAGCTAAACTCAACAAAAGAAGGTTAAGCAACTTACAAGAGTCCTATGAACGAAATGTGAAGCTTAGAGAGAAGTCCTTGGCTCCAGAAGTGCTCCAATATGCAGATGGAAGGTGTGAGGGACTTGTTGCAACAAGGTGGCCTTTTATAGTGAATTAAACACCACAAAATGTTGACACACAAGTCTACAAGTGACCACAAATCGTCCACAGGTGTCCCTAAGTGTTTAGGACTGTTTAGGGGTCGCCCACAATGCAAAAATATCTGATAAAGGTCGGTTAAACGCGAATGCAGGAGGCTGTCTGCATTTTCTGTTACTGTAGGTCTGACGCGGCCGGCGTAAGACTTAGTAACATCTTACGCGGCCCGCCTTGATCCCTTATACAGATTTTACATTTTCAAGTTTTTGCATAAATGTCTCTTGGCTCTTCGAAAGGGCAACCAAGCTTAGTATTTGCAATTTGACCCCTCCTTATTTAACTACAAGGGCTTTAGGACTTATACCCACTTTGCCAAGTCCCTGGACACTTCTAGTTAACCCGAAAAGTCATAATTTTCAACGTTAACACTTTAACCCCTCGCATACGAATTTGATCATAACTTTCTCATACGATAACAAAACTTTATGAAATTTATATCGTGCATTCTAGTGAGCATACTTAACAGTTACAAAGCTTCGAGTTTGTCAAAAGGTCACTCAGAGGTATAACTTAAACATGTTGACACATTTAACCCCCGTAGTTTGCAATCTCTCACTTTTAGCTTCGTATGATCCATGATTTATTCGTTTGATGCTATAAACATCATGTAGGGTTAATGTACAATATATTTATTCACTGTTGACATTTTGAACACGTATATTCACATACTTTCCATGATTGTCAACTTTAGTCCTTTCAGAACATTCTTTCACACGTTCGAACACATGACACGTGTCAACGCATTATAGGACGTGAATTTTCGAGGTGTTACATCCTCACCCCCTTAAAATAAATATCGACCCGAGATTTACTGAAATAAATAAGGGTACTTTTCTTTCATTGTGGATTCAACCTCCCACGTATATTCGGGACCTCTACGGGCATCCCATTTGACCTTTACAATAGGTACATGCTTCCTTCGAAGCTTCTTAACCTGTCGATCTTCAATCGACAATGGTTTTTCCACAAATTTCAAGCTCTCATCTATATGCACATCTGTATGTGGTATAACCAGTGATTCGTCAGCGAAACACTTCTTCAGATTGCAGATGTGGAACACATTGTGAATTCCACTGAGCTCTTCCGATAAATTTAACTTATAGGCAACTGACCCGACACATTCGATAACCTCGAAAGGTCCTATGTATCTCGGGCTTAGCTTGCCTTTCTTACCAAATCGCATCACCCCATTCCAGGGTGATACTTTAAGCAACACTTTGTCACCTACTTCGAAGTGAAAAGCTTTACGCTTTGGATCTGCGTAACTTTTCTGCCTATCTCGGGCAGCTTTGAGACGGTCACGAATCTGGACAATCTTGTCCGTCGTTTCAAAGACTATCTCTGGTCCTGATAATTGGACATCTCCAACTTCCGCCCAACAAACGGGCGTTCTACACTTTCTACCGTATAAGGCCTCAAAAGGCGCAGCCTTTATGCTGGTATGGTAGCTATTGTTGTAGGAGAACTCAATCAAGGGTAGGTGGTTATCCCAACTACCACCTAAATCAATTACACATGCACGTAGCATGTCTTCCAATGTTTGGATGGTACGCTCACTCTGTCCGTCAGTCTGAGGGTGGTAAGTCGTACTGAAATTCAAACGTGTGCCCAAAGATTGCTGGAAACTATTCCAAAAATGTGACGTGTATCTTGTATCTCTGTCAGAGATAATAGACACAGGTATGCCATGTAAGGCTACAATCTTATCCACGTATAACTGGGCTAACATGTCGGAGCTATAAGTCTCCTTGACGGGTAAGAAATGTGCTGACTTAGTCAGTCTATCAACTATAACCCATATTGTATCATTTCCTTTCCTTGTCTTGGGTAACTTGGTGATAAAATCCATGGTTACCATTTCCCACTTCCACGTAGGAAGTTCAGGCTGTTGTAGCAAGCCTGACGGCTTTTGATGCTCTGCTTTGACTTGCGCACATGTCAAGCATTTAGCTACATAGGTGGCTACAGACTTTTTCAAGCCTATCCACCAATAATTTGCCCTTAGATCCTGGTACATCTTATCAGCTCCAGGATGAACGGAATATTTGGAACTATGGGCTTCCTGGAGGATAACATCTCGTAGTCGTCCATAAATTGGAACCCATATTCGTCCATTTAATCTTAGAATTCCGTCCTTGCTAAGAGTTAACTGCTCCTCAGTTACCCCTAGCTTTTCGTTAGGATAGTTAGCTTCCAACACAGCTTCCTTCTGTGCAGCTAACAACCTTTCAGTCAAATTGTTCTTTATCTCCATGCGCTTGGCATTGATTCGGATGGGTTTCACCCTTTCCTTTCGGCTCAAGGCATCAGCGACTACATTCGCCTTGCCGGGATGATATCTGATTTCACAATCATAATCATTTAAAGTCTCCATCCAACGGCGTTGCCTCATGTTTAAATCCTTCTGGTTAAACAGATGTTGAAGGCTCTTGTGATCAGAATAGATCACACACTTGATACGATATAAATAATGTCTCCACAGTTTTAGGGCAAATACAACGGCACCCAACTCCAAGTCGTGGGTGGTGTAATTCTTTTCATGCACCTTTAACTGTCGTGATGCATATGCAATAACCTTGCCTTTCTGCATAAGCACACACCCCATGCCAGTGTGCGATGCATCGCAGTCAACCACAAAATCTTCTATTCCATCTGGCAATGTCAGAACTGGGGCGTTGCTTAACTTTTGCTTTAGGATATCAAAGGACTCTTGCTGCTTAGGGCCCCAAACGAACTTTACTTTCTTCTTAGTCAAGGAAGTTAGGGGTGCAGCAATCCTTGAAAAATTTTCAATGAAACGCCTGTAATATCCTGCCAATCCCAGGAAGCTACGAATCTCCGTAGGCGTCTTTGGCTCTTGCCAGTTCATAACTGCTTCAACCTTAGCGGGATCCACTTGGATACCACGCTCACTCACCACATGTCCAAGGAATTGGACTTCTCGAAGCCAAAATTCACATTTAGAGAATTTGGCATAGAGCTTCTCCTGATGCAGGAGTTTGAGAATACGGCGAAGGTGTTTCTCATGGTCAGCTTGGTTCTTCGAATAGATAAGAATGTCGTCGATGAAAACGATGACGAATTTATCTAAGTAAGGCTTGCAAATGCGATTCATGAGATCCATGAACGCGGCTGGTGCATTAGTGAGCCCAAAAGGCATCACTAGGAACTCGTAATGACCGTAACGAGTCCTAAATGCAGTTTTGTGTACGTCTTCATCTCTAACCTTCAGTTGGTGGTAGCCTGACCTTAAGTCAATCTTTGAGAAATAATTTGCCCCTTGTAGCTGATCGAACAGATCGTCGATTCTGGGCAAAGGATACCTATTCTTCATCGTAACCTTATTAAGCTCACGATAATCGATGCACAGACGCATCGATCCATCCTTCTTCTTGACAAACAAGACTGGTGCTCCCCAAGGAGACGAACTAGGTTTTATGAAACCTTTAGCTAGCAATTCATCCAGTTGTGTTCTTAATTCCTTCATCTCTGTTGGTGCCAACCTGTAAGGTGCTCTAGCAACAGGTGCTGCTCCAAGGATGATGTCAATTCTGAATTTGACTTGTCTATCTGGTGGTAAACCAGGTAGTTCTTCAGGAAAAACTTCTGGGTATTCAGAAATGACGGGGATGTCTTCGATCTTTGGTTTAGGCTCATCAATAATCACTTGTGCCATGTAGATGACACAACCCTTCTTTAAGCATTTTGAAGCCTTGAGCATAGTCACTTGCTCAGGTAGCCCATACTGGGTATCTCCCCGAATGGTAAGTGATTCACCAGACGGAGTCTTTATTACCACTTATTTCTTGTTGCAGACAATTTGGGCCTGGTTAAGAGATAACCAGTCCATACCCAAAACTATGTCAAAACCGGCCAACTTAAAGGGAAGTAGAGACAGAGGAAAAGAGTGGTTCTTAATGGATATAACACATCCATCTAACACGGTTGAGACGGTTTCTATGGTGCCATCGGCTAACTCTACCTCATAGTTTACGCTTAAGGTTTTGACAGGTAAATTCAGCAATTCACAAAACTTATGATCTACAAACGACTTATCAGCGCCTGAATCAAATAGTACTCTTGCATAGACATCATTTACAAGGAAAGTACCTGTAATAACGTTGTCGTCTAGAACCGCTTCCTTTGCGTCCATTCTGAAGACTCTAGCATTAGTCTTCTTGGCCTCTTCAGGCTTCTTGGTGTATTTAGGGCAGTTGGTCTTAATGTGCCCCTTTTCATTGCAACTGTAGCAAGTTGCATCCTTCAGCTTTTTGCAATCCAAGGTTTTGTGGTCCTTGGACTTGCATATACCACAAGCATAGGTTTTTGACTGAGTCTGCGAGTTCGACTCGAGTCTGCACTTTCCAAAGTGCTGTTTCTTGCAAATCTTGCATTTGGGCTTCTCACCAGAATGATGCCCATCTTTCCTTGACTCAGATCCTTTCTTGTTGTCACCGCTTCCACGGTGCTTCTTGTTCGACCTCCGTGAACTATCATCTTCACGTTTCCTCTTCTCAGCCTCCTTATTCCTCAGCGATCTCTATCTGACCGCATCCAAAGTGAGGGACAAGGATATGTCAGCTACCGATCTAAAAGTAGCTGGCCAAGAAGCCTTTACGCTTGCCTTGATTTCCGGGGCTAAACCACCGATAAAACGAGCTATTCTTTTTGGTTCCGGGGTTACCAGATACGGAACCAACCGGGACATCGTGTTGAAGCTCGTGAGGTAAGCTTGACAGTCAAGGTTTGTCATCACCAATGATAGAAAATCAGCCTCTATCTTCTCCACCTCAAGCTGGGGGCAGTAATTCTCCCTGATGAGGGCAACAAATTGATCCCATGACATGTTGTACAATGGGATTTTCCCGGTGGCTTGAATCAGTGATCTCCACCAGGCTAAAGCTTCGCCCTTAAATGATTGCGACACAAACTTGACTATATCCCTCTCAGCACACCCGCTGATATCCACAACTGTGTCCATCTCATCTAGCCACGTCATACAGTCAATGGCTCCTTTTTCCCCAGTGAAGTCCCGGGGCTTACATGAAACAAAGTATTTATATGAGCAACCCTTCTCACGGGGTCCTTGGTTCAATACAATGTGTTGAGATGGAGCACTGTGGTGGTTTGAGGAGTGTCGATCGTCATCTTTCTTGGGTTCTTCCTTCTTGGAAGGTGGCTTTGTATGCGGTGTAGATAGGGTCCTACTCCGAGTCCCACTATACTCTTCGTATTGCCGCTCCAATGCCTTTGTAACTGCGTCGTCTACCAACGCTTTCAATTCAGCACCCGTTAATTTAATCTGGGCGTTATCTATATTCTCCACTGGATGGCTATTAATTTCGTCTGAGTTAGCCATTTTAATTGAACTGTTACAGAAAACAAGGATAATAGTTTATTTGGGAGTTCATTATGGAATTGCCCCTTAGGGAAATTCATTAACCATGGTAAACAGAGACCATATTTGGTTAATTTATTAATCATATTTATTTAGGATTTTTATCATAATTTATCCTAATTATAAAACAATAACAGTTTTATTTGTGGCACAAAAGGCCTAGTCACATGGACATTTTAATTTATAAGCTATGATTTCAGAGAATCAAAACATGAAGGTATACTGGCACAATAGGCCTAGTCACAAGGACATTTATAAATTATAAGCTATGATTTCAGAGAATCAAAGCATGAAGGTTTGAACCTAGTTCATTACCTTTATCTGACAGGGAGTCATCGCTACCACTGTCTTTTGGCTCATATGGAAATGAGCAGGGCCCGTAGGCACCATATTACCACGTATGGTAAAAATATGATCATCTTAATTGATGATTTAAACCCATGATTCAGAGATCATTAAGTTGGGTTAGGAATCTGTGGAAAGATCCTAAAAATGACGTGTGTGATTTACCGAATCACGTCTGCCAGGAGAGTTAACATGTTTACAGATGTTAACAGGGATTTGAATCTTTTTAACAGGCCTTACCATCTTGGCCCAGTCTTTTGATTGACCCGAAGGCTAGGTTTCACCTTTAAGATCGTTAATAAAAATTTAAAGTAGGCAGATTATTTTTAAAAGGAATGAATTTTAATTTATTTATTTCATATATAACATTTATGCATATAATAGCAAGATGAAATTTATAAGCATAACATTCCATTTATTATCAAAAGATTACATGTCGCCCTAAACGAGACTTTTCAACAAACAAACTTACCCACGCAGGGGTTTAAACAAGTACGTACCCACGCAGGGGCTTAATAACACACATACCCACGCAGGGGCTTAATAATATAATAGCCCACACAGGGACTTACACAAATAACATACCCTCACAGGGGTTAACAGAAAGATAGACCCACGCAGGGGTCAAAACAAATAAGCATACCCACGCAGGGGTTTGTACAGCAAGACTGGCCCGCGCAGGGGCTCAACAACAAATGGAAGGATTCAGTGGTCCTTCTTGCTCTTCCCTTTAATTAGGCTCGTTAATCCTTGGAAGAAAGTTTGTCGCTCCCTTCGTTCCCTGTGAAATTCTCGCTCTACATGGTCCAACCTTTGCAGAATTTCTTCACGCTCTGGTGGGGAGAACCTTGGTGGTTGCGATTGTTGCCTGATAATAGGTCTTGCAGGTATCTGGTACCCATGAGTTGGGTACCCTATTCCCCATGGGTCTCCATACGGTCCTTGGGTATTATAGTTAGCCGCTACCAAGTATGGGTCGGCTTCTGCGTAGTTGTAGTTGGTGTGCACTGGCTGTTCAAACGGGTTATACGCCATGGAACCCGTGTATGCCGGAATTGGGTTATCAAAACCCATAGGCGTTGGTTGCGGTGCAACTGGGTGTGAGGGTCCACCCATTTGTGGGTCCTCCTGATGTGGCGGGTAATGGCTGCCACTCGATTGGCGTGGAGAACTAAAATGAAAGTCTCCCGCTCGCGCAGACATACGCGCTCCGGTTCTCCTATGCCTTGGCGGTTGTGGAGGTGCCGGTTGAACTGGTGGCGGTGGAGGTGGTGGCGTGACTGCCACAAATCTTGGATCCTCAAAGGGGTCCTGTTGCTGCTGCTGCTGAGGAGGTGAATGGCGAGGAGGTGTATAGTACCATTCGTGCCTGGTAAACATAGCTTGAAAGCTATCTGGACCAACATAGGGTGATCCGTGGAAAGAAGATCCGTCAGAGATCTCTATCGGGTGGTTTGGTGTACCACTGGCAGGTTCGACGGGGTCCGTATCCTCGTCCATATCATCCGCGTGATCTCCCGAGAAATGATCCTCCGGCCCCAATGGGTTAAAACCCGCTGGTTCTGGTATGTAATTGGCCGGGTTAAACCGGCCCCTGAAGACAAGTGTAGGGTCTCCAAAAGAATGATGCGATAAGGATCGCTGTAACGGTATGTAGGACGGTTGAGGGTTGCTGTGCTCATACTCCGGCTGTGGCCCGTAAGGGATATGGACATGAGGTGTTGAACTGTGCGAAACCGACCGTCTAGCCGGCTCGAAGAGGTTCCTCCGGTTTTGTCGGGGATCGTCACTCTCTGTGGTCGAAGGAGCTCGCACATTCGAAGGTCCTGCCTCGTTGTCATTGGGGGCGGTGATTGGCCCCTTTCCACGTCCTCTTCTTCTAAAGAATCTTGGCGGCATTTTGTTAATCCTGTCATTATAATATGAGATAACAACAAAATATATAAAATAAAGTAAAGGACAAAACAAAACAAAGTGGAATTTGTCCTATGTTATATGTCTAGACTCGAAAGTTTAGAATGTGCAATTGTGTAACTGAGATTAAACACAAAAGTCTAGTGTTTAATTCACTCAGTGTTGGCTCTGATACCAACCTGTCACACCCTGATTTCCACGTGTCACCGGTGGGCCCGGTAGGGGAGTATCGTGACGTGGTTGGCAACATAATAGTCAAACAACACAATATATAAATATGCACAGCGGAAGCAAATGAGAAATATAATTCAACTTTAATAATATTGTAATATCGTGTATCACAACAGTTGAATGTTTGTCCACAGAAGGATCAAAAATAAATAGTAGTTCAACAGACGGTAGGCATCTTAAGCTTGCGAGACTTCTAGTGATGCTAAGGAGAAATCCCAGCCAATTACTCTTAGTACCTGCATTTAATCTTTTTGGGAAAATACGTCAGTTTACACTGGTAAATACTATCAACTGACTCATTTTAGAAAATGATTGAAAATTGATTTGGATGCACGTGGCATAAACATTTTATTTAACTTGGGAGAATTATTTAAATATATATAATCTTGTGAACGAGTTACATGTTCCTTGTGCGTTCAGCAGCCCGGATCATGTCCGGGTTAAATATCAATAGACACACCACAATATTCTTTTGTGCACTGACAGGTGTACGCCTATACCCCGCGCTTAAGTCGTGGCCATTTTATAAAATGATGCCAGGGATATGGTCATTAACCCCCCAAAGGCTTTAAGTAACAAGACTGTTTAAACGAGCCGATCAAATTATTCAATTAACCACCCAACGATGGAAGATTTGATGCCCGGTCAAGCGGTATTCTATATACCGTAACCCAAGCCCGTATAGGAAAAATAAGTTAAAAGTATTTACCTGAGCAATGTAATAATCACAATAAGCAAAATTGCAAGTAGCTTTTAGTGGTCCTCCTAATCTGGAACGAAGGTTTATAATAACCTATTAGAATCCTAACGGGTCTTTAATTAAGCTAAAGCTTAGACCGGTTAGTTTCAAAGATACAGTTCGTACGCACGATTAAGCGATGACCGGATAGAATGTGTTTTAGACCCGACAAGTATGAAGACTTGTTTAATATGGGTATATTAAACACATTCTGGATTTTGAGATAAAACCGATAAGGTTTGACCCGTTTCGGCTAATTTATGTAAACTAGTTACATAAACCGAACCGAACGCGTAATAAGCGCAACGGGTAATAATGAGAGCTATTTACAGGTTTTCTAAGTTAATATGCTCCAAATATGTTGTGACATCAGTAAGACATCATTTATTATGCCCGAAATGAATTTAAACACAAACTATGCCCCGTAGGGGTAGTTTGGTCATTTATAAGGTGATAAAAGAGTTTAAGTAATATCCTAAGTTACAGGTCTGATGTAATCAGCAAAGATAATCAATTTGCTAAGTTATATCAGTAGGGTATTGTATATATGTGAAATTTATCAATTATAACCAAACTATACACCATAGGGGCATTTTGGTAATTTCACATAAGCCGTAAAGCTCAAAACTGAAGTCTGAGTTAAACAACTTTTTCTTACTGTTAAAATATTATAATTTGCCTTAAATATCAGTAAGTATCACCCTTGTATGTTTAAAAATAGTTTTAGTACATACTATGCGTTAAAAACGCTTAATTAAGCGATTAGAAGCCGTTTCCGGGTTCTATACATAAAGCTGATATTTTTACTATTCTAGAAGGCTTAAAATAATTTATTTATCATTTATAATCAGTAGCAAAAGGTTTGGAGTCATTTAGATGTGTAAAACTCATTTTATTGCCCGTAAGGGCAAAACCGACAATTACCGGATTTAGCCTATGACTATAAGTTATGCTCAGCCTAAAATTAATTAAAAATCTTTAAAAATTCCAAAATAATATATTACATCAGTGGGTAATAAGTTTGATATAAAAATAGGCTTAACTAGGCTATACGCTAATTACGCCGTTTAATTAACACAAGGCTTCCATTTTACGCTAACGAGCATAACTCTTAATCTACACCTCAAACTAATGTCAAACTTTGCATACAAGTTTATATATCAGTAATTAAAGTTTCTACTCTTTTACATTTCCAAAAATCACGTTTTAAGGTAATAAGGGCATAATGGTCAACATATGAGCAATTAACGGAATCATGCATATTAATTGGATAACTAATGATCCGAGGTGTATAATCACAGAGGGTTATACTAGCATGTAACCTGGTCCAAATAAAGCTCTAAGGCATTTCTAAAACATACCATAACGGGTCAGAACTGAAAGTCAAAGCGAAAGTCAAACTATGCGACTTTCGGTTCCGAACCGGGTCTCTACTGAAAATTGTCGGGTTGAACATGTTTAGACATGTTTTTACATTCATTACCAAGTTATATTAATGATCAAACAGGTTTTATGTGTCCTACATTGCTAATCATGCATAAATTGTAATTTAAACATTCTGTTGACTTTTTCATAACAAGTTTGACCCGACATTTGACCTAGTTAGAGTGGGAATCAGGGGGAACCCTTTTGAGGGTTTATTACCCACATAATTACCAACTTATAACTACTTTTGATTCGAGATTTGACTGAGCCATTATTAATTAATCTCGAAGTCAAACCGTAATTACGACGGTTTGACTTTTAGCTAAACAACTAAGCTAAACTCAACAAAAGAAGGTTAAGCAACTTACAAGAGTCCTATGAACGAAATGTGAAGCTTAGAGAGAAGTCCTTGGCTCCAGAAGTGCTCCAATATGCAGATGGAAGGTGTGAGGGACTTGTTGCAACAAGGCGGCCTTTTATAGTGAATTAAACACCACAAAATGTTGACACACAAGTCTACAAGTGACCACAAATCGTCCACAGGTGTCCCTAAGTGTTTAGGACTGTTTAGGGGTCGCCCACAATGCAAAAATATCTGATAAAGGTCGGTTAAACGCGAATGCAGGAGGCTGTCTGCATTTTCTGTTACTGTAGGTCTGACGCGGCCGGCGTAAGACTTAGTAACATCTTACGCGGCCCGCCTTGATCCCTTATACAGATTTTACATTTTCAAGTTTTTGCATAAATGTCTCTTGGTTCTTCGAAAGGGCAACCAAGCTTAATATTTGCAATTTAACCCATCCTTATTTAACTACAAGGGCTTTAGGACTTATACCCACTTTGCCAAGTCCCTGGACACTTCTAGTTAACCCGAAAAGTTATAATTTTCAACGTTAACACTTTAACCCCTCGCATACGAATTTGATCATAACTTTCTCATACGATAACGAAACTTTATGAAATTTATATCGTGCATTCTAGTGAGCATACTTAACAGTTACAAAGATTCAGGTTTGTCAAAAGGTCACTCGGAGGTATAACTTAAACATGTTGACACATTTAACCCCTGTAGTTTGCAATCTCTCACTTTTAGCTTCGTATGATCCATGATTTATTCGTTTGATGCTATAAACATCATGTAGGGTTAATGTACAATATATTTATTCACTGTTGACATTTTGAACACGTATATTCACATACTTTCCATGATTGTCAACTTTAGTCCTTTCAGAACATTCTTTCACACGTTCGAACATATGACACGTGTCAACGCATTATAGGACGTGAATATTCGAGGTCTTACAATTGTATCAGATAGGGATAGTCGTTTCACTTCCCATTTCTGGACAGGTTTCCAGGAGGCAATGGGAACCCGACTAAATCTAAGCACTGCATATCATCCTCAAACAGACGGACAAAGTGAAAGGACGATCCAAACCCTGGAGGACATGCTTAGTGCATGTGTGATAAATTTTGGTGGAAATTGGGATGACCACTTACCCTTAATTGAATTCTCCTATAATAATAGTTATCATTCAAGCATCGAAGCTGCCCCATTTGAAGCACAATATGGACGATAGTGTAGAACTCCCGTCTGTTGGGCAGAAATAGGAGAAAGTCAATTATCAGGTCCTGAAATAGTACAAGAAACCACTGACAAGATCACTCAAATCAAGGAAAAATTAAAGACAGCTCGAGATCGCCAGAAAAGTTATGCCGATAATCGACGCAAGCCGTTAGAATTCCAAGTGGGAGACAAAGTACTATTAGAAGTTTCTCCTTGGAAATGAGTAGTTCGGTTCGGTAAGAAAGGAAAGCTGAGTCCAAGGTATGTAGGACCATTCTCATTAGTACAGTGAATAGGACCAGTTGCTTATCGCTTACAACTACCAGAGGAATTAGCTGGAGTACATGACGTATTTCATGTATCCAATCTCAAGAAATGTCTATCAGACGAGTCCCTGGTAGTACCTCTTCAAGACATAGAGGTAAATGAAAAGCTAAAGTTTGTCGAGAAGCCACTGCAAATAGAAGACAGAAAAATCAAATTTCTCAAGCATAAAAGATTGGTACTAGTTAAAGTCAAGTGGGAGTCGAAAAGAGGACCCGAGTACACTTGGGAGTTGGAATCGGAGATAAAGCGAAAGTATCCTCACTTATTTCAGTAAATCTCGAGGACGAGATTTTAAATAAGGTGGGGAGGATGTAAGGACCTTCAAAAATGTCCCAATACGACCCGAAAGTAGAAACCCGGACCCCTGAAACCCTAATCCATATCAAAAACCAAGAAAACAAGAAAACTGGTCTTCAGGCGAGCCGCGTAAAGGATGACCAGACCCTTACGCGGGCCGCGTCAACCTTAAGTTGAACGGATAAGCGTTCCCGGTCCACGTGTCACACACGTGGCATGCCTACCAGTGACACAGATGCCCAAATCTACGAATAGACCTCCACGCGGGCCGCGTAAAGATTAAAGGGGGGTTTACGCGGGCCGCGTGAGCCCCAAATTTCACCTATAAATTGCCTGGACATCGAGCTTTCATTCTGTGTCAAAAACTTTTCATAAAAACGAAGTCTCACTGCTCAATTTTGAATTTTAAGATAGCAAGGCGCTGCCACGATACAGGGTATTAACTCAATCGCTGCTACGATTCAATGTCCGATCGATTGAAAACTATCCAATGGATGTTTAAGTGCTGCCCACATTAGGGCCATACTTTGTCATTAGTCGTGAATTCGACGGATGTTTAAGTATTGCACTTTGTCATTCGTTGTGAGGGTTTTAATCTCGTGAGTTATCGTAAATGTTGTATTAGTTACTGACCTAGTTCGTGTGCATTGTTATTTAAATTAGGTTATAAGGCTAATCAGTAGGCTAAACTCTGCCCGTATAAATCTGCAATGTGAGTCATTCTATTTTTATCAATAATATTTTACAATACTCCAAGTTATTTTCAAAAGTTATAATTACAGGGATTAAGTCATGGTTATCTTAAATCACTGGCTAGTGGGGTATTGTGCACATTACTAATTTCTCATAGTTAGGCTAATAAATCCTAACAGTGATAATCATCACTACTTGGGGAGAGACCCAATAGTGGTATGACCATCGTCACCAGGTGACACGGCACCAGATAAAAATAAGATAAAAGCCATTGTAATCGCTCTTATACTGTAATTTATAACTATGCGTCGTTTTATCAAAATGAATGATTCACCAGTATTTCCCCGCTGATAAAATATTTTTAAAACATGTTTTAGGCGACCTGCTGTAAATCAAGGAAAACGTGCTACGGAGCACTAACAAGCTTGAAGAGGTGGCTCAGTTAAAATAAATAAACATGTTTTATAAATCAGGGAATTTCCTAGTGAAATTCCTCTATTGTAACTTACGGGGTTTATCCCGAATTATGAAATAAAATAATCGGGCATTTTCAAGTTTAAAAGATCCTGTTAAATCTTCCGCTATTACATCAATTAATAAATACCACGGGTTCCTGTCCCGCGGCTCCTGACCGGGTCAAACCGGGGCTGGGGCCGTGACACATAGGCACTAAGCTTCACTGCCCATTTGGCCATTCTTCCTGACATTTCAGGTTTCCTGGGAACATTCTTAATTGGAAAGTTAGTTCTAACAATAATGGCATGAGTTTCAAAATAATGTCTTAATTTAGTAGATGCCATAATGAAAGTAAGGATAAGTTTCTCTAAATGTGAATACCTGGATTCAGCATCAAGCAAACGTTTACTTACATAATAGAGAGGATATTGTGTACCTTCGTGATCCTTAACAAGGACCACACTTACTGCTTTAGAAGAGACTGCCAAATATAAGGATAATATATCCCCTTTTTCTAGTTTCATCAAGGCAGGAGCTGAGGATAGGTAATCCTTAAGGGCTTTGAGAGCATTCTCATGCTTTTCAGTCCACTCAAATTTCTTGTTCTTTCTCAAAATGTCATAGAATTCCTTGCACTTTTCTAATGACTTTGATATGAACCTGTTCAAGGCTGCGATCCTCCCTGTTAATCCTTGCACATCCTTGGCATTGGCAGGATATTTTATATTCACAATTGCCTTGATTTGCTCTGGACTTGCCTCAATGCCTCTTTTTGTTACCATGTAGCCCAGGAACTTGCCTGCTTTAACACCAAAGTGACACTTGGAAGGATTCAACTTCATATTGAATTTATCAAGGATATAGAATGCTTCCTCCAAATCTCTAAGGTGATCCTCAGCTTTCTTAGACTTAACCACCATGTCATCTATATAGACCTCCATAGTGTGTCCAATTTGTTCCTTAAACATCATATTGACTAGCCTTTGATAAGTAGCACATGCATTTCTTAGTCCAAATGGCATAGCAATATAACAATATATACCAGTTGGGGTCATAAAGGCTGTATCCTCTTGATCAGATGGTTCCATCTGAATTTGTTGAAATCCAGATGAAGCATCCATAAAAGTCAACAACTCATGACCCGCGGTAGCATCCACCATGGAGTCAATGTGGGGTAATGGGAAAGGATCCTTGGGACATGCCTTGTTTAAATTAGTAAAATTAACACATACCCTCCACTTTCCATTTTTCTTTTGAACAACAACCACATTGGCTAACCACCTTCGATACTTGACCTCTCTTATCATACCTGCTCGGAGTAGCTTATCTACCTCCTCCTGGATAATGGCATTCCTCTCAGGTGCAAACTTTCTCCTTTTTTGATGTATGGGCTTGAATGACCTGTCAATGCCAAGCTTATGAGTAATTATATCTTTAGAGATACCTGTCATGTCTTCATGCTTCCAGGCAAAGGTAGTTTTTCTCTTCTTGAGGAAGGATACTAGATCCTGTTCAATGTTGTTGAGGATCCCTGATCCTATGAAAATCTTGGATTCAGGATCCTGGGGATCCATAAGGATATCTTTCACATTTTATTCTCGTGCCTCCAGGACATCTCTTGGAGGATTCTTTAATTGCTATTGCTCCCTTGGTCTTGAGGCTGGCTTCATTGATGAGGTGTAGCAATTCTTCGCTTCTTGTTGGTCACTCTCAATCTTCACCACCCCCAATGGGCTAGGAAGCTTTACACACTGATGATATGTAGATGAGACTGCCTTCATGTCATGTATCCATGGCCTGCCAAGGATAACATTGCAACATGATAAGCAATCTATAACACAAAATTTTTGATAAGAATGAAGTCCCTCTATGTAAATGGGAAGTTTAATGTCCCCCAATGTGTTCTTGGTTTATCCACTCAATCCCACAAGAACTGAGGATCTTGGGACAATATCCGATTCAGGGATGTTCATCTTCTTGAGGACATCAAGTTGAATGATGTTTACTGAGCTTCCCCCATCTATCAGGATCCTGCGAACAAAATGATTAGATATAAACAAAGTGATAACAAGACCATCATGATGAGGATCCTGGACATCAACACGATCATCCTCATCAAAAGTTATAACTTTTTCCTGTGTAACAGTAGAGGTTCGGATGGGTCTATCCCCATTATCCATCTTGGTCTCCTTGGCATGCCTCTTAGCTGCTGAAAAGGAAGTGCCACATATGTCTGATCCACTTGATATGAAGTTAATAATTTATGCATCAGCAGGAGGAGCAGGAGCTCTTTTTGGAACTTTTTCAGGATCCTGGATCCTTGACTTTTTTCTTCCCAACAGCTCCTTCAAGTGTCCTTTGCTTAACAGGTAACCAATTTCTTTTCTCAGTGCAATACATTCTTCAGTGAGATGTCCGA
Source organism: Helianthus tuberosus (assembly GCA_030545235.1). NCBI lineage: Eukaryota > Viridiplantae > Streptophyta > Magnoliopsida > Asterales > Asteraceae > Helianthus > Helianthus tuberosus. The sequence continues at coordinate 1,956,301 of JARYGA010001261.1, read as the reverse complement.
AATCTTCATGATATGCACACCATTTGGATTTGTCTTTTGTTGCAGCTAGCTTATCACTTTTTCTGGGCCATCTTGTTTTTTCACCTAGGTTCTGCATTGCAATGATTAGTTCATTGTTATCAACAGAAAAACAATATTCAGAAATTAGAGGATAATCCTCATCATCCTCTTCCTGTTCCACCGCATGCACATTCTGGTTATCAGACTTGTTATAAGACTTTGACTTGTTGTTCCTGAAGTAGGATCCTTGCTTTTCCTGCTTCGAGGATCCTGCCAGTCTTTCTTGGATCCTTTTATCATCCTCAAGTCGGATGAATCTAAGGGCCCTGGTTCTTACTTCATCAAGATTCCTACAAGGGATCATGACAAGATCATCATAGAACAATGAATCCCTAAGTAAACCCATTTTGAAGGCTTTTACAGCCGTAGCTATATCTAAATTAGGGATATCCAAGGATTCTTTACTAAACTTAGTGATATAATCTCTAAGTGATTCATTATGACCTTGTGTTACCCTATATAGATCACTAGTTAAACGTTCAAATTTTCTACTACATGAGAATTAGCTATTAAACAGATTAACTAGATTAGCAAATGAAGTAATAGAGTAGGGGGAAGACTTAGCAGCCATTTAAGAGTTGATCCTGTTAATGTGGATCCAAAACCCTTGCATAAACATGCTTCTTTTAACCTCTCCGGGATGGGATTGATCTCCATCCTTTCTCTATACTGAGCTACATGCTCTTCTGGATCCGTTGAGCCATCATATAGCTTCATGGTTGGTATTTGGAACCTCTTTGGAATTTCTGCATCACAAATAGGTGGTGCAAAACGAGATATCCTGTGACTTCCATCTGCGATTTCAGGAATGGGCTTAACCACCCCTGGAACACTAGATATCATATCCTTCAGTTTCTGTAATTCCCTGGCCATAGCTTGATTGATACCTGTATCCTGCACAAAGCCATGGTTAGCATTATGAGAATTATTCATAGTATTACCTCCTGAAGGATTCAAGTTTGGAATTCCAGATGTGAATCCATATTGACGGGATTCTGGTACAATTGATGGACCAGACGAAGCAATAGTTTGCATATGAATGAAGTCTCCTAGATGAACATCTGAACTTCCGGGTTGCACACTCCTTAAGAATCCTTGATCCTGGAAGATGTTGGATCCTTGATGTGCTGTGATTGGGGGTCTTGGAGGATAATCCGTGGATCCATAAACCTGAGATGAGGATCCTTGAACCCGAAAGGAAGATCCTTGAACCTGAGAGGATCCCTGAACCTGAGAAGAGGATCCTTGAACCTGGGAGGAGGATCCTTGAACTGTCTGCGTCCCCATGTATCCTCCTGAGCTAGTGAAGGATCCCTGATGCTGGAAAGAGGATCCTGAAGGCTGAAAGTAGGATCCTAAAGCCTGAGTCATTGTCGTTGGTCCATAACGCCTTCCCAATGATCCACTCTGGTACTGGATATCTGGAGCCACAGATTGCTGAGCAGTTATAGCTGGAGTGTCGAAATTCAGCGATCTAGGTATCAATGGGGAGTGATCCTCCGCTGATCTCTTCAATTTCTTGATGCCATCAATCTCTTGAAGGATCCTGTCATTAGTTTTGTCCTGTTGCTACATGTAATCCTTCATCTGCAAAATCAAAGAATAAAGATCACTGTTAGAAGGGCTAGAAGAAACAGCAGAAGTTGGTGGTTTTGGGAAAACATGGCTTTGTTTCTTCGCAACATTTTCCGCATTCTTCTGGGATCCAAAAGGTGGTGGAGGCAAAGGTGGAATGCCATGTGAAGAAGTGATTGCCGGCATGGAACTTGAAGTGTTCTTCACTGAAGAAGCCATATGGTTGAAGGTAATGAACCGAAATGATCACAATGAACAAAATTTCTCAGAAATGAAGCACCAATTGCCCCACGGTGGGCGCCAAACTATTTTGGTCAAAAATCAGACTAGGATAATGCAACCAAATCTTATTTTGTGAGGTATGATGCTTGACTTGAATAGCAAATGTATGAACAAATTTCGAATGAAATGAACAAGTGACACAAGGATTTATACGAGGAAAAAGCCATTGATCAAGATATGATCTCCGGCACAAAAAACCTTGGGTGATGGAAACTACCGATCACCAACTATATTAAATAAGTAAAGGTTACAAATCGGGATGATAACAAGCTTGTTACAAGGATCACTAGTGTGTAATATGTGTGTAATTGCCAATAAGTTGCAGAGAGCTTTCGAGAGTGTGTGTGTTAGCTAATTGTTCTAATTATCAAACTTGTTATCCCATTTAAAAATAGAAATAAACTATGTAACAAACATTCCGCAAATTGTGCTAGCCTCCCATGACTTCCATAACGGTCACTCAAGCTATACACGTGCAGAATATGGGAGCATATTCCCCTAAAATCTCGGCAAGACTAAGTCCCACTCGTTCATTCCTGCAAAACAAGTTCAAATATAGTGGAAACAACCGTTAGTGTTAGGATAACATTGAGGATCCTGGATCCTTAAACCTGCAACGTCTTTAGAGGATCATTAATTCAAACAGAACTGAGGATCAGTGATCCTGGCTGCACTTAAAGATCCGTGATCCTTAGGTTTAGAAAATCCATCCCTAACAGTAATCATGCATTGTTTGGGAACTAAGCCCGCTTTAGATCCTCCTTCTCTTCTTTCTCCTAAGTTTTACAATAATTTGCTTGAGGACTAACAAAATTTTAAGTGTGGAGGAAATACAATGTGCCATCATTTATACATATTTGTGTGTGCCTATTCACCCTTCATATTAAAGTGTTAAAACATATTTTAGAACACCTACATTATCAGATTATGGTTATTTCAAAAACTGACCCGTTTGACTTTTTAATGTTAATAACTTTGACCCGTCAATTGACCAAGCAAACATGATTTTCACGAGGTGCCATTTTGAGGGATTAACACCTACCTAATTACGATCACGTAGCCATGTTCGCCTCGAACAATGGCTGGACCATTAAGGTCTAAACCGAAAGTCAAAGCATTTATCGAAAATGTTTGACTTTCGGCTTTAAAAGCCTAGAAAATGAAAATGCAGGAGGTAGGAGCACTTACAAGCGGTCCTAGCACGAAAATGAACTGAAGAGGAGGCTCCCTTTAGCTGGGAATCTCGAGGAGAAGAGAGGAAGTGATAAAATAAAGAAGGTGCAAGTTGTGGTGAATGTACAAGCACCTATTTATAGTTGGAGGAGGTGTTTGATGGAGCTTCCAGGTGTAATGGGGGAGTTAGGAGAGGCTTACACATGTCCTAGTACATGTCCTTTACCATAAACAAGCCCATGGTTTCGAATGGTAAGTGTTTTGGCTGTTTGTGTGGTGGCCAAGCAAAACAATAAACTGGCACAGACCTGACCGTAAGTTACAGTACAGGGGCCGTAACCTACGGCGTGGTCTAGTCAGCCACACACACAACTTTCATACTTTGACACATTTTGCTCCTTAACTTCCATACTCTTAAGTATAATCATTATTAGTATAAAAAGCCCCTCATGGCCAATATTAGGCACACCCGAGAGTATGACCGAACATCATAAAGCTCCCGGTTCGTTAAAAGGTCACTCAGAGGTATAAATTAACATGTTGATGCTTTTAACCCTCCAACTAACAAACTTCCATATAACTTCACAAACGGTTCCTCTCGACCAACCAGTGGCTCATTGAGAATATGGACATCGTACAAGGTCACTTAGAGGTATAGTTTCAGCATGTTGACACTTTTAGTCCCTCCACATTCATAGCTTTCATTATTTGGCAAAAATAGTCCTTCCTCGCCAACATTAGGCACAAGAAGGAATAGGGACACGTGTCAATACATTATTGGATACGATTTTACGAGGTGTTAACACGAGGAATATATGTCGGGGTCATGGCATGACCGTGCCTCATTATGCACTACCGTGCATAATTCAAAATCAACCTATAAATAGCTCTAACCCATCCACACCTCAAGGCATCACTCAAACTTCATTCCTATCCACTATACCACGGGGGGTGGGGGGTCACTTCCTTCATTACATGAATTATGTATGGTTTTGTCCTGGAAAATATAAATGTTGGTGGTACGACCCATTTACATTATGTTTGCCATAGTTTAACACCTATATCTTTATTTGAGAATTTCACAAAAAAATATAATAAACAACTCTCTGGTTTCTTCATTGATTGTCAATTTACCTTGGTAATCATACATACCGCTTCAGATCATCTTTCTATTCTTTCTCCTGGGTTTTACATAAGTTCGCTTAAGGACAAACAAATGTTCAGGTGTGGGGATGTATGATGTGCCACCATTTATACATATTTTTTTCATGCATGTTCACCCCATATTTGACGTCTTTTGATGCAATTTCACACAATCTGATACTTAATATCTTCCTTTGTGAAATTGCAGCTGCATTCGACCTCATGGTGACAAACAAGCGAAAAAACAGAAAAAAAACAAAGAAAATTCCCAAGTAAAGCCAAACACAATCGTGCATCACATATGCACATCCGTATGTCTCCAACAAAGCCCTAAAAACTAAGGAGTAGACTTGGGTGAATTGAAGATGAGATGGGTGCGTTGAAGTTCTGTGTCAAAAGTTAACACGACTGTGTCAGACAATTTCAGTCAACGTATTTGCTTCTCATTTCACGAAAAATGGATAGTGTCAACAAATTGAATGAAAGTGGCAAATTTTCAAACCTGAAGTATCCACATACGAAAGAAAGAACTTTCTAAACTATGCAGTCAATAGCGGTGCTATAGCGGTTAGCGGACCTCAGGGTGTGTAACGGTCCAAATAGCGGTTGCCTATAGCAGTTCCGCTATTAGCGGCGCTAAATACCGCTATTTGGAAACCTATATAGCGGTTATAGCAGTAACTCAGTAGAATGAGGCAACACATTAACGCAGGTAGGTGTTTGATTGTGTTAATTCTTAAATTAAATACTTCAAAGTTACTATTAGTGTTTGATTGTGTTAGTGTTACAGTTGCAACAGTTAATAGATTTGTTACAGTTGCAACAGTTAAATTAAATACTTCAAAACTATTAGGTGGTGCTTGTTTTTTTAGATGCAAAAGGTCTGCAGTCTGCGGACCACATCTTCAAACGTCTGCATGAGAAGAGGTGGACCAAATGCCTGCGGAGTGTAATAAAAAGAATGTTTGATTATCTCACCTCTTTACCCCGCATCTACAAGTTTTTTTCCCTTTCTCTTCTCCCAAACCCCTTTCTCTTGAACATTGCAGATCTTCAAACCACCCACTCAAACCCAACTAACCTCCCTTCTTCTCTCTCCGGTGGTTTTCCGGTGAAGCCATACAAGAAATGAGCCCCCAAAACCCTTTCCACCGTGTACCAGAACCACCCTTGGGTGGCCGGAAAAAAACTCCGGCAGTATCATCGTCAACTCCGGCAAGAAGCTCACCCCGGAGGGTAGTTTTCTGCCCAACAACAGCACAGACATCAGCATCTTTAAACGGATTTCACATTTTCAACTCATTTAAAACAACAAATATATTTTTAAAACCTCAGAAAGGGTGGTGGGCGGCTGTCTTGTTATCTTTATTTATAATCATTTCAAGAACCTCCCAAATCAACTGCTAGTTAGTTTTTCAATTTCCGTATAGTTTATCCACTCACTTCAATTATTAATATTCAATAAACGACCCTTCAAAAAGAGCTCATTAGCGTTTTGAGATGTCTCTTTGGAGGTGGGGGAAGTGTCTGTGTTTTGAGATTAGGAGGAGAGGGGTGGAGAAAGGGTTGGAAGAGGTGGGAAGACATTGGACCATGTCTGCGTGGGGAAGAGGACGCGCAGAGGTTTGAAGACATTTTTTAATGAAACGTCTTCTAAAAAACAAACTCTCTGCAGAGCTAAGCGTTTGCGCGTGGTCCGCGCGACGTAGACATAAGATGTTAGAAGAGGTTTTTCTGAAAAAACAAACACCCCCTTAGTGTTTTTTTGTTTGATTGTGTTAGTGTCTTACAGTATGTTAGATTTGCAACAAGTTTTTGATAATGGAATGATATTACTATGAATTTTGATATTACTATTAATATTTTTCAAAGATATATATATATATATATAGGGTAAGGATAGTGTAAAAAGGGCCTAAAGTGTGAGAAGTGTATTATAACACTATATATAATACTATATAACACCATATAAACACCGTATAACAATATGTAACACCATATAATACCATATAACACTATATAACATTATATAACAAATCTAACACTATACATATATCATAGACATGCTATCAGACAACCTATAGTGTTATATTTGTTATATAATGATATATAGTGTTACATAGTGTTATATGGTATTATATGGTGTTACATATTGTTATACGGTGTTTATATGGTGTTATATAGTATTATATATAGTGTTATAATACACTTCTCACACTTTGAGCACTTTTTACAGGATCCTCTACCTATATATATATATATACACACATAAATTATGCTTGGTATAAAAATTACCGCTATAACCTATATATTATATAACCTATATATAATATAACCTATATATTATATATGTTTCTAAATGAGTAAATTGCACAAAACGTCCTTTAAGTTTCACCAATCTTGCTGGTTTCCGCCTTAATCTTTAAAAGTTGCCAAAACCATTTTTTAAGATTAATTTTGTTGTCAGTTTCATCCTTTATCACTAACCCAGTTAATAATTCTTGTTAAATTGCCTCACATGCATAGCATGTGAGGGTAAAACCGTCTTGTCATGTCTGTTATGTTACTAAACCCTAATAAATTCCCAAAACCTTCATTAATAATTTCCCAATCTCTCTCTCCACTTTCTTCATCTTCAACCTCCAATCAAACCACCAGAGCTTCAACCCTCCAAAACTCTCTCATCAACTCCAAAATTAACACACACAACAACCAAACAACCCCAAATCACAACACCCACAACTCCAATTTCACTTCCACCAACTCAAATGGGCTGCTCTGCTTCTCGCTCATCCCCACCATTATTCACCACCACCATCACAACACCCCTGTTTCTCGAACCATGTCTCTACGCACCCCTTTAATCCACCACCCATCCCATTAATCTGCCACCGACAATTTCAAAACCCTAGATCAATCCCCTGCTTCCCCTGTGTTGTCTCCGGACTCTGTTATCAACACGTGGGCGAACATAAGTTGAGTTTAGGCTGCTTGGCAACTCACTCTGTTTCGGAATCCCCTGTTTCGAAAGATTTTGAAGAGTTAAAGAATTCAAAAGGGGTTTGTTGTTTACCGGGTTGTGAAGACCGAGTCGTGTTGTATTACAAAATTGTGTGTATTCTAGAGAGAGAAAGGTGTGAGAGTGGGGCAATATGATGATTGCGGATGGATGATTATGATGAAGAAGAAGCAGAAGCAACAATTAATATGTAAATGTTGTTTGTAGAATAGGAGCTGGCTATGTTGAGGCAGCTCATCGGTCAAGTTCAGGAGGTGGCTATGTAAATGTTGTTTGTAGAACAGGAGCCGGCTATGTTGTTTGTAAAACAGGCATGAAAAGACGGTTTTACCCTTACATGATATGTATGTGAGGCAATTTAACAATAATTATTAACTGGGTTAGTGATAAAGGATGAAACCGGCAACAAAATTAATCTTAAAGGATGGTTTTGACAACTTTTAAAGATTAAGGCTGAAATCAGCAAGATTGGTGAAACTTAAAGGACGTTTTGTGACTAAAATAGCCGAACCAACCACATTAAACTTTTACTCTAGTATCTAGTATTTGTGTATAAAACTAGGGAAATGCAAGAAATAAAAACATTTTTGTAACCTGTTATTCACCAAATATTTACAATTGTTGGATTTGAGTGTACCACAGTCTTGAGGCTTTGAATTTTAAATCATTGATTTGTAATTTTGTATAATGCTTCTTCTACCGCATTTCAGTTGTACGACCCTCTGAAAACCCTAGAAATCGACACAAGCTCTTCAAAATCAACAACCTTTGTAAGTATCTCTCTCTCTTATACAAACAATTTCATAAACAACTGCCTAGTAATTGTTCATAGTCTTCTTCTAGGTTTTGGAAGATCCGATTTCTAGAACGATAACTGTAATTGTAATATTGCATGTGAGGTAGTTTCGTAAAATTTTCATACGAATGCGTGGATTTTTATGCTTTGTGTGTTTCACATTTTGAAATGGATAGGGGTTTTTGTGTTAGATGTAAATTCACTTGCTGTACCTTTGTCTTCTTACGTTTTTTAGCCCTAAAACGTACCAATTTTTCAGAAATTGAATACAGCCGTATGATCTTTTTGACAGACACAAACAGTAGATGTTATACTGGCCGTATAGTCCATATGGGCCGTACAACAGGGAGAAAATGCTTATGACCGACACAAAAATGACTAATGTGACTATTGTCGTATGACCATTTTTTGCCGGTATGACTTGACAGCAGGTATGGTGTACACTTTTGGTTTAAAAAGGCGCGCCTAGGCGCAAGGCGCTTTTGTTAACATAAGGCGAGCTGTGTATAAGAAGCGCACAAAAAAGTGAGTTTTTTTTGGAAAAAATCCCACTGAGGCGCGTGCTTCTTGTATAGGGGGTGTTTTTGTGCTTCAAAGTATAATACATCTAGCTAAAAAGGTTGTACATTTAATTTAAGCGATTTATACATTAAATCATATATAAAGCTTATGTACGAAAAGCCCTCCGCTTTTGTGCTTTGCGGTTTGATTTTAGACCTTGTCGGTTTTGTGCGCTTTGCTCTTTTTTAAAACCAAGTGTACACCTTTGGGTTGGTGTTACTGTTTGTATAGCATCACCTGTTGAATATCTTGACTTATGAATCAATTGACAATTGGGAACTTGCTTTTAACCTGCTTCAGTTCTTGTCTTTTGCTTCACTGATCTTAAACTAATTGGTTTCAGGTGCTAGATTCTGATAACATGGAAGAGGCAGGACCGAGCAACAAGGAGAAGCCATCAAACGGAGCGGTACATCTCGACTTAAATGACGATGATGAAGACGACGATGAAATGATGGATGCACCATCCGTTAGAGATTTCGACCAACTGACGTTAAAGAACTTTACTAAAAGGGCATCAGCGTCCTTTTTCAAACACTACGGGCTTATAAGTCATCAGATCAACTCGTTTAACGACTTCATCAAAGTAGGAATTCAGAATGTTTTCGATTCCATTGGTGAGATTATTGTTGAACCAGGGTATGATCCCTCAAAGAAAGGTGATGAATGGAGATTCGCTTCGGTGAAATTCGGGAAGGTCACTCTCGAGCACCCTCGGTTTTGGACGGGCGAAAAGTTTACCGCTGATAGCGGTAAAGAATACCTCGAGTTCTTGCCCAGACATGCGCGTCTTCAAAATATGACATACTCATCCCGAATGAAAGTTCAGTTCACAAAAGTGGTACGCATTTTTCCTTATTGCCTTGATTTCTCTTGTAAGTTATATTCTTAAACATATGGAATATATCTGATGGATTAGGATCATGTGAGAAGCTTTAGGGTAATTGAGAAACGTGAGAAGCATTCTGGATCACACATTTTTTTGTAAGCAAAAATGCAAAAAATGCAAATTTTTTTTGGGTTAAATCGCCCCTTTTTCTGTTAGTTATTTTTTTTGGATTATACATATGTGTGTGTATATGTGTTTAAAATAAAAAAATTAAGTATTGTACATCTATGTTTGATAATGTACAAATATGTATAAATGATTGTACATGTATGTATATGAAGGAAGGTTGTGGTTCTGAACAAGTATTTTCTAGTGTACATATGTGTAAATACGTGTGTGTAATTAAAAAAAAAACTTTAAAAAGGTGTGATTACCGATAATTCTTTTTTTAGGCTTAGAGAAAATGTGTGGTCCAGAACGCTTCTCACATTTCTCAATTACCGTGCGTTTCTCTTAGGATCCCTACTCTATATCTGATTTCATGTTTTTGGTGCAATCAAAGTCCTGAAACCGTGATTATTTGTCTGACCCGTTATGCTTGTCGTTGTTGCTTTGATACGTGAACATGTGGTAATTATATAAAATTATAGGTGTATACTCAAGAGCTTGTTAGAAGTGACAAGTTCAAAACCGGAAAAGAGAAGTTTTTGGACAAGAAAATCTTAGATACCGAGGAGCGAGAAGTGTATATCGGGAGGATTCCCGTGATGGTTAAATCCGACTCGTGCTGGATGAGCGGAGCCGACAAAGACGACTGTGATTATGACCAAGGTGGCTATTTCATAATCAAAGGAGCCGAGAAGGTGATCATTTATGCTTATTTGAGTAAAATGTCATTTTCGTGTCCAAAGGTTTGTTTTTCCGCATTTGGATCCAAAAAGTTTGAAATTTTGCGATTTTCATCAGACTCATTAACTCTATCCATATTTCTCCGTTAAGTCAGGGCTATTACCGTCTTTTTAGACATTTCTTTATTAACTAAAAACACTATAAGAAATAACGTTCCACCTCTGTTGACTTTATTTCTGATAGTGTTTTTAGTTTAATAAAAAAAATGTCTAAAAAGACGGTAATACCCCTGACTTAACGGAGACAAATTGATGGAGTTAGCGAATTGGATGAAAATGGCAAGATTTCATACGTTTTGCATCCAGATGCGAAAAAACAAACATTTGGACGAAAGTCGCAAAACTGGCTAAACCTCAGAGACGAAAATGGCATTTTTCTCTACTTATTGTTAATATAATAAATCACTTTACAATAAACTTAAGTTTCAAAAATGTTATTGCAGACTTTCATTGCACAAGAGCAGCTCGGGTTCGATAGAATTTGGGTGTCGGGTACTCCAAATTGGCGAGTGACTTACCGTTCGGTTCACAAGAGAAAAAGGGTTTACGTAAAACTGACAGACACTCCGAAAATCGAAGATATTGTAGGTGGAGCACAAGTGATAACGGTATACGTGTTAAGTTTGATGGATATGCCTATATGGATCCTCTTTTTCGCGCTTGGGGTATCGTCAGATAAACAAGTGGTTGACCTGATCGATGCCGATATTACGGACGGAAATATCGTGAATATTTTAATTGCTTCGATTCACGCAGCTGATCAGGAATGCGATGAGTTTCGTAAAGGAAGAAACGCGCTAAATTATGTTGAAAAACTTCTCAAAGAAAGCAGATTTCCGCCGACAGAGTCGGTCAAAGAGTGTATCGAGAACTACTTATTTCCGAATATCGTCGGCTTTAGTAGAAAAGCTCGGTATCTTGGGTATATGGTGAAATGTCTTCTAGAAGGTTATGCTGGTCGAAGAAAAACTTGCAATAAAGATGATTTTAGGACCAAACGGTTGGAACTGGCTGGCGAGTTGCTTGAACGAGAGCTTAAAATTCATCTTAAACATGCGGAGAAGCGAATGGTGAAGTCAATGCAAAGGGATCTTTATCCGGATCGAACTGTACAACCGATAGAGCATTATTTCGACGCTGCAATTATTACAAATGGGCTTTCGCGGGCTTTTTCGACGGGTTCGTGGTCGCATCCGTTGAAAAACATGGAGAAGACGTCTGGTGTGGTGGCTACACTTAGAAGGGCAAATCCTTTGCAAATGATCGCTGATATGCGGAGAACCCGTCAGCAGGTTTTATATGCTGGCAAGGCTGGAGATGCAAGATACCCGTAAGTTATTGGGAATACATTGTTTTTGTATTAATCATAATAATAAACAAATAATTCTCAAATTCAAATAGAATATTTTTTTTAGAATTACGATAGACCCTGCTTGCTAGATTATAATTCGTTACAGGTAGCAAATGCTGGCTTTAAATTTATAAGATAACAAATTTATAGGAGTTAACTGCCATTTTCGTCCATGTGGTTTGTCCCAAATTTGTTCCATATGCGTCCCTGACATTCTTGAAACATGCTAGTTCCTTCCAAAAAGCTAACGTCTGTTAAAACCTGTTGTTTAATGAGGGTAAAAACACCATTTTCCAATTTTCTTTTATTTTCCCTTTTTTAAATTCTATTACAAAAAAGGAAAATGACGTTTTATGCTTCATTAAACAGCTGGTTTTAAAAGACGTTAGCTTTTTGGACGGAACTAGCATGTTTCAAGAATGTCAGTTAACTCAATTTGTAACTACATGTTAGTTATTTCTAGAATCAGAATTCAAAGTGACATTTGTTTAACCTCAAAAAGTCATATTTTGTCTCTTACTCTCTTTGCCTTTTGTCTTTTTTATTATATCAAGTAGATTTTGGAATTTGGATACTTAATATAATTTAACTGTTAACAATCTTTTGTTTGGTGAATGTAGACACCCATCTCACTGGGGAAAGATATGCTATCTTTCTACCCCTGACGGTGAAAATTGCGGGTTGGTAAAGAATCTGGCTGGGACTGCTCTTGTGTCAACGACAGTCCGGGAACAATTTTCTGATATACTGATAGCGTGTGGAATGGAAAAGTTGGTGGATGATACCTCAACTTCACTCTCCGGAATGGACCGGATTTTTGTGAACGGTGATTGGGTCGGGAATTGCAAAAATTCTGCTTCATTTGTAGCTGAGTTCAGGAGCAAGCGCCGTAGTAAACAAGTTCCTCCTCAGGTTTGTTTCTCTTATGTTTTTATGGCTTGTTCGTCTTCATGTTCGTTTGTTTGTTTTTTAATGAATTAGATGTGTTCACAGACTGTTAATGAACACTTACTGAACGAGAGTTTATGTTTGTGTTCGTTCGTTAAGGAAATGAGCGTGTTCGTGATCATTTGTTAATTTTTAGGCAACGAACGCAAACAAATGTTTATGAACACAAATGGAAACAAACGAGTGTTTCATGAACATAATATATAATACACTGATACTTATTAAATATTTTTACTTGTCGGAATTTTGAATTATTTAAATAAAATATAAATACTAAAAACACTAATGAACTATCAAACACAAACGAACATAAACAAACACGCTATTGAACGTTCGCAAACATAAATGAACGAACGTGGCCTCTGTTCATGTTCGTTCATTTTACTACTCGAACGAAATTTTCTTGTTTGTGTTCGTTCATGTATTAAACGAACGAACACAAACGAACTTCCCGCTGAATGGTTCACGAACTGTTCGCTGAACGTTCAGTTTGTTTGCAGCCCTAGGGCAGGTGGTTGGTTTTGTAAGGTTGACCCATAATCCATATTTTATAAATAGTTAATCTGTTAATTATGATTAAAGAAGTTATTTTATTACAATAACAAATGTAAAGTTGTCAGATAACAATTGAGGAGTCTGTATGCATTAAATAAACATACACTTTGGGTTTCAACCCATTCTGCTTAGTTTTTTTATTCGACTTGCTAGTATGATCTAATCTCTATTTTTTTCTTCCTCTAAATTGTCGCAGGTTGAAATAAAAAGAGATGCGAATCATAAAGAAGTGAGGATATTTTCCGATGCTGGAAGAATTTTGCGTCCCCTTTTAGTCGTCAAAAACTTGCACAAAATCAAACTTCTAAAGGGCGGAGGTTACTCGTTCCAAGATCTTCTAGATAACGGAGTCGTTGAACTAATCGGGCCCGAAGAGGAAGAAGATTGCTGCACAGCATGGGACATCAAATATCTTTTTCTCGAAAATGACGATCATAACCCTGGAAAATACACACATTGTGAACTCGACATGTCGTTTATGTTAGGTTTAAGCTGCGGCATTATCCCCTTTGCTAATCACGATCATGCGAAAAGGGTCCTGTTTCAATCACAAAAACATAGTCAGCAAGCGATCGGGTACTCAAGCACAAATCCCGATATCCGAATGGACACACTCTCTCATCAGTTATTCTACCCTCAAAGGCCTCTTTTCAAAACCGTGCTTTCTGATTGTCTCGAAAAAAGTCAACCTCTTGGTCAAACTCAAAAGGGTATGATCCCGAGACCTGAATTCTACAACGGCCAGTGTGCCATCGTGGCGGTTAATGTGCATCTCGGGTACAACCAAGAGGACTCGTTGGTTATGAACCGCGCGTCTTTAGACCGCGGGATGTTTCGGTCAGAACATATTAGAAGTTACAAGGAAGAAGTGGATAATAAGGAAGCGTTAGGGAAGAAGGTCAAGTCGGATGATGCTATCAACTTCGGGAAGATACAAAGTAAGATTGGACGGGTTGATAGTCTGGACGATGACGGGTTCCCGTTTATCGGTGCTAATTTGCAGAGCGGTGATATAGTGATCGGGAAGTTTACAGAAGGGGGATCCGATCATAGTGTGAAATTGAAGCACACCGAAAGAGGGATGGTTCAAAAGGTTGTGTTGTCGGCAAATGATGAAGGACAGAACTTTGCAGTGGTATCTCTTAGACAGGTAATGTAGTTATATTTTTGAGTAAAATGCCATTTTCGTCCCTGAGGTTTGGCCAGTTTTGCGACTTTTGTCCAAAGGTTTGTTTTTCCGCATCTGGATCCAAAAGGTTTGAAATCTTGCCATTTTCATCCGGCTCGTTAACTCCATCCATCTTTCTCCGTTAAGTCAGGGGTATCTCTGTAATTTTTGTTAACTTAAAGGGCAATTCGGTCTTTTTCAGTGGTATTCAGTCTTCTTACATAAAGTGAAAAAGACCGAATTGCCCTTTAAGTTAGCAAAAAAGACGGAAATACCCCAGACTTGATGGAGAAAAATGGATGGAGTTAACGAGCCGGATGAAAATGGCAAGATTTCAAACCTTTTGGATCCAGATGAGGAAAAAACAAACCTTCGGACGAAAGTCGCAAAACTGACCAAACCTCAGGGACGAAAATTGCATTTTACTCTACATTTTTTGAGTGTGAGTATTTCTTATTTTTGTCTTGTTGCAAATCGCTAATGGAATGGTTGGTTTTAGGTCCGTTCGCCATGTCTTGGTGACAAGTTTTCGAGTATGCATGGGCAAAAGGGTGTTTTGGGTTATCTGGAAGCTCAAGAAAATTTTCCGTTCACGGTACAAGGAATCGTTCCCGATATTGTAATAAACCCGCACGCTTTCCCTTCAAGACAAACTCCCGGGCAGATGCTGGAATCTGCCCTGGGTAAGGGGATTGCGTTGGGCGGTTCACAACGATACGCTACCCCGTTTTCTTCTCCCTCTGTGGATGCCATAACCGCTCAGCTTCACAGGTAAACTTCACTACTCTCTCTTGTCGTTTTTTGAGCTCAACATCTCGATTCTAGAATCGTCTTTGTAGTTTCTGAGTTCAGAAATAGATTCTGGTTTTGCTGCGACTTATTATAATCTTGTGATTTCTAGTATTTCTTATGCAAATTGAAATGTGATTTGCAGTCTTTAATAAAATCATAGACTGGGCTAGATAGGTAATGGATAGGGTCAAATGTATGACGTATCACTTTTGTACTAGTCGAAACATGTTGACATGTAACACTTTTTTTAAGTAAATAATCAGTGTGTTTGATTACAAATTATCCTTTTGGTCATATCAACTTTATTTTTAGGGTTACCGATACCAACTGAATTTCCGCCGCAA
The DNA here is from genome assembly GCA_030545235.1 of Helianthus tuberosus. NCBI lineage: Eukaryota > Viridiplantae > Streptophyta > Magnoliopsida > Asterales > Asteraceae > Helianthus > Helianthus tuberosus. Next base: position 1,940,797 of record JARYGA010001261.1, on the reverse strand, counting down.
CGCGCAGGGAGAATTCTACTAGTATATATTATATCATTTCATTAATAATTCTGTTGTTTTTTCGAATAAAATTATTTAGGAAGTGTTATGCAATAAAAAATATACTAGGATGATTTTTAACATGTGCTATTTTATTTTATGTTAATCTTTTGAGCTTACTTGTTAAACCTGTTAGAGAAACCATAACTGACTACCATTCTCAAGTTAATTGCATGTTCATTGGACTTGAATGTTACCTCATTTGACCTATACAGTCAAAACAAAACTATCATGGTTGTGTATTTCTGAATGGAACGTCATATCTTTATCTAACTGTGGTTAATGAGCCTTCTTTTTCTTTCAAATTTTAGGGCCGGGTTTTCGAGATGGGGAAACGAGAGGCTATACGACGGACGAACCGGTGATATGGTGAAATCTCTTGTCTTCATAGGACCGACATTTTACCAGAGGCTGGTCCACATGTCCGAAGACAAAGTGAAGTTTCGAAACACGGGCCCTGTACACCCTCTCACCCGACAACCAGTGGCAGACAGGAAACGATTCGGTGGGATCAAGTTCGGTGAGATGGAGCGGGACTGCCTCATAGCCCATGGAGCCTCGGCTAACCTTCACGAGCGCCTTTTCACTCTCAGTGACTGTTCGGAAATGCATGTGTGCAGAAGGTGCAAGAGAATGGCAAGTGTTATCCAGAGGTCGGTTTCGGGGGGGCATAAGATACGCGGGCCGTATTGTCGGATCTGCGATTCTGTGGAGGATGTGATCAAGGTAAGCGTGCCGTATGGCGCAAAGTTATTGTCTCAAGAGCTCTTCAGTATGGGGATCTCTCTCAAGTTTGACACTGAACTATGCTAGATTTGGTGTGGCTTATGGTATGCAACTTTATTTAATGTTTGGTAGAATGGTGTGAAGTAGGAACAAGTCTTGTTTAGGTAAATTCGGTTTCAGACTTGTACTCCATGCAGTTTTAGTTGTACCTTGCTATTGGTGTGCAGAACAGTGTGTTTTTTTTTATGCATAATGGAGTTAACATATAATGTCCTCTTGTTTTCTTGGGGTTGGGATAAGGCTTTGGGACCAATAAGTCCTGGGTTCGATTCCCACAAGGGTGTTTTTCCCATATTTATTGGGTTTCGTTCTGAATTTGTGTATAGGCATTATAGTCTAGTGGAGTTGGATATGATCGGGTGGTTCCGCTAGTGGCATAATGATACTCCAGTGGTCCGTCAGTGATCCAAATTTATCGTTAAAAAAAGAACGTTATTGTATGGAATTAGAGTAAATACAACAATCAACAATCTTGTTGCATTGAAGAATGAAGAATAATTGTTAGGTATTAAATATTATGAAAGAATCTTTACAAGTTAGTGATGTTTGCACATAATCCCCTCATCTTATGAGTTATGAACCAACATTTGGTGGGGAAATGTTGCTTTCAATATATACTTTAAACACCACCCATTCAAACCAACTCCCAATTGGTTTGCATTTTCCTATACATAAAAGGCTACCATTATCTTTCCTTTGCCCAATCTAGAGCAACCATTTTCATTTCCAAAGAGTTTTTAAATTATCATTAGATTATCAGGGCGGATCTAACCCATATTTGTGGGTTCCCAGGAACCCATTAGGTTTGAAAAAAATAGAAAAAAAAAAAATAGTGAGAACCTTGTATAATTTGGAAAAATTAGTGAAAATTTACCAAAAGGAACCCAGTGGAAAAAAATTCTTGAATCCGCCATTGACTTTGCCATTAGAATTTTTTTTTAATAACAATACGATATCATTCCACACGAAAAAAGGCAATTACAAAGCAATGGCAGGTAGTCGGGCAACAAGTTGTGCCGCCACCCCTTTTGAATAGAAAAACCAATTCAAACACTAGTGGATCGTTAAAAAAACATGTGCATGACATAAGTTTTTGTTATCTTGAGTATCTAAGGATGTCTTTGTATTGTCAAACACTAGAGTTTTTTAAGTAATAATAAAATGCAAAGTTAAAGAAATTTCCATGCAGTGATGAATATAAAATGATATATTAAAATCACCAAAAAAAAACCATATAACAGTATCTTATTTATTTATTTATTTATTTTTTTTGAAAGGTACTATCATTACTATTACTATTATTGTATATAATATTGTACTAGTCTAAGTTCCCGCGAATTTCGCGGGTGGACTAACACACAAATATATAACTTAAAATTGATGAAATAATCTTTGGAAAGAAATAAACGTTCAAGTACAGTGAATTGAGAAAAGGAAGTAACGCAAAAATCACAAGTCATTAAAGACTTCTTTATACCGGTAAACTAAGGAAACGACAAAGAAGTTGTACCGCCGATAAATTGGGTTATACCGGTACCGGTTCATACCAGGACAAAGGTCAAAATTTTGAACTTTTAATTTTTAGGTGCCTAAAAAAGGTGATTATTTACCTTATTAGTTAAAGTGTAAAACTTAGCGTTTACAATTGACAATCCATATCGATCAAACTTCTTCCTCACTCAAAGATAGAAAAAATCATTGGGTTTTTCAAATTAAGTTCTAAAAAGTTTTTCACTCCCAAAACTGAGTAGTGTTGGTGTATCATAATCAACATATTTTGCTGATGAAATTATACACGTAATAATCAACATAATTCGCTGATGAAACTATACACGTAATTTTGAAACGATTTAGGACAAAGTTGACCTAAGACCCCGGCCCCCTGTTGGTTTGATGGAAGATAATCAACTTATCCACTAATGTTTGCAATGTCTATATCAGGGGCGGTTTTCCAAATACCTGATCCAACTCCACCATCGCTGTCGAACGATCCACCACCGCCACCACCAAAATAGCTCTGAAGATATTATGAAATCTACCCATATTACCGCCAAAAATATTGCTCGAAAACCTCGTTGTTCTGACACCTGGACCATTTCCACCACCTCCCATTCCCTAGAACCCGAAACACTCAGCGAAAATGTCATCTCGGGTTGAATGTGAATGGTGTGCATCCACCGGTGGAGAAGTAAGAGAAGACCATCTTTTTAGACTGTGAAGTTTAATGTGAGTATGCAACCCTTAACATTCAACCAAAACACCATTCAGTTCAAGAGTTGTAGTGGTTCTTTGCCATCCTTCCTGTTCTTAGCACAAAAAGCAAATGGTTAGCCTCTCAAATTTCAAATAATGAAAAACATCATAAAGCAATTCCATTTAATTAGCTTGTACATAAGTTCAACCCGTATGCCTTTTTACAATACACTTTTAGTGCTAATTTGAAGTTTAAAATTAAGCCATTTAGTTTATAAAAGAATTAGATATATAATAGATATAATCACGGTTCATGAATTCCTAGACTTATCATTAATTAATTTTATTTGATACTTATTTTTAATTATCCCTATTGAATGGATAAATTGAACAAAAAATAGCAGCAACCAATATTCTACAAATCCACCTACACCTGAATGGATAAATTGAAAAAAAAATTAGCAGCAACTAACATTCTACAAATCCACCTACACTAAAAAAGTAAGACACATTTAGATGGTAGAAGCAATTTTTGTAAAAAAAAAAAAAAGACCGCCAACTACACCTAAAAAGTAAGACGCAATTAATTGGTCATAACAATGATTTTGATTCTTTTCAAATTATGACGAACAAAACAGGTTGGGTTGTGGGTCAGCCGACCTCGCCAGTATTACACCGGTTTTAAACTAAAAATGTATTAAAAATCTTAAAATATTAAAAGATCTTATAATGTGTTTAATGAATGGATATAATACCTAAGTAGTTAATGCGGTAAAATAGTCAAGGACCGTTTTTTGAGAAATCTCGGGTTATCGCAGTGGAATATAGAGGTGTACAAATAAGGTTTTCTGGAAAAACCGGTCCAGTTTTTAACCGAAGCAGTTATTTTATACAACGATAAAAACCCGTGACGGTAACTAACCGGTTTTTGAAACCTAAAACCCAAAGTGGTCCCAACTGAACCGGTTTAGTTTTAAAACTGGTTATTCAGAACCGGTATTTTATAACCGATTCTAAAAACGGTCTAAAAAATGGGCCAGAACCTGCAGACTTGTGCTGTCATGCCGCTGTTTTTCGCCGAAACCAGACAAAAAAAACTTACAGATCACTTAAAAAAACCTGCAGGCTGCATCGTCCGTCGAAAACGTTCATCGAAAAAACCTGCAGCGACGCTGTTGCTGGTTGCGTTTTTCGCTGAAAAAACCTGCGTTTTTGTGTTTTTCGCAGAAAAAATCTGCTCGAGTATAAATTAGATAGAAGATACGTCTTGGGTGTGCCTGGTACGGGATAGTTATCATTGTTTTCAAAGATAATGTCTCAGTGAATTAGGAACGTCTTTTATAATATGCCACTTTACTGTGAAAAAAGTCACTCCATTTATCAAGTTGCCAAAAATCCATGTTCTTTTCAAAAACAACGACCCCCATCATTTCAGCAACGCCAGCAAACTGCCGTCTCCCATTTACCTACATAATCACAAACCAAACCATTCATATTAAAGTACTTATGGCAATTTCAACCCGTTTACCTGAGAAAATGTTACAAAATAATACATATGAAAACATTTTACAATATGCCAATAGATTCCAAGGGGAATTTGTTGTATAATAACCAATAATTATTATTTAACATGTTTCAATTTATATATACCACCCTCATTTAAACGAAAGATCCATTCGACATATTCACACTCAAACCGGTTGCACTACACTAATGTGTCACTCTAGAGTTCTTCCCGATTATAACTGTTTCAGCAATTAGGGCATACTACCACAAACATAACAAACTGTAATGAAAGAAAAAGTATACACAACAATCGGTATACCTTGCTCGTAGCAGGTTGTTCGAGTGTTTGGTTTTGCCTTAGTTGGAAATGATTCAAGCGCCTTAAATCCATGAGAATTGTCCTTCCTGCAGATATTCAGAATCATACAAAGAATCCAGCCTAAACAAAACAAAGTAAAAACTCGTAAGTACTCCAATCAACGTAAACAAAACCATAGCCCTAACCCAAAATTCTGCAAACAAATAAAAATTGAGCAAATAGTCAGAAGAAATAGATTCCGTTATTGATTGTTAAACAGAAAATCCGAGATGAGCTACTTAGAATCTTAACGTGCTATAGAGGATCCATCAAACCTGCTCGTGGGCCAGGCTATCAATTTCATCATGTTTTGCTTGTAAAATCTTTAGCACCCCCCCCCCCCCTGGGTCATCATCTAGTGTTAGAGTAATTGGCATTGGCCTTCTGACCAGATCCACCACCCGTATCTACATTCTATAGGATGAATTAAGGTTTTAGAATCTGCAACCGAATGGATGGGTTTGTGGTATATCAATCATGTGGGTGTGGGTTTGTGGGTAGAGAGAGGGGGATGGCATACATTCCAAGCAGGGAAGTTTTCTTTTATTTCCGGTGGTCAAATTCAACCTGCAACGGCATGATTTAATTTTATCAAGAAACAATAATATATCAATAGAATCATATGTGATTGAGTAAATTTAAAATTGACGAAAACCTAGAATAAGATTCAATTTTGTGATGTGAAAAGAGGTTAAAAGAATTAAAACTGAAACATTAATGGCAAAAAAAAAAGATGAATCATAACCTACATGTTTCGGTGGTCCTTGTGATGATTGAGACAGAGAGAGCAGATGGTGCGATTCATACAATCCAAGCATTGGTATCAACCATGGCGACCATTTCATATCTTCTTAGGCCTCACTCGACACCGGTAAATTAGGGTTTCCACTCTCAATCTCATTCTCTTCCTCTTCTTTCACAGCAGCTTCAATCTGACCCTTAAAAAATCCCTACTGAGAAGCCCTAATAATATCATCGATGAATCATCGACTATCTTAACACACAAACATACAATTAAATTAGAGGCATATGAACCTAAAGATTCAAGAAAAACAAAATAATGAATCAGAAATCGATGAATTACCAGATCGGAGCACTAAATAAGTCCCTCGAGGTGAGAGTCGTTCTTGATATTGAGCCGGTGAAATTGAATGCGACCACTCCGTGGAAGAGAGTCCGATTCAATGAAGAAGCAATAGATGAAGAAACAAACGACCCAGAGGATTGATTGAGAGATGAATCGGCAAGGTGAAATACAGATTTAGATCTAGGGTTTTTATTTGAAATAAGATTTAGAAGGGAAGTAATTCATGTTTATGGAAACAAAAGATGCGATATAACGCAGTGTGAAAGGAGAAAGAGCATTCTCTTATTTGCCGCTCAAATGAAAAGAATATGGATTGTAAGAATCACACGTGGCAATAACATATTTAAGATGATGCCATGTGGCATAAGTTTGTTTTGTTTTATTATAAGGTATATAGATTGTTACATTTATTCGGAGTATCTTTAAAATACATATTGTATTGTTACATTTTTATGGAGTATCTTCAAAATACATTGTAAAGAATGTGTTGCGACTTTATTATGTTTATGATTTCAAAAATCAATTATTGGTAATAGAATAAAGAGTTAAACTCTCATACAAATCTTATATTATTTAGAAACAGTAAAAATCAATTATTGGTAATAGAATAAAGAGTTAAACTCTCATACAAATCTTATATTATTTAGAAACAGTAAAAACAGATATCGAGTGTTGATTAATTAAATTAAGGGCCAATTTGATTATACATCATTATTTATAATAACTGTACTATTTAATGAGATTCAAGGGTGTTTTAGTCATTTTCTCATATTTCATTAAATACTTAATTCCATCTGATTTTTAAAACTAAAGTAACTTTTATATACTTTAGTATTTTATTAAAAAAATTATACTATAAAACCAATCATTTTTTAATCTATAATAGTATGTTATAATTGTGCTGATAATTATAACCCGCACATATACAAGTAACACATTAATTTGTATAATCAGCACATACGTATACGATTATAACCAGCACATAATTTATATAAAAAACACATGAATTAGTATAACCAACACATATATAATTATAATCAACACATAAATACAAGCAGCACATAAATTTATAGGGTAAAGTTCTTGTACAAATAATCTTAACATATTAAACATACAAATTGAAGGAAAACTCAAAAAGACAAGGTGGCATTTTTATAATTATCAATAACTATCAAAGTTACTCTACAAATATACCTAAAAAACCTAACCCCCCCCCCCCCCCCCCCACCCAAGCTAAAATGCTAAAAACTAAACCCCCAAAAAACCTAAAAAAATAAAAAAAACACACAATTTTTTTTTAACATTTTTTATTAAAAAATCGCTACTTTTTGTTAGCAAAAAAAAAAAAAATTGCGTTTTTTAGGTATTTTTGGTTGAGTTCACATTTGTATAGTAACTTTGATAGTTGGTGGTAATTACAAAAATGCCACCTTGTCTTTTTGAGTTTTACTTCAATTTGTATGTTTAGTATGTTAAGATTATTTGTGTTTGATCTTTTGCCTAAATTTATATAATCAACACATATTTGAAACTGCTTCCATGATATTAGGAATTTTTAGAAACCAACTCTAAACTAAACTACAAAAATGCCCTTCATACATGAATTAGAGGGATGACATGTGACGAGTTATGAGTGGTTCCTACTGTTTTTACACAAAATGGAGTTTTTAGCTTTCGATGATACGCATGCCTCAAGATCCAAACATCTTGTACCATCATTTTCATTATCGGGACACGTTGTCTAACTGCGTGATATCAAGAAAAATTTTGTAAGACACCAACACAGATACACTTGTTTAAATTGAGCTACCATGTTCATAAAAAAGTTTATGAACACTTTTTTTATGCAAGATATCTTGACCTCTTAAAAAAATATTAATAACTAAAATCAACGGCTTGGCTTAAAAGTTATATCGTTCTAAATTAATGATAAACTAGGATTACGACCCGCCGCAATGCGGCGGGGATTCTTTATTTATAACTAAGTCGATCTACGACCCACATGTTATGTTAAACCTGTCAAACGGGGTAAAAATAGACGATGTAAAAACGTTCACCCACACACGCACGTTGCGTCGTGTTAACTCGCAAAATTTAGAACGAAACGTAAAAACGTTAAGCCAAAGACGCACAATGTGATGTGTTAAGTCACAAAATTTAGAACCAAGCATAGAGCGCAAAATTTGCGGAAAATGAAAACTATAAAGGACCAAAGTTGAAAGTAAAAAAGGTTATGAGGATAGATTGTAAAAGATAAAAAGTTTTGGGTTAAAAGTAAAAAAACAAATAGTTTTGGGTTAAAAGTAATTTATGAAATACTTTTGGGTGAAAAGTAAAAAAAATCAATTTTTTTTGGAAAACCCCCAAAGCCAACGTTACGACAACCATATGCATAACATTTTTTTCTTTGAAAAATCCCCAAAGCACACCCCGCGTTGCGGCGGGGCGTAAAACGGTGTCAAATAGTACTAATGTCACACAACCGTCATTGACAACCAACACTGACTCGACCTATAATATGCGTATTACGACGAACCTGTCAAACATGAAAAAATAGAGGTAAAAACGTTGAACCACACATGCACGTTGCGTCGTATTAACTCGAAAAATTTAGAACTATACGTAAAACGAAAATTTGCGAAAGATGAAAAGTATAAGTGACAAAAGTTGTGAAGTTAAATTGCAAATAATGAAAAGTTTTGGGTTAAAGTTAAAAAACAAATTATGTAGGGTTAAAATTGAAAAATGTACAAACCTTTGGGTTAAAACTAAAAAATCAAGTTTTTTTTTTTGGAAAACACCCAAAGCACAACTTACAAGTCCTTATGCACAAAAAGTTTGCTAATTTATATAGGTTTTAATAACCTTCAACATCACCTTTTAATGAGTCGTTATCAGTTTGTTAAACACACTATCAATATTCTACTTTTGTTTTTATTTATGTAAACCATGGAAGCAAGTTACTTAACTTTGTTGGAGGTTATATTTAAATTTAAATTTAAAGTATTAATATAAAAGAATCATCTCTTTTCTTATCCATTGTAAAGATATTAATAAAAATAGATATGTACTGATTCAAGCAGTTTAAATTTAAAGTACTAATATAAAAGATTTATTTGCATAAGAAGGTATGAAGCCATCAAAAACACACATCATAAATTACGTGTCATGTACATAATTATGTATGATCGTTACTTTAAAAACAAAAGCTACATCGATACTTCACTCAAATTAAAGATAAAAAAAAGTTCTCTATCTTGTTGTATATTAAAAAAAAGTATATAATAAAGCATATAAAAGTTTGTTCGATTAAAAAAACTTGTAGATTAGATCTAACACAAAAAAGCTTTACTATTCCTTTTTTTCCTTCTAACCTTATTTTACATAACTATTAATTAAGATTTTGTAAGTATTTAACTTAGATCATTGCAACTAGTGTGAACAATGACACAAAATCCTTCCTACAAATTAATCCTTTCTAAATGATCCTCTTAACACACACACACATGTGTGTGTGTTTGTGTGTTTTACTTGGATAATTATAAAAAAATGAACTAAGTTATTACCAAAAAATATAAATGATTTATGTTTTATCAAAGGTTCTTATTTTTAAAATTTGTGTTTGTTACCTAAATAATGTAATTAAAAAACATCATACAAGTTTTTTCTTATCTTTATCGTTTACAAACATTAGTAGATGATATAGTTGATGAGGTATGACCCGGTTCACCTAACTGATCAAACTAAGATATTAATATATACACGCTAAGATAGATGGATGAGAACATCACATTTTATATAATTTTCTTTTATTTTTACAATTTCTAATCTTAGAAAAATGAATCTATCATTTAATTCTATGTGTTCTTGTGAAATTCATGGAAGTTAGAAAAAGAGTGTATGGAAGTTCGAAAAAGAGTGTGCTAGACGATTACATCATCTAAAGTATTGCATTTAATCAAAATAAACAAATGCTTATACCATTCTAGAAAACTAAAGGTATCATTACTCCATATTTATGAGAAACTTTGTTTTCTTAAATTTGAGATTTCAGAAGAGGGAAAAGTTACATTGAGATTCATAAGAAAATGAGAATTAAGAGTGGTGTGTAGTTGTAAAGAAAGTGAGGTATCTGTTTTTTTATTTAGCTCAAAACTAAAACGTATTTGGTTGTGTAGAGGAAGTTTTACAATTACAAATAGTCAAATGAGGTAGGTGATAACTTAATGAGGAAGACAATTACTATATTTATAAGCTCATTATACTTTAAAAGATAGTATATTTTTTTTTGACTCCAAGAAGGAGAAAGAGACGCGACCAACCACAACCAATTACATCATCTCGAACTTACACCATGTTTGCCAATCTATACATCCATTTTTATATCTACATCTAAACCACAAAAAAACTCAAAACCTTTATCTCCGCAACCACCTCGACCACGTTTAGGTTTTTATCCGAGAAAATGCGGTCATTTCTAGCTTTCCAAATACCCCATAACGCAATGAAGATAATACCTTGAAACGCTACTTTCTTATCTCCTTTCAGCCCCACCGATTGATGGATCGTAACAATATCCCGAACCGAAAAAACAAAGATGTTTGGAATCCTACACCAAGTCGTAATCGTTGCCCAAACACCAGCAGCAAAAAAACAACCCGAGAACAAATGCTCTGCCGTCTCCAATTCGTGATCACAGAAAACACAATTTTTTCTTCGAACCTGAATATTTCTTCTTTCTAAAGCAGCCGTTGTTGCAATTCTGTCTATCTCCACCCGCCAGATAAATATGTTAATTTTAAAAGGGACCCATGTGCACCAATCTAAGACGAAATCCGGAGCTTGCTGCTGCTCCTCCTTTTTAAAGCCAAAGTTTAGCCGCCTTGACCGTATACAAACCCGATTCAACACCTAACCACTGCCATTTATCTTGATCCCTTGAAAGAACTACATTGTTAATATTAAACAGACAATCTTCCTTCTCGGCGATCACTGACCCAACTGATGAGGTGTACACTTTATTCCAGAAACCATCCGCGTCTTCTCCTTGAGTATTACGGATCACTGACTTATCACTAGAGTATTATCGTGTCATCAGCGGAACCACCCGATCATATCTATCTCCACTAGGTTGTAATGCTCATTAGGGGAGTTCAAGATCGGATAATCCGGTTTTCGGATATCCGAAAATCGGATATCCGAAATTTTGGATAGTGAAATATTGACATCCGAACCCGAATCCGAAATTTCGGATTCGGGTTCGGATATCTAATCGGATATCCGAATATCCAATTTTTTATTTAATTTTTATTTTTTTATTATTTTTTAATATTTGGAACCAGATTTTTCCGGTAGTTTCGGATATCCGAAAATAAATTTCGGATATTTTTTCGGATATTTCGAATATTTTTCGGATACTTCGGATATTTTTCGGATACTTCGGATATTTCAGATATTTTTTCGGATATTTCGGATATTTTTCGGATACTTCGGATATTCGGATATCCGAAAAAAAAAAAATTAAATTTTCGGATAATCCGATTATCCGAAAATTCTCAAAATCACTATCCGAATCCGAATCCGAATTTTCGGATTATCCGATTTTCGGATTATCCGATTTTCGGATATCCGAAAATTCGGATATTTCGGATATGGGTTTTCGGATATTTCGGATTCGGTTTTGGATTCGGATTTTTTTGAACACCCCTAATGCTCATATAATAATTCAGGGGGAAATCCAATAAATCTGGGAAAAACCCCTTTGTGGGAATCGAACCCAGGACCTAATGGTTACTAAGACTTATCTCACCCCTAAAATACTACTAGGCTATAATTACATGGACTACTTTAAAAATAGTTGAACAAGCATGCATTCTAACTCGTATCAATATTTAATATGAATTTTCTTTTGATTGTCAAGTAAATTTTGATTGTTCAAACTAGTTTGATAACAGTAGAATCACCGATATAATATGTAGTGATACAGGCTTTTCAGTTCTCTTTTTATTAGATTTTACATATTGATAATTTACACATTAAAGAACTAGATTAACAAATGCTTACATGTCTTCAATAGTTACAGAAAACGTACTCGATGTTTGCAAACCTTTGCAAGTTATGTCCTTTAGCCATAACTCAGTTAATTTTTGTGGTTAAATCTGACCAAACGAATCCCATATGAGAGTATTTTTATGGTTAAATCTGACTAAATGGACCCCACATGAGAGTAAAATGACCAAAATACCCTCATGTGGGGTCCATTTGGTCAGATTTAACCATAAAAAATTAACTGAGTTAGGGCTAAAAGACATAACCTGCAAGGGTTTGCAAACATCGAGTACGTTTTCTGTAATTATTGAAGACAAATGATACAGTTTGCAATAAGTGAGATACATAAATGACGATTTTTGTAATTTACTCAATTTAAATATTTAATTAAACCCGATTTAAACTTTTACCTAACTCATCGCTTGACACCTTAAAACTATTATCGAGTTTGTTTTTTATATGTGTTGCCCACTTGGAAATAGTTTATATTTATTTTACATGTTTCATGCTTTTCTGACGGTACACCTTTTCCTTTTAATATATTTGTTGTGATTTACACATCATATTGTTAGTATTATTTTTAGTTCGCATACGCTTTAGTTACTTTGTTTTTTATTATTTTTTTTCTCGAATTTATTAGAGGGGTAAAATACAAAAAATGTAGTATGTTACAATCGTATACAGTCATAACATTTATACGATTGTAACATTTATATTAAACTGCTAAAAATTCAATACTAATTTATGCCTATAGGTTTGAGCTAAACTTGTTATATGTTTTAAACTTGTTTTATTTTTCAACTTAGAACCTTATATCGATTCAAACAAATAAAGAGTGTTACAGTTACAAACCCAGAATTCGAGAATGAACATGAAGGTTATGCAAATGACGCATTGCAAAATCTATTGTTAAATTGAAGATGTAAATTGATCTATATTAGTGGTGGCGGTGATGTTTTGATTGGATTGATGAGATTTTAGATGTGTAAATAATCAAAATTCCAACTGAACAACGTCAGTACTAGATTGGTATTATCGGAACCAAGGTGAATATGCAGTTGCAATTCTCGACGTTCTGGTATTAATTTTGTTGAAAATGGAGTTGCATTCAAATTACAATGCTTTACACTACGGTGGGGTCTCTAGGTCTGGGAGGTGTTGATAATCCTGAGGAGAGTACTGTTAGTAATACCAATGTTAGGCAGTGTTTTCGAAAGGTTGCTGATGGCCACTTTACAGCTGCAGTGAAGGTGTTATGTTCATCCGGTGTTGTTGCGTACAATGATAATACCGTACAGGCTTTAGAGGCTAAACACCCGTACAGAGAACCTCCATCTATTCCAGGTACTATATACTTTGAGCCTCCCCTTGTCGCAGAGGTGGATAGTGTTCTTTGCTGCATTAAATCGTTTCCTAAAGGAACCTCATGTGGGAGGGATGGCTTGAGGGCACAACACATTTTGGATGCTTTATGTGGAGAGGGGTCTGCTATTGCCACTGATCTCTTATGCGCTATCACTGCGGTAGTCAACTTATGGCTAGAGTGTTGGACATCATTAGGGTGTCGGGTCCAACATGTAACAACCCGCATTTTGAAAGTCAAAGTACAAGTCAAAGTCAAAGTCAAAGGAAGAAAAGATTGCTAATTGCGATCTGTCACTCCTTGCTTAACTATGGAACTGTACTTCTTGACTTGTAATCAAATTCTATTTTAAATCGCTTTAGTTGTATTATGTGGAGTACTTGTTAATAATCGAGGTTTAACCGCATATTAATCGCTAATCGACTTACCGCATCGCTATCGCAATCGCAACTCGAATTATGTGTTCTGGATATTGTTTTAAGTGTGTGTGCTATTATGTGTTACTTGTGCATGTTATATTTATGTTAAGGTGGTTAATCGCAATCGCAATTCTATCACATCGCAATCTAATCGCAAACGCTAAGCGCAAGTTACTTATAGTTATTGTATGTTAGATATAGTAGTTAAGTTATTTGTGTAACTATTGGGTAATACTATCGCATCGCTCACTCGAACCGCATCGCAACGCTCAACATGTGAATTGAAACGCGAAAACTCAACACGCCGGACACCCGGATCGAATGGCCAATCGATCGAATGGACAACCGATCGGATTGCCATCCGATCGAACCGCCATCCGATCGGTGGCCAATCCGACACTAGGGCACTTTCCCTTTTTGGAAACCCTATAAATACCCTCCTGTCACATCATTTGTGATGTGACAGCCCCTCTCACTCGACCAGCTCGCTCCAAGCCTTTTTTTCTCTCGATTTCTCGCGATTCTTGTAAGTTTTCAACTCAAATCTTGTACATCTATCATCTACACGCACTTCTTCATCTTTTCACCTTTGAATCTCAACTTTTAACCGTGAAATCACCGGAGTTGAGGTGTTCTAGGGTGATGTCATCATGGAGTTCTTATGAACTTCAAGTTTTAGCATCAATCCACCAAGAACAACTCAGATCTGAAGGATTTCTACATGTTTTAACAATGATTTTGCATAGATCTAAACGTTTTCAAAGTGGAAAGGATTGAAAGATGGTTTCTAACTTTCTTTCAACTCTTTTACACTCAATGCACTCAAAATCGATAGAATCGGAACTAGTTCAGGCCTTCTACTCGTTCTCTAGTAAAGCGTTGGTCTCAGATCTGATTCCTATCAACGAGACAACCGACTTCGGGTTAAACATGAACAACCGCCAAAGAACAGTTGACGGATCGGACTTGGGTGATTCCTGTCCGATCGGACGAATTGAGACTTGACGAGGTTCTGTTGTTTAGTACGTTGTCAAACGGTCTCGAACAAACCGCAAACTTTCAAAATAAACAAGTTCAAAACGATCAGACACGCGGGACGGATTGTCGTCCGATCGGATTGCCATCCGATCGAACCCAATCCGATCGGATTGCACTTGTGGTTCAACATTTAAACAATTTTCAACATGTTCAATGCATAAGTTAGTTTCAAGGGATTGCCATCCGCTCGGATTGCTATCCGACCGAGTGACCGTCCTGTTGTGAACTTGTTCTCAACTAAGAAGCCTCGCCAATCGGATCGCCATCCGATCGAACCACCGTTCGATCGACCAACCAACCTAAAAGGTAGAGATACTTCTCTATTTTCAAAATGCTACAACGAAAACTTCAAAGCCATCATACACAAACACATCCATCCCAAACGAGTGTTAATCCGACCGAATGACCATCCGAGGATGAGCATCCGAACGGATTGACATCCGATTGAATAGCCATCCGTTCGGATTGCCATCCGACCGGATGACCACTCGACACCTTGCTTCACTTGCATTGTTTTACGCACCGCTCTTCGCTTATGTTATCGTTAACTGTTCAGGCTAATCACTCTAGCGCTCCCTTCAATTCATTAACTTCCATCGCTGTGAGTATACTCGATCCCTTTTTTTGCTTTAAGCACTTTTGGGTGTTACATACGTTACCTATATTCAAATAACATCGAACACATAACGTAAACACTATTTAATGCTAACCGTTATTGCATGTTATACGCGACTCGATGAATGCCTGTTTGTTATGTTTACACATTGATTGCTGTCTACCTGCCTTAGCAACGATAGTACTATAGTTTGGACTCAGCACCTGTTCACTCAGGGGTTGTTAAGGACAATACTTCACGTGTTCGCAGTAGTGAACATGTGATGCGCACTCGCTACTCGCAGTTAAATCGCAGTCATTGGTATTGATAGGATATTTGTCGATAACTTACATGCTTCACATTATACGTTGTACATGCTGGTTAACGCTTTCGAACTCTATTATACTATCAAACTTGTATGCTCACCTTTACACTATGTGTATTGACCGCTATTTTAACGTATGTGACAGGTGCTTAGGATGTTTGCTTGCTGTTTGATGAAACCGAGCTAGGATGGAGTCTAGAAACAAACGAACAATTTATTTATTTGAAATCTGAGTTGTCGGAACATGTTTTTGTTTGGAGATATCTATGCCTATAATAATTAGATACTTGATGGATTATGGTATGGGACATAATATTAATTATCCGGTAATTTAGTTGTTATGGAATTTCTCTTGACAATCTGTTTCGCTCAGTGCCATGCCCCGATGTTTCCGTCATCGGTTGGGGTGTGACACAACATTAGGTCTTGAACTTAATATTAAGAAAACTGAGCTAGTTTGGCCTTTTTGTAATGGTAGCAAGTTTCATGAAGGGTTATTTCCTAAGGACATCTGGAGGCCATTAGTGGGGGTGAAGCTTCTTGGGGGGCTGTTAGTAGAGACGCAAGCTTTATTAAAGGGTTGGCAAAGAAAAGAACTACTAAGGCAGTAGATTTGATGCGTCTTCTACCAAAATTAGGTGACCCGCAGAGTGAACTACTCTTGCTTCGATCCTGTATGGGCATTGCCAAACTTTTCTTTGGCTTGAGGACATGCCAACTTGTGCACATGGAAGATGCAGCGTTGTTCTTTGACAAAGGTTTGCGTTAGGCGATTAAGGAATTGGTGGTTTGTGGAGGTCCTTTCTTTGGAGACCTCTAAGGGCGACTTGCTTCTTTACCTATTCGGTTTGGAGGTTTAGGGTTGTATTCGGCTGTAGACGCTTCATCCTACGCTTTTGTGGCCTCGAGGGCCCAATCGTGGGTGCTACATGACCACATCTTCAGAGACAGTGGCATATGCGGTATGGATTCTGATTATGTTTGTGCTTTGGCTTGTCTTCGTGATACGATTCCAAGCTTTGACTTCAGCGGTTTCACTAATAAGGACACCGCCCCCCTAAAGCCCAACATGCATTGGCGAGTACTCTTTTTAGTAAAATTGTCCACGAAATCGAAGTGCAGTTTGACTTGACCGTTAGACAAAAAGCCGTTTTGAGTGTCTCCGAGCACCACATGCACAAGATTTTCTTCTTGCTATACCTATAGATGGGTTAGGCCAGCATATGTCACCGGTGGAGTACCGTACTATCCTTAAGTATCGCCTAATGATTCCTTTATTCCCAGTTGATGAGGTATGCCCAGTTTGTCATAAGGCGTGTTTGGATTCTTTTGGTGAGCATGAAGTTCATTGTAGAGAGCTCCCGGGGTTCAAATATCGACATGATTTGGTTAGGGATGTCCTTTTTGACATATTCAGGTGCGCTGTTATTTCTGCTAAGAAAGAGGCACCCGTTAATTTCTTAACAGACCCGTTGGAAGGGAGATCTACTCTTCGACCAGCCGACATTTCGGTCTTTGGATGGGTAGGAGGAAAACACGCCTGTGTTGATCTAACAGGGGTTTCCCCGCTTGTGGGCTTAGGGAGTAGTGCTTTCACAGTGGGTCAGGCTGCTTCGGGTAAAGTGATCAAGTGTAACGGCCTGCTTATTTGTACTTTCCATTTATAGCAAGTCTTGTTCATATTTCTATTTTTGGAAGTATTGTGTTCTTGTAATCGTTCTTTCTTTGTAACCGTTATAAAATCCGAGACTTGGATCATAAATAAAACTCGTATTTTGTTAAATTCATGTTGTACATACTTTATACATGCTCATCCATTCAATTTCGTGAATCAATTGATGCTTATTCGTAATTCTTGGAAACTATGTGCTAAACTTGCAAATATGTGAAACTTATGCATAAAACGTGTTTTGATCGTAAACGAAACTTAAATACAACCTTCATACGCCTAATTATATTTGGTTTATGTTCCTCATACTTGAATTGTCCTTAAACTATGCCTTTATGGCGAAAATAGTCCCTAAAACACCTAAAAAGCCCTAAATTGCAAAGTTGAGGGGCCTAATAGCAATTTAATGAAACTTCACCCTTCCCCCTTGTCACGGGCCGTGTAAGCTTGCCCCTAGGGCTACGCTGGCCGCGAGGGACCTCCCAGATCAGAAGCCTTGCTTCACTTCGCGCTTTTGAGCGGAATTTGGTTGTTTTTGAAGTTTAAACCGGGTTTTTGGCATTAAATACTCATCTAACCCAACCCTAATCACTTCCTTATAAATACCAAGTGCCTCCCAAGCCATTTGAACTTTAGAAACACTCTCACAACTCTCTCAATCACTCAAATTCGTAGCTGCAAGTTCAAGTTCGGACATAAACATCAAGCTCCACTAAAGTGAGCATAACTTCTTCATTTCTTGTCCGTTTCAGCTCATTCTTTTTCCAGAACACTTGGATCGACCTTAGCTTCGATTCCATGGGTATTCCACAGTGAATAAGTCCCTGGAACTCTGGAAAATAGGCTCCTAAGTTCATTGTTTGAATCTGATTTCATTTATCTTTGTTTACACTTGTTTAAACTTGAGTCTAACTCACTCAAACCCACATCCTTATGCTTATAACCACTTCTATGGTTAGTTAAGCTTAAAAACAGGGCTGAGACATACAAAATCAAAGGTTAAACCTCATATACTTTCTGTTTTATTTAGGGTTTTTAACCCACATGTCATGTTCAAGCTTCAAGCTTGATGAAGGTGTGATTATGGACTAACTTGGGTTGTCCAACATAGAATCCCCACATTACTTGATGATTTCTCATAGTATAGTTGTTTGTTATTCTTGTATTAATATTAGTTCATGACCCTCCTTGTATGTTTTTACATCAAGTGTAGTGGTGAACCATAAGAGGTACCTAAATGGAAGCTTCTTCTTCCTACCTCCTACATGATTTCCATGATACTAGAGGTGCCTAAATGAAGATTAATCTTCTACCTCATGCTTGACTATTGGACTTAATAATAAATATAATACTTATACATATATATACGCTATTCGAACCCTTGATGGTGAACTTGTGTTCATTCGTCGAAATATTAGAATAACATCATCTAAGGTGTAACACCCCGTGTTTTCACAAGTCAAAGTCAAAGTCAAGGCCTAATTCAACGACCGATTTCGCGCAACCTGACTTGCAGGAATTTCTTTATTTAATTCGTATTATGTGGAGTAAGTGTTGTCAATGAAAATAATCGATGTGTGTTAATCGTTAATCAATCGACTTACGACTGTGAATAATAGGAAGTAACAATGCGATAAAGTTAACTAACCAATAATCAAGCTATGCTAATCGAATCGACTCCTAATCGCAACTCGAGCTACGAATTTTACTTGTTATTATACGTCTGTGTGTGCCTTACGTGTTACCTGTGCATGTTTATTTATGTTGTGTTGTGCTAATCAAGCGAACTCAATCGAAACTCGAAACACAATCAACTCGAACTCGAATCGCAATCGAACTATGATACTTGGTGGAAAATAGATTATGCGAGATATGAAGTAGTTGGGACTGAAAGTAATTTGACTAGGAAACCCTATCGTATCGTATCGATCGCAATCGAACCAGCAAAAATCGTCACGTCGAACACACTAGCCAAGTGCCATCCTGTCGGATAGCCATCCGACCGGATAGCTACTCGGTAAGGGATGACATGTGCTATCCGAACGAAATGCCATTCGACCGGACAGTCATTCGGGCTATTCGACCGAACAGCCCTTTCCTCTTTTGGCATCCTATAAATACCCCTGTCATTGTCATCTTTTCCACTTCTGGAAATCCCTGTTCGACCAGCACGCTTAACTCGACCTTTTCTCAGATTTCTCTTGATTCCGGTAAGATCTCGTCCTAAATCTTGTACTTTCTTGTTCTATACGCACTCCTACACCTTCCTATCTTTTAAATCTTACTTTTTAACCATGAAATCACTAGATTTCGGGTGTTCTAAGGTGACGTCATCATGAGTTCTTCAAGAGCTTCATGTTTTGACCTCAACCCACCAAGAACAACTTAGATCTAACCGATTTCCACAAAGATCTTGTAAAAATCTCGACACAAGTGTGGTGAAAAAGGATTGAAAGATGGTTTTAGCTTTCTTTCGACTCTTTTTACACTTAAAACACTCAAAACCGGTAGAATCAGGTTCTGATCTAGTCTCCTACTCGCCCTTAGTGTTGTACTGGCTCAGATCTAGATTCTACTCACGAGCCTACCGATTCCGGGTTAGTCAAGAACAACCGTCTCGAGCCGGTAACCGGCCGGACTAGGGTGATTCCTGGTTAGGTTGGTCAACTGGGTCGAACAAAGGGTTCTGTTGGCTAACACGTTGTCAAAGTGACTCGACATAACGACAAACCTTCAAAACGACCAAGTGTAGAACGAACAGGACAATCGGTGCGGATTGCCAACCGATCGAATTACCATTCGACCGGATAGGTTACCCGAACGAATTGCCACCCGAACGGATTACACTTGGGTCCCACCTTTAAACAATCTTAGTTAAAGTTTGGGTATTGAACGAATTGCAATCCGATCGAATGACCCTTTGAAAGGATTACTCTTCGGATCATGAGATACTAAGACTTTAAAAGACTTAACAATTTCAACATGTTCAATAGCACGAATTGTCATCCGATCGAATTGCCATCCGATCGAATGACACTCCTGAAGTGAACTTGTTTTCAATAAGTAACCTTATCACTAAGTCACCGTCCGACCGGATGACCATTCGAACGAATTGCCATCCGCACGACTAGTCATCCGATCGACCGGCTTGAAAGATAGAGATACTTAATTGTTTTCAAAATGCTACAACGAAAACTTCAAAGGTCAAACCATCATACACAAACACATACTTCTTATAGGAAGAAACAATCCACTCGAATTGTCATCCGACCGGATCACTATCCGACCGGATGACCACCCGAACGGATTGTTACCCGCACGAATTGTTGTCCGATTGAATTACCATCCGATCGAACCCCTATCCGACCATTTTCATACTTTGTGACGTTTTTATGAATCGCTTATCTTTATGCTACCGAATCTATTCAGGCTAGCCGTACTCGCTAAGCGCTCCCTTCAATCCATTAATCGCTGTGAGTATACTCGATCCCTTTTTGCTTTAAGCACTTTTGGGTGTTACATACGTTACGAATATTCAAACTACAACTATCACACTACTCAAACTATTTGGACGCTAACCGTTAATGCATGTTATACGTGGCTTATGAATGCTTGTTTGTTATGTTTACACATGGAATGCTGTCTACCTGCCTTAGCAACGATAGTACTATAGTTTGGACTCAGCACCCGTTCACTCGGGGGTTGTTAAGGATCTTTTACTTGCATGGATTACGGTGGTAATCATGTATTGCGAACTGCCTCGGGCACTCAACCCGCAGTCATTGGTATCGATGGATCTATGTTGATAACTAACGTGCTTCATTTCACTATGTGTATGTGCTGGTTATGCGTAAACGAATTTGAACTCTATATGCTATTATCAAACTTGTATGCTCACCTTTACATTATATGTATTGACTTTTATTTTAACGTATGTGACAGGTGCTTAGGACGCACACTTGGTAGGAATTTGAAGCTAGAATAAAGCTTTAGAGCCCAACAAATAGTTGTCTGTAGTGGTAAAACTAAGGGTCTCTAGAAGCAGATAAACAATTGCTCTATTTTGAAATCTGAGTTGTCGGAACAGAATATTTGCCTAGTTTTTGTCTGTAATAATTGTTGTACTGTTTGAGATACGGTATGGGACGTATTATTTTAAATTGAATAGTATTGATAATTGTTATGGAAACTTCTGGACAAACTGTTTCTCTCAGTGCCATGCCCGATGATTCCGCCATCGGTTGGGGTGTGACAGATTGGTATCAGAGCCATAACTATAGGGAATTAGGCAAGACACGACCTAGTCCGGGTCGATGTCTTAGAAACCTAGTCTATAGTTAGGAACCAACAGACTAACTTGTACATAACCAGTAGGGATTGTGTACGGGTTTATTCCTCGCTATTCTCGTTCATGCTACACTATCGCCACACTCGAGTATACAACTATAGATAGGCGATAAAGTCGAGAATAGGTGTGACAACCGCAAACTCCCGACTAGATTGCTTAAATTAATGCTATTTTATCAACTTATCAATGATTTCTTCTCTCTTTTTCAATAACGAACGGGGGAAATTATACCAAATCAGGAGTGAAATCCATATTTTGATGAATAATTTCCTCTATTTTATCAAAACAGGGAAGAAGTTGTTAAGCCAGGGGTGAAACCCTAACCTTGACGACTTGTTCCGCACCTTTTACAAACTCTCACCAAAGTCTCAACGGACTCCAACGACCTGAAGTCGCGACATGACTAACGGGAATTGTGTCAAACGCCCAAGAATCGAGGCAAGGGCACAGTCCTAAAGGTCGAACGTAGACGACAGGTCCACGCGAATAGTTGAATCGCTCTGGTTAGTCGAAGTCTACTAGCCGCAGACAATCTACCTCTCGAATTTTATGTGTTTAACTCTGAGCCGCAACTGCTGACTCTGATAATTCGTCGATTTTTATGAGTTTATACGTGTTTTACCTGCTTATGTGTTTAAATATTGGAACTTACCCGATTTTCACTTTCACTTCGATCGCCACATACAACTCGCACTGCAATCCTATCTCAAAACGTTAACAAATCGCGGAATTTAGGATGATTTTATACTACGGTACACGCATATATTATGCTATTTGCGAGCAATCGCAGACTTTGAATGATAGGTTTCTGTTTTCTGACTGCCTCTACTAAATACATATGTGTTTCCTTGCTTCTTGCTCTATGTACCTAGGAGTTGTGTGATTACGTGCTCTACGTGTTTACGTGATTTTGTGCTCCATGTGTTATGTGTTTACGTGAATATACGTGCTCCTGAGCTTTAGTGAGTAGTAGACGTGTGAGGTGAGATTCGAATATAGTGTGTTGAGTCCTGTGACAATGTCTATTGCAGACAATGTCGTCTGGATCCCGTCACGCACTTTCTCGTCAGGAAAAGAAAGATAAACGTCTTGCTTCCATCATCGCTAAAAGTGTAGCAAAGGCTGTGAGTGATGTCTATGAGAATGCCAGCAAATCGTCTGAGGAATCAAGAACCGACGCACCCAAAGCTGCCGCAAGGCCTTTCAGTTTCAAGCAATTCAAGTCTTGTGGGCCAAAAGAATTCACTGGCGAAGGAGCTCCAACTGCATTATTTCATTGGTTTGACTCCATTGAGGTTACTCTGCGATAGAGTGGTTGCCCTGATGACCTTCGAACTCTGAATGCTACCGGCGTTTTCCAGTCCCGTGCACTCGACTGGTGGACGGCCGAGAGGAACAAGCGAGGGAACGATGCAGCCTACGGTCTGTCGTGGGACGAGCTCAAGGAAGTCATGCTAGAAGAATTTTGCCCTCCTCACGAACGTCAAAAGCTGAAAGATGAATTTTGGCACATACAGCAAAAGGATGGAGACAATGTTGGCCTTACTGCTCGTTTCAAGCAGCTCAGCATTATCTGTCCTGATCAAGTCAAGACTCCCGACATGACAATCAAGAAGTACATCCGGGCCCTGCCCGACTGCGTTGCTGATTTCGTGCAAGCGGCTAAGACTACGATGATCGAGGAAACTTATCTACTGGCCGCTGAAATCAACGACAAGCGGGTTAAGGCTGGTGTCTGGGACAAGACCACGAAGCATCTGCATCAAGCTACCACTACCGCACCAACTGCTGAACCCACCTCATCGAGCAACAAGAGGAAGAACAAGAGAAAGAACAGCTCCAGCAACAAGAACTGTGCGATCACTGCTGCACCAATTCAAGCTGTACCTGCCCAACAGCGTCAAGTAGCGGCGCCTGTGACCAATGCACCGCCTGCTAAGCGTGCATACACTAGGCCACATCCGCTCTGCCCTACTTGCACCTACCACCATCCAACTGCCATTCCTTGTCGCTTTTGTGCTCATTGCAACGTATACGGCCATTTTACTGCCAACTGCCGTATCCGTCAAGCTCCTGCCAATCAAGCTCTACTCACTGCCCCACAGAGTCAACAAGCTCCTCCGGCACCCGTAGTCAAAGACAGAGCCTGCTTCGCATGTGGCGACCCGAACCACTTCGCCAACATGTGCCCAAACAGGGTTGTGAAACAAGAGCCTCCGCAACAGCAGCCACAACAGCAACAACAACAACAGCAGCAGCAACAACAGGCCGCACGCGCCAAAACCTTCAACCTCAATGTGCGACAAGCCCAGGCTGACAACAACGTGGTCAATGGTACGTTCCTTGTGAATGGTATTTATGCTTCCTGTTTGTTTGATACTGGAGCCGATAACTGCTTTGTGTCATTCGAATTTGAGAAACTCCTTAGTCGTAAACGTTCCCAACTCTCCTCGGCATTTGATGTTGAAGTCGCTACCGGAAGAACCGTCGCTGTCAATTCCGTTATCTGTGATTGTACTCTTGAGCTCAACAATCACCTCTTCCCGATTGACCTTATTCCGATGCAACTCGGAAGTTTTGACATCGTAGTAGGCATGGACTTTCTTCGAGAAAACCATGCTGAAGTTGTATGCTTCGACAAGATGATTCTTTTTTCGCTCGCAAATGGTGACTCATTGTGTGTTTATGGCGATGCTACTTCGAGGGGGCTCAAGCTTATGTCATGTGTCCAAGCTAGCAAGTATCTCCGCAAGGAATACAGGGCTTTCTTGGCAAACATTGTAGTAGCAGAGAAGGAAAAGAAGAAGGAGATAAAGGACGTTCCTGTGGTTCGAGAATTTCCAAATGTTTTCCCAGAGGATCTTCCCGGACTACCTCCAAGTCGTGATATCGACTTTCGTATCGACCTCATTCCTGGAGCCAATCCTATTGCCAAAGCTCCCTACCGACTCGCGCCGTCCGAAATGCGCGAACTCTCAACTCAACTCCAGGAATTACTTGAGAAAGGTTTCATTCGCCCGAGCACCTCTCCTTGGGGCGCGCCGGTCCTTTTTGTCAAAAAGAAGGACGGGTCGTTCAGGATGTGCATCGACTATCGGGAACTGAATAAGTTAACTATCAAGAACCGCTATCCCCTACCTCGCATTGACGATTTGTTTGATCAACTACAAGGGGCTACGTGTTTCTCCAAGATCGACCTACGTTCAGGATACCATCAGCTACGTATTCAGGAGGAGGATATACCCAAAACCACATTTCGCACCCGATACAGCCATTACGAATTTGTTGTAATGCCTTTTGGTCTAACCAACGCACCAGCAGTTTTCATGGATCTGATGAATCGCGTGAGTAAACCATATCTCGACCGTTTTGTCATTGTATTCATCGACAATGTCTTGATTTATTCCAAATAAAAAACCGAACACGCGCAACATTTACGTTTGGTTCTTGAGTTGCTCCTGGGAAACCAACTCTATGCCAAGTTCTCCAAGTGCGAATTTTGGTTAGAGAAAGTTCAGTTTCTGGGTCACATTGTGAATAGTCAAGGTATTCACGTCGATCCTGCGAAGATTGAAGCTGTCAAGAGCTGGGTTACGCCAAAGAATCCGTTTGAAGTCCGCTCATTTCTCAGACTAGCAGGCTATTATCGACGATTTATCGAAGGATTCTTGAAGATTGCTGTGCCGCTTACCTCTCTCACGCATAAAGACAAGCCTTTTGTTTGGGGAACTAAACAAGAGATTGCTTTTCAAACCCTCAAGCGCATGCTTTGCAACGCTCCTGTTCTCACGCTACCCGACGGAAACAATGATTTCATTGTCTACTGTGATGCTTCCAACCTTGGTCTTGGTTGTGTTCTCATGCAATGTGACAAGGTCATAGCTTACGCATCTTGTCAGCTCAAAATCCACGAGAAGAACTATACCACCCATGATCTCGAGCTGGGCGCGGTTGTTTTTGCATTAAAGATTTGGCGACACTACCTGTATGGTACCAAGTGTACGATCTTCACCGATCATAGGAGCCTACAACATATCTTTAATCAGAAGGAACATAATATGCGTCAACGCCGATGGGTAGAACTTCTCAACGATTACGACTGTGAGATCTGTTATCACCCAGGCAAGGCGAACGTTGTTGCCGACGCACTCAGCAGACGAAGTTATGCTCAGCATTCGTAATGTTCAAGCCCAACACGACCTCGAAACCCTCATCCGCGACGCTCAACATGCATGTTTTAATGAACGCACCTTGAAGAAAGAAATGATCTACCACGATGGAGCCCAACTTGTGAGCAAATCGAACGGGATATTCCACTTTTTAGACCGAATTTGGATTCCCAAACGAACGGATTTGCGACAGATCTTGATGGACGAAGCCCACAAATCCCGGTATTCCATTCATCCCGGTGCTGACAAAATGTACCAGGACCTCCGTTATAAGTACTGGTGGCCGGGTATGAAAAGGGATATCGCTCTCTATGTCGGAAAATGCCTAACTTATGCTAGAATCAAGGCCGAACATCAAAGACCCTCTGGCTTACTCGAACAACCACCAATTCCTATGTGGAAGTGGGAAAGTATAGCTATGGATTTCGTAACCAAGCTACCACACACGTCATCAGGTCACGACAGCATATGGGTTGTGGTCGACCGTTTGACTAAATCAGCTCACTTTCTGCCGATACGAGAAGACTACAAGGTAGAACGATTAGCCCGAATCTACACCGATGAGATCATTTGTAATCATGGGACGCCTCGTGACATCATCTCTGATCCTGATGCTCGGTTTACCTTGCGACTGTGGGAAACGTTTCAAACGGCACTCGGTACAACGCTTAATCTAAGTACCGCTTTCCACCCTCAAACCGACGGTCAGACTGAAATAACGATTCGTACTCTTGAAGACATGCTCCGCTCATGTGTTTTAGACTTCGGTGGTAATTGGGATAAATACCTACCGTTAGTCGAATTCTCGTATAACAACAGCTACCATTCCAGCATCCAAATGGCACCATTCGAGGCATTATATGGAAGAAGATGTCGATCGCCTATTGTATGGCACGAGATCGGTCACTCGCAATTAACCGGTCCTGAGTTATTACAAGAAACGACAGATAAAATTTTCCAAATCCGAGACAACCTGGTGAAAGCTCGGGATCGACAGAAAAGTTACGCCGATAAGAAACGCAAGCCCCGTGAATTTGACGTTGGTGACCACGTACTCCTAAAGGTATCACCTTGGAAGGGTGTGGTCCGCTTCGGCAAGAAAGGGAAACTCGCGCCTCGATATGTTGGACCTTTTAAGATTCTGGAAAGGATCGGAAAAGTCGCCTACAGACTCGAACTACCGGAGGAACTTAGTAACGTCCACCCGACTTTCCACGTGTCAAACCTCCGAAAATGGCTAGCCGACCACGACTTACACGTTTCTCTCGACGATCTACAAGAAAACGAAACATTACACTTCGTGGAAAAGCCTGTCGAAATCATGGATCGCCAAACCAAGCAACTCAGACGCTCACGCATTCCTATCGTGAAAGTCCGATGGGAGGGCAAACGAGGCGCCGAGTTCACTTGGGAACTCGAAAGCGACATGAAGGCTAAGTACCCGCAGTTGTTTAGATAGAGAAACTAGAAAGGGAAAGTGACCCGCAGTTCTAATACTTTGTACGATTTCATATTAATCTATAGAATCACCAATTATAGTACGTTCTTGTGTGTTTGGTCACGCACGTTCACGAATTCTGTGTCACAAGCGATCGTTTCGAAGTCAAAATCGGTCCAAACGGAAAGTTCTCAAACGTGATGCACGGCGTTGTACAGCTTCTAGCCTAATTTCGGGACGAAATTCCCTAAACAAGGGGAGGCTGTAACACCCCGTGTTTTCACAAGTCAAAGTCAAAGTCAAGGTCTAAGTCAACGACCGATTTCGCGTAACCTGACTTGCAGGAATTTCTTTATTTAATTCGTATTATGTGGAGTAAGTGTTGTTAATGAAAATAATCGATGTGTGTTAATCGTTAATCAATCGACTTACGACTGTGAATAATAGGAAGTAACAATGCGATAAAGTTAACTAACCAATAATCAAGCTATGCTAATCGAATCGACTCCTAATCGCAACTCGAGCTACGAATTTTACTTGTTATTATACGTGTGTGTGCCTTACGTGTTACCTATGCATGTGTTAGTGCACTTTGGGTGATAAGTGCATGCCTTCCAATTGCTAGGGTCTTCATTGTACATATCTTGAAACTTAGTCCAAGGTTTATCCTTGAACAATTTTGTCCAAGTTTATGTCATGGAGAATTGTCCAAGTTTTAGTCATGGACAATTGTCCAAGTTTAAGTCATGGACTTTTGTCAGGGGTTTATGTTAGGGACAAGAGTTAGGGTTTTTGTGTAGATTGTTTTGTCCGGGTTTAGTCCCTAGTCTATATATATGTGTTGTATAGGATTGGGGCAACAATCGATCAAGAAGCTTTGTGCACCTCTCACAAGATCCTATCCATTCTCTATCAGTGTGTGAATTCTAGAGAGAGAGGGATACTATGTGTTAGTGAGAGAAAGCTAGGTTTAGATCTTTGTGATCTAAACCAGCTTGTAGATGATGTATACTCATTTGGTATGTAATCTGTGATGACTGATTCGTTAATAAAGAGATTCATCTTCTATATCTTTCTATCTTTTGATATTTCGCGTCTTGAATCAAGTGCAATGTTTGATGTTCGTCATCGATCCAGTGCTATCACAGTGGTATCAGAGCATGGTTACCGATTCGGAATGGTCTAACCGCCTTCCGAATCACCATTGCTCTTGATTTGATGTTTGTTTCCGCCAAACATCTTGAAGACGTGAAGATTCTGCATAAAACACGAAGAAAATGAAGCTGTTCGTCGGCTGTGATGGTTTTTCTTGTTGCAGTTCTAGGGTTTTGATCCAAAAAGGATTGTCTGAGTTTAAAACTTTGTGTTTGTGTTTCCGGGGTATTGGTGAACCAGTGTGAAGTCACACTGGGGAGATAGTCCGGAGATTGGTTACTGAAGCTTGTCCGAGTTTTACACTTCATTACTTGGTCCGAGTTTGACTTGTTATTTGAAGTTCCGAGTTTTACCAACGATGTGGTTCAGTTCCGAGGTTTGACTTTGAATCTCACCTTCAAGTCCGATTTTTGTTTTCCAAGTTTTAAGCAGTCCGAGTGTTAACAACTCTTCTACAGTCTGATGTTCACAGCTCTTTCAGTCCGACCTTTCAGTTCCAAATTGCTCTGAGTCTTAATCTCTCAAGTCCGAGTTTTAAACTCCGAGTTTTAAAACTTTCAAAAGGTCATAGTTTTAGAACCTTCAAAAGGTCAGAGTTTTGGAACTCCAAAAGGTCAGAGTTTTAGAACCTCCAAAAGATCAGTGTTTTGGAACCTCCAAAAGGTCAGAGTTTTGGAACCTCTAAAAGGTCCGAGTTTTGAGTACAGTTCAGTGGGGGGGGGGATATTCCACGGTCCTCCCAACCGCCGAGGTGATCCCACCTCGCAGACCGCCACCCAGCAAGCCTGAGTCTGGGGGTAAATCCGCTACCGTAGGGGCATTGGGAACGAGCAAGACTCGAACCCGCCACCTCCGGGTTAGAATGCGAGCTGGTGGCCAATGGGCTGACACCCAATGGTTTGAGTACAGTTCAGTGTCCGAGTTTTTATTTCAGTTCAGTTCCGAGTTTTGGTTCATTCCGAGTTTTCTTTTCCACTTGTTCCGAATTTAGTAAAGTTCTTAGAGTTTAGTTATATATTCAGAGTTTAGAAAATCAAAGGTTTTGATCCGAGTTTTATTTTAAAATTCGTCCGAGTCTACTGATGAACTCCGAAGCTTAGTCAAAGATTCCAAGCTTACAAGAGTGCAGAATTTAGTTCCGAGTTTGGTTCTGAATTTAGTTCAGAGTTTAGTTCCTAGTTCGGAATTTCAATTTTTCTTCAGAGTATAGTTTTCTTCAGAGTTTAGTTTTGTCCATTTATCTATTTCTGAGTTTGCTAAAAGAGTATAGTCAGAGTTTTTATACTTTCAGTCTTTCAGTTCTTCAGAGTTTATTTCAAACATAATCCTAGTTTCTCTTTGATCCATCCAAGTTTGATTCCTAAAAACTTTCAGAGTTTGTGTTATAGTAAATTTTTTAGGAATTCTTGTTTTTTGAAAACTATCCGAGTTTAATGTTGTTCAGGACATCCAAGTTTCTTTCAAAATTGTTAAAGAAGATCCGAGTTTAGTTTTTATTAATTGTAATCCGAGTTTATCACTTCATCTGGTCTGAGTATACTCCGGAATTTGTTTGTTTGTTTCTGTAACCTTAGTGTTCCGGGTTTCTATGTGTCTCCGGAGGTTTGAAACAAGTAGTTCGATTGTTTCGAGATTAGTCTTTCGGATAGCAGTCCCCAGGTTTCTTCAGAGTTTCCTTTATTTCTTTGCTTGTTTCGAATTCCTTTGTATTTTACATACTGTTCTGATCTGATCCAAGGTTTCAAGAGCTTCTGGGTTTTACAGGTTCCAAATTTGCTAAGAATTCCGGGTTACCTGGGGTACCAGATTTTTAGCTAAATTTAGAAGTTTGTGTTGTTCGGAAGTTTCGAGTTGTGCATGTTCCGAGTTTTTCTAGTTATTCCGGGTTACCTGGGGTACCGGATAACTAACTAAGAGTCAGAATTATGCGTAGTTTGGAAACTTGAAGTCGGTTTCGGATTATCAAAAAGTTTTATGGTACTTATGTTGTCCGGATCAAGTGAGGAGGTGAAGAGAACAAGACTTGATTGGACTTCTGTATTGTTTACAAAGAAAAAAGGGGAGTAAAAATTTTGAAGTTCCTATTTTCTTTGTAAATCAAAAGCCCGTGGTGCTACATCGAAACAAGTTCATGTTTACTATCTTTGAGATTAACTTAGTGTTAATCTTACCGGTGGCGAAGTGTTTATAACATGAAGCAAGTTAGAGCTAGTGTATGATTGAGTTTTGTCAAGTTTGTTCGAGGTTTAATCAAGTGTTGACGTGATGAAGCAAATTGTTCTTTTGGCAACTAGTTGAAGGCCAAGCCTTTATCGTATGCCGGTTAGAGTAGAGAAGATTAGTCTTCTTGGTCCCTCTTCCAAGTTGGTGACTGATCGGATTCTCGAAATAGGGGTTCTTACATTGAGGGGGAGATTGGAGATGAAAGTCATCGGGTAATTGGTGGATTCGTGAAGATACAAGATTGGATCATGAAGATTCGAGATGAAATGATTTCAGACACTCAGTTGAAGACTCTGATCAAGATGGTGGATGTACTTTTACAAAGTTTAGTTTGTTATTAACTTATCGAACTGAGCTTCATGTCTTTGCGAAATTTGAAGTGTTCAAGGCTGGGCATTGGAAATCCAATGTTTCTTTCTGCTGTTGGTTAGGTTTGAAGATTAATGTATCGAGCGATATTCTTACATGTGGTTGTAGGTCGGTTCGCGTTAACTTGATTCAGGAGTAGATTGAGGGGGAGGATCAACAGTGTTTGATGTTGGATTCTTCGGGTTTCCCAAAGCGGCCATTTAAGTGATCGTCAGCAAGTCTTTGATTAGAAGGGTTGAAGATCACAGTGCTCTGCCAGAAAGATCAAGTCTCAGCCAAAGTTGAAAGCAGCCATGATATCATCAGTCAAGGGGGAGTCTGTAAGTGCAGTATCCGGTGACTAAAGATATCAGTGTTAGACAGAACTGATTGCAACAGTTAAGGGGGAGACTGTAAGTGCAGTTCCTGCAGGGTAACTGTCGCTTATCAGTTCTGGTCAACCAAAGCAGAAGTCCAAGTTAAAGTCAACGATAATGAAGAATTCAAGACCACATAGAGACCATGCACTGATCAAGGGGGAGTTTGTTAGTGCACTTTGGGTGATAAGTGCATGCCTTCCTATTGTTTGGGTCTTCATTGTACATATCTTGAAACTTAGTCCAAGGTTTATCCTTGGACAATTTTGTCCAAGTTTATGTCATGGAGAATTGTCCAAGTTTTAGTCATGGACAATTGTCCAAGTTTAAGTCATGGACTTTTGTCAGGGGTTTATGTTAGGGACAAGAGTCAGGGTTTTTGTGTAGATTGTTTTATCCGGGTTTAGTCCCTAGTCTATATATATGTGTTGTATAGGATTAGGGCAACAATTGATCAAGAAGCTTTGTGCACCTCTCACAAGATCCTATCCATTCTCTATCAGTGTGTGAATTCTAGAGAGAGAGGGATACTATGTGTTAGTGAGAGAAAGCTAGGTTTAGATCTTTGTGATCTAAACCAGCTTGTAGATGATGTATACTCATTTGGTATGTAATCTGTGATGACTGATTCGTTAATAAAGAGATTCATCTTCTACATCTTTCTATCTTTTGATATTTCGCGTCTTGAATCAAGTGCAATGTTTGATGTTCGTCATCGATCCAGTGCTATCACAGAGATGCGGGGGTGCAAACGCGAAGGAGTATTTCAGAGATGCAGTGTCTGTTCTCTGCTATCAAGAAAGAAGAAATCTACAATCTTAGCCTACATGAATGTTTTATCTCTCAGATAGAGCCGAAGAACTATCAAATGGCTCTGAAGGATAATTCTTGGTGTGAGGCGATGCAAGAAGAGTTAGCTCAGTTCGACAAGTTAAAGGTGTGGAATTTGGTCGATCTTCCAAAGGGCCAACATGCAATCAACACGAAGTGGGTTTTCAAGTGCAAGAAAGACGATAAGGGTGTTGTCGTCAGAAACAAAGCACGGTTGGTTGTTCAAGGCTTCAATCAAGAGGAAGGGATTGATTATACCGAAGTTTATGCACCAGTGGCAAGACTGGAAGCCATTCGTTTGTTTCTAGCTTTTGCTGCACACATGCGTTTCAAAGTCTATCAGTTGGATGTGAAAAGCGCGTTCCTTTACGGGAAATTGCATGAAACTGTGTATGTATTCCAGAGTCTGAGAACAAATTCTATCTGTTGGACAAAGCTCTCTACGGTCTCCATTAGGCTCCTCGGGCGTGGTACGAGACTTTATCAAGACATCTATTGGAGCACGGGTTCTCGCGTGGCGCGATTGACTCCACACTGTTCATTTTGAAGAAAGGGGGAGATTTTCTGATCGTGGAAATTTACGTTGATGACATAATTTTTGGTTCTTCAAATGAAGAATTGTGTCGTGAGTTCGAGGCGGTGATGAAGTCAAAATTTGAAATGAGCTCGATGGACGAGTTATCGTTCTTTCTAGGTCTTCAAGTGAGTCAAGAAAAAACCGGGACGTACGTGCATCAGACGAAGTATGTCCACGAGATTCTCAAAAGATTTGGATTGGAAGATAGCTTACCTTATGACATGCCTCTCCCGACAAATCACAAGCTTTCACCCGATAAGGAGAAAGATCCTGAAGTGGATCCGACTCTATATCGAGCAATGATAGGTTCGCTAATGTATCTTACTGCTTCATGACCAGATATTATGTTCTCTGTTTGTTTGTGTGCCAGGTTCCAATCAACTCCGAAAGAGTCTCACTTGAAAGCGGTCAAACGTATCTTCAGATATCTGAAAGGGACGCCTAAGCTTGGATTGTGGTATCCAGCTGAAGGTGGTCTGGATTTACTGGCGTATGCTGACGCAGACTTCGGAGGGTGCCCGATGAACAGAAAGTCAACCTCTGGCGGTGCACAACTTCTTGGGAACCGTCTTGTCTCTTGGCAATGCAAAAAGCAAGTTGCCGTTTCTCTATCCACGTGTGAGGCCGAGTATATTGCTGCATCAAGCTGTTGTGCTCAGGTCTTGTGGATTCAGCAGCAAATGAGGGACTACGGTTTGAATTTTACTCGAACTCCTATTCTTGTCGATTACAACTCTGCCATTTCCATAACTAACAATCCAGTTAATCACTCACGCACTAAGCACATAGATGTTAGGCATCATTTCATTCGCGACTGTGCTGAGAAGGGTTTAATAGAAGTGGTTAGGGTAGACACCTTAGATAATCTTGCCGACCTGTTTACAAAGACATTCGATCGGGCTAGATTTGAAAATCTGGTCCGAATGATTGGCATGATCAACCCCGAGTAAAATGCTTTTCAAAACTCGCATAGAAACTTTATTTTATGTTTACTGTACAGTTCTTACCGCTTACCAAAAAAAAAATTGAAAACTCCAAAAATATTTTACTTAGTTGTAGGATAAATTTTAAGAAAAATACAAAAACATTTGAAAAATATAAAATGAAGTCGTGTTGAGATATAAGGGAAATGATAGTACATCAGTTAGTCGTATCTGGTGCAGGATTATAGTAATATATAAAATTAACCGTTAACTGTAACAGCTTCATTATACGTTGCTTCGGTAGGTTTTACGCGTCAATAAGAACCTGTTTTTGGTATATAAACATAATGAACTGCGTAACTTGTGTGGTACATCTCTCGGATATATGGTCTTGGTACCGTAATTTCGTTTGATAGATTGCCGAGGTTCTGAGATACGTGGTCTTTATGCTGTTTATCATCTGGGTATCATGGTTGTTTCTTTTACCGAAAACAACGGGGACGCAAGTCTAGATCTTCCATGATGCCATACATACGTGTAAATATCATTCAATCGTGTATATAATACATGATGCATTCGACCTCAATAAGTGATAAACAATCACATGTCCCTCAAAATATGTGATAATCTATCACAGCTCTTATGCGGGAGTCAAGTTCGTCTCTTTGTCTGTACGATGGTACTAACCTGTTCACGGACTTGCTCATGTGCCCTCATGCATCTGAAAATCAAGTTCCTCATCAATAAGTGATTCTATCACATAGGGCTTGTTTTCAACTCTAAATAAGTGAGTATCTCACATCAGTTTATACGTCAAAACAGATGATAAATGGTATACTCACCAGTAAGATGAACTCTCGTGCATACCTTGATACGGGAGTATATTCTGAGGTGGGTAAACATAGTTACAATCAGTTATTAATACACTTAATCACATATCTCAAAAATAGTGTTTGAAAGCGTGCTAAACCTTAAGTGGACCACAATACCGTTGAACGTCTTGAACTGTTAATATCATTCTAAAAGCTTAAACTGAAATACTATGCTTCTTGTGTTAGATATTGACAGAAAAACCGATATGGTCCCTTTGCTCCGATTTCACAAAAAGATAATTAGTGTAAATACGTTCGTAGGTTTAATTTCCTTTATTTTAGTAAAAAAAAATTAATTAAAAAAAAAAACAAAAGGATTTTGCTTTCTTGTTTCTATGTGCGAGTTATAATTCTAAAAATACTCTAAGGGTTGTGAACATTCTTTAATAAGGTGTTAAACATCAATTTTGGTAATCTAAAAAAAAATCTTTTTCATAAAAATCGGTCGTGCAAGATTCGTCTAAGCGTGCATGGGTAATTACTTCATTTTAAGGTGTGTCGGTAAATTTGGTTCCAAGTTGTCATATTTTTCCAAAAGTATAAGTTTTGAAGTAAGTTGTTCTGAATGAGAAATATGAATTATTAAATGATGGTTGTTTAATGTTTTAGTTTTTTATTCTGGGGTATTGGAATTTATTTTTTTTGGGATCCAGGTTTGGGCCGAGTGTCTCTGGGGTTAATATTCTTAATCCGATGTTAAGTGTTTCAGGTCTGGATCGTTCATCACAAGATGGAAGATTTGGAGAAGTTGTGTGCGTCTGGATCATTCATCTCAAGACTGGGGAAGCAGTGATTACCGAGAAGAAAGTGACGGTTGAGATTGCAAAAATTCTGGATCCGATTTGGCTTGTCAACCTAAGGGAAGCACATCTGAAGAAGCTTCGACGCCTGCCTCTGAAATACCTTGAAGAAGATCGTGAGCTAGCTGATCAGTTCATAAAGGTAGTTCAATTCTGTGTGAAGAACAAGGTATGGGCAGGAAACGAGTACTCGAAGAAAGGATGAAGATCTCAAGACCAATGAAGACCATGCACTGATCAAGGGAGAGTTTGTTAATGCACTTTAGGTGATAAGTGCATGCCTTCCAATTTATAGGGTCTTTATTGGATATGTATTGAAACTTAGTCCAAGTTTTAACCTTGGACATTTTGTCCAAGTTTTAGGCTAGACTTTTGTCAGAGTTTTTGTTTAGGACAAAAGTCAGAGTTTTGTGTAGTGTGTTTTGTCCGGGTTTCTAGTTTGTCTTGGAAGTCCGGGGTTTGCCTTGTATATATACCTTTATGTGGAATAGACAAGGTGGCGATTCTTTGTGAAATTCTGTGCACCTTTCTAACCCTAATCATTGTGTGTGTTTGTCTGGCGGCTACTGTGTGTGTGACGTCATTCATCTTCTTCATCAAGAATACTCTGTGTATTCTTGATTCCTCTCACAAATCTTTGCATTCTAGTGTTTCATCTACAGTGGTTGATCATCAGGTGGTTTCCGCACGCCTGTTGGTTGCTTTAGCTGAGTGAGATCTTGGATTAGGAGGCCTTACAACATGTTTATTTATGTTGTGTTGTGCTAATCAAGCGAACTCAATCG
This sequence comes from Helianthus tuberosus, assembly GCA_030545235.1. NCBI lineage: Eukaryota > Viridiplantae > Streptophyta > Magnoliopsida > Asterales > Asteraceae > Helianthus > Helianthus tuberosus. Next base: position 1,904,525 of record JARYGA010001261.1, on the reverse strand, counting down.
AAACTCGAAACGCAATCAACTCGAACTCGAATCGCAATCGAACTATGATACTTGGTGGAAAATAGATTATGCGAGATATGAAGTAGTTGGGACTGAAAGTAATTTGACTAGGAAACTCTATAGTATCGTATCGATCGCAATCGAAATCGAACCAGCAAAAATCGTCACGTCGAACACACTAGCCAAGTGCCATCCGGTCGGATAGCCATCCGACCGGATAGCCACTCGGTAAGGGATGACAGGTGCTATCCGAACGAAATGCCATTCGACCGGACAGTCATTCGGGCTATTCGACCGAACAGCCCTTTCCTCTTTTGGCATCCTATAAATACCCCTGTCATTGTCATCTTTTCCACTTCTGGAAATCCCTGTTCGACCAGCACGCTTAACTCGACCTTTTCTCATATTTCTCTTGATTCCGGTAAGATCTCGTCCTAAATCTTGTACTTTCTTGATCTACACGCACTCCTACACCTTCCTATCTTTTAAATCTTACTTTTTAACCGTGAAATCACTAGATTTCGGGTGTTCTAAGGTGACGTCATCATGAGTTCTACAAGAGCTTCATGTTTTGACCTCAACCCACCAAGAACAACTTAGATCTAACCGATTTCCACAAAGATCTTGTAAAAATCTCGACACAAGTGTGGTGAAAAAGGATTGAAAGATGGTTTTAGCTTTCTTTCGACATCAAGCACTAGTCCCACTCCGATGATTTCGCCATTGGTTGGGGTGTGACATCAAGCATGAGAAAGCGTGCCTTGACAACCAGCACGTGTTTATCCCATTTACTTTTGATACTTTTGGTTTTCTGGCGCTAGAGGTTGTGGACCTACTTAGTCGAGTTCAAATGGTCATGTATAGTAATGTTATGACCCCGAGATCTATGAACGTAGTTTTTAAATGGCTTAGCTTTGCTATTCAAAAAGGGGTAGCGGCGCAGCTTATTGCCCGTTTACCAACTATCTCGATGTAAATTATCATTGAAAAATTTGGACTTTTAAATTTATAAAGTAAATTAATTTACACTATAAAAAGTTAATTAACACAAAGTAATTCATTTAAAAAAAAGTGTGGTTTTACACTAGTACACATCAAATTAAAGTAAACAACGTTATATTAAGATATTTTGAGAACCACTTGCAAAAGATCAACTCATGTATTCAAAACATTATCATTAATTCTTTTACTAAATATTCATTAAAAAAATCTTAAACATTAATTCTTTTACTAAATATTCATTAAAAAAATCTTAAACAGGTATAATACCGCGTCTATTATAGTTTTGATGAGTCAATCCATCTATACATCTTGTTTTTTACTCCTATATCCGGAAATACTATAATCATTGCTTGAATTAACAAAAATAATGAACTTATTTCTTTCTTTCGTTTAATCTTTTCCAAAAGTCGCTACATAATTTTTCTAGTGTTTTAGAATACGGTTAACCAACATGTTAACTAATGGATTACGATAAATTGTATAAATTTTGCAGTGTTCTCTCTCATTTTTTTTTTAATTCTCACATTAACATGAGCTCTAGAAGAGTCGCGAGGAGGGAAAGAACGTCTATCAAAGTACCATATCGTATATTCTTTTACTAAATCTTCAACATGTATATCATCATATATATATTTGTTTTACTATATTGACGAGTAGGTCCATCTAACCCATCTATACATCTATCGCTTGACGTATTTCAAATAACGAAACTTGTTCTCATTTTCTGTTAAATCTTTTTCAACAACTCGACGTACAACCTACTAAGCCAATAATCTCTAACAGATCTTACATTTTTTTTTCTTGTGTAGCACCTCAACATGACATGAACTAAAAGAAGTTCAAGATTCAGTATTTATTTATATATCAACAAATCCCCCTTGGAGTTATTTAATGCACAAAGATCTATCCTAAATATTCATCACACATAAGTTGCCCTTTTCATAACATGAAAATGTATATAGAGAACTAATGGTTGAATATAAAGAATCGCCAATTATGAGTTGGTACGCATTTTCAAAATATAATAACCTCCTTGTCATTCAAAAGGCATATTTTTTTCTTTAACAACTTGTACTTTATGCATGAAAAGTTGTACTTTATGCATGAAAAGTTGTACTTTAATCTGAGTATGTGTATCTTAGAGTCTGGAAAAGCAAGTGTATTTTTTTAATGCAAAGATAACACTATTATTGTTCTGATCTAATAGTTTAATGATTAATCTGTCAATTTATTTAGGTTTTTTCATGCTTTACACAACTAAGTGTTTTTGCTTTAAAGTTATGGATGATGGGTGGTTCTTGCATAATCTAATAATAATAATATATTTGATTTTTAATGGGTTTGATTTATTGTTTATAAAAACCCAAACAAAATTGGATCTTTTTTGTTTTTTCAAGATTTCATATTCTTCCATTTAGCCCTTCATGCATAGGTGAGCTTCCTCCTAACCCTTCTTTGTTCTTCATTTTTCTTGATGAATTAAGGTTTTTTTTTGTGGTGTTTTTTGGGTATAAAACTGTGTGTTTGTTGATATATTGGTGTTTTTTAAGGTGATTTAGTGCTTATGATCATATGGTGTTTCATATATTGTACAAACAATCATCTTGATCTACACTCATGATCCAGTTTCAAGTTTATGTTACTCTGTTGAGATTATGAAGTTCTTGAATTCTTTTGCATGTTTACTTTTATAGACTTCATTAAATGATCATGTTGATTGTTGACCTTTGAAAAGAGTCAAACCATGTATTTTTCAAATTCAAATTTGACCAAGAAATTTTAGAACTTTTTTTGTATGATTTGTGTCCATGTACAGATTTCTATACACTTTCGTATAAGTATTCGGTTAACTATATAAAACATACCAGTTTGTGTCGATTTTGAAGTTAAAGCTTAACTCATTTGACGCTTAAAAAGTCAACTGTTGGACTCGTTTGCATAGTTTTACTTAAGGTGATTATGAATCTGATTAGTGTTTTTTTTGTTTTAGTTAGATTTTGGTAAGCAACTATGACATCAACTTCAACTCAATTTTCAACATCAAGAAGGATGGGAATATACGACCCGTTACAACAAATTAGCATGTGGGAGGATGCGTTTGGATCCAATGTTAGCCCGATCATGAGCAATAACATAATCATGCCCGAGATTGATGCAAGGCTAACTAATAAGGTACTTTGACTTCATCTTTCAAAAATATTAGATTTTCGTGTATTTCTGTGTTTGTATTGATATAGACTATGTTTTAATGATTGTTAGACTTGTATCATGTTATGTGATCATCGGCTTTGGTATGCTATATGAGTATTAGATTTTCCGTCTATCTATATATTAAAATGCATAAAGATAACACTAGTCTCTAGCCGTAACCTCTTGAAGGCCCGGCACAAGCTGTGATTTACCTGATCCAGTTGGTTAGTAGGGTATCGTCGTATTGGTGTGTCCTTTGAGTTTTTAAGTAACGGGTTCTCATGGTTACAAGAAAATTGAATAAAGATCATGATCTTCATAATTATTTAATGTTCTTGTGTCTATTTGATCATCCATTTATATCAACATAGACCATTTTTCATGATTAATAGATATTCATATGCATGTGTATATCTATTTCTACGTGTATATAATTATATCGTGTTTTCATGTTATTGGTTTTCTCTAACAAATCTCTTTTGGGATTCATTAGACCGAATACAGTTCTCAAGGATCATTAGGACCATCACCAGACGCTGCGGCAACAAAACACATTACAGATAAGGTGATAATATTATATAATGATATAAATATAAGTGTACACATTATATTTGTGTGTAAATGTTTGTTATCTAATATATTGGGCTGTCTGGCTGCAGTTACAAAGGCGTTTAGCACAAAATCGTGAAGCTGCACGAAAAAGCCGTTTAAGAAAAAAGGTACATGAAGTTGAAACTTAGAAGATTGAAAATAAGTCATGATAACAAAACCGAGCTCGTTTTTAATCTCGTTATCTACTTTTAGGCTTATGTTCAACAGTTGGAATCAGGCCATGTGAAACTAGCACAACTAGAACAAGAACTCGAGAGGGCTCGCCGACAGGTTAAGTTACAGTATTTTTAAACGGATGGGGTAAATTCGCAAACTTTCTTGAATCCCAACTGAAGCTGATGTGTCAGTAGTTGATTGGTTGATTACAGGGCGTATACGGGGGTTTAATGAACAGGGCCAATGGTTTGTTATCTGGTAACGTCGTTAACTCAGGTACACCGTCTACTCCTTCGGGTACATTTTTATGTTTGTAGAGGTGACAAAATGAATGGGTTCGGGTAATTATTCCACGGGTAGTGTCGGGTTGACCTTTTAACACTTTTGCCCACAAAGTTTAATTTTTAAAAAATAATTAGTGTCTTGTATATGATTAATTTATACTACAATTTTTACAATGATAATCTAAATTTCTTAAATAAATGTTATAAAACTTTGTATACATTAATAAGGGTCTTTTTCAAAAGATACCAACATACTTTCATTTTTGTCATAAGAGTAAACTGCCAAAATAGTCCCTGAGGTTTGATCACTTTTGATACTTTAGTCCAAAACTCAAACATTTTGAATCTGGGTCCATGTGGTTTCAATTTTGTTGCCATTTTCTTCCAAAATCAAAATCTGGTCAGATTTTTCAGTGAACATCCAGTTTTTTTTTGTCTTTTTCCTCCCTTTTAATGAAGGGCAAAATGGTCAGATTATTTTAATTTGTTATAATAAAATTTTAAAAGATTATTTTGCCCTTCATTAAAAGGGAGGAAAAAGACAGAAAAGTTGGATGTTAACTGAAAAATTTGACCAGATTTTGATTTTGGATGAAAATGGCAACAAATTGAAACCACGGGGACCCAGATTCAAAAGGTTGAGTTTTGGACTAATATGGCAAAAGTGACTAAACCTCAGGGACCATTTTGGCAGTTTACTCTTGTCATAATCTAGTCAAGTTTTTTTTGTACATTGGTTATTTTATGCGAAAAACCACATTAAACTGTAGTGTATGAACAATTTGATGAAAAGTTTTGGGTTGTTTGGGTGCAGGGATTGCGACGTTTGAAATGGAATACGAGTTGTGGGTTTCCGAGCAAAGAAAAAAAGATGATGAGCTTAGGAAAGTGTTGTTAACTCATACGAGTGAAATCGAGCTTAAGTTATTTGTTGATAGTGGCTTGCACCACTATTATGACCTTTTCAGAATGAAAGCCGATGCTGCCAAAGCCGATGTGTTTTATTTAATGAACGGGTTGTGGAGAACTCCAGTAGAGCGGTTCTTCCATTGGATTGGCGGTTTCCGGCCATCCGAGTTGATATATGTAAGACCTCGTTTATTTGCCTACTAAAACAGTAGACGTGGCAGTTTCGACCCATTTACTTGTGAAATGAGTTGTTTTGGGTTATGTTTTTTCTATAATGGGTTAAACCGGTGAAATTGGAAGAAATACAAAAAATCTCAAACAGATTGAAAGTCGCACAAAATTTGTAACAACCATTTTTTAGTGTGGGAAATGGTAAACTTGTTAAAACTTAATAGAAAGATGTCATTTTTAACAAAAAAAAGGTACCTTTTTTATAAGATTAAACTCTTTAACTCATTAATAAAGATTAACAAAAGGGTCCATTTTTGCATTGTTAAATCACTCAACTTGTTAAAAGTCACATTTTCATCATATATTAACAAGTTAAACAGATTTAATCATGACAAAAAAAGTTCAGCAACTTATCTTAATAGAACTTATGTAATTATATTTGCACTTTAATCATTATATAACAAAAGCGTTTTAATCGGACATAAGTACCCATTTTGACCCAAGTGTGTTTTAACACGTTGGCCAACCCATCCGACCCGCCCATTTAGCCACCTTTATAAAGAAAAATTATACTTTCCAAAAATGGGAATAATAAAACTTATACATTTTTTCGGGCAGATATTAATGCCACAGATTGAGTTAACGGATACGCAGCTCATGAAGGTAAGAAGTTTAAGACAATCATGTGAGCAAGCCGAAGAGGCATTGAATCAAGGCATGGCGAAACTTCAACAAACCTTGGCTCAGAGCATAACGATCGATATAATGGGGCCCGCAAGTTACAACACGCAGATGAATTGTGCAATGGAAAGGCTCGAGGCACTTGAAATCTTCTTAATCCAGGTAACTTAAAAAACAGACCGGTTTTGACTTTTGAGTCAAACCACATCCATGCTAAGAAATGAAATATGTCGTTTGTGTGCGAAAGTTGATAACTATGTTTAACCAAATATGAAGTATTAACGTCTAAATATGTTAACGAAAAAAAACTAGAAAAAATCTATGCTGCATTTGAGTTAGCTAATGAGCACAGAGTTGACTTTACAGAGTCAAACAATGACTTTTTAAGTGTGAATTTTCTCAGGATAATTTCAAGCCTTTTGAAAAACTTATGGTTTAGCTTCAATTATGTAGCACATGCTGACATATGTTGATTTTAAAGATCAAAAGGTAGACTAAAGTTAAATGAAATTTGAGTTTGAAAAGTAATAGGTTTGACCTAACATGGTAACAAAGTCCACATTTGACTTTTGAGAGCCAATTGTTGTCAATTTAAACTTAAAAATTCTAGAAATTTAATTAAAAGTATGTAGATTTTTTTAATAAAGTCATAAGCTTGGTAGCTTAATATTCCATAGTTGACTTTAATTTTTGACTTTCTTTCTTAGTCACTAACACAGAAAGTCAAATTTAATTTGCAGGCAGATCACCTTAGAAAGCAGACCCTAGAGCAAATGAATCTTATCTTATCATTGCAACAAGCAGCAAACGCATTGCTTGCACTTGGCGAATACTTGCAACGTCTACGCGTGCTGAGTTCAATCTGGTCCGCTTGTCCTCGTGGCCCCACAAATCTAATTCCATAAATCAGATCTTTTTCAAGTTTTTTATTAGCTTAAATTAGCATCACTTTTAGAGGTATTTGCTAGCTACATTTCCCATTTGATATGCTTATAATGGTATTATTCCTGTAGGAAATTGTAAATATAAAATTGTAATGTTGTGCATATACATATATGTATGTATGAATGTATGTATGTATACGCAGGAGGTCGAGTTTATCCGAGTGTTATTCTATGTTAAATCACATAAAGAATTTGATTCTTGCACTTATGTTTTAATTATAGGTCGTGTAGATAAGGAGCGATATTATGTTGCCGTGGTTGTTATATTTTTATAGATGTAAAAGGTAGAACTAACTATAAATTTATAAACCATATAGAAAGTAAGAAATAACGGGAGAAAACGAACTAATAGTGGCAGAACCAAAACTTTTTAACTAGATGTCACACTTAAATATTTTATATATTTTCAACTGCTTTAACGACAAAGAGAGTGTCGTTAAAGCAGACACATTTCATAGTTTGACTTAGAAACTGCGGAAATATTTTAAATAATACAACAAATTCGACATCACATGGTAACAAAGAGAGTGAATATGCTAGCTTGTTGGGACATGATAATATCTACCTTTACAAAAACATCTATAAATGACTGGACATGACTCGGTCATCCGACACTTAAAGCCTACCATCACCCTTTGGCATGGAAAACATGGTCCGCAAGCGTGTGAGCAATCAGGTAAGTTTGATCCGGTCGGGAATAACTCTACATCCTGCAAAACATCCAAGAGTGTAACTGGTTACAGATTTTAAAGTCACTTTGATGTTGACTTTTAACAATCAAAGTTGTAAAGGATGAAACTTGACAAATAAACCTTTGGGTGCTTGTGAACTTGGTCATCACCATGAGTAAACTTTGCTCCATATATGGCTGAAATACACATTATAAAACAATGGTTAATAAGTTATGATAGCTTCTTTAAAAACATATACGTTATAGTGATGCCAAATGACAATTTTGCCCTTACAACTGGCCCGAACAAAGACTTCCACCATGATTAATACCGAGAAAACAATTGTGACGAAGAGCATTGCTACAAAAATTAATATCGATACATCCCTTTTTAACATAATCCGGTTTGTGAAAAAAATGTGTACATAAAATTGTGTAAAGCTCAATATATAAAATCATATAGACAAATACTATTTGTGGTATAGCAAAAGCATGCAATATTGTCAACCAAAAATGGAGGAGGTATGATTGTGACAAAACACAACATGTGGAGTTAAAAGTGATTCCTTTATTTATTTATGATAATCATGTTTGTGTGTTCTCTTTGTGGACATCTTTGGGCACATGCACATTTACAAATTGAAATGACAAATGTACCCCTATGTATAACAATACTAAAAAAAACAACTTTCATCAAGGTTAAGTACATGCAAGTAAAGTATATGAAATGATGATATTGCCCTTACAGTGTTGATGATGAAGACTTTCACCATTGTTAAGTATCAAGAAAATAGTTATGGCAAGAAGCCAAGTATGGAGTCCAAGTGAATGGATGTGCTTCATTCTTTAAACTCTTCTTTAGTTTTAGGGTTTGAGTTCAAGAAAGAGATATGTATATATATTGAGGTTAGAGAGAGAGAAGTTGGAAAATGGTCAAAACTGTGTGTGTGTGTGTATAATTAATGCTAGGGCAACATTTGATGCACTTCACATGATTCTTGGCCACATCCTTAGTGCATTTGAAGCTCTCACATGTTAGTGTGAGTTGAATGATGATCAAATAAGAAATGATGCATCATCATCATCATCATCATACTCACTAAATCCCATCAATAGCAAAGCTAAGGTAGGGTCTGAGAGACAGCCTTACCTCTACCCCGTAGGAATAGAGAGGCTGCTTCCAGTGAGACCCCCGGCTCGATTGTAGTTTTGCATCGAGCCTTGGACATAAGGTACATAACACTCAGCAATCTGGACAAAGACCGATTAGTGCATGTACCCTTTTGTCTTTCGGCTATCAACGTCACCACATGATACATGATTAACCATCCTCAACTTTTAACGTTATTTTCACGAATTAGTAAAATAAAACGTTAAAATTAGTGCACTTTCACTTTTGCCTCCCGATAACCCATAGATATATACATTATATGCGCATACCGCAAGCGGTGCGTATTTTCATCTTTTTTTCGACCAAAGGGTTGGATTTTAAATTCACTAAGAATCTAAATAAGTTGAGTCATGATTACTTGTTGCACATATTTTGTGATGTAAAGTTTTGAAAGCTACCACATGATTTTGTGTTTTGACCAACCAGAAACGATTGTTCAACATTTAATGCTTGATGTACAACATTAGGAGCATTGATGGCTCTACACAATTCACGTGAAGTGTCACATAGTGGGAGGTTGTATAGTAACGACCGAATTATCAAACGAATATATCCATATTTTTTAATTAAACAAAATTTAGAGTTAATTGCTCGGATGGTCCCTGTGGTTTCAAGTTTTTTTCACGTTTAGTCCCCACCTTTTGAAAATAGCAGGTATGCTCCCTATGGTTTGTCATTTTGTTACTCGGATAGTCCCTAAGTAAATATCAGTTAGTTTGAAAATAGCAAGTATGCTCCCTATGGTTTGTCATTTTGTTACTCGGATAGTCCCCAGAGTAAATGTTGGGGGACTATCCGAGTAACAAAATGACAAACCATATGGAGCATACATGTTATTTTCAAAAGGTGGGGACTAAACGTGAAAAAACGTGAAACCACAGGAACCATCCGAGCAATTAACTCCAAAATTTATGAGAAAAGTAGACTAACGAAAACATATATAAAAATCCTAACCCAGCGTCTACCCATTAACTCACAGGTTTAATTTTTAAGGTTTAAGTTTTCTACCGGAAAGAGCCTAAGCTCTGATACCATAACTGTAACACCTCAACCCAGAAAGGCCGATGTGTCACGATTACAGACATCAAATTCAAAAATTAATTCCGAAGTTTAAGACAAAAAGACCCTAATTACATTTTCTTACATTACTGAAATGAAACAAAACTTGATCTTCAAGGCACTCATCACTTATTTCCCCAAGTTTCCCATTTTATCTGTCAAACAAATAAAACAAACACAAAAAGAAAAATACGGCTGAGCCAAAAGTTGCTCAGTAACGGAGAAATCAATAGTACATGTAAAGACGAACAAATAGGAACGAAACACCACATAACGGAAGCTGAACTAAGACTGAGATTGAACCACATTTGAAGCTAAAACAATTTTTCTTCTCTCAAATAGTTTTAATTATAATATTATATTGTTTAAAAATCCCAATTCCTTTAAAACAAGAAAATTATCGAAATTACTATATTATGAATAAACATTTAGATTTAAATCAAAATTTAATGATAACTCGAATTTCGTAACAAATCATTGTTTAGTCAAAACAACTATATTTCTAATTTGAAAATATATATATATTTAATTAACAAAATAGTTTAGATAACCTGAGTTTTGAAAACATAGTAATCTAATACTTGTAAAGATTATGCAAACCGATACTTGAAACAAAACAGTTCTAAAACAAATACTGAGGCGGACACAGGACAAATGCTGAAAACAGAGACTGAAATTCTGGCACTGAAACAAATACTTATTTAACTTGAATCCCAATACTTATACAAAACAGATACTGAACACAATCAGATGCATATAAACATATAATACATATCGTAACAGACATAGTTATTAAAGGCGCTAAGCACACTTAAGGCATAGGCCTCGCATGGGGCCTAGGCGCAAAGCGCAAAAAAAGCGAGGGCCTGAGAAAAATTAAGCACATAATGAAAAAAAGTTAAACTATATTATGTATTAGAAAAAGAATACTATTCTTCAAATAAAACAAACAAAATCTATTATATAAAACTATATATCATCTATTTAGAACCAAAAGTTCTAAAAATATTAGTGTATTAGTATAGAAAAGTAGTTTTCCTTGGATAAAAGTAGAAATCTGGCTAGAATCTTGTCGGAATTTAGATAATTTGGCCGGAAACTCTCCAAAATCTAGGAATCTCCGGAATTTGCGCCTGAACCATCACCTAGAGAATTAAAGCGCAATTTTCTCGACTTAAAGCGCAACTACCTCGCCTCGCCTGAAAAATGGGACTAGGCGCAAGAGGCGATGGCTTTTAACAACTATGGTAACAGATACAAGACATACGTGACAACATATAACAATAAATAAGTCACGTAATATAGAAGCACCCACGAGCCTAAACAGAGGGGTACATAGCTAGCTAGTCCATGCACCGAGAAGGTGCGTGTAGGCGTACAAACATTATTCCATCTCAATAGGAGTCAGGAGTCAGAGCTAAGATCGATCTATTCGCTTCTAGGGGCCAGGTGCTACACAAGCACAAACTAGAGACGCCGTGAACTTTAGTTACACACCGTCACGATGAGTGCCATGTCGTTGACGCCCCAACGACAAGTCTAAACATATAATTGCTCGGGTGACAGAGTACAAAACCGTATCAGAAATAAATGTATTTTGACATAAGTTTAGAGGGAACATGCAATAACGAGCACAAGGTATAAGGTCTATTGCATGCTACAATATATACTAGTCATATAACAATACGAAACAGAAACTACCGACGAAAACATCCGTACTACAAAGTAACGGACTTGAATAAAAATACTATGATGTAAACGAAACAGAATCCGTACCTTAAATATGCAATACAAAGCTAAAGCAAAACGAGTCGTCCTCAACAAATGTACGAACCTGTATTTCAATTTTGTTCGATTAAATTTACAAGACAACAACTTGGTCATCTGATTCGTTAGATTGTCGATGTTTTTTTTCTTCCGGCGATGAAGCTTTACGCGTTCTTATTAAAACATCCTATATGGGTTTTCTAGATTAATAACTTATATTGATTTACAAAACTTATCTTTAAATAGGATTTATAGAATAATATAGTTATCTAAAATAATAAGACATTCACAATGACCGATTACTTAAGCCAGAATGTATCCAAACATCATGGCCTTTGGTTATGTCCTTTAAGCCACAATTTGACTATGGAACCCAACCAACGTGCACACCATACACATACACCAAACACACATATCACACTAAGTCATGCACACACATAAACAAAAACCAAAACACACACATCTAATACACTCACGCAAGGCACACACGTACACCATGCTCAAACTTACACATACACACACTCACATATCTATATATACATTAATACATACATGCTGGGTAAGGTTATTGTAAAAAAGGTTAAAAGTGTGAGAAAGGTGAGAAATATTGTGGAGATGACATGTGTCCTAAATCTAAATTAATTTAAAGGGGTAAACAAGTAATTTTATCATTAATTCAATTAATTAAAAACTTCCCATAACTGCCACCTTAATTAGAGGAACTTGATTTTTTTTAAAAGAGCTCCATAAACACCATTCAGCAAGTATATAACACCATTCAGCAAGTATATAACACCATTCAGTAAGTATATAACATCATTCAATAAGTATATAACACCATTCAGTAAGTATATAACACCATTCAGCAAGTATACAACACCATTCAGTAAGTATATAACACCATTCAGTAAGTATATAACACCATTCATGGATTTTTAAAAGATCTCTATAAACACCATTCAGCAAGTATATAACACCATTCAGCAAGTATATATAACATCATTCAGCAAGTATATAACACCATTCAGCAAGTATATAACACCATTCATGGACTAAACATCTGATCGAAACATATTTTTTTCTATATATAAGTATAGCAATATGGTACTCATATTAAAGATAAAAAAACGCTCGTTATTATGGTATAATTTTTTTTTTAAAGTTACGTATAAAAAGTTATTGACGTTTAAAAAAGACGGGGGAAGTTACAACAGTCTAAGTATGATTGGGAAGGGGTAAGTTTTGGCAAGAATACTGAAATGATGTAATGAATGTTTGAATGAAAGGTGCTAATCGCCGATTTTGTAGATGTTACTGGTAGAATTATGAATGTGATGAAACCAATCGAAGTGGTAAAAGAATGTGCACGAGTGGAAGCCCATTACAAGGATGAATGAAAGCTGGCCTGGTACGGTTAGTACTCGCGAAGGAGCGGATCGTTCTGATTTATGGATCGCTGAAGTATGAAATTGAAATCGAGGTAAGTAAAATATTTTAACTCATGTCGATTAGGTATGGTAGGGTATGGAATGTTTAATTTTTAACATTTGACATAAGAAGAAAAACTATGTCTTTAAGAAGTAAATCTTAAAAGTTTTGAACGAAAATTTCGGGTACTGGTTAAATTCTCGTATGAAGAACCTGCATGATACACTTGCTTAGGAAAATTAAGTGAGGCATGAATTAAGGGGAATAGTAATGTAGAAGAAATGAGACAAATTGAAGGTAACGTAAAGGTACGCATGATACAAGTAACTATAGTAAACATAGGACGATGTCAACTTTGGAGTTAAGCGCGTATATGTGACTATGAAATAGTAGTTTTGTTGCGATAACAAAACAAGAACTAAATATTATATGATATATGCATAGAATATAATTTTAAGAAGATGAGATGAGGGTATTAGATCTGTTATAAACGGATCATATGAATGTAAGTATCATTACAAGTTTGAATAAGTATAAATATTGACCTGTTGTAAACGGGTCGAGGAAATGAGAATGTTATGTAAAGGTAAAGTATGAAAAGTATGGAACTGTTTGAAAGGGGTCAATTATATGAATAGTTTATGAGTAAAGAATGGGTAGTATCTATTATTATGATGTACCTATTGAAGATAAACAGATTGGTGTATGTATGAATTTTGAAGTAAGATCATATAGCCGACAAAAATAATATGAATATTGGATATAAACAAAAGGAATGTTATTAATGAAATGTTACAATTGTTTCAAGTAAACAAAAATGATATATCGTATATGATATACGAGCATTGAGATGATGAATGAACCACTAGCTATGAAGTACGATATAAATTAGCGCTATTAGTGAAAGCGACACTAATATGAACTCCGGGGCGGGTTCTTGAAGATAGAAGATTGTCATTAAGATGGGCTAGCGGTCATGTTGATGAGTTGGAAGAAAGGATAATAAGTGTTTAATGGAAATGAGAAAGGTTTCGAGGACGAAATCTCATTTAAGGGGGGTAGACTTGTAACTCCCCAAAATTCGAATGTTTATAATTGTTAAATGTTCTCGTATGGTACATCAAGAAATGAATGACTAGGTTATTTAACCAGGTTAACAAAATGGTAAAAACAATTAAAGGAATGAAAGTTGTGCCCATTTATAATTAGTGACAACTTTAGGGGCTAAAGTGGGTTAAATTGAAAGTTGAATTAATAACTAAAAAAAATTACACACACGATCGTGTGTTCTAGAGAGAGCAGGAGTTCTCATGAAGCCAAAACCCTAACTTCATCTAATCCATCAAATTGGAAGGATAAACGAAGCTCAAATTCAGAACCGAACACGAATTTGTGATCACCTACACGATGGGATCATAAGGTATGTCTTAAATTCTAGATTGGTGATTATCCACGAATTGGGTTATGTTGTAAATCGTGAATTGGTATGAAATTGAGCATGAGGATATGTTAGAATCATCATATAGAACATGGGTTATGCATTATTTAGGTTAATTTGATGCTTAGAGGTGAAACCCATTAGTTATGGTGAGAATGATGAGTTGAATCACCATCCATGTTTAAATCTTGTTGAATATTGATGAATTATGTGAGTAATATGGAGTCTTGTTAGAAGAATTGAAAGAAATATGATGATAATATGTTTGAATGTTTATGTGTGAATGATATATGTTAATTAGTATGAGGATTTGATGAATCACGTATGAAATTAGGAGATTGTGCATGAATTAGTTGTACCTTATGTTTAGAAGGTTGTACGCCCACCAAGTGTATGATGAAATGCTTAAGTGAAGTTAGGATGCAAAATGTTATGAAAAAGCTTGGTGTATATAGGAACGAAATACAAAAATGATGGCATGATCATGTTAAATTACTAATTTGAATATGGTTGTAAGCACATTTGCATCGAGAGTAGGTAATGTATATGGTGCCTTTCGTATAGCCTACTTTGATATTACGAGTATATGAGAATAAGTCGAAAGTTCACATGATGAATTGTTAACTTCTGAAAGTCAACTACGCATAAGAAGCATGATATGATTTGTTGTCGTAAAAATAGGATTATAGGAAGTCGTAAGTTACATGTTATGTCAATACGTGATATTTGTGATGGCATGACGAATTACATGAGTTTGAAAGGATATGAATTTGATTATATGTCTTATGCTTGTTAATTGTGACTAAAGAAAGTCAAATGTGAAATATGCGATTGATATGATCGTTAACATGTACAATTGTGTATTCTAATGAGAATGTGATTTGGTGGCATGAAAGTAGAGGAATCATGTCGAGATGGACTCAAACATGAAAGACTAATGGGTCAAAAGGAGGCAAGGAAGCGGATACGGACACGAATGCACAAGGTAAGTGATTTCCGTAATCACTTCTTAGTTGTTTATGTAAAGTTAGGTGTGATTTAATTAAGTATGATAATTGAGGTCAAATAGGAATGAGTTGCATGAAATCGTTGAATTTTGCTAAGTAAATCAAATGGGTCAAAATGAGGTTTTATTGCATACCGGAAAGGTTGCATAAGTAACAACTTCGGTATGATAACCGGGTAATGGATAAAATTGTATGTAAGCATGCTAACCGAGAAACGGTGACGCGGGTTAATGGGCAAGAGGTTCTGTAGTAAATTATGAGTAAATGAATAAACAATTTCATAGATGGAAATTGTACTATTTAATGTTCAATTACATAATAACGAATGACTTTAATGAATACCGGGTATCGGGTGCGTAAACCCCAAGTACGACACTCCGGATAATGTAAACGTATTATGGTCATAATGTTCATGTAAGTTTTGAGTTAAAAGGAATGAGTTATTTGATAAAAACATGAACGGGTCGGATAAATCGTAAATGAATAATAAACCGATAGCACGTAAGTTAAGAGTTTCCTTAATCCGGATATGGGATTTCAAGTTCACATGATAGAATGTCAAATTACAAGCACGTAGGAAGAAACGGGAGGTTAAAAGGGTAAACGGTTCAAAAGTTATGCGCGTTTTAGTGCGTACGGACGACGAAACGGAGCTGCAGAAAAATGCAATATCTAGAGGGGGTCGCCGACGGGCTCTACAAACTCAGTTTTCTCCGACGCCTTATTTTACTGCCTACGGGGGGTTCTGGCTACGCGTAAATCCAAGGGTCGTCGCCGACGCCCTCCCCATGTCCAAAAAGCTGAAATTTGTTATTTAAGTCGATTTATGGAACGTAGGCTTCGGTATGTTAACCGTGGACTACGACGGACCTCCCAATCATGATTTTGATCGTGCTTTTAATGTTTATGGGCTATAAATCTAAATTTAAGTCCCATGCAATTGAAGTATGTGTATGTAAGAGGTATGCAAGATCTTGAACGTGGTTGTAGGAATGTAGGTACGTATGTAAATGTGTATGTATGTATGCATAAAGGTGCGTATGAGTGTACGCATGTATGTAGAGATGTAGGAAGGTATGTATGCATGTAGGAATGTATGAACGCATGATTTAGATGCGTTGAGTAATAACGTTATTAACAGTGTGCCTTGAGAATGAAAAGTAATGCAGGTACATTATTGAAACCTCACCGGGAAATGCATACGCAGAGGGAATGTTTAAGTTAGGAAGATAACGAAATGGGAAGTGTACGGGAATGAATCTTGTTTATATAATGTGTGCTAATGTTATGAATGTATGTGTGAGTGCAGGTTGTACGAGACACGGGCGATTATCACGGGGAATAGAGATCAAATACCGAGTCACAAGATAGATTGTACGGAAACGTTGGTGTATGTAATATAACAGACATAAGATATAATTATTTTTGTATTTGTAAATGAGTTATTTGACAAAAAATTATGTGAAAGAGTTATATTAAAATGAATTTTTTTAAGTAAGTCAAAGTATTATATAATGAAATAAATTTATGGCACGAACTTCCGCTGTGACTTTTGTCAAATACGTGTTAGGGTCTTACACTTTCTCACAAAAAAAACCTTTTTTTTACATGAACCTCTACCCATACATGCTTTCTTTTTCAAATAACTCATATACTAGGTTATAATAATTTGATTTACAAACTAACTGAAACTCAACCAACAAACATGAACGAAGGAACAAGCGAGCGACTGTATGGAAGATATTGTGTTCGTCTTTCTCATAATTCGGTTCTAACAAGTTATACTTTAGTCGCCGGAACCAATTTAACGAATGAAACATCCATAAACGAATAATATACCTTAATTTCTAATCAAGTTATACTTAATTGCTTCAAAATATTGAATGCACAATTAATTTAAATAAATTACATTGGTTTTTTTTGTTAATTAATTTAATTAATTAGATTACTATATCTAAAATGCAAAAATTTAAACTTGTATTATCTGTTATTTGATTTTATTAAATTTTAGAATATTACATGTATATGATATATGCAGAAGAAATTTCAACATATAATAAAAGTTTTGAATTTTGATATACATAGGATAAAGTGTATACACATTAAAGTTTCGTTCTCAAGCAAACATCAAACGTCTTTGTTCATATTTTTTTTCTTTTAGTTTTGCAAGGGGAGATGAACAAGATCCAGTGTATTATATATTTTACTAGGTTAGAACCCCGTGTATTACACGTGTTGAATAAATGTAATTTTATATACTAAATAATAAAAAAAATATAGCTTTAAAAATCTCGTTTATTACACGGGTTGAATAAATTTAATTTTATATACCAAATAATAAAACAATAATCTCGTTTATTACATGGGTTGAATAAATGTAATTTTATATATTAAAATATATCTTTAAAAATCTCGTTTATTACACGGGTTGAATAAATGTAATTTTATATACCAAATAATAAAACAATAATCTCGTTTATTACATGGGTTGAATAAATGTAATTTTATATATTAAATAATAAAAAAAGTTTTATCTTTGAGAACCCCGTGTATTGTACGGGTTGAGTAAATTTAATTTTATATATTAAATAATGAAAAAAGTTACATGTTTAAGAAACTCATGTTTTATACGAATTGAGCACATGTAATTTTATATAACAAACAATAAAAAGTTATATCTTTATAAACCCTATGTATTATATGGATTGAATAAATCTAATTTTATATACCACATAATAAAAAAAGTTATATTTTTTTAAAAACCCCTCATAAATTTGGTTCGGTTTAATTCGAATCAAATCACAAACTTGGTTAAGTTTAATTTGAATTGAATAGAACCCCAATTTGAAAAATCAAAAACATAATTATATTATTAGCTTCTCTTCCTAATTAGTGTTTTTTTAAAGTTTGATATAATGTCTAATAAGTTATTTTGTATATTTTGTTTGTACTTTAAATTTTTTATATGAGCGTATTATTGTTTTTTTAAGTTTAAGATTATTGTTTTGTTTTATTATTTAAAAAATATCTTTAATTTATAACTTAAATTTGAAGATAATATATTATTAGAAAAAATTGGATGATTCTATCCGACATTCAAAGTAAGATAAGATTTAATATTAATTGATTATTTATTATTTAATTAATTGATATAAGATAAGTATGAAAAGACATAAAATTACAAATATAGACGCCTTCAATGAATGACACGTGTCACTTATTGGTTTCTTTTATTATAGTACTAGGTTATTTCCCGTGTGGCACACGGGTATAATAAATAAAACTTGTATAAACTTTAAAGCTATAAGTAACCGAGATTACACATAAATTTAAATAACCGAGAGACATAAAATGCATTAGAATTAAGGCACTAACTCGGTGAGAATATGAATGTATTACAAAAATATACAAATAATTCATAAATTTGTAAATATTGTTTACTTGGTAATTGGTATTGTTGGTGTTATATTTTTTAGATCATACGTAATAGATTTCGACAAATTTGATGATGATAATATCTTGTTAGAATTATTGTTTTAAGTATCATATTGGATCTATGATAATCCAACAACTTTTTAAATTTTGGCCTTTCGGTAGCGTTGGTATAAGCATTGTCGAGGGTATAACCTGCAAGAAATAGTTAACTTTTGTTTTTTTGAATGAAAATGAAAAGATGTCATCATATTATAAAGAAAATATGTTTATGCTAAACAGAAATTGTTTTATCAATTTAATATCTCAAATTTAATTGGAAATAAAAATATACAGAGTTAACTGCCATTTTCGTCCCTGTGGTTTGTTCATTTCTGTCATTTCAGTCCAATTTTCAAAAATGCGATATTTTCCTCCCCGACGTTCTAGAAACGTGTCATTTCAGTCCAAAAAGATAGCGCCCATTAAAAACGTTGAGGATGGAACTGGCGCAAGGCGTTATCTTTTTTGACTGAAGTGGCATAAATGAACAAACCACAAGGATAGAACTGGCGCAAATTTGAAAATTGGACTGAAATAGCAGAAATGAACAAACCACAGGGATGAAAATGACAGTTAACTCAAATAGAAATATAAAAACACTTGTAATAAGTTGTATTTTTTTTTTTTTTTTGAACGGCTAACAAACTCAATCCTGAGCACTCTCGGGGCACCCACTGGACAAACGGAGTACTCCGAGAGTAACCCGAGTCCACCACCAATTCCGGGGAAAACCCGATAACCCACCCGCCCGTAGGAATGAAAAGTTGTATTCTTCTAAAAACCAATACAATAACTAAACTCAACTAAATAAAAAAAAAATGATTTATCCCTAAACCATTTGTTAAACATTGAGATTATTACACGTATTTTTAAGCAAATTAATTTGTAAAGATTGGCCAATTCATTATGAATAAAAGAAATTATATTTTCTAGCACGTTGAATATAATTTTAAATTGCTTATCTAAATTTTAGTTGATAGTTATCTTTAAGCAAATTAATTAGTAAAGATACTGGCCAATTCCTTTTGAATAAAAGAAATTATCTTTTAGCATGTAGAATATAATTTTAAATTACATATGTAAATTTTAATTGATAGTTATCTGAATTTAAAAAAATTAAGTAGAGATAAATGGAAAAATACATTTATTTAGACGGGAAAACTCTATGGAAATCACCCCAGAGAATGACACGTGTCTTTAATAGGTTTACTTTATTATATGTATAGATGAGTTGAGAATATGATGAAGACTTTATTGAAAACATAAATTAATCTTAACTTTTATCTTCGTAACTTTTTTTTAATGGAGTTAAATGCCTAGATAGTATATGTGGTTTGCCCTTTTTTCACCTTTAGTCCCTAACTTTCTAAAATTACAGCTATAGTCCCAAACTTTTCAATTTTTGTTCCCGGATAGTTCTTGTGCCTAACATAAGTTAGTTTTCTCAGTTAAGAGGGTGTGAAATGATTAGATTACCCCTAAACAATAAAAAAATAAAAAATAAAGATGACTCACTGATGTGCTCTAAAACATACATATTTTTATATAAATATTCCTACACTTTTAAGTGGCAATAGGGCTATGTTTTATTAAAATCTACTCGTTTCTGGTTCATATCAAAAGTTTGGAGGTTTTAATGCAATATCAGTTAAAACGATTCAGATTTAATACAAAAATTATATGTAATCAAGGTTTCATAATTTAATATAAATCTAATTTAATCTAACCACTCAAATTAAAAGTTTGTAAACGTATGACTTTGAATTAATGTTAATATATATATATATATGATTTAGTTTAATATATTACAAACACTAGGTTAGTTCCCCGTATGTTACACGAGTTGAACAATTTAAACTATATAATAATAGGGTCGGCCCAAGCCCAAGTATTTTGAGGCTTGGGCCTCAGGCCACCAAATGTATAGGGCCTCAACATTTAAAAAAAAATATATATATACTATATGGGTATGAGCCTTGTTATTAAAAGGTTGTAGCCCAGTTGGCGCGCATGTCATCTGTGTACCTTAAGGGGGCGGGTTTGAATCTCCGTTAGGCCGATCGACCATCGTTTATTCTTTTTGGATAAGATAAAAATAGGCAAGAAGGGCCCCGATTTAGAAACTTGCTTTAGGCCTCTAAAATGATTGAGCCGACCCTGTATAATAAATATTTCTTGTAAATGCAAATCAAAGACGGACACACTTATATATATTTGATAAATAATGAAACTAATAATAATAGTAAAAAAATCTCATACATGTGTATACTCATTTAAGTAATCGATATACATTTGATGTTATCCTATATTTTTTGTATTCAATTAACATTTTTCTATTTAGTATTATTTACAATTATTAGAAGATATATATCAAAGAAAAGCGGAAAAACTTAAAAAATATGTGTCTGGCCGATCGACCGTCGTTTATTCTTTTTGGATAAGGAAAAAAATAGGCAAGAAGGGCCCCGATTTTGAAACTTGCTTTAGTCCTCTAAAATGGTTGAGCCGACCCTGTATAATAAATATTTCTTGTAAATGCAAATAAAAAACGGACACACTTATATATATTTGATAAATAATGAAACTAATAATAATAGTAAAAAAAATCTCATGTGTATACTCATTTAAGTAATCGATATACATTTGATGTTATCCTATATTTTTTGTATTCAATTAACATTTTTCTATTATTATTTACAATTATTAGAAGATATATATGAAAGAAAAGCGGAAAAACTTAAAAAATATGTGTCTTCAATAAATGACACGTGTTACTATATATAGAGTATAGATGTTACTGAATTTTTGAAGAATAATTTTTAAGCTTGACATATATATTCAAGCTTATAAGTATATAATATAGTCATGGATTTTTAATAAATCCAAAAAAAATATGTGATTAATGGCAAAGTGTGTTTTAGCCAAATCCTAGAATTTAAAACATTATTCTTTTTGGATAAGAAAAAAAATAGGCAAGAAGGGCCCCGATTTTGAAACTTGCTTTAGGCCTCTAAAATGGTTGAGCCGACCCTGTATAATAAATATTTCTTGTAAATGCAAATAAAAAACGGACACACTTATATATATTTGATAAATAATGAAACTAATAATAATAGTAAAAAAATCTCATACATGTGTATACTCATTTAAGTAATCGATATACATTTGATGTTATCCTATATTTTTTGTATTCAATTAACATTTTTCTATTTAGTATTATTTACAATTATTAGAAGATATATATGAAAGAAAAGCGGAAAAACTTAAAAAATATGTGTCTTCAATAAATGACACGTGTTACTATATATAGAGTATAGATGTTAATGAATTTTTGAAGAATAATTTTTAAGCTTGACATATATATTCAAGCTTATAAGTATATAATATAGTCATGGATTTTTAATAAATCCAAAAAAATTATGTGATTAATGGCAAAGTGTGTTTTAGCCAAATCCTAGAATTTAAAACATTATTCTTTTTGGATAAGAAAAAAAATAGGCAAGAAGGGCCCCGATTTTGAAACTTGCTTTAGGCCTCTAAAATGGTTGAGTCGACCCTGTATAATAAATATTTCTTGTAAATGCAAATAAAAAACGGACACACTTATATATATTTGATAAATAATGAAACTAATAAACTAATAATAATAGTAAAAAAATCTCATACATGTGTATACTCATTTAAGTAATCGATATACATTTGATGTTATCCTATATTTTTTGTATTCAATTAACATTTTTCTATTTAGTATTATTTACAATTATTAGAAGATATATATGAAAGAAAAGCGGAAAAACTTAAAAAATATGTGTCTTCAATAAATGACACGTGTTACTATATATAGAGTATAGATGTTACTGAATTTTTGAAGAATAATTTTTAAGCTTGACATATATATTCAAGCTTATAAGTATATAATATAGTCATGGATTTTTAATAAATCCAAAAAAAATATGTGATTAATGGCAAAGTGCGTTTTAGCCAAATCCTAGAATTTAAAACATAAAAGACCAGGTGTAAAAAAGCGTGAAACCCTTTAAAACTTCAATAAAAGGGTTATAGTTATCATATAAACATTTTTCTATTTAATATTATTTACAATTATTAAAACATTTTTCTATTTAATATTATCTACAAATTAAAAGATAAATTGTTAGAAGATAAATATGAAAGAAAGGCGGGAAAACCAAAAAATAGACGCCTCCAATGAATGACACGTGTCACACATTGGTTTACTTTATTATATTTATAGATATATATAGATTTTATTATTAAAAATTAAAGAAAAACAAAGGTTCTAATTTATTCTACTTAGTATATAGTGTAAGGAATTAATCCCTCCTCTAAAAATAGGATTTTACATAATTTAAATCACATACATAGTTATAATAAATACCCTGTAAGATACAAGATCTATCAAAAAAAAAAAACCATTTGATACAGTCTTAACATGTATTAGTCTTACAAATATGTTTGGTTGACATGTTCCAAACACGATTTAACGAAACTCGTCAATCTCAAAGACACGAGCAGTTTCATCAAGGGCGACGGACACTAGGCGGGTCCCATCAGGCGACACGGCTAGAGATTGGATAGGACCAGTGTGTCCCCGCAAAGTCTTCACGCACTCTCCAGAGAGACTATCCCATATCCTCACTCTACCATCCACACACCCTGTAGCCACATACCGACTACCGCCTAGCCATGTCAAACACGCCACACCATCCTACAATACATTTAAACAAAAAAAAATACAACATTAGCGCGAAAAGCGTTGGGTTCCATATGATTAAAGTTAGCAAAAAAAAAAAAAAAACCTCGTGTTCACACGTGCAACGGGCCAACGAGTGTTGTAGATCCCAAATAATAAGTTTTTGATCCATGCCTCCTGTTGCGGCCCAAGGCGAGCTACCATAGAAATCAAAGCCAAGAATTTAATTAATTTTTGGATGTAATAAACTATTCATTGCTACATTAATATAAGAGGTCAATCTTTATGCATAGTATGAAAACAATACCTAGGTGAAAGCGCGATACATTCAACTGATTCTGTATGTGAAGCTAGAGAACTAACAACCTGTGACCACACAAAAATGTAAAAATGCAAAATAAATAAATAAAAGGAGATATTATTATTTTAATTATTATTATTCAAACCTTTCCGGTTGCGATATTCACAATGTGAACAGATCCGTCTTTTGAGCCGGTAAGAACAAGAGACGAGTCCGCGCTTATTGTCAAGCAAGTAAGCCCGTCGGCGTGATAGAAATGACCTTAAAACCAGGATAATTTAGTAAGTATTTAAATTAAAAACCTTTAATAAAAAGTTGAAAAACTATTTGTGTTATCTACTTATAGTTACGGTGTTATGCACGTGATCTGTTTCATAATTCATACCTTTAACGACATGAATATTCTCTCCAGTTTTCGGGTTCCATATCCTCAAACTTGCATCATCAGAACCAGTACAAATTGTTTTACCTAAAATTACAACAAAAAAACAGTTAGAATAACAAAAAAACAAAAAAAAAAAACAAAAACTAGAGAGATCAAGAACATAGTCAGCATACCATCAGGAGTAAAATCCCCGCAACTAACGGAACTAGAATGACCAGAAAATGACATAAGATATGCGCTTCTGTCAGCGTTCCACATCCAAACGGTGGAATCTTCTGAACCAGCAAGAACTATGTGTCCACGTGGATGCCACCTAACCCACTGAAGAGTCACAGATTCAGACCCGTGCAAGAATTTTTTTCACAATTTAGTTTCAGGCAAACTTCAGAAAACCGTATGAAGTTTCAGTTTATGTGCACATAAGTCCCTAACATAGTTGTCAATAGCGAATAGCGGTTAATAGCGACAGGCTACCTACAAGCTATGTAACGATAGCGACGAAATAGCGCCCACTATTTCGTGTTTAGCGATACTGTTGTAGAAAACTGAAATAAAACATAGCTATAGAGTAAACTTCCGTTTTGCTCCCTGTGGTTTAGTCATTTTAACGGTTTTGCTCCAATAGTTTAAAAATAGCCATTTTCCTCCCTGATTTTTCTAACTTGTCTTCATTTTGCTCCCAGCCTCTAACTCCATCAGGGAGGAAGCTGGCGACAAACTCGAAAGATTAGGGAGGAAACTGGCGACAAACTCGAAAGATTAGGGAGCAAACTGGCGACAAACTCGAAAGATTAGGGAGCAAACTGGCAACAAACTCGAAAGATCAGGGAGGAAAATGGCTATTTTTAAACTATTGGAGCAAAACCGTTAAAATGACCAAACCACAGGGAGCAAAACGGAAGTTTACTCATAATTATATCTATCTATAATGTTAATTTAATACTTTTTATGTATAAATATATAAATTTTAAGGAGCAAATGTAAACTAGTGACGATGAGGGGGTTAAATGTTTACATATACAAACTAATTTTACACTTTTATGTAAAAAATTACAAATAGGGACTAAATGTAAACTAATGAAAGATAGAGGTGTTAAATGTTGAAATACCTAAACTTAGGTGCTGTTTGTTTTTGCTTATATTGTCTGAAAAGAGCTTATGTCTGCGGGCGGGCAGACATAAGCCCTTGAAGACTGTTTGTTTAAAAAAAAAGAAGATCTTAAAATAGCTTTTGTTTGCTTAAAAAAAAAGCTATGAATTATAGCTTCACCATCTTCACACACCACCCACCCTTCTTCTTCTTCCTGCCACCACCACCTCCGCCACCACCACCGCACCACCTCCGCCACCACCTTCGCCACCACCACCGCACCACCGTAGAGAGAGAGAGAGAGAGAGAGAGAGAGAGATCTGTGAGAGAGAGAGAGAGCAGTTTCTAGAGAGAGAGAGTTTCTAGAGAGAGAGAGCAGTTTCTGTGAGAGAGAGAGAGACCTGTTGTAGAGAGAGAGAGAGTGTTCTGTGAGTTTCTAGAGACCGTAGAGAGAGAGAGAGGCGGTGGTGTGATGATGGCGGTGGTGGTGCGGTGGTGGTGGCAGAGGTGGTGCGGTGGTGGTGGTGGTTGTAGAGAGAGAGAGAGTTTCTAGAGAGAGAGAGCAGTTTCTAGAGAGAGAGAGCAGAGAGTGTGTTTTGTGGGTGAAGTTGTTTTTGAAGAAAAAAAAAACAAACCCTCTTCTCCTTGCAGACTGCAGACATTTGGGCCACATCTTCTCTTGCAGATGCCTGCAGATGTGGTTCGCAGACTACAGACATTTTACATCTGAAAAAACAAACAGCACCTTAGTTAAACCTGAAAGCCTAAAACACGCATGTTACGCAGCCGCTATGTTCTTCCTGTTTTCCAGCAGAAAGCAGCACCCGCGTCGCCGTGTCGAATTCTTTGCCGGAAGTCGCTATGTGGTCGCGAAGTACCATGTAGCGGCTTATGCCTTGCCACGCTATTCGCTATAGTGTCCACTATTGACAACTATGATCCCTAAACTTTGTTTTTGCATAATTAGATCCCATAACATGTAACACTTAACAAAATTTAACCTTTTGTAAAGTTTTACCAAGTTGACAGATTTAATCATGCAAAAAAAGAAAGTTTAGGGACTTATCTATACAAAAGAGACCATAGAACTTTTTTTTCGAATTTTGACCTAATTTTTAACACAAGAATAATTAAAAAAAAAGACATAAGATACTTAATTTTCTTCTATTTTTACCTCAATGCCGGCTCCAGGTCCATCAAGTGTACATTTTAGGGTTCCTAAAGATACGTCCCAAACTTGAATGACCCCATCAAAGCCTCCGGAAGCAACCAACTGCCCATCGTAACTGAAGGCCACACAGGATACCGAATCCTTATGACCTATACAAAAAAAACAAAAATCTCCATGAATCACAGTCATACTTATAAAAAAGTTTATTTATTTATTATTTTAATGCAAACCTTGTAATTCAAGAGCCCAGTCGCCTTGACCAATTTTCCAAAGAAAACCTTTGTCATCCCCGCCCCCTGTGGCCACCATTTGAGCATCGGTAGGGCTGCATGCAACTGTGTATAATTCACCTATGACCAATAAGTGAAAATCAAAGTTAGTTACATCAAGTTCTCTGTATATAATTATCTGAAACATTATATATAACATAATTACCAGTATGACCCGTGAATATGTGCATTGAATCATCAGCTTCGTCTGAAAGAGAGAAAGATGAAATTTTAAACAAACAAGTAGAGAATATAAAATAAATTCAAGTAGATAACTGTATCAGATGCCATATGTGCAAAAAATGCTTATGTGAAATATATGGTAAGAATGAGTAAACAATTTATATTATAATTCGTTATATACAGAATTTATAATAATAAAGATACAAAAAAAAATAATTACAAATGTATATAACTTAATCAATAATAATAAGCAAGTCGAGTCCAAGCTTATGAGAACTCACAAGCCAAACTCGTGATTTAAAAATAAAGCTCGAAATGAGACGAGCTCGAGCTCTCGTAAGTTAAATGAGCCGATCCAAGCTTAGACAAGCCCGGGCTTGGCTCGGCTCGACTCGTTTCACCCCTGCTTAAGCGGAAAACAACCGGCCTGAACCGGCAAAACTTGTCTAAACTAGCCAAAAGTAGTTTCAAATGGTTCTAAAAGAGCTAAAAATGGCATGAAACCCATATAAAACAACCTAAACCAGTCTAAAAAAATAAGGAATTGTATGTTTATAGACAAACCAAAAGCTTCAGCATCAGCATCAGACTCTGCATCATCGTCTGCATCAGGGAGATCTAAAACAACAAAGAAACAAGCAGCATGATATATAAATGTAAAGAAGAAAACATCATATTACTAAATCATAAATCAAGGCAGATAAACTAAAAGTAAAACTACCTTCTTCATCTACATTAATTTCATCGATGATGTCATCCTCCTCGAGATAAACCTCTTCATGATCTTCACCGTCGTTTGCAGTAGTACTCATGATCAAAGTATCACTTGAGGGTCAGATTCAGCACCCTATAAGGCAGATTCTAACATGTAACAGACTGACAACTACCCTCTAAGCTTTCTAAACTTCTAGTACTAGTACAAGCAATATAAAGACATATTATGTTAAATGGATTCAAACATACACAAAGAAGTAAAGTATATCGATACGTGTAGTAGCATTAACAAGTAGGGGTGTCAATCGTGTCGGGTTGACAGGTTGTGGGTTGAAATGTTCAACCCGAACACAACTCATATTATAATTGGGGTCACAGATTCAACCCTAACCCGCACACATATACATGTGGGTCAACCCGAACCATTTAACCCGTATTTTTAAATAAGTCATACAAGTTGACGATTTATAAGCGAGTTGTTGGATTTTACGCAGGTTATCGATAACATGTTTAATGCTGAGTATGAGTGTGACAAGTAAATAATATAATGTGCCAAAACTAACATTATTACGACTAACCATGTAAAATACAACCACAAAAAAAACAAGAGTTAAATGCCATTTTAGTCCCTGTGGTTTGGGTCATTTTGCCAGTTTAGTCTAAAAGTTTCATTTTTAACCTACGGGTCCAAAAAGGTTTCACAGTTGCCATTTTAGTCCACTGGGTTAACTTCATCCATTTTTTCTGTTAACCAGAAGGCCATTTCGGTCATTTTATATGACTGAATTGCCCTTTTAGTTAACATAATTACATACAAAATGACCAAATTGGCCTTCTCGTTAACAGAAAAAATGGATGAAGTTAACCAAGTGGACTAAAATGGCAACTGTGAAACCTTTTTGGACCCACAGGTTAAAAATGAAACCTTTGGACTAAACTAGCAAAATGGCCCAAACCACAGGGACTAAAATGGCATTTAACTCAAAAAACAAAAACAAAAGTTTTTTTCTAAATAGTTATACGGGTTAACGAGTCAACACGTTTTTTACACAGGTCAACCCAAACCCGCCCAGTTTTTTATACGGGTCAACCCAAACCGACCGGTTTTTTTTAAAACGGGTCATGTTTGATGTTAGTCGACCCAAACCTGTTCAGAAGGTACAAGTTTGTTATGAGAATCTTGCATTTATCAATCTGAAACCCTAGAAACCATGGGGAAGAAAGCAAAACCAAGCAACAACAACAACGAAAACTCCATTAATCCAACCGAGTACTACGACATAACAATGAACATCCTGTTCGCAATAGTATCGGAGCCCTATTACTTCTTCCATTTCCTCACTTTCTTCTCCTATTTCTCCATTCGACTCTCCACTTCTCACTTATTCTCCGATCAATTCGCCGGATACCTTCTTCACCGCACCGAGTAAGTCACTCATCATCATAGTGGCTTTATTTTATATGTATTGGTTGTAATAAAGTCAGAATCAGAAACAATTGAAGTGTTAAAACCCTAAGTGAAGAGCAGTTTAATTGAATCAAACAAGAATAACAACTCTAATTAAGAAAATTGATAAATTAAAGCCACTAGAACATCAAGGGTTTCAAGAACGTAATCAATTTGAAGAGCATACCTTTGCGTATCTTGAAGATGAAATTCACGCAGCAGCAGAATCAGATGCGTCGGCGCCTACTTATTTCGGCCAGGAATGGTGGTAGACGGTCAGGGTTTTTAAACTTAAAAGAGCTCCCTACGATTTGACCATTTTAACTTTTGCCCCAATAGTTTAAAAAGTGTCATTTTATTTCTAATTTTCTCACCGACTTTAACTCAGTTAAAATTTCAATTAAAGGTAAGGGTATCTCGGTCATTTTACATACAATTGTGGAGAAGGAGGAGTTGTACTTTTGTCGTCTGTGATCTGTACGTATGCAATCTTTACATTTTGTCTCGTAACTTAATTTTTTTTTATCATAATGTGTGATCAATAAAGAGTATAGAAAATAGGAGTATATAACACGTTTCGATTGATTCGTAACCTCACATAAAGACTGGACTTACCGTATATCTTGTCAGAGTCATATTCCTCTTCAATGCCACAAATTCTCCAAAAACCTCCGACTATTACAATCCTTGTCTCTGGCTACAATGGGGAAATTGTCGGGCTAATGGAATTGGATGGGATGGAAGATTTAAGGGTTTAAAAGAAGGGATAATAATGAATATGGGTGAAAACAAAGGCTAATGACAACAATAAACATTGTGAACAACTTAAAAAGACGAAAATAACCTTAAATTCTAACGGTTAACAAATGACGGGTAACACTAGGGACTCAAAATGAATAAAAGCACCATGGGGGCTTAGGAGGTCAATTTTAAACTTTACGGACTCAACATGTGTTTTCATGTAAACCATAGGGACTCAAATTTCATTTAACTTGAAAAAATAATATCCATGCCTATTTTAACTATGTATATTTTAATTTACTTGTATTGGTTAACTGTAAGTTCAGAACTGAACTAGACTTGCTTCGAACTAGACCAAACAGTAACAAAGCCTTAAAACTTTTTGATATTAGACCGATTGTTGGGTTGGTTTATCCACAGTTGGCTTTGAATAGTGCCAGACCGACCCTTTCCTATTGGTCCAGTTAAATTACGATTTTACCCCGTTTAAATTTACAGTTTTGCCATTAGTTTGGGTTTTTTTTTCTCCCAGTCAAATTACGATTTTGCCCTCAGTTCAAATTTATACTTTTGCCATCGTTTTTGTTTGTTTTCCGGTCAAATTACGATTTTGCCCTTATTGTAAAATTACAGTCATGCCATCGTTTTAGTTTTTTACAAAACTATGTAGTGTTTTTTAATTGGTTTACTCGGTGTAATTTTTATTCGTGTCAGGCGGCTACCTGACACACGCTTATTTGTTTTGAAAATTACAATATTGCCCCCAGTTTAAAAATATAGTCTTTCCATCATTTTAGTTTTTCAGCAAAAGTATGATAGCGTTTTTTTTTAATTGGTTGTCTCGATATAATTTTTTTTAGATCGTGTTATGAGTAATATGATGTACAACTTATTGCCCCGAAACATAGACGGGCAAAAACTAATTGTCACCTATTTAACACCTAATTTCGTAAACCTCTTCTGTATCGCTTCTCGTCATGTTCATCCTCCGTCACCATCTCCGGCGAGAACTTTTCTCAATCTACCACCACAAATCTCAAATATCATACTCAACATCAACCAAATCATCATCAATCGATCAATCTACAACCGCTATACGCACCGAATTCATCAATTACCTCATCAACACACTCAATTTCACCACAGAATCCGCCATTTCATCCTCATCAAAGGTACGCCGATTAACCACCACTCGTTATTGCGATTCAGTTATTCATATCCTCAAAAACAACGGTTTCAACGACTCTCAGATCAAAGATATCGTCGCATGGATACCTAGGGTTTTGTTATACAAACCGAACGAAACCCTAGAACCTAAAATTAGGGTTTTCTTGAATCTAGGACTGACAAATTTAGATCTGTTACGTTTGATTAAGCGAAACCCTAGCTTGTTTGAATTAGGTTTACATTCACGAATTGTTCCTACTATTGATTACCTTAGGATGCTTGTTGGAACTGATGAGAAGGTTATTGAGATTATTAATAGGTCTAGGTGGCTGTTTTCGACGTCGGTTGCCTTGAAATTTTACGCTGGAAATGTTATGTTGTTGAAGAGTTATGGTTTTAGTGATGAGCAGATTGGGAAGTTTGTTCATAGGAATGCTATGCACTTTGCGCAGCCGTCGAAGTGGCTCACGAGTAAGTTGGATTGGGTGGAGTGTAAGATGGGGGTTTCGCGTGAGTCTAACGAGTTTTTTCGGTGTTTTAATGCGATTGCGTCGAATAGTGTTGTGAATATGGAGAGGAAGATGGAGGTTTATAAGAGGTTTGGGTTTAATGATACGGAGTTGTCGATGTTGTTTAAGAATCAGCCGCATTGTTTCGCGTTGTCGGAAGATACGATTCGTGAGAAGTTGAGGTTTTATATGGATGAGGTTGGGTACACCTCGGGTTATTTGGTTACTTGTCCGAGTCTTTTTTCGTTGAGTTTGGAGAAACGAGTGAAGCCTAGGAATGAAGTGTTGAAGATTTTGAAAGAGAGGATGTTGTTAGGGAGTAAGTCGCTTATTACGCTTGTTAATTATCCGGAATTGAGATTTCAAGATTATTTGCGCGGGTTTGAGGATGAGATTCCTGGCCTGTATGAAACTTATGTCAGTAGCAGGAGGTAGAATCGAACCTGAACCGAAGCCATTGTTTTGTTTTGATGTTAGGACTTGTAAGCATTTGATGACTTAAAGAAGAATAGCAGATTCTATTATTTTTATATATTTTTTTGGTTTAGATGGCGTTTTTGTTAGTTTTGAATGTTGTAATTGTTCATAATTATATCAAGTATCAACAGATTTTTTGTTCTGTGGTGGTGTGTGTGCATGCCCTATTACAGATTTATGGTATACATGATGGGCTGTATCTGCCAGCCGTGTGTACACCATGTCCCAGTGTATTCATATGATGATTTCTTTTATGGTCGTGTGGTGTAGTGTCGCGTGCATCTGGTTGTATTGTTTTGGTATGTGACATGATGTGTCTGGCCAGTTGTATGTTTTGTAAAGTACCTGGTAAGGGGACTAGGGGTGTAGAAGCCGATCAGGGTAGGCCATTGGATGCAGAAAATAGGCCCAATTACATCACATGCAGGCCCAAACGCGGTAATAAACCCAAGAAAAAGGCCCAAAACTTAATTATCCCTGATCTAAATAAGGAGCCGGAGATTACAAACACTTCGGACCCATTCAACCTCGAGGAGATCTTCCGTTTGGAGGAGGAGGCCAACAGGATGAGGGAAACAGGTCCAACTAGTAGCATTAACAGGGAGGCGTCAGAAGTAATTGCGGGGGAAGAGCAGGTTCGCCATAATTTTGAGGAAGAAGTCTCTCGTACTTTGGAATTTGGGGCCTGCCTGGGGATAGGTGTGGATGGTTTTGATAATCACGTGAAAAAAATTGATTTGTGGGGAGATGGAGATGAACCGGGATCAATGAATTTTATCTCAATCAATATCAATGGGGGTCTGGTGTCGGTTTGGGTGCCGGATGGAATTGGTTAATTTTTGATACTGTAGGGCTGTTGTAATTGTCTTTGTGTTTCTGTCGTTTTTTGTTTTTCCTGTTTTGTCTCCCAGTTTCTAGCTGGCTCTTTATATATATATATATAGGTAGAGGATCCTGTAAAAAAGGCCCAAAGTGTGAGAAAGATAAGAAAGAATCTCAGCCATTAGATCTTTGATCTAATGGTTGAGATTAATAGGGACCAAAATGTAAAATATTTTTATTAATTTGGATTGAATTGAAATATCTAGGGGCAATTGTGCCTTTTTATCTTTTTTTGTAAATCAAAATCCCTATAATCTCTCTCTCTCTCTCCAGATCATATCCATCTACGATCAAAACCTAGGTTTTCAATCTTCAAACCACCATGGCAGCAGATCTCCGTGTAAGCAAGCGCTTCCGTAACTCCACCGTCACCGGCGACTCCTCCGCCATCATCGGCACCAACCTACATAAAGTCTGAGTCATCTGATCCGATCCGGAAGCCACCGACTCGTCCTCAGACGAAGAGGATTGCGATCGGAGCCAATCGGAACCGAGATAGTGGGGGTGAGAGGAGGTGTGCGTGTGACGGAATCCATGTCGAGCGGCGAGTGGCAGCGGCGGGCGGCAGCGGCAGTGGTGGTGCGGATCGGCAATGGTGGTGCGGCAGTGGTGGTGCCGGAAGTGGAGAAGATGATACAGAGGTGTTATATTCTTTACTGAATAGTGTTTTTTTTCTGAATGGTGTTATTTTGTGTACTGAATGGTGTTTTTTTATTTTCTGAATGGTGTTTTTTTCTTTTCTAAATGGTGTTATTTTGTTTCTGAATGGTGTTTTTTTCTTTTTCTGAATGGTGTTATATTTATTTACTGAATGGTGTAATATTCTTGTACTGAATGGTGTTATATTATTTACTGAATGGTGTTATTTTGTTTACTGAATGGTGTTATTTTGTTGTTTGCTGGATGTTTTTTTTTGTTTCAGAATGGTGTTATTTTGTTTCTGAATGGTGTTTTTTTTTTGTTTACTGAATGGTGTTTTTTTGTTTCTGAATGGTGTTATTTTGTTTCAGAATGGTGTTATTTTGTTTCTGAATGGTGTTATATTTTTCGAAAAAAACACCATGATTTTGAACTGTGAATTTTTTTAAAACACCCTGGACGGTTATATTCCTTAAATCAAGGATTTTCTCTCTCCAAATCCTTAAATCAAGGATTTCCATATTTGAATTTGTTAATGCATTTACAATCTTACCCTTTTCATTTAATTTAGATCTAATGGTTGAGATTCTTTCTTACCTTTCTCACACTTTTGGTCTTTTTTACAATAACTCCTATATATATATATATATATATATATATATATATAAAGTGACTAGGTTATCACCCGGGATTGCTTCCCGGGTAGGAAAATTTAATTTTAAATACTCACAAGTGTATAATTAAAATAAACTTAAATAATGTGATGTATTAGATAAGTTAATGACAAAATGCATACCTTGTTTTGGAGCATTCTATAAGCATATAAGTCCTGCGGATTCGTGCCGTGGATTCAAAAGTAGTATGTGTAAGGTGATATCTACTTCAAAGGGCCAATAACATGAGTATTTAAAGTTTTTAAGTACCCAATTAACTTACGTGCTTAACATCGACTTCAGTAATTCAAAAATACACATTACATTAGTTAGCTCATCTATGCTCATTTATCACCAAATTTACACCTTTATTTTGTATGATATTCAAGAACGACTATCCCTTTTTCAAAAAAAAAAAATCCATCCATTTCCACCTTCTGCCAACTTCTCTAAGAAAATGACCCTCTTTGTTATGTCCTCTCCCAAGATCTGCAAAACAGGAGAGTCGGGTTAACGGTCCGGAACAGGTGATTCGATATGGGTTGGGCTGACAGAAACTCTTCTATCCAGTGTTTTTATAACTTAACAAATAATTAATATGTCAGGTATAATTATAGAACTTTATATTGCATATAACTGAACTTGGGCAACTCTTGACCCGTTTCTGTTTTAGCTAAATGAGTTGAAACCGACCCATCCATAAGAAATGTTGAAACCAACGGCTCTACGCTAAACGAACGACAAAATATACCAGAGTATATAAAGGGCTTCTAATTTGCTAACAGTGCTAAGAATTTTATGTCTCTCATCTACATTAAGGTTTATGTTTGATTTTGAAAATAACAAACTCAATACCTTAACAGGAGTAGAAGGACCTGTGGTGCCATAATTAAGAGGAAACACATTACTCTGGGGAGCCTTTGGCAGTCCGGTGTGCTTTTCTTAACTGATGCATTAGTCGGCTTTACTACAGAACCAATAGATGAAGCAACAGGTGTCCCTGCAATAACTAAAATTAATAAACATTACAAAGTTATGTGAACACAGAAACCGAACTGTTCAATCAAAATTTGTATAACCATTCTGAACCTTAATCAAGTGTTGTTTTCATAACTGTTATAAAATCACCCATATTCCAAGTGTTTACAATTTCATTGTTTTAATCTAAATAATCATATTTTAATAACAGTTATTTTTTATCCAATTTATATTTTAAAGTTTAGTTCATCTGTTCGACCAGGCATTATAGGCTTGCAAGAACACAGTTCTCCAAGGATACGTCATGCACTCAGGAATCCACACCAACTCCATAATGAGTTGATCCGAGTAGTAATTCTAGTGGTCGATACCACAGAGTCACTACCCGGCTGGTCAATGACATGGTTTGGTTATGATTAAACAAATATCTAGTGTTTTAAAATAGTACTAATGAAGAAAATTCCTTGCATCAATTACCTATGTAGTGTTTGACATTTCTTCTTTAAAGATGATCTATAGAGTTCTTTAGCTCAAAGACGAAGTTCATCACTAAAACCCCACATGGACATCTGAGTAGATTTAAAAGACGGCTCAATTGTAATATAATCAAATAGAGACTACATGAAGCAGAATTAAGTTAATCCTAAATTTTCATACCTTAAACATGAGATCCTCTATCTGGGACAAGTACATGTTTGCAGACATCATCCTAAGAGGTAGGCAAACATCCCTTGTAACTTCAGAAATTACCTATGTATTTTATGACAACGAATTAACGTTTTATAGAACATTATGATTATACATTTATACAGATGAGATATGTGCCGGAAAATCATACATCATCCCGATCACCACCCATCCATTAATAAAAAAAATGTATAAGTGGGGTGTTATATGGAACACGTTCATTAATAAAGAAGACATATTTAAAAATTAAAAGATATTATATATTGGTTCTCAATAAAAACACACATCCAATTCAACTAACAAAGTCACAAAATCCAACCATCAATCAAACAGACAAAACACAATACAAATATACCCCAAAACTGATTTAAAAATAGAAAACAATATGGTTTCGATTAAGTATTCAAAATCATGAAGATAATATATTGCGTTTCAGAAACCAAAAATAACATAAAACTATAAAACTCGTTGTACCTGCAGTATGTAACTTCGATGTTTGAAAGCCACATCATTATCGCTTACCATAAACCTGTGTAATGACCATAGTTGTTCAACTAATAAGTAAACAAAACACAATCAATAATGAGGAGCGTATTCGAGTATTGCTTTTGATATATGATGCTCACTATTACCCTAAGATAATCACATGACTTATTAAGATAATTTCACTGTCTACACACACTTGTTCATTGTTGCTTAAAAAATATACATAAGGAAAGTATATATGAGTGTGTGTGTGTGTGTGTACTGTGTAGGAATAACGATTTGATTTATACCTCAAGAGAAGCAACCAATGTCAAAAACTCTGCACGACCCATTCTATTGAACACTTTGACAGTGGTAACTGCACCTTTACTCTGAGTTAGAGTCCCAGTGTTATCAAATATCACATGACAAATCTTTCGAGCCCTCTCTAATGCATCTACTCCTTTGATCAATACACAAATGTTGGCTTCGACCCCAATTGCAACCATAACAGCAGTTGGCGAAGGCCAAGAGCACAGGGACATGAAACATGAAACAGACCAATAAAAGATGAAATCAAACCTAATCGAATAAGACCGTATCAAATTAAACCAAATTAAACCCTAGTTCGCACAAAACGAAAAACTTTCCAAACTATAAAAGAACAATGAATTCACAAACGGAATCTGAAACATATAGACATCAAATGCCCAGTCAAAATAATTGAACGATTAGTACTAAACTAAGAAAATCCTAATCAATAACAAATCTTACCTGTGATTTGAAAAAAATCTAGCAAACATGAAAATAACTTGGTTGAGACAAATCGATGGTTTTGGGATCCAAAGATATGAAGCTTTTGCAGGTTCTTAATGTTCCACCGTTACAGCGTGAGGTTAAAGGCAGGAGGAATTGCAGCGGCAGGTTCTAGAATTAGGGTTGTCAAATGAGAAAGCGTGAAAGAGAACCTGTGAATGAAGGTTTGAGAAAATTAGGTTAATTAGATTGTTTATATACCCGGGTCTCAAAACCGGGTATGGGTTTCCCAATTCGGATCCCGTGTAAAAAATATGTTTACCGCCAAAACCACATCTAGGAAGCTCTAATATTGTGCCAAGTGACCCAAATTTTTCTTGTTTATTATATATAATTGTTAAACCCTAATTCGTAGATAACAAAAGTCGCAGCGGAAAACACGAACCATAAAATTTCTTCCATTATAAATACCTCAACTTATTTAAAATTTAACTTTAACATAGTTCTTTCTCATAATCCGTCATCCTCTTCTTTACTAATAAAAAAAACATAGCTTATGTCTAATACAATATACACATCAACGTTCCCGTACAATCTCTCAGTTGACTCGATCTTCGATCTCTATTCCTTAGTAATCCTCATGGCTTGTACTACCTGCGCTCACCACATAAAATTCATAACGTTAGTACGTATCATAAGCATATAAGATTTGTTCACGTTTACTTCTCATTTCATTAACTCTTTACATCCCGGCTTTCCCTCTGATCATACGATCCGTAGTGAGACTTCCTTGGTATTCCTGCGTTACACTTCATCACCAGGCACGCTATTATTATTGTTAGTACTCAATTTCATTGAATGCATGCGTACATACTTTCATACAAACTTATACATACACTTACGATCACACATAGCAACTTACATACCTATGTACCTACATACATACGTACGTACCTACGTACGTGCATACCTAAATACATCCATTCGTACATACATACTTACATACATACACACACACATACATACCTACATACATACATACATACATACATACATACTTATTACATGCCTTCACACAACTTACATACGTGCATACCTTCGTACATACTCACTTGCGTACATATACGTACTATCTACATACACCCCTACATACATACACTTATACTTATAAGGCATACATACGTATATACCTACATACATACCCGACTCATACTTGCTTACTCATATACGTCTTCATATATCCTTATGTACTTGCTTACACACTATAATCTTACATACATTCGCGCAAACACGCTTACATACACTTCTACATACGTGTATAGAGATATACAACATTCATATATACCTATCTACACGTGCGCTTACCCTAATGGTCACAAAACATGAGTTAAATTAGTCATACGCAACTTAAAACGCGTTTAAACGAGTTCCCAAGACAAAACGAGGCACAAAAACAATTTTCGGGGAAACATGACCCGTCGCGTGGCGCGACCCCCCGTCGCGTGGCGCGACGCCCCCAAAACGACAGAATGTTGTTGCTGCTGTGCTGCAGATTTCCAACGCAACCGAATTTCACGGAAACTGTCATAACTTCTTCGTTACAGGTCCGTTTTACCCGATTCTTTTTCCTACGCGTCCGTAATTTAATTCTCCATCTAATGGAACTGAAATCCAACATCCGACTTAATATAATTTCTGACTTTTAACTCTTCGGATTATTACCCTTTTTCCACTTTTCGACCCGTTCATGCATACATCAACATAACCTGTTCGTTTTACCAAAGCCTCTTATAAACATAATAATATCAGTGACGTCTATCATAAATTACTAAATTCTTGGATGTTTTGCATCCTCTTAACACCTTGTCGTTCATATGCTTATTTTTGACCCGTTAAGGGTATTCGTGCATTAATTGGTCTACGACTAACCAAACCATAATCCCCACTTCCATACTTGTCCAAAACATTACACTAATCGAATAACTTGTTTCTAAGCTACTTTTAAGATCGTTTGCCCCAAAATACCCATCAAGGGCATTTTGGTCAACTTTAATCCCATCATTTACGACGAAAGATTACAACACATTATTAACCTCGAACATCTTGTTCAGTTAATTAAAACACCATGCTACTTAATCGTACTAAGAAGTGATTACAGAAATCACTTACCTTATACGTCCGTGCTCGTATCCGATTCCTTGCCTCTTCTTGACCCGCTATCCTTTCATGCTTGCGTCCGTCTTGACATGATTCCTATACTCTCTTTTCATCAAGATCACGCTCCTATTAGCATATGCATTCTTACATGTTAACAATCATATCAATCGCATATTTCACCCTTACTTTCATTAGTCATTTCTAACATACATAACTCATATGATTATATTCATATCCGTTTAAACTCATGTAATTCATCATATAATCACAAACAACGCATATTGACATAACATGTACCATACGAATTCCTATAATCCTGCCTTTACGACCACGTGTCAATTCATGTTTCTTATGCTTAGTTGACTTTTGAAAGTTAACTATATACCATATTTAACCATCGACTTATCATCATATACTCGTAACATCATATTCGATTATACGGATGACACTATATACATTTCATCATACACTTGATGCGAGTACTACCTTTTAAGCATAACGTACAACTATTTCATGCCCAAATCTTCTAAACTCATACATAACCCATCAAAACCTACTACTAATCATCATGTATCATTCCCAAATAAACATCAAACATATCATCATCACATTTCTCCTAATTCTTCTAACAAGTATTCGTCATAACCACATAATACATCAATCTTTCAACAAGACTCGAACATGGGAGGTGATTCTAGTCATCATCTTCACCCTAACTAACGGGTTTCACCTCTAATCATCAAATTAACGCAAACCCTACATAACCCATGTTCTATACGAGGATTCTAACCCTTGTACATGATCAATTTCATATTAACTCACGGATTAGAACATAACCCACTTCACCCACGATCACCAATCTTAAATTTAAAACATACCTTATGATCCCCTCGTGAAGGTGATCACTAATTCATGCTCGGTTGTGAATTTGGGCCTTGATTCATTCTTCAATTTGAAGCTTTTGATGATCTAGGGTTTGGGGCTCTTGAGAGCCCCTGATCGATCTATCCAGAACACACACGAAGTGTGTGTGTGTGTGTGATCTTTTTCTTTTAATAACCCAACTTTCATTAGTTCCACTTTAGCCCCTCGGGTTTTGTCTTTAAAACATAACTGACACTACCCTCATCATTTAATACTTTTGACCATACCCTTAACTAGGTTAAATAGTCTAGTTATTTATTTCATGACGTGTCACATAAGAACATACTACAAATATTAACATTCAGATTTTGGGGCGTTACAAGTCTACCACCCTTAAACGAGGTTTCGTCCCCGAAACCTTTCTCACTTTCATCGAACACACATTATCTTTTCTTCTAGTCCATCCATACGACCACTAGCCCATCCTAATGAGAATCTTCTAGCTCCAAGAACCCGTTCCGGAGTTCTTATTAGCATCACTTTCACTAGTAGCGCTAATTTCTAACAACCTTCATAGCTAGTGGTTCATTCCTCGTTCAAATATTCCTTCATCATGTGCAATATATCCTTTTGTTTACTTAAATAATTCCATCATTTCATTATTAACATTCTTTCTGTTTATTTGCACATTCATATCGTTTTCGTCGACTAAACGACCTTACTTTGAATTTGAAATCTATACATACTCATATATGCTTAACTTTAACGTTAACCTTATTCTACATTTTCTACAGTTACGTATACCTTGCATACCTTTATATTATCCTTAAATCATTTCGTTCATTTCACATTACTATTGCTTTCACTTCATGCATTACTTAATTCACGTGTGTAAATAGTTCATACCTCTCCAATCATGAGTTAAACATTTTACTAACCTCTTTTTCATTTCCCAAACCACGATCCGCAACCCAGATCGATCATCTTCTCCTCAAGTACTAGCCGTACAGGCCAGGTTTCATTCATCCCTGAAATGAGCTTTCGCTCGTGTACATCCTTTCACCAATACGATTGGTTTCATCACATCAATAGTTTTAACATTATCATCAACAACATCGGCGGTTAGCATATGTCATTCAAACATTCATTACACTAGGTGATTACACACCTATAACTCTTCTACAATTTCCTACGTACCTGCTATAACGTACCGCACATTCTATTTCTTACATGCAATCTTTTCATTCAATTAATCATTTCGCCAACTGAAGTACACGCTCGTACTTCCTTCCATTCATGCTTACTTGCAAAGACCTTATTACATCGTTTCAATATTTTTTACTAAGCTTACCATTCCCGCCCCTACTCAAGTTATTGTCCGGGTCACAGCCCGTCATCATTCTGACTTCTAAGAGTCAATAACTAACACATCTAACACGTAACTTATACAAAACTTCGTCTATTATACCATCACTTTTTGCTTTATACTTATTTCTATGACCCGTTCGACTCAATCATGGTCAAACTGTCGACATCTTCTTAGGCGGATTAATTTCATCTTTTTATATTTTTGAATCCGTCTCACGGATTCAGACGCATCATTCATGCTTTTTCATTCATTGAATCCGCCTTACGGATTCAAACAGTACATTCATACCTTTCATCATCGAATCCGTCTCACGGATTCAAACATTTCATTCATACCTTTCATCCTTGAATCCGTCTCACGGATTCAAACATATCATCCATGCCTTTCATCCTTGAATCCGTCTCACTGATTCAAACATTGCATTCATACCCTTCATTCCCTGAATCCGTCTTACGGATTCAAACATATTATTCATATCTCGCTGATTCGCACTTAATCACGGATTCAACATTCTTCATTATTATCAGGCATGTTTTTCATTCTTACATAGTACTCTCAATTTCCCGAGAGTCTTACTTCCCATTTCACCCACACGCCCGCCTGCTACCCAACTCTACCGGACATACCTGTAACAATTATCATGATCTCACGAACGTCATACGTTTCTTGTGTACTGGCCAGGTACACAATCCACATAGTAGTTTCGTGCCTTCATGTAATTGTCACCTTATGGCCGTAGACTTAGGTTTCGGCGCGTGTATCACTTCCAATACTTCATTACTATACAATCATTGTCTTTCATTTTAAAATTCTCCTTTCCTTAATGAATTTTACCATTACTTACACCCACATATTAAATTTACGTACCTGGACTCATTTGCCTACTTGTCTTATTACCTCTTTGCCTGCCTTAGTATTCATCCTAGACTGCATTCACGGATCATCCTCTTCCAACACTTATGCTTACCTTGCACATACAAAATCGTCAGTTTCTTTATACGTATACATAAGTACATACTTACATTAGCCTTTACCTTTGGATCTTGATCGAGTCTTAGATTGTACGGATTTCTTATCTCAAGAGCACACAAGTTTAAGTTCAAGTACTTACCTTCTCGTACTTGATTCCCTCAAACCAGGGCTCTGATACCAACTTGTTAAACCCTAATTCGTACATGACAAAAGTCGCAGCGGAAAACACGAACCATAAAATTTCTTCCATTATAAATACCTCAACTTATTTAAAATTTAACTTTAACATAGTTCTTTCTCATAATCCGTCATCCTCTTCTTTACTAATAAAAAAAACATAGCTTATGTCTAATACAATATACACATCAACGTTCCCGTACAATCTCTCAGTTGACTCGATCTTCGATCTCTATTCCTTAGTAATCCTCATGGCTTGTACTACCTGCGCTCACCACATAAAATTCATAACGTTAGTACGTATCATAAGCATATAAGATTTGTTCACGTTTACTTCTCATTTCATTAACTCTTTACATCCCGGCTTTCCCTCTGATCATACGATCCGTAGTGAGACTTCCTTGGTATTCCTGCGTTACACTTCATCACCAGGCACGCTATTATTATTGTTAGTACTCAATTTCATTGAATGTATGCGTACATACTTTCATACAGACTTATACATACACTTACGATCACACATAGCAACTTACATACCTACGTACCTACATACATACGTACGTACCTACGTACGTGCATACCTAAATACATCCATTCGTACATACATACATACAAACTTACATACATACATACATACACACATACATACATACCTACATACATGCATACATACATACATACATACATACATACATACATACTTATTACATGCCTTCTCACAACTTACATACGTGCATACATTCGTACATACTCACTTGCGTACATATACGTACTATCTACATACACCCCTACATACATACACTTATACTTATAAGACATACATACGTATATACCTACATACATACCCGACTCATACTTGCTTACTCATATACGTCTTCATATATCCTTATGTACTTGCTTACACACTATAATCGTACATACATTCGCGCAAACACGCTTACATACACTTCTACATACGTGTATAGAGATATACAACATTCATACATACCTATCTACATGTGCGCTTACCCTAATGGTCACAAAACATGAGTTAAATTAGTCATACGCAACTTAAAACGCGTTTAAACGAGTTCCTAAGACAAAACGAGGCACGAAAACAATTTTCGGGGAAACATGACCCGTCGCGTGGCGCGACCCCCCGCCCAAAACGACAGAATGTTGTTGCTGCTGTGCTACAGATTTCCAGCGCAACCGAATTTCACGGAAACTGTCATAACTTCTTCGTTATAGGTCCGTTTTACCCGATTCTTTTTCCTACGCGTCCGTAATTTAATTCTCCATCTAATGGAACTGAAATCCAACATCCGACTTAATATAATTTCTGACTTTTAACTCTTCGGCTTATTACCCTTTTTC
Source organism: Helianthus tuberosus (assembly GCA_030545235.1). Lineage (NCBI taxonomy): Eukaryota > Viridiplantae > Streptophyta > Magnoliopsida > Asterales > Asteraceae > Helianthus > Helianthus tuberosus. The sequence continues at coordinate 1,860,442 of JARYGA010001261.1, read as the reverse complement.
CACTTTTCGACCCGTTCATGCATACATCAACATAACTTGTTCGTTTTACCAAAACCTCTTATAAACATAATAATATCAGTGACGTCTATCATAAATTACTAAATTCTTGGATGTCTTGCATCCTCTTAACACCTTGTCGTTTATATGCTTATTTTTGACCCGTTAAGGGTATTCGTGCATTAATTGGTCTACGACTAACCAAACCATAATCCCCACTTCCATACTTGTCCAAAACATTACACTAATCGAATAACTTGTTTCTAAGCTACTTTTAAGATCGTTTGCCCCAAAATACCCATCAAGGGCATTTTGGTCAACTTTAATCCCATCATTTACGACGAAAGATTACAACACATTATTAACCTCGAACATCTTGTTCAGTTAATTAAAACACCATACTACTTAATCGTACTAAGAAGTGATTACAGAAATCACTTACCTTATACGTCTGTGCTCGTATCCGATTCCTTGCCTCTTCTTGACCCGTTATCCTTTCATGCTTGCGTCCGTCTTGACATGATTCCTATACTCTCTTTTCATCAAGATCACGCTCCTATTAGCATATGCATTCGTACATGTTAACAATCATATCAATCGCATATTTCACCCTTACTTTCATTAGTCATTTCTAACATACATAACTCATATGATTATATTCATATCCGTTTAAACTCATGTAATTCATCATATAATCACAAACAACGCATATTGACATAACATGTACCATACGAATTCCTATAATCCTGCCTTTATGACCACGTGTCAATTCATGTTTCTTATGCTTAGTTGACTTTTGAAAGTCAACTATATACCATATTTAACCATCGACTTATCATCATATACTCATAACATCATATTCGATTATACGGATGACACTATATACATTTCATCATACACTTGATGCGAGTACTACCTTTTAAGCATAACGTACAACTATTTCATGCCCAAATCTTCTAAACTCATACATAACCCATCAAAACCTACTACTAATCATCATGTATCATTCCCAAATAAACATCAAACATATCATCATCACATTTCTCCTAATTCTTCTAACAAGTATTCGTCATAACCACATAATACATCAATCTTTCAACAAGACTCGAACATGGGAGGTGATTCTAGTCATCATCTTCACCCTAACTAACGGGTTTCACCTCTAATCATCAAATTAACGCAAACCCTACATAACCCATGTTCTATACGAGGATTCTAACCCTTGTACATGATCAATTTCATATTAACTCACGGATTAGAACATAACCCACTTCACCCACGATCACCAATCTTAAATTTAAAACATACCTTATGATCCCCTCGTGAAGGTGATCACTAATTCATGCTCGGTTGTGAATTTGGGCCTTGATTCATTCTTCAATTTGAAGCTTTTGATGATCTAGGGTTTGGGGCTCTTGAGAGCCCCTGATCGATCTATCCAGAACACACACGAAGTGTGTGTGTGTGTGTGATCTTTTTCTTTTAATAACCCAACTTTCATTAGTTCCACTTTAGCCCCTCGGGTTTTGTCTTTAAAACATAACTGACACTACCCTCATCATTTAATACTTTTGACCATACCCTTAACTAGGTTAAATAGTCTAGTTATTTATTTCATGACGTGTCACATAAGAACATACTACAAATATTAACATTCAGATTTTGGGGCGTTACAATAATAGATAATAGATTTGCCGTTCAAAAAAAAAAAAGAAAAAAAAAAGAAAAGGGGACTAGGGGTGTTCATTGTTAGAATTTTAGGGTGGAGGGAGTGGTCACCATTTGGGGAGTGGTAAACTTATTTTCTAACCAATAATGTCATGCCATGTCAAGTCCCCACTCCACTCCCCATTTTGCACTCAATCACTAGCAATGCTCAAACACATGGAGAGTGGTAAACAATTTTAAAAAAATTGCGATTGGTTGAAAAAGGGTGGGGTCCACCATTAACCCCCTCTCTCTCCTCTATCTCTTCTCTTTCGGTGTCTCTCTCGATGAGTAGTCATCGCCTCCTCCACTCCCTATCACCGATTAACCCCCGGCAGTACATCACCGCGCGGTAAACTACCCTCCCCGATTGAGTCACCGAGACCACTCCCTCCACCCTTACTCTAAAACCAAAATCAGCATCAAACTCGCTTATCAAATTTTCGAATCAGGTTAGCATCATTATCAAGTATTTGAAAGACCGATAAGGCTTTAGTTGTTAAAAGTCCCATTGACATTTCATCCTAAGGGGGATGGGGGTGCTCCACTCCATCACTCTCCACAACCAATCATGTTCCGTCACCTCATCAAACTTGGTTCCATCACTAGTGATGGATTTTAGTGGGGGTGCCCATAACTCACCACATCCAACAATTTCTCTCCTTCAATGGTAACATCCCAACAATTTCCCTCCACGCGTCATGGCCAACATGCGTTATGACCATCACTCGTGATCATATTCAGTGGTGGCGGTGTTCCACGCGTGGAACTTCAACCACCATGGAGAACAACGGACCCCCCCCCCCCCCCCCTAATGTCGACCTTCATCTCCTACCAAAATCGTTTGAGCCATGTATATAATTTTTAGAAGTAGAAGTTTAATTAACATGATTAAAAAAGTTGTCGGGCTGATCCATCCAAACAAGACACATATATTTATTTGTGTCAAATTTATCAACCATGACTTGTATACCTTAACAATGTGTAATTCAATATGACATGTTTAACCTTTTTTTTTTATCGAAACAGATCAAATAATTATCAAAAAAACATAAGCATAACACGATTATACAAAAAAACAAACATAACAACTTTATTGTTATATTTATCTTAAAAAAAAACTTTATAGTTATATTTAACACATTCTATCTTAATAAGTTTGTATAATGTTTTGGGAAAGCTTATTTGATAAGAAACTTAAAGTAAGAAGAAAAGAAGAAAAAGACGAAGATGGATAATTATAAAACAATAAATAGTGTATAATTCATTCCATTAATTATTTTCTCTCTCGTTAATTAAGCAAAACGCTTTATTTTACACATTTCGAAATTTATTCTACACATATCGAAATTAATCGTCCACTTTATACTACACATATTGAAAATTGTCTTTTATCATAAATTAGGTTGTATTGAAATAGAACATTTTAAAAATGAGTTACAAGTTTAATTAGTTAGCTAATTTAAAAGAATACAATACATAAATAAAAATTATAAATTTACCTATATGTCCTTAAAATAATCCCAACTGAGTTTTTTCCCGACAATGGTCCCACATTTTTCATTAGTTTGTATAATGTTTCACCGTTAAAAATAACATAACGGAGTTAAGTTTTTTTTTTTTTTTTCCAAATTACAAACTAATGTTTTAGGGGGCTTTTGATTAGAATAAGAGTCGATTGATGTAAAACTTATCTCGAAACAATGCTCCAAATGACGAAAACGGTGCTTCAATTCGTGTGTTTAAACTTTCAATGAACAAAAATCAAGCTGTTTGGAGCACTGTTTCTACTTTTGAGGTAAGTCTTACATAAATCGACTCGTATCCTCGTTATGATCAAAAGCCCTAAAACTTCAGTTTGTAATTCGGAAAAAAAAAAAGAACTTAACTCCGTTAAGTTATTTTTAACAACGAAACATTGGAGGTTATTTAAATCCAATTTGTAAAAAAAAAAAAAAAAGTGGAAAAAATAAAACAAATTTATGATTTTTAGGGCACCCTAAAATGCTAAAAATCCCAATTCCAACTCTCGATCTCCGGCTGTCTCCAGCATCATGTTCCGGATCTCAACCTTCTTCCGGCCACATCTCCACCGCTACTCCACCGTCATCCAATCCTCCGGCGACCAACAACAACAACCCATCATCAACTACCTCACCACCTCCCTCAAATTCTCCAAGCAAGACGCCATCACTCTCTCCTCCAAAGGTAACCTCACCCACCTCAAATCCACCCTTAATTCCGATCTTATCCTCCAAACCCTCAAAAATTACGGTCTAACCCTCACCCAGATCAAACAACTTATCTTTTCTGTCCCAAAAATCCTAACTTGCAAAGCTGACAAAACCCTAGAACCCAAACTTAAAGTTTTCCAAGAACTGGGTCTATCCGGGTCGGATCTTGTTGTCCTGATTAGAAGAAACCCGGATGTGTTCGGGTTCGGGTTGCATACCCGGATCATTCCTGGGGTTAATTTGTTAAAAGGGTATCTGGGTGATGATCAAAATGTGGTTGAGTTTATTAATAAATCTAGATGGTTGTATTGCACTAATTATTCTATGAAAAGATTGTCTACAAATATGCAAATGTTGAAGGGTATTGGGTTGTCTAATGAGAGGATTGCCCGGTTTATGTTGAGTAACCCGGAGAGTAGTATGGTGAACACGAAACTGCTTGTGAATCGGTTGAAATTTGTCGAGGAAAAGTTGGGGGTTTCGCCGAGGGTGGGGAGTTTTGTACATGCTTTGAGTGTGGCTTTGTATGTGAGTGATGTGGAAGTGGAGGGGAAGATGAAGGTGTTTAGGAGTTTTGGGTGGTCGGATTCGGATATCGCCTTGTTGTTTAGGCATCAACCGTATTGTTTGAATAAATCCGAGGGGAATATACGTGAAAAGTTGGAGTTTTTGATGAAGGATCTTGGGTATACGCCGGCGTATTTGATTCGTTGTCATACGTTCTTTACGTTTAGTTTGAGTAAGAGGGTTGTTCCGAGGAACAAGATGTTGATGATCTTGAAAGAAAAGGGGTTGGTTGGGGATAAGCCGACGCTTATAACGCTTGCGTCGTATCCTGAGTTGAAGTTTCTTGATTACTTGCGCGGGTTTGAGGGTGATGCACCCGGGTTATGTGAAATGTACATGGATAGTGTGAGAAGAGCTTGTTGAGTTAGGTTCTTGAAGGGTGATGTGGTGGTCTGTTTACGCCAATAAGATGGCGCGAGTTTGTTTATTTTCGCCTTTTTAACGTTCGAGTAGGTGTTGTTAGATTCTTGTTGACGGGTACCGTCTTTGTAGTTTGTATTGACGATTGATTGACCGCATTTTTGTAGGATTTGTGAAGATGGATTCTAAATGTGATAATTGGTGTAGAACATGATGACTTGTTCAAGCAGTAGTCACTCATATGATGTTTTTCTTTAATATTTCTTATGTTCTGGTGATTGTGTTTTGATATATTCAGTTTGGGTACTATTCATGGGCCAAGATAGGGCCAGCTTGAGCTTGGCTCGAGTTTTAAACCGAGTCGGCTTGGTTTTGTTCGATTTAAAAAAAGTTGGTCGGCTTTGCTTGGTTTGGTTTGATTAAAAAAAATTTTTTTGCTCATTTTGGCTTGGTTGGATTGTTAAAACTTGGAAGAAAAAAAAAGGTTTGATGTGAAGTGGACCACATAGTAAGACCGGTTGTTCTGGTCTAACGCTCCGGGTGAGGTGGCAGCCCCAAGGTTTGATGCAATATCTCGCCACCCTGAGCCCCTGAGGGGGTGAGTCGGGTTTGAGGGTGGTGGGCCATGGTTTCAAGCAATCTCATGCTTTTTTATATTTATTTTAATTAAAACATTATTTTAATAGGTCGTGGATAGTGAAATTATTACACACTCTAGCGATAAAAGTGAATGAGGACCAAATAACAAGTTTTGACATATTTTTTTGACGTAGCAATGAAAAAAATCAGTAAAACCATAATACATGGTCTAATGGAGAGATTACTTTAATAGATTGAACGTCTTTAATACGAGCTATAAAATAAAAAAAGTTAAAGGTTAATTTAATCGTGTCAACCTTGGCTCCTTTAGGCTGGAGGGTGTGGTTTAAAGCCCCTAGGGCTTTATTTTACGTTAGTGTATTGTTTATTGAAGTTATCATTAGTCTTACTAGTTGCAATGACAAGCGTTGAGAGACGATAAACAAGAAGGAATCCACTTAATCCAACGATCATTAAATCCCATAATCTGCATAACCCGAAGCAAAGATCCCAAGACAAAGAACAGTTTTTTCTTCTTCTTGTACCACTCCACAACTTCATTCATAATCAAAAGAGTCAAATGCTTGGTTGGTCTATGTGGTTTTCAAAAATTGCAGACTTGGTTCTAGTGGTTTACTAATTACACGCTTGGTCCCAAAAGTTGTCAAAAATGCACTCGGTTGGTCCCCCGCCCTAACATCAGTTAAATTTCTCAGTTAAGTCCATGTTAAATGACCAAAATACCCTTGCTTATTTACAAAACCCTCTTCATCACCATCATCATCTTCTGCATCCACTGCATCATCTTCATCACCATCGTCATCTTCATCACAAACCCACACCCCATCTCTGTACATCTTCATCACAAACCCACACCCCATCACCGGCAACCGCACACCCCAAATCCCTCATCTCACCAATCTCCCACACCCATCTATTTTGGCCCTATTGAACGGCCAACCACCACCAACCAGTGGTGGCGTACAGCGACTCGACGACGCAGAAGAGAGAAGAGAGAAAGAGGGATATGCAGCGACGGCGACGGTGTTTCCGGCGAGCTGCGGCAGGGCCACCGTCTGCAGCAGCGACGGCGGTATTTGTTTTCGTTTCGACAGATTCTTCTGGTAAAACACCCCCTGTTTATCTTTATTTCCTGCGATTGAAGGTGATATTGTTTTGGCTCTGGCTGATGAAGATGATGATGGTGTGGGTACGTATTGGTTTAATCTTGTGTTCTAATTGATGGGTTTTGTTTTGATGATTGTTAATCCTATCTTGATTTGCATTTATCCAAATGGGTTTTGTAGATTTTCTTGATTTTATTTTCTGATTAAATTCTTGGAGAAGGAAGTTCAGGGATGTCTAAATTCGAAGGAGTTCTTGTGTCTGATCATTGGCTTCAAAGCCAGTTTACACAAGTTCAACTTCGTAGTCTTAAATCGAAGGTTTATTTTCATATCCACATGTTAATCAGTCTTGATTTGGTGTTATTGGAAGATTAAATTAAATTTGTTTGATACCCCTTACGATTCAAGATTGATTTTGGTTGTTAATCTGTAGTTTATATCATCAAAGAATCAATATGGTGAAGTTACAGCTGCAGAAGATGATGATGATGATGATGATGGGTAGGCAGGCCCTCTGTTTGAAGTTTTTAAATTGTTCAAGGGTAATATCGTCATTTCACACATAGTTAACTGAGAAATTTAACTGATGTTAGGGCTGGGGACCAACCGAGTGCATTTTTTACAACTTTTGGGACCAAGCGTGTAATTAGTAAACCACTAGGACCAAGTCTGCAATTTTTGAAAACCACAAGGACCAACCAAGCATTTAACTCTAATCAAAACACCATCAAGAATTTGCCTGCCTCTGATGAAAGCAGACTATTCTAACTAACTACGAATCAGTCACCTTTGCTAACCTATAGTCGGAAATAAGAACCGGGCTAGCCGTTTTGGTGATTTTTTTTTTTTTGCTATAATTTTTTTTTCATATATAAAATACTGGCCGAGTTACATCAATATCGCAGGTAAGCGAGCAACAAGCTGCTCCGCTACCCCTTTCTGAATAGCAAACCCTAGCCTATTAAAGACAAACCTCTGCCCCCCTGTTGATGAGCAACTGCTGTCAACAACCTTTTGGACCCTAGTTAACAAACGGATAGCTTCTGGAGCTAGGGAGCCAAAGGTGTCAAAGGCGAAGGGGACAAATGCATGTTGGTTATCAGCACATGCTTTAGCGTGTTTATCCACCTTTTTAGATTCCGTTTTCTTTATAGCCTGTCCTGCTACAAACCCGCTTTCCCTTAAACCAGCTAAGGGGGAGACTCCTGTGAGATCCACACAAGCGTGTTTCCCTCCCGCCCAACCAAAGACGAGCAGATCCGCTGGTCTCAATGTAGATCTCCCTTCCATGGGATCTGTAAGGAAATTCACAGGGGCCTCCTTCTTGGCAGAAATCCCCGCTCTCCTCAAGATGTCCCCCAAAACATCTCTCACCCAGTCGTGTCGATATTTGAAACCAGGGAGCTCCTTACAATGAATAGCATGCTCCCCGTATTTATCCATGCAGGCTTTACGGCAAATTGGGCAGGTTTCGTCTTCTGAATACATAGGGATCATCAGCCGGTATTTGAGGATAGCCCTATACTCAACAGCCGACATGCATTGCCCCAGCCCCTCGATCGGGATAACAGTCAAAAAATCTTGCGCATGGGGGCCCTTCAAACACCCAATCACCGCCTTCTGGCGGGGAGACAAATCGAATGCTTCTCCCAGACTCCGAGCGATTTTGTCAAATAGGGCATTCGCCAAAGTTTTTTGTGGCTTTGGGGGGGGCGGTGTCCATATTAGAGAAACCGCCAATATCAAAGTCTGGAAGAGAGATACTTAAGTACTCAAGGGCCTGTTGGTAGTCTACGTCAAGCTTAACAACCCCACTGTTCCGAAGGATATGGTCTTGCAATACACACGACTGAGCTCTAGACGCCACAAAAGCATAAACTCCAACATCCCGAGCTGAGAGAAGGCCCAAACCACCCAAACGCATCGGCAAAGATGCCAATCGCCACTGAAGGTCACCGAAGTAGGACCCCCCGCAAACAACAATGTCTTCGATAGCCTCTCGAAGACCATCATCAAAACAGGATACCGCATTGGCCATCAAGTGGGGTTGGCAGGTCCGCAGCCCAAACAGTAACTTCGCTACCCCCATGCATGACCTTAAAAGAAGAAGCTCGCACTGGGGGTCTTGGAGGCAGGGCAAGAGTTTCATAAGGTCAACTGCTGTCAATGCCCGCCGCTCTGCTAATTCCCCGATAAAAACAGAATCTCGGCTAACCGCCCCCCCCAAGGAGCTTAACCCCCCTCTCAGGTCTACCTATCCCTCGCGGGAAAAGGCCGTCCTGAACTTTGAGACCGTCACACGATGGCCAGTACACTTCCGTTTTCTTAATATTGAGATGGAGCCCTAGGGATGGTCCTTGAAACCTGTTCGCGACCCTTATGGTTACCCGTTACGCCTCTGGCGCGTTCGGTTCGGTTTATGTAACTAGTTTGCATAAATTAGCCGAAACGGGTCAAACCTTATCCTTTTTATCTCAAAGTCCAGAATGTGTTTAGTTTACCCATATTATACAAGTCTTCAAACTTGTCGGGTCTAAATCACATTCTATTCCGGTCTTCGCTTAATCATGCGTTTGAACCGTAACACTTCCTTGAAACTAACCGGTCTAAGTTACGACTTAAAATAAGACCCGTTAGAAATCTAATAGGTTAATAAAACCTTCGTTCCAGATTGCGAGCCCCAATAGAAGTACTTGTGCTTGCTGATTAAGATATACGGCTGAGTGTAAATTGCATTGCTAGCTCAGGTAAATACTTTTAACTTATTTTCCCTTATACGGGCTTGGGGTACGGTATTATAAAAATACTGCTTGGTCGGGTGTAGAAACCTTTTTAATCGGAGATGATTAAATTGTATAATCCCGTTTTAATCTGTATTGATTGATAACAAATAACATTGGGGGTTAATGACCGTGTCCTGGATATCCTTGGCTCATTTTAAAAAGTGAATGGCCACGACGTAAGCACAAGGTGTAGACATAACACCTCCTGTTGCATATGTATAACGTATACTCACTCGTAAGGGTATCTTCTTGTGAGATTATATTTGTGGTGTGTCGATTAATCTTGTCCGGCTTGTATTGTTTAATCACCGGCCCTAAATGTTGGACAACCATGTAAATCGGATACAAGATTTTTATTAATAGAATTGTCCCAAGTATAAAAGATTAATTTTGCCTCTGTGCATTTTAATCAATGTGTCAAGATAGTTTTGTGCCGTTTGCACTCGAATCACTTTTCAAACTCTTTTTCCAAAATGAGTCAGTTAATTGTATTTACCAGTGTAAACTGACGTATTTTCCAAAAGGTTAAGTGACAGGTACTATGCATAATTGGCTGGGAGCTCAGGGCGTCATTAGGGAATCTTGAAAGTTCTAGATGCCTGAAGTCTGTTGAACAGTTTTAGTATCTTTTGTTTGATCCGCCTGTGGATCCCTTACCTTCCGTTGTAATACTTTGACATTACTTATATTCGGAATGTAATAATAATTATCTTTTGCTTCCGCTGTGCATTATTATATTGTGTTGTTTGACTATTATGTTGCCAACCACGTCACGATACTCCCCCACCGGGCCCACCGGTGACACGTGGAAATTTGGGGTGTGACAGGTTGGTATCAGAGCTCGACACTGAGTGAATTAAACACTAGCCTTTTTGTGTTTAATCTCAGTTACACAATTGCACAATCTAAACTTCTGAGTCTAGACTTAACTTAGGAATATCCTCAATCCTAATCTGAAAATTTTTACTTCCAAAATTTTATTGGATACGTCGCCAAGCGAAGAAGCCGTAATAGGAGTTCTCCACACCCGGAGCCCTGAGATGCTGAGCTTCGTACCGCGGCCAGAATGAAACGAGCATCCAAGGAAAAAGCATTCAGAAATAGAATGAAGAAGAAACTCCTTTCGCAGAAGATCGTTTCCTTAATAGTCCTTATAAGGACATATTTATCTTTCAGTCCCTTCAAGGACACATTATCCCTTCAAAGACCCGCTTAGGGCAACTCTGTACTTTTATTTTCATATAATGGATAAATTAAACTTGTCCTAGTGACTAAGCCTTTTGTGCTATTACTAAATGCCTCGATCCCAGACGATCATGGCTTATAAATTAAACTTGTCCTAGTGACTAAGCCTTTTGTGCTATTACTAAATGCCTCGATCCCAGACGATCATGGCTTATAAATTAAACTTGTCCTAGTGACTAAGCCTTTTGTGCTATTACTAAATGCCCCGATCCCAGACGATCGTGGCTTATAAATTAAACTTGTCTACGCGACTAGGCCATTGTGCTATTATTAACTTATAAATTAGGATTTATGATAAAAATCCTGAATAAAATAAATATCCTTCCTTCCCTGCCAGTAGGCATTTTAAAGAGAATCTTAAGGGTGAAACCTAGCCTACGCGGCCAGGATGGTGAAACCTACTCAAGAGATTCAAATCCTTGTTAACACCTAAGAACGTGTTAGCACTCCTGACAAATGTGATTCGATAAAATCACAACAGTCATCCTTATATTGGATTCTTCCAATTTTCTTATCTAGCCTAGTGACTTAGAAATCATGGCTTGTGTCATCCTATAAGATGATCATTTTAGAAACATCCGATAGTGATGAAGTGCCTATGGGCTAAACTTGTTGTCTGATAAGACAACGATAGTGGTGGTCTTTGACCTCCTATCTAAAAATGTTGGACCAGGTCCAAGCTTAATAGTCGGTAGGATCCATACGATCTCGACTAATAACATCTGAGAAGATGATCATATTATAACCATCCCTCAGAAGGGAAATGCCCACGGGCTATATCTATTGTCCTAAAAGACAAAAGACAGTTGAAGTCTACAACTCCCTGTCAAGAGAAGGTAATGAACGTGATTCAAACCTTAATGCCTCGATTCTCTGAAATCATGGCTTACAAAATTTAGAACTGTCCTTGTGACTAGGCCTTATGCGCCACCTTAATGTCCTTAATGTTTCATAACTAGGATAAATCATAATGGAAAATACTAACTAAATATAATTAACAAGTTAACCAATATGGTTTATATTACCATGGTTGATAAATCGTCAAAGATGGCGATTCCATAAAAATCTTTGAATAAATCATTGCCAATGTTTATGTAGACATCAAGCTACATGGCTGGATTAGATGAAGTTAACAGCCACATGAAGGAGAGCAATGATACTACCAGAATTAATGTAACTGGAGCAGAGCTACAGGCAATAATAGATTATGCTGTTACTCGAGCTCTTGATCGACAGTATGTTGAATCAAATGATACCCACTCCAAGACTCTATCTATGGCTAGTTGTAAGCCCCCTCTTAAAACACAAGAGTCAAGAGAGGACGATGTTCATGACTTGTCAAATCAAAGGAGTATTCCGTCTAGACAAGTTGTGTTTCATCAAGAGGCACCAGTTAAGACCTGTTCATATAAATATTTTGTCTCATGCAAGCCCAGAGACTTTACGGGAGAAGAAGGGGCCATCGATTGCATGACATGGCTCGATGAGATGGACGCTGTTGTTGACATCAGCGGTTGTGCGGAGCAAGATGTTGTGAAATTTGTTTCACAATCATTTAAAGGAGAAGCGTTGGCATGGTGGAGATCAATGCTCCAAGCCACGGGAAAGATTCTACTCTACAACTTATCTTGGGAGCAATTTGTTGCATTGGTCAAGGAAAACTATTGCCCCCAGCATGAAGTAGAAAAGATAGAATCAGACTTCTTGACTCTGGTCATGGAGAATTTGGATTGTCAGGCATATGTGACAAGTTTCAACACTATGTCCCGCCTGGTTCCTTATCTAGTCACCCCTGAACCTAAACGCATAGCACGTTTCATTGGAGGCCTAGCACCAGAGATAAAAGGGAATGTTAAAGCATCTAGGCTAACCACATATAGGTCCGCGGTGGACTTATCCTTATCTCTCACCTTAGACGCAATCAGAATTAAGTCTGTTAAGGCTTCTAGCGAGAAAAGAAGTGAAAGAGAGGAGGAAAACTCTCATCAAACTAACAAGAAGAAGAAGGGAAGCTCGGATCACGGGAAGGATTCCGAGGTTAGGAAGAACTCGACTCAGCCTGATAACAGACCCAAATGCAGTAACTGCAAAAAGCAACATTATGGAAAATGTACAATAGACCTACGTGCTAAATTGTGTGGAATTTGCAAGACCAAGGGTCACAAAACCTTAGATTGCAATGGGCTAAAGAACGCCACATGCTACAATTGTAACGAGGAAGGGCACATCAAAACCAACTGCCCAAAGCTTATAAAGAAGCCTGGAGAGGCCAGGAAGACAAACGCATGAGTCTTCCGGATGAGCGCCAGGAGATGGTGCAGAAGGATAACTATATAGCAGGTACTCTTCCTTATCAAGCAGTTTATGCAGAAATTTATTTGATGCTGACACATATGATTCAATAATGAACGATGACTGATAAGAACTGTTGTCTCCGTCCGACTAGGACTTCGGTTATTTTATACGAAGTAGAAATTGGCCGAAGATACTTTAGAAAATGCTCCAACAAACCTTAGATGGATATTTTATATCTAATAGGAATCACTCTTTTCTGATATTCCTATGGCAAGCTTTCAAGCTACCTAAATTCTTTAATATAATAAAGACAGATGTGACGTTTCGATCCTCTGTCAGAAAAGTGATGGACTAGGTCCAAATCTTTAATGCCACTGATGGTCTTTTACGACCTAGGCTAAGTAATATTAATATATTTTAAATAACGTTCATTAAGAATGTTAGTGCTATAATAGCCTGTAAAGGTTATTGACACCATGGTTGGTATATATTAAGACCATCAAAATGAGAAATAGCAGTTGTTGGATTGCAACTAAGAAATTGTTTTATTGGTATTAGGAACCAATATCGAGTATGGCAAACTCGGATAAGACAACAGTCAATCGCGCCATTGATAACACGACGCATGCTAATGATGCTGAAATTGTGAACCTTAGAATTTCCAAGGATGTTCTTCAAACTATGATAGACGCAGCTGTTGGAAAAGCTGTGAAGAAGGCTGTGAAAAAGTTCAAGGAGTCTCATGCTGCTCGGTCCAAATTTTATCTAGGACCACACTTCCTTACTCTTAAGGAGGGTCCCGTTCATGCCTCTGTTGCAAAGGATGAACTAAAAAGGAAAAGGGAGGTAGATAACTCCCAGAGTTCTACGAAAAAGAACAAACAAAAGTCCGACCAGAAACCAGTATGTGAGACCTGCAAGAAGCGCCATCATGGGAAATGCAGGTTCGAACCAAAATCCAAATCGCAGCCCAGGGCTTGTGGGATCTGCAAGTCTAAGGAACATAAAACTATGGATTGCAAGAAGTTGAAAGATGCAACCTGTTATGGTTGCAACGAGAAGGGGCATATCAAGACTAACTGCCCTAGGAATCAGAAGAAGCCCGAGTAGGCCAAGATAACAAACGCACGAGTTGTCAGGATGAACGCCCAAGAGATAGGGCAGAATAATAAAAGTATAATATGTACCTTTTGTTATCAAGCAGTTTATGTAGAAACTTATTTAATACTGGCAAGTATAAATATATTATGAATGATAAAGGTTGAGAGCGGTTGTCTCCACCTGATTAAGACTCCGGTCATTTAATGCCCGGTAGAAAGTGACGATGTTACGTTGAGAATACTCCAACAAATCCTATATTTATATTAATATCTATTCGAAATCACTCTTTCTTTGCATAGAGTACGACAACATATGTTATTTTAATTATTTTCTTTTCTCATTGTTTTCTATCGTCTGCGAATGCCAAACTATGTTTGATAAAAGTGTCATATGGGGATTGGCGTATCCTAGCGTGTCCCATAGATTATTTCCATGTCTGATCAGCATGGAGGTTTAATACATGGAACCCCTAAGATATCCCAATGATCATATTGTACTAAAGTCGACTAGTAGTATTCAAAGAAGATATCCATAATATAATTGTCCAAGTAAATATTCCCGATTAAGGAATTCGTGGACTAGTAACATAAATATGTCATTTTTCACAAGCAATGATGGATGAACTGGAGCTTGAGATATGGAAAATCTCTGTAACCTCCTTGTATGTTGGTCGTCTTCTTCTAAGTTTACCCTGTTTGCCCCTGGAGACAGGTGGAGTTAAGGTTAACATCCCACTTCGGGTTAGAGTGTTGTAAGAACTCCATATTGATTATGGAATGACCGAAAACCTGATTAAGTAAATTTTAAGATAGGAGATTCATATAGCCTAACTCGATATTCTCAGAGTTTGATATTTATTAGATAAGAAAGACGGTTCATTTTGCTTATGCACTCGTTACCGCAACCCTATTTAGGCAACAATTAAAAATCGCTATTACCTACCCAGGATCGTCGAATTGTTCGACTAACTGTAAAGATTAGCTATTCCATAAGATTAATTTGGAGCAATGGTTGGAATAATCACCTCACCTTAAGATAAGCTTTCCTATAATAACTGCCATATAAGTATTAAGGTGGCTCCTTTGGAGACTTAGTATAGATGAAATGTTAAACATCTATTGTTAGATAGAGAATTGGTAAGTCCAATTATCAAGATCTGAAAGTTGCCTGGGGGACAACAAATAAGATTATACAAATCCATAATCGATTGTAGGTTGCCAGTATATGGTAAGAAATCGAGGAGTTATGAAAATAGCAAACTTCCTAAGTTCTTGTTAAGGAATATGGTTTAACAAAAGATATCACCAAGGAAGGGTGTATCAAATTTGTGAAATTATCAGGCTTGTTAAGCTCTGAATAAAGGTAAATCATTCTAAGGAAATCGAATGTATCAAGAACAAGTAGCTTGTAAGCTAAAACCTACTTAAGGAGTTTGACGGAGCTCGCAATACATTGCACAATAGTGACTGGAGGATGTGTTCCGCCAATAAGTCAAGGAGCACTATCACAAATTGGTATGCGGATTTACGATGTGATAAACATCCTATATTGATTAAGGATCGACAGGTAAGAACGCCTCGAAGGAAGCACATACCTTTTGTAAAGGTCAAAGGGGATGCCCGAAGAGGTCCCGAATTCACGTGGGAAGTTGAATCCACGATGAAAGAAAAGTACCCTTACTTATTTCAGTAAATCTCGGGTCGAGATTTATTTTAAGGGGGTGAGGATGTAACACCCCGAAAATTTACGTCCTATAATGTGTTGACACGTGTCATAGGTTTGAACGTGTGAAAGAATGCTCTTGAAGGACTAAAGTTGACGAACAATGAAATTTTGTAAATATAAGGGTTCAAAGTGTCAAGAATGAATGAATACACTTTACAATAACCCTACATAATGTTTATAACCTAAAACGAATAGATCATGGATCATACGAAGCGAATTGTGAAAGAAAGTGAGAGATTACAAACTGCAGGGGTTAATTGTGTCAACATGTTAAAGATATACCTCTGAGTGACCTTTTGACAAACCCGGAGCTTTGTAACGATTAATTATGGTCACTAGAAGGTACCATAAAAATTTCACCAAGTTTCGTTACCGTATGAGAAAGTTGTGATAAAATTCGTGTGCGGGGGTTAGAAACATCAACATTCAAATTTAGGGCTTTTCGGGTAATCACAAAGTTACCCGAGGACTTGACAAAGTGGGTATAAGTATAAAAGCCCCTATATATAAATTCCCAAGTCCTAAAATGCAAGTATAAGTTGTGAAAACGATGTTTCGGGGGACCAGGGGCCAAATTGCAATAAAAGAAAACAAAAATCAGGTTATCAAGTCTAAAGCGGCCCGCTTTAGACTTGACTATATGGGAAGCGGGCCGCATCTGGTCTGCAGATGCAGAAAATGAGCACAGCCACTGGCAGGTGTCTGTTTTGAGGCTCTAACCGACTTTAAACCTAGTATTTCGATACTATGGGCTGAATAAGGTGGTATGTAACTTATATAAGGCATGTATACTGATCTTGGATCATTACTTCACTCAATTAGCATCAATTTGAAAGATCAAAAGCTCTTGTAAAATTCTCATATTACAACATACAACATCATATTCACTCCTGATCATTTCTGAGCCTTTCAAGCTAATTCCAAGCATTCCAAATCATCCATTTATCACTTGTAAGTATGTCTAACACTTCTCGATTCAGTTTTACATCGTTTATGGCCTAGAAATCAAACCGTCGTAACTACGGTTTGACTTTGTGATAAATCACAATCGATCCAGAGGTTTGTCGAATCGAAAGTTGTTATAAGTTGGTATTTATATGGGTAATAAACCCCAAAAAGGGCACTCACTGATTCGAATCCTAACTAGGTCGTTTATCGAGTCAAAGGTTGTCCGAAAAAGTCAACAGAAACCTTAATCGCATATTTAATGATACGGAAGGCGTGTAACCTGTTTTATCAATCATATAACTTGAAAATAAGTATAAAAACTTGTCTACGCTTGATTGATTCGACAACTTTCTATTTAGAACCGATTCGGAGCCGAAAGACGAAAAAGTTTGACTTTTGCGTTGACCTCAGTTCTGACCCGATTTATATAGGTTTAGACATGCCTTAAGGTTCCATTAGGACCTAGTTACATGTGTGTATAAGCCTCTGCGTTTATACCACTCGAATCCCTAATCGTTCGCGCGGTTCCGTTAAATGCTTAAAATGGACCGTAATGCCCTTATGAACATAAAACGAGATTTTTGGAAATATGAAAGTAAAATAATCTTAGTTACTGATTATTAATCATGTCTGTAAATTTTCACGTCAATCGGAGGTCTAGATTATAGGAGATATGCGCATTAGCGTAAATAATAAACTTTTATTAATTAATCGGCGCGATTAGCGCATAGCCTATCTAAACCCGATTTTCGGTACCAAAACTTTTACCCACTAATGTTAAATAATATTTTAGGATTTTGAAGATTTTTAATTATTTTTAAACTGGTCTTAAGCTAGGCTTATCGCCTTAATTCGGTTAATACCGAATTTACCCTTTTCGGTCATAAAATGATTTCTACAAGGAATTTTGACGCGAATCCAATTGCTACTGATTTTAAATAATAAATGTAATGTTTTGAGCCTGTTTAACTAATCAGAAAACCCAGAATCGTATTTTTAATCGTACGTCGCTTAAAACGGGTTTATACGCGTATTATACGCGTAGTTTAGGCTTAAAACCATTTTTGACATATAAGGATTATTACCAACTAATATAATCTGTTAAAAATAAGTTGTTTACTGATTACTTCAGTCCCAAACATCGGGGTTACGTTAAATCCCTTTTATAATCTCTAAAATGACCAAAATACCCCTACGGGGCATAATTAATGATTAATCTCGTTTTGGGCATTATGGAAGATATCATAATGATATCACAACATATTTAAAGCATATTAACTTAGGAAACCTGTTCGCGACCCTTATGGTTACCCGTTACGCCTCTGGCGCGTTCGGTTCGGTTTATGTAACTAGTTTGCATAAATTAGCCGAAACGGGTCAAACCTTATCCTTTTTATCTCAAAGTCCAGAATGTGTTTAGTTTACCCATATTATACAAGTCTTCAAACTTTTCGGGTCTAAATCACATTCTATTCCGGTCTTCGCTTAATCATGCGTTTGAACCGTAACACTTCCTTGAAACTAACCGGTCTAAGTTACGACTTAAAATAAGACCCGTTAGAAATCTAATAGGTTAATAAAACCTTCGTTCCAGATTGCGAGCCCCAGTAGAAGTACTTGTGCTTGCTGATTAAGATATACGGCTGAGTGTAAATTGCATTGCTAGCTCAGGTAAATACTTTTAACTTATTTTCCCTTATACGGGCTTGGGGTACGGTATTATAAAAATACTGCTTGGTCGGGTGTAGAAACCTTTTTAATCGGAGATGATTAAATTGTATAATCCCGTTTTAATCTGTATTGATTGATAACAAATAACATTGGGGGTTAATGACCGTGTCCTGGATATCCTTGGCTCATTTTAAAAAGTGAATGGCCACGACGTAAGCACAAGGTGTAGACATAACACCTCCTGTTGCATATGTATAACGTATACTCACTCGTAAGGGTATCTTCTTGTGAGATTATATTTGTGGTGTGTCGATTAATCTTGTCCGGCTTGTATTGTTTAATCACCGGCCCTAAATGTTGGACAACCATGTAAATCGGATACAAGATTTTTATTAATAGAATTGTCCCAAGTATAAAAGATTAATTTTGCCTCTGTGCATTTTAATCAATGTGTCAAGATAGTTTTGTGCCGTTTGCACTCGAATCACTTTTCAAACTCTTTTTCCAAAATGAGTCAGTTAATTGTATTTACCAGTGTAAACTGACGTATTTTCCAAAAGGTTAAGTGACAGGTACTATGCATAATTGGCTGGGAGCTCAGGGCGTCATTAGGGAATCTTGAAAGTTCTAGATGCCTGAAGTCTGTTGAACAGTTTTAGTATCTTTTGTTTGATCCGCCTGTGGATCCCTTACCTTCCGTTGTAATACTTTGACATTACTTATATTCGGAATGTAATAATAATTATCTTTTGCTTCCGCTGTGCATTATTATATTGTGTTGTTTGACTATTATGTTGCCAACCACGTCACGATACTCCCCCACCGGGCCCACCGGTGACACGTGGAAATTTGGGGTGTGACAGGATGGTCCTTCCGTGTTGATGATGTCCAAGGCTTTAGCAACTTCCATTGCATTACCTATAATCGTGCCATCATCCAAATACCAAGCATGAAATGGGAGGTTACAGTGCGCCTGGACACGGAGAATAAGTGGGTGTAAGGCTAGGGCAAAGAGAAGGGGCCCCAAGGGATCTCCTTGTTGCACTCCAGTGGTGGCCCCAATACAATCGCTGCCGACATACAACCTAGCGGGTTGGGCGTACAGGAACTTGACCCACCGATAGATAGATGGACAACGTTGGTGGACCTGTTGGAGGAACGCTGAGCGGTCAACCATGTTGAAAGCATTGGTGAAGTCTACCGTGAGCAAGGCCATGGACCCATCTTCATGAAAAGAGTTCAGGAACCTGTTCGCACTATGAAGCACCGCCTCCGCCCCATTTGGTGTACCAACCCCGAATTGAAAATCCCCCAAATACTGGGCCATGTCCTTCCCAACCTTCTTCATAGCCACCTTAGAGACCAACCTACGCCAGATGCCCCCCACGGCGATAGGCCTAATACCATTATCAGGTTTCAATAAGGGGGTGAGGGGGGCTGAGGCCACAAACTCGGCCAACACCTTAGGGCACAGCCCCTCAAGCCATAGGTTGACAACTCCAGTAATGGCTGTGAGCAAACCCGAGGAACTTACCGAACCCTCACAACCAATAGCGTCCAACAAATGTTGGGCCCGCATCCCATCTCTGCCACAAGATGTCCCTCTAGGGAAGGATTGGATACATTTAAGCACGCAATCCTCTGCTGCAATAATAGTGGGCTGGGCAATAGGGTTGGAAGGCAATGATGGAGGTGGCACCACAGGGTGTTTATCAATAAGAGCTTTCATGGTCGATTCTCCAAAGGGGGCAACCCCACTGGAACATAAAACTTTGACCGCCGCCGTAAAATGCCCATCCCTGACCTTCCGCAGGCATTGCTTGATATTGGGATCCTTTTTATTGTCTTCGCCCCTTCCGGAATCCCTTCTAGGAACCCCAACATTCCCCCCACTATTCAAGAGAGAAGAGACCAGATCTGTGAAACCAGACCCATCTTTCCACAATGCAAGCGCCTGCAAGATGCTGCTGCACTGCAGGGATTTTCTATTACCTGATCTCCGCTCTTGCCTAGAAGAAGGCCTGACAACCCTCAGTGTACAACACGGCAACAAAAGCAACTGAATCCAGTTTTCAACCGAGCCTGGAGATGCCACCACTTTGCGTAGGGCACCCGTTAAAACCTGAGCGAACGCCAGTCGACAACTGGGGGGAATGCATTTAACGGTTTGAAAACGGAGTGAAAAAACACGCTCGAGAAGGGTAACATTGGTTACCACCCCTTCCGAGGAGGGTGTAAAAGCGTCGGCTACCACTTGACATGGCTTCCTAATACCAACAATGAAATCGTCCACGTCCCCCGAGTTTGGAGCAAAAGACACCATCTCATCACCATGCTTGCACCCCCTACTAAGGGCATGCATAACCATGCACTCCCCACATAATCATTTGCCTCCTACCCTTAGGACTTCCCCCACATCTAGAAAAAGATCCAAATTCTTAGTGATAGCCTCCTTCACATAAATCTTTCTGTTTTCAGTCTTAAGGTGGGTGCTTTGCATGTGTTCAAGAAGGCGAAAAAACCCACTAGGTTTACCATCCTTGCATTCGTGGAAATGCTTAAGGGGGCAAGCCCTTAACCCACTATCACACGATGACGCCAGTCCAACAGTCTTGACGTTTCTACCTTTACGCGGGGGGGCCATGCGCATAGTCATACGCAAACAGAAGAACAACACAAAAAAACTGCCAACTCGAGGGGAGTTAAAGGTAAAAGAAAAACAAACACAGGTGGCAAAAGGAAAGACCGTTTACAAGACGGAGGAGGGTAGCAACCCCAAGTTGCCCACCCTCAAAAACGCCCAATGCACAAACGCGTCACCCCATAACAAAATAAAATAAAAAAAGGTTCCACTTTAAAAATTCCATATTCATGAAGACAAAACTTTCAAACGAAGTGACCATATTCATGCGATCTGGTGTTCATACGAATTGACCTATCACAAACGAACTGGTTTCATACGAACTGGCCAGTGTCAAACGGAGTGATGTTCATGTGGACTGACCAAATTCAAACGAAGTGGTTTTCAAACGACGTGGCCAACTCGTGCGAAGTGAATCGTCACTTCGTTTGAAACATATGAACATGAACAGTGATTTGCAGGTGTTTAAAACATGTTTTTATGATGAAATTGATGACATAGATCTGTTCTAAAAATTGGTTGGATTTTCGGTTAAGTGATCTAGGGTGAGAAGGGAGATACGGGGAAGTTGAATTTAGGGTTCGGTGTTGTTGTTCAGGGTGGGTTTTGGATCTAAGTTACAGGATGTTGAGATCTGATAAGAGGAATGAAAAAAACGAAGATCTGGATCTGGATTTACCTGAGAAAAGCTTGGTGATTAGAGTAATAAAGATGAATTGCATCCAATTGGAATGTTACAAAACGCAAAAATTCGGAGACAAACCTCATAATGTGGACTTTCATCTCCTCCCAAAATCGTTTGAGCCATGTATAGAATTTTTAGAAGTTTAATTAACATGATTAAAAAAAGTTTTCGGGTTGATCCATCCAAACAAGACACATATTTATTCGTGTCAAATTTATCAACCATGACCTTTATACCTTAACGTTAACAATGTGTAATTCAATACGACATGTTTAACCTTTTTTTTTAAATCAAAACAGATCAAATAATTATATAAAAAAACATAAGCATAACACGATTATAAAAAAAAATAAACATAACAACTTTATTGTTATATTTATCTTCCAAAAAAAAACTTTATAGTTATATTTAATACATTCTATCTCAATAAGTTTATAGAATGTTTTGGGAAAGATTATTTGAGAAGAAACTTAAAGGAATAAGAAAAAATAGAAGGTTAAGGTATGATAGAAAGTCAATCCAGGACAATAGTTTCTCACTCCTTCAATTCCCTCCCCAGGTTTTTAAACGTTAATAACATTTTCATACGACATTATTTTTTTTTATAAAAATTGCACCAAAAAACGAGCGTTTTTTTATCTTTAAAACAAGTATACTATTGCTATATTTTCGTAATTTTTTTCGAAAACCCAGTTGAATAAAACGCAATGGACAATAAACGTAAAAAAATGATTTTTTTTTTCTAAAACGCAATGCACCAAAAAAACAAATAAATGTCTTATTTCTAAAACGCAATGTCCAGAAAACACAAATGAATGTCTTATTTATAAAACGCAATGGCTTAAAAACACAAAAGAAAGTGTTCTTTCTAAAATGTAATGGACTGAAAACACATAAAAATGTGTTTTATCTAAAACTCAATGGACTAAAAACACTTCAAAGATGTGTTTTTCTAAAACGCAATGGCTAGAAAACACTTAAAAATGTCTTTTTTCTAAAACGCAATAGCTTAAATACACAAAAGAAAGTATTCTTCTAAAACACAATGGACTGAAAACACATAAAAATGTGTTTTACCTAAAACGCAATGGACTAAAAATACTTCAAAAATGTGTTTTTCTAAAACGCAATGTCCAGAAAACATATAAAAATGTCTTATTTAAAAAACGCAATGGCCCTAAAAACACAAAAGAAAGTGTTCTTTCTAAAACGCAATGGACTGAAAACACATAAAAATGTGTTTTACCTAAAACGCAATGGACTAAAATCACTTCAAAATGTGTTTTTCTAAAACACAATGGACCAAAAACGAATAAAAATATCTTTTTTCTAAAACGCAATGGCCTAAAAACACAATAGAAAAGTGTTCTCTCTAAAACGCATTGAACCAGGGTATGTTTTGTCTGTGAATTGTCTGAAACAGGAAGTAGAAGATCAAAAACTGTCTACGAATTTTTGTCTACGAAATGAGGCAATTTCCAGAAAATTAAATTTTCTGATGTAGTACACTTAGCTCGACCCCAAAATGGCTCCATTTTGTTTTAGTACACTTAGCTCGACCCCAGCCAGGGGCTCTGCCCCTTGGACCCCGCCAGGGGTTGCCGCCCCTTGGACCCTGCTCCCAAGGGCGCTGCCCCCGGACCCCTACCAAGATTACTTTGTAAAACGCAATGACTCAATTCAAAAACCCAGATCGTAAAAATGCAATTCAAAAAATTCTTACATAGATCGAAGCCGATTTCTTCAGATTTCTTCACCGATTGACGAAATCTGAATGTTAGAAACACTTATCAGCGATCGAATCAAACGAACCTAGTGATTCGCCTCAAAATCACAGGAAAAATGAGATATTGTATGAAATTAAACTGAGTTTCTTCAAAAAAGTTGAAGAACACGTTGATTGGGTGTTTGAATCATTGATTGGTGACGAAAATCACACTATAATGTAGTGATTATTGAGATAGAAAGTGAAGAAAATGTTGAAGATGGTGAGTTTTGAAAATGGTGGGTTTTGAAGTTACAGAGAGAAGAAGAAGGGAGAAGATTGGATAAAATTGACTAAAATACCCTTCTTCTTTATTTTAAATTTTGCCACATGTCATAATCCTATTGCTTCATATATTTCCTAGCCAAAATAAACTTCTTATCCTCTCCCTAATTATAAAACAATAAATAGTGTATAACTCATTCCATTAATTATTTTCTCTCTCATTAATTAGGCAAAAAACATTATATCTTACACATTTCGAAATTTATTCTACACATATCGAAATTTATCGTCCATATATCCTACGGATATTGAAATTTATCCTACACTTTTTCATACGCATATCGAAATTTATCTTATACTTTATCCTACACATATTGAAAATTGTCTTTTATCTTAAATTAAGTTGTATTGAAAGAGAACATTTTAAAAATGAGTTACAAGTTTAATTAGATAGCTAATTTAAAAGAATACAATACATAAATAAATAAAAATTATAAACATACCTATATGCCCTTATAATAATCCCAACTGAGTTTATTTCCAACAGCGGTCCCACCTTTTTCATTAGTTTGTATAATGTTTCGCCGTAAAAAATAACATAACGGAGTTAAGTTTCTTTTTCCAAATTACAAACCAATGTTTTAGGGCGCTTTTGATTAGAACGAGAAAAAGAGTCGATTGATGTAAAACTTACCTCGATACAGTGCTCCAAACGACGAAAACAGTGTTTCAATTCGGGTGTTTAAACTTACAATTAACAAAAATCAAGCCGTTTGTAGCACTGTTTTGAGGTAAGTTATACATCAATCAACTCGTATCCTCATTCTGATCAAAAGACTTAAAACATCGATTTGTAATTAAAAAAAAGAGTTAATTGCTCGGATGGTCCCTGTGGTTTCAAGTTTTTTCACGTTTAGTCCCCACCTTTTGAAAATAGCAGGTATGCTCCCTATGGTTTGTCATTTTGTTACTCGGATAGTCCCTGAGTAGATGTCAGTTAGTTTGAAAATAGCAGGTATGCTCCCTATGGTTTGTCATTTTGTTACTCGGATAGTCCCCAGAGTAAATGTTGGGGGACTATCCGAGTAACAAAATGACAAACCATAGGGAGCATACATGCTATTTTCAAAAGGTGGGGACTAAACGTGAAAAAACGTGAAACCATAGGGACCATCCGAGCAATTAACTCTAAAAAAAAACTTAACTTCGTTAAGTTATTTTTAACGGCGAAACATTATACAAACTAATGAAAAAGGTTGGACCACTACCGATACAATTTCTGTTGGAATTATTATTGGAGATAAGTAGTGAGTTCATATTATTTAAATCCATTTTATAAAAAAAAAAAAAATTGGAAAAAATAAAACAAATTTATGATTTTTAGGGCACGCTTAAAATGCTAAAAATCTCAACTCCAACTCTCGATCTCCGGCTGTCTCCACCATCATGTTCCGGATCTCAACCTTCTTCCGGCCACATCTCCACCGCTACTCCACCGTCATCCAATCCTCCGGCGACCAACAACAACAACCCATCATCAACTACCTCACCACCTCTCTCAAATTCTCCAAGCAAGACGCCACCACTCTCTCCTCCAAAGGTAACCTCACCCACCTCAAATCCACCCTTAATTCCGATCTTATCCTCCAAACCCTCAAAAATTACGGTCTAACCCTCACCCAGATCAAACAACTTATCTTTTCTGTCCCAAAAATCCTAACTTGCAAAGCTGACAAAACCCTAGAACCCAAACTTAAAGTTTTCCAAGAACTGGGTCTATCCGGGTCGGATCTTGTTGTCCTGATTAGAAGAAACCCGGATGTATTCGGGTTCGGGTTGCATACCCGGATCATTCCTGGGGTTAATTTGTTAAAAGGGTATTTGGGTGATGATCAAAATGTGGTTGAGTTTATTAATAAATCTAGATGGTTGTATTGCACTAATTATTCTATGAAAAGATTGTCTACAAATATGCAAATGTTGAAGGGTATTGGGTTGTCTAATGAGAGGATTGCCCGGTTTATGTTGAGTAACCCGGAGAGTAGTATGGTGAACACGAAACTGCTTGTGAATCGGTTGAAATTTGTCCAGGAAAAGTTGGGGGTTTCGCCGAGGGTGGGGAGTTTTGTACATGCTTTGAGTGTGGCTTTGTATGTGAGTGATGTGGAAGTGGAGGGGAAGATGAAGGTGTTTAGGAGTTTTGGGTGGTCGGATTCGGATATCGCCTTGTTGTTTAGGCATCAACCGTATTGTTTGAATAAGTCCGAGGGGAATATACGTGAAAAGTTGGAGTTTTTGATGAAGGATCTTGGGTATACGCCGGCGTATTTGATTCGTTGTAATACGTTCTTTACGTTTAGTTTGAGTAAGAGGGTTGTTCCGAGGAACAAGATGTTGATGATCTTGAAAGAAAAAGGGTTGGTTGGGGATAAGCCGACGCTTATAACGCTTGCGTCGTATCCTGAGTTGAAGTTTCTTGATTACTTGCGCGGGTTTGAGGGTGATGTACCCGGGTTATGTGAAATGTACATGGATAGTGTGAGAAGAGCTTGTTGAGTTAGGTTCTTGAAGGGTGATGTGGTGGTCTGTTTACGCCAATAAGATGGCGCGAGTTTGTTTATTTTCGCCTTTTTAACGTTCGAGTAGGTGTTGTTAGATTCTTGTTGACGGGTACCGTCTTTGTAGTTTGTAATGAGGCATTTTTGTAGGATTTGAGAAGATGGATTCTAAATGTGATAATTGGTGTAGAACATGATGAGTTGTTCAAGCAGTAGTCACTCATATGATGTTTTTCTTTAATATTTCTTATGTTCTGGTGATTGTGTTTTGATACA
Source organism: Helianthus tuberosus (assembly GCA_030545235.1). Classification (NCBI taxonomy): domain Eukaryota; kingdom Viridiplantae; phylum Streptophyta; class Magnoliopsida; order Asterales; family Asteraceae; genus Helianthus; species Helianthus tuberosus. Next base: position 1,833,953 of record JARYGA010001261.1, on the reverse strand, counting down.
TTCAGTTTGGGTACATGAGAATTGCTGATTTGTGTACAACTATTCATGGGCCAAGATAGGACCAGCTTGAGCTTGGCTAGAGTTTTAAACCGAGTCGGCTTGGTTTGATTCGATTTAAAAAAAAAAGTCGCTCGGCTTTGCTTGGTTTGGTTCGGTTTAATTTTTTTTTTTTTTGCTCAGTTTGGCTTGGCTGGTTGGATTGTTAAAACTTGGAAGAAAAAACTTGATGTGAAGGGGACCACATAGTAAGGCCGGTTGTTATGGTCTAACGCTCCGAGTGAGGTGGCAGAACCAAGGTCTGATGCAATATCTCGCCACCCTGAGCCCCCTGCAATATCTCGCCACCCTGAGCCCCCTCAGGGGGTGAGTCGGGTTTGAGGGTGGTGAGCCATGGTTTCAAGCAATCTCATGCATTTTTATATTTATTTTAATTAAAACATTATTTTAATATGTCGTGGATAGTGAAATCATTGCACATTCTAGCGATAAAAAGTGAATGAGAACCGAATAACACGTTTTGACATATTTTTTTTGACGTAGCAATGAAAAAAATCAGTAAAACCATAATACATGGTCTAATGGAGAGATTACTTTAATAGATTGAACGTCTTTAATACGAGCTATAAAATAAAAAAGTTGAAGGTTACTTTAATCGTGTCAACCTTGGCTCCTTTAGGCTAGATGGTGTGGTTTAAAGCCCCTAGGGCTTTATTATGCCAAGTCTACGCCACCTCATACGGGGGCTTTAAAACTCTTTCCTTTAACATCCTTGCAATGATTTAAAACCTCAATCATCATTACCTAATTATTATTTTTTATTAAAATTTAAACATTATTTAATTTTGATATATTAATTTAAATTTAAATAATATGAATAAAATATAAAACCCATAATTTAAATAAAAAAATACAATGTCATTTAAAAAAAATACAAACCTAAAAATGCTTAAAAGGTTAAACTATAAACTAAATCTTCACTCATCATCTCCTTCTTGTTCACGATCAAACAATAGGTGCTCGGTCAAATCAGCTTGAAGATTAAGGTACGTGTCCCTGTTACGTATCCTGGCTCGGATAATTTCCTTCTGAGCGTAGGTGAGTAGTGGGTTCGCCGGTTGGTTACCTTCATCATATGTATGTTTTAGTGAGTTAGTTTATGATTGGTGTGTGTAAAATATATGTATATATATAATAAAATTTAGTTTTTTTTTTAAATAATTTGATTGTAAACGGTCATATTGACCCACCCACCTCGAAAACAGTGCAAAACGCCCGTTATGGGCATGGCGAAGAAAAGGATGGCGCTACCTATTGGCGTCTGGGAAATGGATTGAGGGCGCTATGGGGCGCCAAAGATTTGGGGTGATGTGGCAGGGGTGGTATACCCCACCACCTGATCTTACAAATTGAGCCAATTTCGAGTGAAACACGAGCCAAGAGTACTTTTAACTGCCCTAGAAGATTTGTCAATGAAATAAGCATAATTATTCATAAAACTTAAACTTGCCCCAATCATACAAATAATTATCATTTTCATGAAACAAATTTATTTGAAAGTTATGATATTTATTTTGCAAGAAGTTTAAATATAACGGTCAAATTGAGGTACATCTTATGCCTTAAAAAAGTTAATTTAGTGATATCTTGTAAAATAAATTATTATTTTTCTTTAAAAACAATAACAATTTCAATAATTATTGTGTGATACATAACTTGTTTGGTGCATGTTTGATATTGTTGGTAGTTTAGGTTCTATATGCTCAAACTAAAGATTGAAACTATAATAGATTACTGGTAATATAAGACCAACAAAAGTATATTACAACAGCCCCAATACAAAAACCATCATTTATTTTCAATCTTCATCATCTGGGTCCGGATAACTCAACCGCATGCAAGTTATCAGTCGAGTCAAGAATCCAATCAGAGTTAGGTAGCGGTACAAGGTCCAGCTCGTGCCGGAGCACCTCCCCTTTCTGCCACTCGTCCCACCGCTCTGCCAGCCCGTCACCTTCTAACATCCTAACAACGTCTGACATTTTCGGGCGGTCCATTGGTGAGCCTTGTGTACATAACAATGCCACCTGGATTAACTGCTCGACCTCAGTTGCTACATAATTCGTTTCTAGATCGGGGTCCACGAGCATCTCCAGTTTCTTCTCTTTTAAAAGCCCTTTCACCTAAAAACAAGTTGGTTTTAGTATGGACCAAACTCGCGGGTTTTAATACGGGTCAAAGTGAACAGGGTTGGGTTGACCCGCAAACATTTTTGTCCTTTCTTAAATTTTTAAGAATATTAAATATGATAAGAAAACTACATTATTAAGATACTATTTTAATTTTTTTTTAAGGGCATGTTTGGGTAAGCTTTTTAAATTAACTTATTGACTTATTGGCTTCTTGGAAAAGTCAGGATTTTGTGACTTATTGACTTATTGGCTTTTTCCCCTCACATACACCCTCTTTGCCAAACATCATTTTAGAGCTTATGACTTTTCAAAAAGCCAATAAGTCAATAAGTTGTTTCAAAAAGCTTACCCAAACATGCCCTAAATAGAGAAAATTAAGAGGTTGTAAGCATTTGAATAGTCTCATTCGACGGATTTGACCCGCTACATTTTTAACCAAGTTTTTAAGTTTTATTCATTGACCCGTTAGAGATAATCATACCCCTAGTCAACCCATTATATACTAATTCTACAAGTCATAATAATCACTCACAAACCCTAAAACGAGTTTTGAGGAATACGCACCCAATCGAGTAGCATGACATCATCATCATTCGCAAGTCGAGCAAGATCAAACGCCCGTTGTCCTGTTATTAGTTCCAAAAGCATAATCCCATACCCAAAAACATCAGTTTTTTCTGATGATTTTCCCGTTGAGAGATACTCGGGAGCAATATGCCCGATGGTCCCACGTACAGCTGTCGTGACATGCGTATCTTTGTAATCCATCAACTTAGCCAAACCGAAATCACCAACCACTGCCTCAAATTCTTCATCCAATAAAATGTTAGCTGCTTTAACATCACGGTGAATGATTTTTGGGTCACAATGATCATGCAAATACGAAAGCCCTCTAGCCGATCCTAAAGCGATCCGTTTTCGTGTAGGCCAGTCTAGAGGCGGTTCGTTTGGTGGTCGCTCTATAAATGCACGAAAATAATTCACGATTAAAAATTTAATATAATGATAATGTACTATTTAGAAAAAAAAAAAAAACAATATGACGAGTAGCAGTAGTAATAATATAAAAAAATGTGTAAAATGCTATTTTTATCCATGAGGTTTAGCCACTTTTGCGACTTTCATCCAAAAGTTTGTTTTTCTGCACCTGGATCCAAAAGGTTTAAAATCTCGCCATTTTCACCCAACTCGTTAACTCCATTAAATGAGGGGTATTTCCGTCTTTTTAGACATTCTTATTAAAATAAAAAACACTATTAAGAAATAAAGATACACCTCTGTTGACTTTCTAGTTATGACTTTTCTTATAAACATTAACAAATAGGTAAAAGGACGAAAATACCCCTCTCTTAACATTAAAAAATGGATGGAGTTAACGAGTCAGATGAAAATGGCAAGATCTTAATCCTTTTGGATTCAGATGCGGAAAAGCAAACCTTTGGATGAAAGTTGCAAAAGTCGTCAAATCTCAGGGACGAAAATAGCATTTTACTCTAAAGAATATATAATAAGTGGTGATGAAACCCTTACCTCTCAAACATGATGCAACACTTCCATTGGCCATATAGGGGTAAACAAGTAATCTTTCGGTTGGTGTCATACAAAATCCCCTTAACCGAAGGAGATTCCGATGAACCGCCATACTAATCATTTCAACTTCGGTTTGAAACTGTAGCTCGCCGCCTGGCGTTCGTTCTTCCTTCAACCGTTTTACCGCCACCAACGAGCCGTCAGCTAACCGCCCTTTGTAAACTTTACCAAATCCACCTCTACCCAATATGTTTTTATTGCTAAAACTATCTGTTGCCACTTGTAATTCTCTTAAAGAAAATCTTTTAAGCTGTCCCAAATGAACTTCCGGATCTTCTTCCGCTGCAAATAACCCGTTTATCGTAACTTAGGTAGTGTTTGGATGCGCGTTATAAAAGTGATTATGATATGTTAATTAGTCGTAATTTTGTTAAACTAAAGGGCAGTCTCTCAAATTATATAAACTATAAATATGCTATTTTGTCAACAGCAAACAACTTTAGCCCCTCAACTTTGATAATAAACAATTTTAGCCCCTCAACTTCAATAATGACATAATTAACCCCTCAACTTTAATAATGACATGTTTAACCCTTCAACTTTAATAATGATATGTTTAGCCCCTTAACTAAAACATCAAACACGTTTAACTCTCGCGATTTATTTATTTTTATCTACATTTTGAACCCCCTGCGGAGCGCGGGTTGTAACCCACTAGTTAAAAAAAAAAAAGGTAAACAAGGAAGTTACTAACCAGGCACATCAAAGAAAAATTCTTGAGGCTTTCGACGCCGCCACCATGCAAATGCAAAGGCGGGGGCGGCAAACAATAGTGCCGCCCCGACAGCAACTCCGCCAGCTATTGCACCGTTGGCACTTTTTCCTTCTGAAACATAATGCAAATATATATTCACTTGTTCAGCACTAATGCACTATACCAAACATATAACGCGTATGTTCTATATAAAATATCGAAAATAAATATATAATGTGGCAATCACCTGGTGCGACGATAGGTGGCGGTTGCACAAATGGTGGTGGTGGAGAAAATGGAGGTGATCCAGGACAAGGGCGTCCGGTGACCGGGCCACAAAGCCCGAGGTTATTAGCAAAACTGAGAATCAGGAATAACATAAGTAGTGAGTTTTTATTAATTGAAAATAAGAATAATAAATATTAAAAGAGTATTAAATATTAATTTAGCAAACCTGATTGGTGTAAACAGCGAGAATGAGCCGCTGTCTGGAACCGGACCCGAGAGACGATTGTTTGATAGATCCCTAAAAGTTTAGTATAAATCACACATTAAATAATGTTACCACTTAAAATTTTCTTATAATTTTTGTACCCTCTTATAGATTTTCAATATCATTGTTTGATAGATCCCTAAAAGTTTAGGATCGAAACCCGTTTTTTTTAAACCGGTTTCAACCCGAACCGAGCAGGTGGTTTGAAGACTGGTTAGTATTCTTGATCTTTGAAACCGGTTTAGAAAAATCGGTTTTTTTCGGCCCAACCCGGTTTTATACTGAACCAAACCAGTTAGTACCGGTTCGGGTTCCCATCATATAAAACCGGTTAAAAAAAAACGATTTGTACACCTCTACGCGCTATACACACACATATCGAGAAAAAAAATACTCACAGCACTTGCAACGATGTGATATTAGTCAATGACATAGGGATCGGACCATCCAAGCTGTTATTGTTAAGCCGGCTATCCTTGCAGAAAAAAGCCAAAATCATATCATTGGTTAAAATGAAACAACTTCTACTTTTAAATACTCACAAAAACTGCAACATTTCCCTTTTTCATGTAGTTGTTCAAGTTACAATTACCTATTTGCCCTCTAACATGAGCTCAAAGAGCATATATCAACTCATGACCAAAGGGTAGTTTAGAGATTAATCAAACTGTTGCTGTTTTCGCACGATAAGCAAATATTTAAAGACGTTGAAACTAAAGAATATAAAAAAGGGTGAGTAAGTATGCACACAGGAATCGCAGCTTTGAGAGCTTGCCCAATGTAGCTGGAATCGGGCCAGAGAACCCGTTGAGATATAAATCCAAACTCACTAAATTCGTCAAATTTCCAAGGTCATTGGGAATCGGGCCACTTAAATTATTGCTGTAAAGTTCTCTGCAGAAAAAAAATTAACTAAATTTCAAGAAAATCATTGATTATTAGCCCAATTCAAGAACATATATACTTAGGGCTGCAAACGAACCGAACGTTCAGCAAACGGTTCGCGAACCGTTCGACAGGAAGTACATCTGTGTTCGTTTCATAAATGAACAAACACGAATAAGAAATTTCTTTAGTTTAGTTTAGTTTAGTTAAATGAACGAAGATGAACAGAGGCCGCGTTCGTTCATTTATGTTCGTGAACTTTTGGTAATGTGTTCATTTATGTCCGTTTGTGTTCAATAGTTCATTAGTGTTATTAATTATTATGTTTTATTAAGATACTTCAAAATTCCGACAAGTAAAATATCTAATAAGTTATAAGTATCAGTATATTATATTATATTATGTTCATGAATGCTTGTTTGTGTTCGTTTGTTTCCATCTGTGTTAATAAACATTAGTTTGTGTTCATGAATGCTCGTTCAGTCGTTTGCGTTCGTTACCTAAAACTAACAAACGAACACGAACACGTTCATTTCCTTAACGAACGAACACGAACAGAAAATCTCGTTCTTTAAGCAACTATTTTTCAAGTAATGCACTACATTAACAAATTTATTTATTATTTATTTGTTAAATGTGACTTACAAGTACTGCAAATTCTTCAAGAGACCAAGCTGCGGGACTAAAGTACCGGAAAGAGCTGCATTTCCGAGATCACTGACAAAAAAGACGTCACGGATGAATTTAAGTTACAAGTTTTATGAAGCGATGTAGCGTATATTAATAATAGAAAGTGAAACTTACACTCTTATAACGCTATTATCGTTATTGCAGGTTACATGAAACCATGTGCAAGGGTTAACCAAAGTGGGATCCCAACTTTGAAGCACACTATTAGGATCTTCTAAATTGGCCCGCAAACTATGCAACGCATCACCTGTAAACGCACTGAGACCGTTAATAACTTTGAGTTTTATAATCCATATTAATCAGTTTAATATACAACGCCACCAACAAAACATGATCAAATAAGTCAAATTTATAACACATTCGTTTATTAAGACGAGGCTACAAAAGTGGAATGATCTTTTAAATTATTTAATCATGTTACCAATATTGTTGCCAATGCGACCATCTGAAGCATAGTTTGTGTAAACTATCACATAGAAGATACGAAAATTATATAACGACGAAATCGGCAATCCAGCAAGGGTTGCCGATTTTTGACACGACACGAAAATAAACGGTTAGGGTTTGGGTTGCCCTGTTTAGTTAGAACTTAAACGGGCCGTATCGAGGGGTAATCTGTTTTAACCAATCAATCAAACAGGTTTGACCCACTAACCCTTTTAACCCATTTTTTACAACCCGATTAACATGTTTAAAACTTCAATAACTACCCGCCAACGGCCAACCCGTCAAGATTGCCACCCCTAAATCCAACAGTAATAAAGCATAGCACTTTAATCAAAATCTGTATCAAACTTACTGTATTACTAATTTTAGCCACCTAAAAATATCACATTTCAAATATCCATAAAATCAAATCTACCACAAAATCCCTAAATTCAAAAAAACAATATAAAACAACAAAAAAAAACATATCAAAATCTACCCACTAACCCATTTAACCTTTTCGTTACAACCCACCAACCCGATTACCATGTTTATAACGTGATTACTAGTTTACTACCCGTTCAACACATTAAGAAAAATGAGCTAAACGGGTCGTGTTCAGGTCAAATAACATTGACACCCCTAAATTCAACAGTAATAAAGCATAGCACTTTAATCAAAATCTGTATCAAACTTACTATATTACTAATTTTAGCCACCTAAAAATATCACATTTCAAATATCTATAAAATCAAATCTACCACAAAATCCCTAAATTCAAAAAAACAATATAAAACATCAAAAAAACATATCAAAATCTACCCACTAACCCATTTAACATTTTCTTTACAACCCACCAACCCGATTAACATGTTTATAACGTGATTACTAGTTTACCACCCGTTCTGACACATTTAGAAAAATGGGTTAAACGGGTCATGTTCGGGTTAAATAACATTGACACCTACTAGTTTACACACATTTTGAAAAATGGGTTAAACGGGTCATGTCCGGGTTAAATAACATTGACACCTACTAGTTTACTACCCATTTTGAAAAATGGGTTAAACGGGTCATGTTCGGGTTAGATAACATTGACACCCCTAAATCCAACAGTAATAAAGCATAGAACTTTAACTAAAATCCGGATCAAACTCACTATACTACTAATTTTAACCACTAAAAATATCACATTTCAAAGATATATCATAATCAAACCAAATCCACAACAAAATCCCTAAATTCAGAAAAAAAAAAACAAAAAACAAAAAAACAAAATCTCACCTTCCACATTTCCATAAACATGATTAACCAGAACAAGAACCAGAGTGATGAACCACCATTCCACAAACGACGTCGTCCCCATTTCAAATTCAAATACAAACTACAAAACTATTCAACATTCTGCAAACTTGTTAAACACAAGATCTCAAAAAAAGAATGAAAATGAGGGGGGTAACTGGTAAGGTAATCTTTATGGGTCCTTTTTGGGAAACTTTTAACTTGTTCTACCCTACCCTTTCTTCTCTGGTGCAAAATGTGTGCTAGAGAGAGAGAAAGAGGAGAGAGAGATGGGTCTTTTTGGGCGTGGCTGGGGTTTTTGAGAGGTTGCTGCCCGAGCTGCCCGAGAGTGAGTGTAGAGGTTTTCAGCTATGTTTATGACTAGCTAGCTGCAATGGAGGTACACGTGTATATATATTTTGTGTTTTGAAGTTCTAACTGCAATTACTCTTCTTTCCTTAAATACAGTTTACTGGTGGAGTAATAAATATGCAACAAACGTTTATCATCAGTGGCGGATTTTGTCCGTTGAACTTGCCAGGACCGAAAGACACGGGCACTAAAATTAGCACTACGGCCGAAAAACTTGCCAGGGCCGAACATAGTATATATACAAAATTTCGATCGAAATGCGGAAAATTAGCACTACGGCCGAAAAACTTGCCAGGGTCGTGGCCCTGCCACGGCTCTACTAAGATCCGCCCTTGTTTATCATAGTAGGTTTTCGGGTTGTTTTTCTCTGGAATGGTAGTGGGTCGGGTCGGGTCATGAGAGCGTCTGGATTTATTGGTGTGGACGACCTTTTACCACTAGGTTTACTCGGGTGACTGAGCTTTTGGTCATTACAAAAAACAAGATTTTTAAATTTTATATTATTATTATTATTATTATTATTATTATTATTATTATTATTATTATTATTATTATTATTAATAGGTCGGGTTAGTTCAAAAATCACAAATTCGTAACTCGAATAAAGAAACAAAACGTGAATTTGAATTTTGGTACTTTTTTGAGTCTGGTTCCAACACACTCTATATGTTAAGGATGGCTTCAAATAAGAATCGTTAGGACTATCCATATTGCAACATCAGTGAGGCGTTCATACAGGGCGTGGATGAGAGAGAAAGAGATTATGCATATGTGACAAGAGAGAAAGCGGAGGTTGTTTGTGGAAGAAGAAGGTTGGTCAAATGGGCAGTGGCGACACAGAGGGGAAATACGTGACGAGAAAGATTGTTTGTGGAAGAACAAGAAGGTTGGTCAAACGGGCAATGGAGACATAGAGGGGTCCGTCTCTCCTTAGGTCAGAGATGGACTGGATAGTAGATGGGGCGCCGTTGGAAGAAGGGGGCATGGAACCTAACAAGGGGGCACCATTGGGGTTGTGACACGATGGTTGCTTAGGTGGCGTCATGTGGCATCGTTTTTTTTTTCAACTCGAAACCTGAAGAAAAAACCCGATAAACACCTCTACCCATAATATAATTTTTTTTTCCAAGATAGATACACTAAAAATAATTTATTCGTTTACGTAAAGTTATTACTAATCCAAAAAGACGGATTATTGTAGAACAAAAGGGAAGCAATAAAGCATTGATTTGTAGAATTAACATTCCATCTATTAAAAGGTGGATTTCTACTTTTAATTGTTTTAGGCAATGGGTATGGACATGGTGGTTTGGGTCCCCCTGGTGATTCGCATGGTTTAATCAATGACAACCATATAGAGTGATGGATAAGGATGAGATAACATAATACTTGACGTAAAGGGTGATGGTGGTCATTTAGATCATAACCACACAAGATAGCCTTGTATTTTATTTGAAAGAAATAATGTTTGGTCAAATGTTCGGCCCATAAAGATGATTAAAGGGATGGACCAGCCTCTCTTAGGATGTTTATTCACGGGTGAGAAAGCGACTTATAGACAACATTTATGAGTGTGCATCAAAATGTATTAAAAGATATTGTTCTTTTACTTGTAAAAAGTATTATAAAATCTTCTGAAAACATTCATTCGGACATTAAAACTTCAGATATAACAAAGGTAAAATCATATGGAAGAGCTTTGAAATATAAAAGAGGTAAAATCATATGGAAGCAGGGGCGGACTCCTCCATAGCGGGTCGGGGTCCCAGGACCCCAATCTTTTTTTTAAAAATAGTAGAGACGATATAGAAATTTTTTAAAGAATCCCATAAAAATATTTCTAGGGACCCCATAGTATCAAACCCAAGCTTGTTGAAGTGGCAAACCTCTTCCCAATTAAACCAAAAGCCACGGGTTCGAGACCCTTCACCTCCCTTTTTTTGTTAAACTTCCCAGTTGTATATTAATTTGCAGATTTTGAGTTGTTTGTTTCTCTGTAGTTAATTAGTTTTGGTAACTTTCAATATTTAAGTAAAAGTGAACTGGTGTGCAAGATAATTTATAGGACACACATTTCTAAATTTGTAACCGTAAATTTGGAAGTAACATATTTTTTCATATAAATTTCTTTTAAGACTAAATTCCTATCACATTATCACACAAAATCGTGAAAAATAGGTTACAAATAATGTTTTTAAAATCGAACTTATTTGAATCATTAGGCACTTCTGATGGTATTATAGGTTTAAGAACTAGTTGGTCGCAGTACCCCGACCCGAATAACAACCGACCCGAAAATTCTAACGCTACGCTGTGAAAAATCTGGACCCCGAAAAAAAGTGGACGCCATTGGAAAAAAATCCTGGGTCCGCCACTGTATGGAAGAGTTTGGAAAACCATTGATGTTAATAAACCGTTAAAATTGGTCAAATCGTCTAAAAAGTAGGGTTAAGTTATACTAGAAATGAGTATTAACATACAAAATACCCTTACGTAAGAAGTGAAGGAGAACTTTTATTTTTTTTTTGAATTTTTCCCTGCTTATTAAGCACGTATTTTAGTCTTAGAATTAAAAAAACATATGATTTTACACTAGTAGAGTAATTATGTAATTTTGTATACTAATTATAATTAATCTACAACCGTAAAATCACTAGTTTTTTTTTTTTTTTTTTTTACATTTTGCGATTAAACACCATTCTTAAGTAGCAGGGAAAAAATTCTCTTATTCTCTTCTTACGTTAAAAGTATTTTGTATGTTAAGACTTATTTGTATTTAATCTTTACACCTAAAAAGTAGTGTGTCATGTTTAGTTAACTAGTAAATTTCCGCTGCGCTACGCAACGGGAATTCGACCTGTATCAGTTTATTTCGTTATGATATCGCTACAGTAGCGGAACTCAGAAACTCGAAGAGAAAATGCAAAAAGAAAAAGTTGTTATATAATTAAAAGGATGTTGACACGTATTTTACATTGATCTACAGTTGGAAAAACAAAATCGGCAATGGGTCGGACCGTCATGAAACATCAAACATATATCATAAAATAGTTTCAAACATTTAGCAGGACATCGTCATCATTAAGATGAAATGAGAGTCAAATCTTAACGACAAAATGTGATTAGAAGTACATCATCACATCTTTACTATGAAACAAGAATCAGACAAAACTACCGGTGTGTTTTAATGTTAAATAAATATATCAATCGAAAAAAAACTGTTTGCTTATTTTATGTATATAAATATAGTTATAGTTATTTTTATATATGTTTATAATATAATATAATTTTTATACATAACAAACTATATATTATTTAGTTATTATATATCATAATTATATATAATTATTTGTATTGTACAACATATATTTCTGTATTGATAAAATACACTATATTTATATCGACAATAACATCGTTTAAGCTAACAACTCTAGCAGAGTTTGGTATACGAAGCTTGGGTTCAAGCTCGTTTATCAGGTGTGCTAGTCAATCTCGAGTAGTAGAGGTACGCTTCTACTAGTTTACGCCTTACATACACTCAAGATAGAATTGTCAAATAAATTTATAAAATTATAACGCGAGTCATAGAGAAATGAGAAGAAAAGAGTATCCAAGTAATGTAGCCTAAAACGTGATGATTTTAATAGAAATTACAAAAATATGGTACATGAAAGCTTTGATATGAAAGATTATTCCAAGTTGCATCGATTTACACAAAGGAAAATGAATGATGGTATTAAAAATGTTCCCAGCTGTATCGATACCCGTAAGCTATGGGAAGAGTTTTTGTAATCTTAGTTTGATATATGATTCAATGAATAACGTGGTGATGTAAGTGTTTGTCTTCTAGTAGTATATATTGCTAGGAGATTTTGATTTATAATATTTCTTATTCTAGTTCAAAAAAAATATATATATATATATATTGCATGATTAAAAATAGAGTTAAGTGCCATTTTAGTTTATGCGGTTTGGGCATTTTGCCAGTTTAGTCCAAAGGTTTCATTTTTCACTTGTGGGTCCAAAAAGGTTTCACCGTTGCAATTTTAGTCCACTGGGTTTATTTCATCCATTTTTTTGTTAACAAGAAGAACAATTCGGTCATTTTATATGTAATTCTGCGAACTGGAAGGGCAATTCGACCATATAAAATGATTGAATTGCCTTTCTCGTTAACAAATATAATGGATGAAGTTAACCCAGTGGACTAAAATGGCAACGGTGAAACCTTTTTGAACCCACAAGCGAAAAATGAAACCTTTGAACTAAACTAACAAAAAGATCCAAACCAGAGAGACTAAAATGACATTTAATTTTTAAAAATAATTATTGGGTTTTTTCTCTATTCAAAACCCGATTTTAAGCCCATCATATACAATAAAAGAGACATAGATATATTATATACTATAAATGTTTTCGGTTGTTGTTCATCATGTGGTGATAAAGGGAAAAACTAAAAAAAATCAAATATGATGGTTCTACATCAAGTTTTCTTACACCCAAACAACATTGTAAATAAACAAGCAATGCATTATAGTTACAATTGATTAACAGAGATAAGAATGGTTTGGCTGGGTATTTTTTGAGAAAAAAGTTGAAGCATGAATGTGAAACTAAGTTTCAATATTTGAAGTTACAAAGTGCAACAAGATGGTTAGATCTTGGTAGAATCAATCCAACTACAAACAAACATTGGGTTGTCTTAAAGCTTCTTAAACCGAAGATTTTGAATAAAATACCATTGAGGAAACAAGAACAGGATGTGTTAAAGACCATGAGGCAGTGATTGTTTTGACCAAAGATAACAAGATTATCAGGGTGTTTGACTCGATGTCATTGGTAAACTTCACAGCTGAAGATACCAAGATCCTGTACTAGAGCAATACGTTCTATGAATTTAAGGTTATGGAGCTAGCATTAAACTTTCAACGTGTTGCCCTAGTATGTTTCGCTTTTGATATCCACGCGAGAAGTGGTTAGAAGAATAACTGGGAGTCCATTACCTCAGCTCAGTTGGTTGGTTGGCCGGTTGTCTCCTTTGGAGGCGCCAATTCGATCCCTGGCTGGTGCTGGGTATTGGACATCTCGGTGGGGCTTGGCCCGGGGTTTTACCCGGGTTCGAGTCCGAGGGGGCATGGTTTTACCTATTCCACGGGGTTTCCGCGCATCTGGGGTGTGCTACGCTTTCTAGCGGTGGTCGAGTAGTCGGCCTTTGGACATAGCTCCAAAAGGATGGGTTTACACATGGAAAGCAGTTAGTCGTTCAAAAAAAAAGAAGAATAACTGGGAGTAATCAAACAAAAATCGAAGATAAAGACCTTTAGCTATTGTCAAGGGGGAGTTTGTTGGTGCAAATTCGGTGACAACAGTTTGGAAGGTGTTTTGTTTTGTGTCTTAGGTCTTTTATAGAGTTTGTATAGCATCTACATTGCTTATATTGTGTTTAAATGTGTTTTTGATGAAGTTTGGATGATCTAGCGCACTAGGGAATGTCTCCGCACTAGGAATTGATTAGTGGAGTGACCTGTGCGCTAGATGAAATAGCGTAGAGGGCTCCACTATAAATAGGTTTGCATTTTATTTGTTTTGTAACGGTTCTCTCACACAATTGTAATGAAGTGCTGTCGAAATCAATTAAACAACACTTATTTACATCTTGTGTGATCATTTACTACTTTTTGTTGCATCTATGGATCCCACATGTAGGTGTATACGTATGGTTTGAATCACGTTCGTTAAGTGACCCGGTATTCTTTTTTACATAAGATTTTCATAAGATAAATTAGCGTAACACCAATCAATATACCTACCGAGAAGAAAACAGATTCAGGTTGAAAGGGATGAGTTCAATTGAGACAACGGGTTTTCATAGGGGATCAATTTTGGGTTCTGATATCTCGTGAATCTAGATAAGTGAAGCATAATGAAGATTTCATGGGGGCTCGATTGGATGCATTATTTAACACCTTAGAAACCATATTGGTAAAAAAAATCACAACATTTTCATATTTTTTATTAGTAGAAAGTCGATAGAAACAATTAAATAAAGAATTAAAGAAAAAACACACACATATATGGCAATAAGAAACTACTAGAGGAACCCCTGCGTTGTGGCGGGGCTGCACGGTGTTTGTTTGCTGCATTTGGTCAATCGCCTCGTTGGTGTTGTACATTATGCAAAATGCTGATAATATGTAATATATGATCAGAGGGTATACAGTTTGAGTAGGAAATAGGTGTACGCATTGTAGTAGAGTACGAGCATTCTCATCCAATCCATCAAATTATACATACATTCCACTAAAAAACAACTTCTATATCAATATATTTCCACTAAAAACAAATACTTTTTCTCTCTCTTTTTCAATTAAATAATATTATCATCACATTTTTCTCTTTCCTTCACTCACAACCACTTTCAATATATATTAAAAAAATTATACTAGGTGAACAGTGTCCCCCCAAATATATAGATGAACAGTAACATTTTCTCTCTCCTCCACTCACAACCACTTTTTTTACCCTTTACAATATAAAAACTCACCCTCACAAGTTTTGATGGATTGGATGAGAATGCTCTAAGACACAAACACGCCCACCCCATTTCTTCTATGCATACCCAATCTACCCGTTATCACCGACGAAACATTAGTATACCATTGCTGCACCTACTGCCACTGCTTGCCTGAAACACATCGCCCCTCGCTCGCTCGCTCGCTCGATCTATCTCTCTATCCATCTTTTATTCTGTCATTCTCACACACACACACTCATCATCACCATCTCTAAATCATGGTGTCAACTACATTATATTTTTCGACAACCCCTAGCAACTGGTTGCACCTTCGTCTTGGTTTTATATGTCAAGTGGGTTCTGGAAAGTTAGAACTTTCTTTTAAATTTCTTTTTTTTATAAGTAAGGTTATTTTGCTAATTTTATAAGTAAGGTTATTTTCCATTAATTTAGTTAATGAGATTAACCTAGGATGCTCATCTTTTTTTAATGATCCAATGACAGTTGTCAAATATGCAATTACATATTTTATTAAAAAAACATTATCTCAAACTCAAAAGTTTTTGAGATAGCAGTTATAATAGAATAGACCTAGAGATGTAATTTAGGAAGTGATTTGTAATTATTCTCTTCCCATATTATTGGGTTATGTATTCTGTATATATGTATTAGTCATGAATGAGAAAGGGCAGGGGATTGAACCATATCTTTCATGGTATCAGAGCCTAGGTTTATCTGTGGAGGTAGAGGTGCCGGGTTTCTTAGGTTGAAGATGATCATAACAATCGTAAGCTTTGCAGTGGTTTTTGAATAGTTCGGCCCAGGTATTATAGTGGTTTGTTTGTTGATCAAGAACCAACGGGACCGAGTTCTTGATGTTGTTGACGGTGATAGCAGGATGAATAGATGGAGAAGACATGAGGATCGGTGATAGGTGAAGAACAGGACTACGGCAAAGAGAGGGGGGGGGGGGGCGGCGAAAACAGCTAGGGTAACCTAGACTCTTGATACCATCATGAAGAATGATAACACTGCTTACAGTGCATGGACCACCCTACAAAACCTTTTTCTTGACAACCAAGAGTCACGCACCATTGACCTTCAAAACAAATTTGCCAATACCCGTCTTGATCAATTTTCTAGTATGTCCGACTACTGCCAAGCTATGAAACTCATGTTCGACCAACTAACCAGTCTTGGCTCCACCACTACCGAAAAGCAACTGGTCATGCAAATCCTCACCGGCCTCAACGACCAATACGAAAACATTGCTCTCATTCTACAGCAAACCGTCCCCTTACCGGATTTTTACAATACCCGTTCTCGTCTCTGTCAGGTTGAGGAACGCAAAACGGCTCAGGCAAAGGCTTCGGCACAAGCTGCGGGTACCGCCCTCACTACCACACCGGACACCTCAAGTCGCACAACCTATAACAACCGGGATCGTTCCCGGAGTGATAACTATGATCGTCGTGGGGATAACTATGACCGCCGGGGACGTGGACGTGGCCGGGGTCGCCGAGGTCGCGGATCCTACGGCCGGGGTCGGTACAACAGTAATGACAATTCCTTCAATGGGCCTCCATGGCAAGCACCCCCTTGGGCCGGACCACAAACATCCTGGAATCAATGGCCCGCCACACCACCGTGTCCCTATCCATCGGCTCAGCACCAACCGACCCAAACACCAAACCCGGCCCAGGGCATTCTCGGCCCAAGACCCTCTACTTCGGGCAGCGGCAACCCGGCTCACTCTTACAACACCGGGTACTCACCTACGGATATTGCTCAGGCCCTGTACAACTTGGCACTCCAACACAACGACTCCTCCTGGACTATGGACACCGGGGCGTCAGGTACTATGTCTCCTCATCAAACTATGTTCTCATCTATTTTTAATAGCATTATTCGTAACATTATTGTTGGTGATGGCAAAACCATTCCGGTCTTGGGGCAGGGCGACATAACCCTACCACCACCCTTCCCGCCCTTTAAGCTTAAAAACGTCCTTTATGCACCTAACCTTGTCAAAAACTTAATTTCTGTAAGACGTTTTACCACTGATAACCAATTATCGATTGAATTTGACCCTTATGGTTTTACTGTGAAGGACCTTCGGACCAAGAAACCTATCCTACGGTGCAATAGCTCGGGGGATCTCTACACTCTCAGCCCGTCCAACATCACACACCTTTCTGCTGCTTCCACTTTTGCTGCTATTTCCCAAGACATCTGGCATCAACGGCTCGGCCATCCAGGGCCCGCTGTTTTACAAACTTTAAAATCTTCATCTTCAATAAATTGTAGTTCTCCTAAAAATAACTCTAAACTTTGTCCTTCTTGTATTTTTGGGAAACACATTCGTCTACCATTTGCTACTTCGTTTACACGTACTTTAATGCCATTTGATCTTATTCACAGTGATGTTTGGACATCTCCCATTCTTAGCAATGGGGGACACCGTTACTATGTCTTATTTTTAGACGATTACACTAATTTTCTGTGGACTTACCCCATAGCAAATAAATCTGATGTCTTCACCATGTTCACCATTTTTACCAACTTCATTAAAACGCAATTCAACCGTAACATAAAGCAACTTCAATGTGATAATGGTCGCGAGTATGTCAATACTCCGTTTCAAACATTTTGCAAAAATAATGGCATGCATTTTCGTTTTTCTTGTCCCCATACTTCCTCCCAAAACGGAAAAGCCGAACGCAAAATACGCTCCATAAACAACATTATGAGAACCCTCTTGGCCCAATCCTCTATGCCTAACACATATTGGTCCCATGCCCTCGAAGTTGCTACCTATCTTTTAAACATCATACCCTCTAAAGTCCACCAATTTCAAACACCTACCCATCGTCTTTATCATATCCACCCCGCATATGATCACCTACGTGTATTTGGGTGCATTTGTTACCCTCTCATACCCCACACCACCATCCACAAACTTGAATACCGCTCCACCCCATGTGTCTTCCTTGGTTACCCTCCAAACCATCGCGGATACAAATGCCTAGATCTTTCCACTCACAAAATCACAATTAACCGACATGTGTTATTTGACGAGACCATTTTTCCTTTTGCCAACAAACCGCAACCCTCTACCCAACACTATGATTTTTTGACCGACCCTATTCACCCATCTTTTCTACCACACTTTCGACATCCACCATCCCATAACTCGGCCCCCCACCCGGCCCAACCCATTCCCTTGTCACCTACCCACCTCACTCAAACCTCGGCCCAACACCCTTTTACCTCAGCCCCACATCTACCGTCCAACCCCTTACCCCATATTATCCCACTGCCAACTCCGAACCCAGCCCAACCCACATTCCACCCCACCGCCACCGAGCCCACTCAGCCCTCACCTACCAGCCCATCCCTCGCACCTGACACCACCGCTCCTGTGCCTCCGCCACCTACTCGAACTATGCACACACGTGCTATGTCGGGTATTACCAAACCCAAACAAGTATTTAATCTTCACAGTACATCCATCTCTCCCATACCCAACAACCCTAAAGACGCCCTCTCCAACCCGGACTGGTTTAATGCCATGACACACGAATTTAATGCTTTAATTAAAAATAATACATGGGAACTAGTTCCGAGGCAGGCAAACATGCATGTTATACGCAGTATGTGGTTGTTTCGGCACAAATACAGGTCGGATGGAACATTGGAGCGATACAAGGCACGTCTGGTATGTGACGGTCGTACACAGGAGGTTGGTGTGGATTGCGGTGAGACTTTTAGCCCAGTCGTCAAACCCGCAACCATTCGCACTGTATTATCACTTGCTTTGTCTCAATCTTGGTCGGTTAATCAGTTGGATGTAACCAATGCGTTTCTTCATGGGCATCTACATGAGACGGTTTATATGTACCAGCCGATGGGGTTCCGTCACAGAGATTTTCCGGATCACGTGTGTCGTCTTAGAAAATCACTCTATGGTCTCAAACAAGCTCCCAGAGCATGGTACCAACGGTTTACGGACTTTGTGGTTTCTATTGGTTTTCTGCAAAGTAAGTGTGATAATTCTCTGTTTACATATCATCACGGGGGTGATACAGCGTATTTATTAATTTATGTCGACGACATCATTTTGACGACCTCTTCGGACACTTTACGTAATAAGCTCATGGGCTCACTTGCATCCGAGTTTGCTATGAAAGATCTTGGTCAGCTTAGTTATTTCTTGGGCATTCGGGTTACTCGATCCGCCAACAACATGTTCTTATCACAACAGTCGTACGCCAGAGACATTATTGCTAGAGCTGGTATGCACTCCTGTAACTCGGTCGCCACACCAGTTGATACTAAAGCCAAGTTAAGCACCACGTCTAGTCCTACATTTGACAATCCGACCTTATATCGTAGCTTGGCTGGGGCTCTCCAGTATCTTACCTTTACACGACCAGATATCTCTTATGCCGTTCAACAGATCTGCGTACACATGCATGCCCCGACATTTGATGATTGGAACGCCCTCAAACGTGTGATACATTATCTACAAGGCACTTCCTCCTACGGTCTCACACTGTCTCCTTGTAGTCTCGTTTCTCTTCGAGCTTATACAGATGCTGATTGGGCAGGTTGTCCAGACACGCGACGTTCCACTTCTGGTTATTGTGTCTACATGGGTCCTAATCTTCTTTCCTGGTCGTCAAAAAGGCAGTCCACTGTTTCCCGCTCCAGTGCTGAAACTGAATACAGGGCCGTTACTAATGTGGTTGCTGAAATTTGTTGGCTGCGAAATCTCCTTCTCGAGCTTCGTCATCCGCTACGGACCGCCTCTCTCGTTTATTGTGACAACATCAGTGCCATTTATCTCTCTGGCAATCCGGTTCAACATCAACGTACAAAGCATATTGAGCTTGATATCCACTTTGTTCGTGAACAGGTGCAACGTGGCAAGGTCCGCATATTACACACACCAACGCGATTTCAGGTCGCTGACATTTTCACCAAAGGTCTACCGAAGGTTTTATTTGATGATTTCCGGTCCAGTCTCAACATTCGGCCACCTCTCGCTTCGACTGCGGGGGTGTAATAGAATAGACCTAGAGATGTAATTTAGGAAGTGATTTGTAATTATTCTCTTCCCATATTATTGGGTTATGTATTCTGTATATATGTATTAGTCATGAATGAGAAAGGGCAGGGGATTGAACCATATCTTTCAAGTTAGATGGTACAAAATAGCATTTTTAGGCAATAATCCCACAAAGGAATAGTGGTTTACCAAAAGAGAAAAAAAAAAGCTCAAACTATCTACATACTTGGTGTGTAGATAGTCATCCCAAAAAGTGGTTTTTTATCTTATATGCACACCCTGAAGTGTCGAGCTGTGGCTAAAGCGCGGCGTTTTGGTCCGGTCAACCAGACAAAGACTGACGTGTCTGTTGACCGGACCAAAACGTCGAGATTTGGCCGCGTTTTGGTCCGGTCAACCAGACAAAAGACTGACCGGGTGTCTGGTTGACAGGACCAAAACGCGGCCAAAGCTCGGCGTTTTGGTCCGGTCAACAGACCCGTAAGACACCCGTCAGTCTTTGTCTGGTTGACCGGACCAAACCGCCGCGCTTTAGCCAAAGCTCGACACTGCAGGGTGTGCATATAGGACAAAAAACCACTTTTTTGGTGTGCATATAGGCACATTGGTGTGCCAATAAGTACACCAAAAAAAAATTTGCTCCGACCGCCGGTAGGGGGTTTTGTTTGTTTTTTTTTTTCATTTCCCCACTCTTTAATTTATTTTGTTATATTTTAGAATTAAAACAAGTGTTATGACTCGTGCGCTGAGGCGGAACCGTTAAATCAAACAAAAAAATAGACGTAAAGGCGTTGAATCACACACATGCGTTGCGGTATGTTAACTCACAAAATGTAGACTATTAAAAAAACGAATTTTCAAACGTCCAAAAGGCTGTTACACTGAAAAAAATATTGTAAAATCAATATATAAATGTTATGATGTCTTTTATTTTATCAACTTTACTCAATTATCTTAGAAAATATAATTTATTATACCGCTGTAGTATCGAATCGAACTGATTTAAAGTTCAGACTAAACCATAAGAGTTATTTTGTATTCTTATTAAGATAATTGTACATATAGCCAGTGTCGTCTCTGAGAATTCACGTACCCTGTTCGAGCTCGAAAAATGTGCCCATATGCTTTAACGATAAACAATACAATTATGAAAATGACAAAATTATAGTATTTGTTAAACAATGCAAATATTATAATGACAAAATCATAGTTTTCTAATGAGCTAAATACCGTAATAACTAATAGTTTAATAACTAACCAATCATAGTATTCGTACATACCGTTTGTTTCCTCTTTTGTCATTTTTGCCATCCGGATGCTTGTTTAGGAGCCATTAATGCTTAACAAGAATAATCAATGTTCAATTAACAAGAATGATCGATGTTTCACAATTTCGAGATTAATCAAGAATTTCATACTCAACAACAATCAATAATCTTAATCTTATACTCAACAGTCACAATCAAAGCTTAACAACAATTAACGGACTAACAGTTTAACACAATTACACGATAAGTCAATAACACTAAACGAACGGACCTCTTGACTTATGAATCTTCTGATGTTATGTTCGGAAATTGGAATTTCGGAATCAGCGTGTGATGTTGCTCTTGTTCGTAGCAAGCCAGCAGCTTCTGATGTTGTTCTTGTTCGCAGTAGGCCAACAACGTCTGAATACCCCAGCCCAAGCTAGCGAAATTCTGATGAATGATAAATTGATGATGTTCTTCGTCTGATGAGTTTTTTGTTCGTCCTTTCAGATTCTAGGAGATCAAGAAATTTTCGATAATCAACGATGATTCAACATCAATTGCCGCCGTGTTTTATTATTTTTATTAAAATCATATTAGTATTGAGCCCAATAAACCTAATGTGAAGTGGGCTAAATTATAAATCATAGAATAATATTTGATAATGGGCCTATATTGAAATTGGTATGTACTTACAATTTTTTTATAAAAAATAACACACACACACACACATATATATATAATATCGATTTTTTTTAAATCACGTGCCCCTCGAAATCACGGGCCTTGTGCGGAGGTCCTCCCCACACACCATCTTAGCCGGCTCTGCATGTAGCTTGTGAAATTATAAAAAAAACATATGTATTAGTGGATACCACATTTGGACACTCAAATTGAATAGTGTTTTCAATGGATTTCTAGATTTGATTTTACAATAATGTAACGTAATAATTAAACAATAACTATCGATTTTATTCATAGATCTACGATTTTAATGAAAAGGACTTCCAAATTGTTTATTTATAACTATTTGTTATATCAAAAAACAATAACCTTATAAGAAATTTTAATATTCAATCCCAAGCAATTCCAAACTAATCCTATATTAGTATTACTTTTGATACGTCTTGTATCAAGATTATATAAAAAAGTACCGAGTTTAGAAATCTATATATTTTAGTTTTAGATCATAACTATACATATTTACATATACCAGCAATAATTGCTTAATTATGTATGTGAGACACTCAACTCAAGGCAATCAAAGTAAACATGAAAGACTTTGCTTGAGTAAGTTGTATAAAAAGCTATAGTGATGGTACACAGAAATATTACAAATTAATATAGGGGAAATAATTAGCTATCTTAAATGGACATGATGTGGTTGTAAGGTGTATTCATTATATCCAAAAGGTGGAAAGTTCAAATTCTACCAAGCGCAAGCGCATGTATAACAATATTTAAGATTATGTTAGTTCGCAGTTCAATATTAAAAATAAATTTAACTCTCACACCCTCTAAATACACTCTTAAAATTACATTGATATCCTAGATATCTCAACCATATAAATTTACGTAAACACCAACAAATGTAAATCACTTAAATGTTTGCTCAATGATTCATATTTAAAAAAAAAACTTTGTACTTATTTCATACAAAATGGTATATATAAATTTACATAAACACCATCAAACAAATTTCTTCATGTGTTCTAAAAATTATAACCATTTATGTTGATTATGTGTTAGTAATATGACTTTCACAGTGTTGGTTATATACATAAATAAATTTGGGGTCGGGATTTAGAGAAAACGGTAGAAAGTGTGAGAACGGTGAGAACGCCTATCGATCGTCCAATCAAAACAATCTATGGACTAGATTGGCGCGGTAGCATTTTCGTAAATAACATCAATTTTATTACCTGTGCGCGCTTCATTAAGGGTAAAAGCGTCTGTTGACTACTCCAAACAAAACGCCATCTCATGAAAATAAAACGCCAAAACAAAAATCACA
The DNA here is from genome assembly GCA_030545235.1 of Helianthus tuberosus. Classification (NCBI taxonomy): domain Eukaryota; kingdom Viridiplantae; phylum Streptophyta; class Magnoliopsida; order Asterales; family Asteraceae; genus Helianthus; species Helianthus tuberosus. The sequence continues at coordinate 1,810,484 of JARYGA010001261.1, read as the reverse complement.
CAGCATTCTGCTAAAACCGCCATTAGATATAAAACGCCAAACTTAATTATAGTAAAATCCCGCCTAAAAAACCGCCAAAAAAATCCTATATATACAACAACTCAGACCTTCAATTAAAAAACACAAACAAAAACCCCAAACGCCATATTTAATATATACCATTCGACTGATAAACGCCAGAAAACCCAAACATCAAATATATTGCTGTCAATAAAGTGTAGCTGTATGGTGTGGACAACATTCTCAGTTAACTTTCTTAACTGAGGATTAACAATGTTATCCAACACCATACAGCAACACTTTATTGATTTTAGCATGATCAAATTTACAGTTTCAAGATGGTTTATTTTGTGGCGTTCTTTTTCTCGGTAAAACGCCAAAAAAATAACATTAGGGCTGAAAGGGTGTAAACTCAATAACATTTTGCTGCATGAGATGGACAAAAATTATAGAAAAAGAGGCTGATTTCATACGAAAGTCGAAACAGCCAGTGAAGATGCTTCAAAAGAAGAAAGAGACTGGTGACAGTGAAGATTTGAAGATCAATATTTATTTTGTTTAATTTTCTTTTTCAATTGATTGTTATTTAATAAACAACGCCATATCTAATAAAAACGCCAAAAAAACAAATGTCTTACTGTAAGGACTCTCAAAATTGTCCCTAAAACTAACCTACAAGTAAAAACCCGGACCCTGAAACCATACCGCGCATCAAAAATCAAGAAATCAAGATTTATGGTTTTCAGGCGGGCCGCGTAAGGGTTAGCTTAGCCTTACGCGGGTCGCGTCAACATGCAGTTTGACCGGATAAGCGTCCATATCCACGTGTCGCACGCGTGGCAAGTCTAGTGATGACACCGTAGCCCTAGTCTACAACTAGACCCTCTCGCGGGCCGCGTAAAGATCGAGCCAAGGTTCACGCGGGCCGCGTGAACCCTATTTTTCACCTATAAATAGATTTGGTCCCGAGCTATCATTCTGTGTCGAAATTTCATTCAAAATCACAAAGTATACTGTCCAAAATTCGAAATTACAAGTCACAATAGCAAGGCGCTGCTACGATACAGGGTATTAACTCGATCGCTGCTACGATTCAATGTCCGATCGATTGAAACTATCCGATGAATGTTTAAGTGCTGCTCAAATTGGGTTTATACTTTGTCATTCGTCGTGAATTCGATGGATGTTTAAGTATTGCACTTTGTCATTCGTCGTGAGGGTTTAATCTCGTGAGTTATCGTAAATGCTGTATTAGTTACTGACCTAGTTCGTATGCATTGTTGTTTAAATTAGGTTATCAGGCTTATCAGTAGGCTAAACTCTGCCCGTATAAATCTGCAATGTGAGTCATTCTCTTTTTATCAACATTGTTTTACAATACTCCATTTTCAAAAGTTATAATTACAGGGATTAAGTCGTGGTTATCTTAATCACTAGCAAGTGGGGTATTGTGCACATTACTAATTTCTCACTGTTAGGCTAATAAATCCTAACAGTGATAAACGTCACTACTTGGGGAAAGACCCAATAGTGGTATGACAATCGTCACCAGGTGACACGGCGCCAGATAAAAATAAGATAGAAGCCATTGTAATCGCTCTTATGCTGTAATTTATAACTATGCGTCGTTTTATCAAAATGAATGATTCACCAGTATTTCCCCGCTGACAAAATATTTTTAAAACATGTTTCAGGTAACTACTGTGAACCAAGGAACAGTGCTACGGAGCACTAATAAAAGCTTGAAGTAGTGTGTAACACCTCAAAATTTCGGGTTTAATATTAAAACGACACGTGTCATGTCAGACAAAAACGCGTTGAAAACCCGGATTTAATAAAGTTGTTTTCGGTAGGATTTAAAGTGGCGTCATGTTAAATCGTTACCTCTGAACGACCTCAATTGTAAATCTCAAGACCCGATATAATATTTTACACATCTATTATACCCTCACTTCAGAGAATCATTGCCAATAATGGAATTGATAATGCATGACTTGATCCCACGAAGAAAAGCAATGGTAAACCGATGTTTTCGGGTCTTGTTTATGCATTCATTTGAAACATTGGTTAATGGTAGGGTAGGAACTGTTCAAGACATGTTTTAGGGGTCCCAAAGTGTTGATATAAAGTCCCAAAAATCGTGCAAGTTGATGCCCTTTCGAAACACCAACAAACAACAACCAAAGACTGATCTGCAGGGCGTCGCGTAGCGCGACGGCCCCTCGCGCTACGCGAGGGGTGCCCAGCGACAAGTTAACCTGCTGTTGGCTGTTGTGCGCGAATGTGACCCTCTAATCCGGTTTTTCTTGCATGTGCATGGCCCCTAGACATCCCTAGGCACTAGCAACAAGTGTTGGAAGGTTGTGGATGGATCCTAGAGTTAGTTGTCAACAAATCATGGTGACTTGAACACTATATAACCCACATATGTTGCAACTCTTTGATCACTTCATTCTTGCACACATTCTGATCATTGGGGAGCTTGCAATCAGATCAAAGGCCTTCCAAATCATTCATTAATCATCTAGTAAGTTGCTAAACCCTTCTAAATAAATTCTAGCTTAGTAAATAGCTTAAAAGTCAATGTATCGTAACTTACGGTTGACTTCACAATTAATTATCGATAGCTCAGTCGTAACCCGAATTAAAAGTACCATTAGATAGGTAATTATATGGGTATTAAACCCTTATAAGGGCATGGATCGATTCCGGACCTAACTAGGTCATTTGTCGAGTCAAAGGTTGACCGAAAAAGTCAACAGAAGTGAAAAATATGATTTAATGCACGAAATGCAATCCGAGAGGCGTGTAACCTGTTTTAATCTTAATATAACTTGGTAATAAGTATAAAAACTTGTTTACGCTTGTCCGACTCGACAAATTTCTGTTTAAACCCGGTTCGGAACCGAAAGACGCAAAACTTTGACTTTTGCGTTGACTCCGGTTCTGACCCGTTTTAGTTTGATTCGGAAATGCCTTAGTGCTTCATTAGGGTTAGGTTGCATGATAGTATAAGCCTCTGTACTTGTTTCGTTGATTATCCAATTAATATGCAAGTTTCCGTTAATCGCTCATATGTTGACCGTTATGCCCTTATTATCTTAAAACGTGATTTATGAAAATGTAAAAGTGTAGAAACCTTAAATACTGATATATAGACTTGCATGCAAAGTTTGACATCAGTTCGACTTGTAGATTAAGAGTTATGCTCATTATCGCAAAACTAATGCTTTATGTTAACATAATGGCGTAATTAGCATATAGCCTAGTTAAACATACTTTTTGGTATCAAATCTTTTACCCACTGATATAAAATATTATTTTAGGATTTTTAAAGATTTTTAATAAATTTTAGGCTGAGCATAACTCGTAGTCGCAGGCTTAATTCGGAAATTGTCGGTTTTGCCCTTACGGGTCATAAAATGAGTTTTACTTATCTAAACGACTCCAAACCTTTTTCTACTGATCACATATGTTAAATAAATTATTTTAAGCCTTCTGGAAATATAAAAATATCATATTTAAGTATCGAACCCGGAAATGGCCTTTAATCGCCATAATTAGCGTTTTTAACGCATAGTATGTCTTAAAAATCATATTAGACATACCCGGGTTGATACCTACTGATATATGAGGCAAATTATGATATTTTAACAGTAAGCAAGGGTTGATTAACTCAGACTTCGTTTTGAGCTTTTCGGCTTATGTGAAATTACCAAAATACCCCTACGGGGCATAGTTTGGTTAAAGATGATAAATCTCACATATATGCTTTAGTCTACTGTTATAACTCATCAAATTGAGTATGTTTGCTGTTTACATCAGACCTGTAACTCAGTTAAACATCTAAGCGCTTTTACAAACTTTAAAATGACCAAACTACCCCTACGGGGCATAGTTTGTGTTTAAATTAGTTCGGGGCATAACGAAAGACATCCTACTGATGTCACAACATATTTGAAGCATATTAACTTAGGAAACCTGTATATGGCTATTACGGATACCCGTTACGCTTATTTCGCGTTCGGTTCGGTTTATGTAACAAGTTTACATAAATTAGCCGAAACAGGTCAAACCTTATCGGTTTAATCTCAAAATCCAGAATGTGAATAATAAACCCATATTAAACAAGTCTTCACACTTGTCGGGTCTAAATCACATTCTATCCGGTCTTCGCTTAATCGTGCGTACGAACCGTATCTTTGAAACTAGCCGGTCTAAGCTTAAGCTTAATTAAAGACCCGTTAGGATTCTAATAGGTTATTAAAAACCTTCGTTCCAGATTAGGAGCCCAGTAAAAGCTATCTGTACTTGCTGAATTGATATACGGCTGGGATTGAATTTATATTTAGCTCAGGTAAATACTTTTAACTTATTTTCCCTATACGGGCTTGGGTTACGGTACATAGCGTACCGCTTGATCGAGCATCAAATCTTCCACGCTTAGTGGTTAATTGAATAATTTGATCGGCTCGTTTTAAACAGATGTGTTTACTTTACAGCCTTTGGGGGGTTAATGACCATGTCCCGGATATCCTCGGCATTATCTTACGAGATAGCCACGACCTGAGCACGGGGTGTAGGCGTACTCCCGTGTATAACTCACTTAAAGTGGTGTGTCTATTGATCTTTAACCCGGATACGTCCGGGCTACTGAACGCATAAGTAACATGTAATTCGTTCACAAGATTATAATATTAAATAATTCTCCCAAGTTAAAAAGATTAATTTTGCCTCTGTGCATTTTAATCAATGTGTCAAGATATTTTGTGCCACGTGCATTCAAAACAATTTACAAACTCTTTTTCCAAAACGAGTCAGTTGAATGTATTTACCAGTGTAAACTGACGTATTTTCCAAAAAGGCTAAATGCAGGTACTATACGAAATTGACTGGATATGTCTCCTTAGCATCAATAGAAGTCTCGCAAGCTTAAGATGCCTAAAAGTCTGTTGAACTATTGTTTCCATTTTATGTTCGATCCTTCTGTGGATAAACTTCCGAATATTGTGACAATTGATATTACAATAATAAATTCGGTTGTATCATACTTTAAATTGCTTCCGCTGTGCATATTAATATTGTGTTGTTTGACTATTACGTTGCCAACCATGACGTCACGATACTCCCCACCGGGCCCACCGGTGACACGTGGAAATAGGGGTGTGACATAGTGGCTCAGTTAAACAAATAAACATGTTTTATAAATAAGGGAATTTTCAGTTAAATTCCTCTATTGTAAATTACGGGGTTTATCCCGAATTATGAAATAAAATAATCGGGCAGTTCAAGTTTTAAAAGATCCTGTTAAAATCTTCCGCTGTCGCATAAATTAATAAATACCACGGGTTCCTGTCCCGCGGCTCCTAACTGGGTCAAACCGGGGCTGGGGCCGTGACAGGAAAAGGTGGTATCAGAGCCACTGATTTAAGCCAATTAAGTATTTAGAAAATACTTAATTTTACTGATTGTCATTCTGTGATTATGTGTTTTATTTAAATATTTGTTTACAGTATGGGTAAGCAAAAACTTTCGGACATCTATCATAAAATAGATAATTCACCAAAAGAAAAAGGAACTTCATCCTCAAAATACCCCGCAGATACTGAGGAAGGAGTATTTGTCCGTAAGGCACAGTTTGAGAAACCACTTTCTCCTAATAAAAGAAGTTTGATTATTAGAAAAAGCCAAGAGAAAATGAAGGAGTCCCGACAAAAAGGAGTGATGGTTAATAAAGAGACTCAGAAAATAGGCAATAACCCACCGTGGGAAGATAAATTAGATGAAAAATGGGCGGATCTTTATATGTTAGCCACTGTAGCAGTAAATGCTAACTTTTAAAGTACCCTGACTCAGTACTAGCACCCGTATCACCTACATGTTAGAAACTTTGCCCTTTAGATAAATAACTTAAATAAATTATGAAAGCATAAACCCTAGTATATTTCAAATTTCAGTTGTAATTTGTATTAAAAGTCACAGTATGTGCAATAATATTTGAATAGTTATATTAAATACTCGTCTGTGAAATTTTTAACTTAGTATTTTGTGTGCATTTTGCATATATGCTAAACAGCATGAATGAGTTATCTGAAGCTCTTCAAAATCTCAATCTCTATCCTGTGAAAGTGGAAGTTTCCAGAGACTTTACTGGTTACTTGCCCGATGTGGAGGAACCTATGGAATTTCAAGCTCCACCTCCGGAAAAACCAAAGCCTAAGAAAAGAAGAAGATTTGTAGGCTGGAGGCGTGTACGCAGAAGGAAACCAGCAACTAAGAAAGTTCCTAAGATAGAAAATTCCATTGGTAAAGGAAAAGAGATCGAGATTGAGGAAAGTTCTAGGCAAGTAGAAATGGAAATTGGGGAAAATTCTAAGCAAGCAGAAATAGAAATTGGGGAAGGTTCTAGGAAAGTCGAGGAATTACCACTGCATGAAGAATTAGATCGCATACTAGCAAGTTGTGATACCCTTAGGCCTATCAATAACAACCTCTTCCCTCATCCTGCCGAAACCCAACTTCCAATAAACTTAGAACCAGCCATTCCAGACCCTCTGATCCACACCCAACCTTTAGGAGAAATGGACGAGTGGTGGACCAACGACTGGCAGTTTCAAAACCTCCTAAATAACCCTTATACCTTTTTCCCTCAGGTCGACCCAGAACCTATACCAAACCCACCAATGAGTAATGAAAACTTAGCTGAACTCCGCCACTTTGGCGAGGAGCTAGTGGATGCAGGGAATAGGATTCGGGAGGTAGGAGAACAGATCTCCTGGAAGTACGACGAGAGGGAACGTCGTTACTAAAGTGCCAATTGACGAGGGCTAGTGTGATGGTGAAGCTGTGGGTTGTATAATAATAAGAATAGTAATAAAAATATAATCTTGTAAAATAACTAAAAATAAAACTTTTGTAAGATAACCAGTTTGTACGGATGCCTATTATATACAAAATATCGAAAGTCGAGAGATCGACAATTTTGGCTATACGTGTATTGTGAAATTGTGTGAATGTTTTGCATATAATTGTTATTTATTCTATGTTAATAATTTATATATATAGACTAATTACCAGATGGAAAACGCTGGTAATGAACCCGATAATGAAGTTAACCAATCTGAGCATAACAATGAAGATCAATTTCTCAATAAGCAAGATATCAAAAATATCGTTGCTCAAGGAATAGCCAATGCTATTCCAGCAATCCTTGCTGCTGCCCAGAAACCTGTTGAACCTCAACAAATTATTCCTAGCAAACGTACTCATGAAGATAACTTCAGTAATAGCGTAAACGGAGGCATCAATCATATTAACAACGATAATGATGTACGGCAAGCCCCAATTCTCAAAAGAATGAAAGCTGCAACGCCTGGTTGCACTTATAAAGAATTTCTTGCTTGTAAACCAGCTGAATTTGCAGGCAATGAAGGGGCAACCATGGCACTGTGTTGGTTGGAGAAAACCAAAGCAGTAATTATGATAAGTAAATGTGCTGAGGAAGACAAGGTCATGTATACGTCGCATCTTTTTAAAGAAGGGGCGCTAGAATGGTGGAATACGGTACTTCAAGCCAAAGGAAGAAATATGGCCTATGCCATGAGTTGGGAAGAATTTAAGCAGCTAATGGAAAGAAAATTTTGTCCCGAATATGAAAAGGAACAAATGGCGAATAAGTTCCTAAACCATCGAATGGTGGGAGTAGACCGTCGAGGGTATACTTCGACATTCTTCGAGTATGCGAGAATGGTACCAACGCTGGCTTTGCCAGAACCAGTACTCATTTCCCGCTATATTTGGGGATTGATTGGTGAAATCCGTAATATCGTTAAAGCTGCGAGACCTCGCACTATTGACGATGTTGTGGAATTAGCTAACACCCTAACTGAGGAGCTGGTACGCACAAGAGAAGAAAGCCGGAAGCAGGAAGTAGCCCAAAACATTACCCAAGGATTCCGTGTGGGTAATAGTAGCAACTTCAAGAAAAGGGGGAACAAGCAATCTCCTACTGCTCCATTTTGCAATGCCTGCAAAAGAAAGCATTTGGGAAGATGCAAAGGGTATTGCAATTTCTGCAAAATTCCAGGACATCAAGAAGAAGATTGTAGGAGGAAGAAATCCACAATCTGCTACAATTGCGGAGAAGCTGGACATTTTAGGCCAGATTGCCCGAAATTGGTTAAACCAGCTGATAATAAAGCCAAACCTGCAGAAGGAGCTACCAAGAGAAACGCAAGAGCTTTCCAGTTGACTACTCAGGAAGCAGAACTAATTCCTGATGTGATAGCTGGTACGTTCCTAGTTCACAACGTTTATGCAAAAGTATTATTGACTCTAGTGCAAACCAAAGTTTTATAAATACTTCATTCTGCCAAACTCTTAATTTACCCTTAACCAACCTTAGGCAGATTTTTACAGTCAAAACAGCAGATGGGAATTCTGTTAACATAGATAAGGTTGTGCGAGAAGGAAAGATAGAACTTTTAGGCCATAAATTTTCTGCAACCCTGTTACCTATGAATTTAGCTGGATTCGATGTTGTGTTAGGAATGGATTGGTTAGTAGCCAACCATGCTCGAATTCTTTGTGATAAGAATTCCATAGAAATTCATACACCCTCAGGAGAATTAGTGGTGATTACAGGAGATAAGCCACGGAAGCCAATAAAATTCATTTCAGTAATGAAATTGGCCAGTTACTCAAGAAAACAAGAAATGGTGTATATGATTTCAGTAACCATTAACACTAAGGGTAAGGAACTCCAAGAAATTCCAGTAGTAGCAGAATACCCAGATATATTCCCAGAAGAACTCCCGGGATTACCACCCGATAGGGAGGTAGAATTTAGGATTCATCTAATTCCTGGAACTACACCGATAGCCAAAGCACCTTATCGGTTAGCACCCACCGAAATGTTAGAACTAAAGAAACAATTAGATGAATTGTTAAGTAAAGGATTCATACAACCTAGTTCATCCCCGTGGGGAGCACCAGTGTTGTTTGTGAAAAAGAAAGATGGTTCAATAAGAATGTGTATCGATTATAGGGAATTGAATAAAGTTACAATTAAGAATAGATACCCATTACCTAGGATCGTTGATCTCTTTGATCAACTCCAAGGAGCTAGATACTTTTCCAAGATCGACTTACGTTCCGGATACCATCAGTTGAAGGTACAAGAAGAAGACATACCTAAAACTGCTTTCAGAACTAGGTATGGTCATTACGAGTTTACAGTCATGCCCTTCGGACTAACGAATGCACCTGCAGCATTCATGGACATGATGAATCGGATCTGTAAACCGTACTTGGATAAATTTGTAATTGTCTTCATTGATGATATACTTATTTATTCCAAAAGTCAGGACGAACATTGTCAACACCTACATGCACTCTTAACCTTGTTAAGAAAGGAAAAGTTTTACGCCAAATTCTCGAAGTGTGAATTTTGGCTACAGGAGGTGCAATTTTTAGGTCACATGGTGAATCATGAAGGTATTCACGTAGATCCTGCTAAGATAGAAGTGATCACCAAATGGAAGGTTCCGCAATCAGCTATGGAAATTAGAAGCTTTTTAGGATTAGCTGGATATTATAGACGGTTTATTAAAGATTTTTCTAAGATAGCTGTACCATTAACTAAGCTAACCTGTAAAGCAGTTAAGTTTGAATGGGGACCTAGACAGGAAGAAGCCTTTAAGATTTTAAAGCAAAAACTAACAAACGCCCCAATTCTAGCTTTACCAGAAGGAATAGAGGATTTTGAAGTTTACTGTGATGCTTCAAAGCTAGGATTAGGATGTGTGCTAATGCAACCCAAGAAGGTAATTGCGTACGCCTCAAGGCAATTGAAAAAGCACGAGGAAAACTATACGACTCATGACTTAGAGTTAGGAGCCATAATTTTTGCCCTTAAGATTTGGAGACATTATCTGTTTGGAAGTAAGTTTATTGTCTATACGGATCACAAAAGTTTAAAGTACATATTTGGGCAAAAAGAATTAAACATGAGGCAAAGAAGATGGATGGAAATTCTAAGTGACTATGACTGTGATATCCAATATCATGAAGGAAAAGCAAACATAGTTGCAGATGCCTTAAGTCGTAAGTATCATGAGAAACAACGACTAGTTCGTGCTCTTAGATTAAATCTGCAGTTGGATTTAATGAAACAATTAAAGAATGTTTAGGAAACAGCAATCAAGGATGATGCTGAAGGAATGAAAGGACGAATAAAAGAATTAGAGCAAGGAAATGATGGAATTTGGAGATTTCATAAGAAAAGGATTTGGGTACCTAAGCAAGGAGAATTAAGAGATAAGATTTTAGAAGAAGCTCATAAATCTAGGTATACCATGCATCCTGGTAACAATAAAATGTACCAAGACTTAAGAAATAATTTCTGGTGGATAGGAATGAAAAAAGACATAGCTAAATATGTTTCTAAATGTCTTACTTGTTCGTAAGTTAAGGCAGAACACCAGAAACCTTCGGGACTACTACAACAATTAGAAATGCCTGTATGGAAATGGGAGCTCATAACAATGGACTTTGTTACAAAGTTACCCAAAACCAGAAAAGGTAATGATGCGATTTGGGTAATTGTGGATCGATTAACCAAGTCAGCTCATTTTCTACCCATGAAAGAAACCTTTAGCATGGAAAGATTGGCAAAGTTGTATGTAGATGAAGTAGTATCCTTACATGGAGTTCCACTCTCCATTGTATCGGATAGGGATAGTCGTTTCACTTCCCACTTCTGGACAAGTTTCCAGGAAGCAATGGGAACCCGACTAAAATTAAGTACTGCATATCATCCACAAACAGATGGACAAAGTGAAAGGACGATACAAACCCTAGAAGACATGCTCCGGGCATGTGTAATAGATTTTGGTGGAAACTGGGATGACCACCTACCTTTAATTGAATTCTCCTATAACAATAGTTATCATGCAAGCATTGAAGCTGCCCCATTTGAAGCAATATATGGACGAAAGTGCAGAACTCCAGTTTGCTGGGCAGAAATAGGAGAAATTCAGTTATCAGGCCCTGAAATTGTGCAAGAAACTACCGACAAAATCACTCAAATCAAGGAAAGACTGAAGACGGCTCGAGATCGCCATAAAAGTTATGCCGACAATCGACGCAAACCACTAGAGTTCCAAGTTGGAGACAAGGTACTCTTGAAAGTTTCTCCTTGGAAAGGAGTAGTACGATTCGGTAAGAAAGGAAAGCTAAGCCCAAGGTACGTAGGACCATTTCCAGTGATCCAACGTATAGGACCAGTTGCCTATCATTTACAACTACCAGAAGAACTAGCTGGAGTACATGATGTATTTCATGTATCCAACCTCAAGAAGTGTCTATCGGACGAATCACTGGTAGTACCTCTTCGGGACATAGAGGTAAACGAAAAGTTAAAATTTGTTGAGAAACCACTTCAAATAGAAGACAAAAAGTTCAAGTTTCTCAAACACAAAAGATTAGTACTAGTTAAAGTCAAGTGGGATTCAAAGAGAGGACCCGAGTACACTTGGGAGCTGGAATCGGAAATGAAGCGAAAGTATCCTCACTTATTTCAGTAAATCTCGAGGACGAGATTTTAAATAAGGTGGGGAGGATGTAAGGACTCTCAAAATTGTCCCTAAAACTAACCTACAAGCAAAAACCCGGACCCTGAAACCATACCGCGCATCAAAAATCAAGAAATCAAGATTTATGGTTTTCAGGCGGGCCGTATCAATTAATAAATACCACGGGTTCCTGTCCCGCGGCTCCTGACCGGGTCAAACCGGGGCTGGGGCCGTGACACTTACACCTTTTGGCGTTTATCAAACCATCCTAAAATTACTTTGGACAAGTATTATAAAAAAACTTTTTTTATGTATTCTTTTTTTACTTTGCTTTTCAGTTGATTGTTGTGTAATAAAAAAAGCCATATATAATAAAAACGCCAAAACAACCAAAATGCTTGTTTAAACGATATCATCCCGTTAAACGCCCCCAAAACTCCCAAACTATAATAAAATTAGTTTAAAAAAGTATTATAAAAAACCAAAATAAAAAATAATAAACAAACTTGAAAATGTAACTAGAAACAGTAAATTCAAATCAGAAAAACTGAAGATAGGGAAAATTTGTTATATTAGAATCTAAAACGCCAAACTTGAAAGATGGCACGTGTTACACACTTCAGAGATAAAGCTTGTCAAAAAGAATAATTACAAACAGTAACTGAAAAGACGAATACTTTATTATAATAACGCACCGCCTAAATTTGGCGCCAAAAGAGATCCTATAAAATGATGCATCTCAGCAACTTCCATTTGATCAAAAAAACAAAAAAAAAAAAAAAACAAACGCCAATACTACTAAATACCACTCACTGTAAAACGCAAAAAAAATCAAGAGATAGCTATTATGCTTTCTTGGATATTCAGTATGTTATTCGTTAAGTTTCACTGAATGAATTGTTAGGGGAGGCGAGTAACTCAGTAAGATTTTTGCTGAATGAGATGGACAAAAACTCAAGAAAAAAATACTAATGGCAGTCATATGGCATGTAACACCCCGTGTTTTCTTAAGTGAAAGTCAAGTCAAGGTCGAAGTCAACGACCGTTTAATTGAATTTGAATTATAGTCATTACTTTATTATTTGGAGTAAGTGTTGTTAATTACAAATCGACGTACGTTAATCGCTATCTAATCGACTTACTACTGTGAACTATAGGAAGTAACAATGCGATAAAGTTAACTAATCAATAATCATGCTATGCTAATCGACATCGAATCGAGACACGAATCGCAACTCGACCTACGAAACTTAGTTGTTGTTATACGTGTGTGTGCCTTATGTGTTACTTGTGCGTTTTTACTTATGTTGTGATGTGGAATCAATCGAACTCAATCGAAACTCGACATCGAACTCGAACTGTGTAATTGGTGAAGAAGAGATAGTGCTCGATAGGAAGTAGTTGGGATTAAAGTAATTTGACTAGGAAACACTATCACATCGAACCGCTCGCAAACGAGATCGAAACGCCAAAAATCGTTGCATCAAACAATCAACCCAGATGCCATCCGATCGGATAGCCATCCGATCGGATAGCAGCCTCGTCATCAGATCAGGCGTCATCCGAGCGATGTGCCATCCGACCGGACTGCCATCCAGGCGGTATGCCATCCGATCTGATAACCCTTTCCTCTTTTGGAATCCTATAAATACCCCTGTCATTGTCATTCTTTCCATTTCTGGAAACCCTCTGACCAAACCGTCCGTGCTCCTCAACTTTTCTTCGATTTCTCTCAATCCAGGTAAGATTTCCTCATAAATCTTGTACGTTCTTAATCTACACGCACTCCCACACCTTTCTATCTCTTAAATCTTAACTTTTAACCGTGAAATCACTAGATTTCGGGTATTCTAGGATGACGTCATCATGTGTTCTTGAAGAACTTCATGTTTTGACTTCAATCCACCAAGAACAACCTAAATCTAACCGATTTCCACACAAACACACAAAGATCTTATACAGACCTCAACATAACCGCGGTGGAAAAGGATTGAAAGATGATTTCTAACTATCTTTCAACTCTTTTACACTCAATGCACTCAAAACCGATAGAATCGGGCTTTGTTCTAGTCTCCTACTTATTTTTAGCGTTGCACTAGTCCAAAATCCGGATTCTACCCACGAGACTACTGATCTCGGGTTAAACACGAACGACCATCTCGAGCCGGTAACTGGCCGAGCTAGGGTGATTCCTGGTCGGTTTGGGCACTTGGGTTGAGGTAGGGTTCCGTTGCTTAACACGTTGTCAACACGTCTCGATAAAATGACAAACGAACAAAACGACCAAGTGTTAGCCGAACAGGACAACCGGAACGGATTGCTGTCCGAACGGACTGCGGTCCGAATGGACAGTGCCTCCGAATGGATTGCCATCCGAACGAATCACACTTGGGTCCCTGATGCGTGTGAAGTGTTATATATTTTAGGTGTATATTTTAAGCCCCTTTAACACTTATTTTTAGCCAAGTTTTAAATTTATAAAACACGATATTTTACTAACACTAAACACACATATGGGCAAGTGCACCCATCGTGAGTGTAGTATAGTGTTGGCAAGATACCGAGGTCGTCCAAGGACACAAGAGCTTTTAGTACCGGTTTATCCTCAACGTCTAATCAAAATAAAAAGTTTAGAAAAATGTTTTAAACTAAGAAAAATAAAAACTAACTAAAATGCTGAAAATAAAAATAAAAAAGAAAAACAGATAGACAAGATGAATCACTTGGTTCCGACTCGTATCTAGTGTAACCTTTGATTATTTCCGCACTTTTGCACATGATTAAGAGATTATCTTAGTTATTGTAGTAGGCCCCTCTTTTGAAGGTGACGTTACCCTCACCCCAGTAGTTTGAGTCAACAAGGATACAATCCTAAAAGGGTGGATTATTGGAAGATAATGAATTAAGTTATTAATGCAATATTATGGTAGGCCCCTTTTTTGAAGGTGACGTTACCCTCGACTAAGTAGTCTGAGTCAGCAGGGATACAGTCCTAAATATCCAGGTTATAGTATTAATAGTAGTTAACTTATGAGGGGATCAAAGAGTTTGGACCCCCGCCATCCAATACCGTGAAGTATTGAAGGAGGTCCTACTAACTTTGACCCAGGTCCATTGCAGGACCTCTAAACGCTGAACAATGGCAAGACCTTTACCAAACCGTTCCCTTAACCCCCGACCAGGTAGCCAACATACCTCCATATAGACCGTGGAGATATGAATGGTGAAAATCTTTTATTTTATATAGACAGTAAAATAATTTCAAGACACCACGGACAAATGATAAAGAAAGATCACCTTCAACATAAGCAACTAGTTATTAAAGTCATTAATACGAAACCAAATAAAAAGTGCAAAAGATTAGAAATAAAAAGTATTACACTAGACACTTTGTCTTCACCAAGTGATGTAAGAGACTTAGGCAAACATGGCCTTGATTGTCAAGAACTCTTACGATCAATCTTGGATCCCGAGACGACTCACACACTCTACGATGGACAATGGATGATGGTGTTATGGTGGTGGTGGGTGGTGGGTGAAGTGTGAGAGAGGTGGTGTGCCAAGGGATGGTTTGAGCTTGAGCCAAGCACATCTATTTATAGGCTGAACAGAAGCTCGGGCACGGCCCCGTGTCCAGTGGGCACGGCCCCGTGTCCACATCCTTCTCTTTCTTCATTAAATGCAGCTTTGTCTTATTAGTTGACCACGCCCTCGTGTCCACTGAGCACGACCCCGTGGTGCAGAAGAATCTTTGTACTATGCAGATTTGTTGGATTGTGCGAATCTTATAGTTGACCACGGCCCCGTGTCCGCTGAGCACGGCCCCGTGGTGGGCAATAGAAGCTTCTACCACTTTGTCTTTTCTGCTGACACTTGGGCACGCCCCCGTGCTGGCTGAGCACGGGGCATGTTCAGGCTTCTGATCTCTTGTTTTGCTTGGGAAGATGCTGTCGTGGGGTCGAGCATGTCACATCTTGTTCCTTTTCTTGTATTTATGTCAGATTTTGATGTCTTTTTGCTTCTTTTGTTAATTTGAGCTCATTTAATCCTGAAAATACAAAAGGAAGACAAAAGCACACTTTTTCCAACATTAGTACTAAAAAGGGGTTAGTTTTATGCCTCATTTGATGAAATTTATATGTTAATATTTGAACACATCATCCCACACCTGAAGTTTGGGTATTGAACGAATTGTTATCCGATCGAACGACCATTTGACTGGATTACTCTTCGGATGATGAGATACTAAGACTTTAAAGACTTAAACTATTTTCAACATGTTCAATAACAGGGTTGCCACCCGATCGGATGGGCATCCGATCGAGTGACTCTTCTGCCATGAACTTATTTCCACTAAGTAACCTCATCACTAGGGTCGCCGTCCGACCGGACTACCGTCCGACCGGATGACCATCCGAACGGATCATCGTCCGCACGATTGGCCGTCCGATCGACCGACTTGAAGGATAGAGATACTTCAATGTTTTCAAAATGATACAACGAAAACTTCAAAGGTCAAACCATCATACACAAACACATCTATACTCATAGGAAGAAACAATCCATTCGAATAGTCATCCGATCAGACAAGCTGTCCGACCGAATGACCATCCGAACGGATTGTTATCCTCACGGATTGCTGTCCGCTCGGATAACCATCCGATATAACTACCATCCGACTCACTCGTACCCTGTATCGTTTTACGCGTCACTTATCGTTATGCTATCGAATCTATTCAGGCTAACCTTACTCGCTACGCGCTCCCTTCAATCCATCAACCGCTGTGAGTGTACTCGATCCCTTTTTGCTTTAAGCACTTTTGGGTATTACATACGTTACAACTATTCAAATCACATCAATCACACTACTCAATACTATTTGAACGCTAACCGTTAGTGCATGTTATACGTGGCTTATGAATGCTTGTTTGTTATGTTTACACATGGAATGCTGTCTACCTGCCTTAGCAACGATAGTACTATAGTTTGGACTCAGCACCCGGTCACACGGGGGTTGTTAAGGACAATTACTTGCATGGATTACGGTGGTAATCATGTATTGCGAACTGCCTCGGGCAGTCAACCCGCAGTCATTGGTATCGATGGATCTATGTCGATAATTAACGTGCTTCATTTCTCTATGTGTACGTGCCGGTTATGCGTAAACGAATTCGAACTCTATATGCTATTATCAAACTTGTATGCTCACCTTTACATTATATGTATTGACTTTTATTTTAACGTATGTAACAGGTGCTTAGGATGCACACGTGTTAGGAAGTTGAAGCTAGAATAAGGCTCTGGAGGCCAACAAATAGTTGTCTGTACTTACTAAGTCTAGGGTCTCCAGAAGCAGATAAACAATTGCTCCATATTTAAATCTGAGTTGTTGAAACAAAACAATTTGCCTTGTCCTTGTCTGTAATAATTTGTTTACTATTTGAGATATGGTATGGGACATGTTATTTTAAATTGAATAGTAATGATAATTGTTATGGAAACTTCTGGACAATCTGTTTCGCCCAGTGCCATGCCCTGATGTTTCCGCCATCGGTTGGGGTGTGACAGATTGGTATCAGAGCCATAACTATAGGGAATTAGGCAAGACTCAACCTAGTCCAGGTCGAAGTCTTAGACACCTAGACTATAGTTAGGAACCAACAGACTGACTTGTGCATATCCTGTAGGGAATATGTATGAGCTTATTTCTCGTTATTCTCGCTTATGCCACACAATCACAGCACTCGAACTTTCAACTATGAATAAGCGATAAAGCCGAGATTAGGTGTGAAAACCGCAAACTCTCGACGGAAAGTTGCTTAATCGACTCGCTTTTCACCTTTACGCAATGAGAATTATGCCAAATCAGGAGTGAAATCCACATTTTGATGAATAATCTCCTCTATTTTACCAAAAACAGGGACAAAGTTGTTAAGCCAGGGGTGAAACCCTGACCTTGACGACTTGTTCCGCCTATTTTACAAAACTCTCACCAAAGTCTCAACGGACTCCAACGACCCGAAGTCACGATGAGACCAACGGGAGACGTGCCAAACGCCTAAGAATCGAGGCCAAAGCACGATCCTGATGATAAAAAAGTGCACAACGGATCCTTGTGAATAGTTGAACCACTTTGGTTAGTCGAAGTCTACTAGCCGCAGACAATCTATCTCTCGATTTTTACGTGTTTCGATTCTGAGCCCGCAACTGCTGACTCTGATAATTCGTCGATTTTATGTGTTTATATGTGTAATTACTTGTTTATGTGTTTAAATTTTGGAATAATTATTCGATTTATGCTATCACTTCGATCAACACGCACGATTTGCACTGCATTTCTATCTCAATACGCTAACAAATCGCTAAGATTAGGGACGACCCTATACTATGATACTACGCTACTCGATATACTAAACGCGATCGCCGTAATCAAACAATCGCGAACTGTGAATGATAGGTTTCTGTTTTCTGACTGCCTCTAGTGATTACATGCGTATGTGCTTCTGTGCTCTACATGCATACGTGTTTACGTGCTTATGTGTTATGTGATTTTGTGCTCTACGTGATTATGAGTTATGTGTTTACGTGTTCCTGAGCTTTAGTAAGTAGTAGACGTGTGAGGTGAGATTCGAATACGCTGTGTTGAGTCCTGTGACGATGTCTGTTGCAGACAATGTCATCTGGATCCCGCCAAACACCACTCTCTCGTCAAGAAAAGAGAGACAGACGTCTTGCTGCTATTATCGCTAAACAAGTAGCAAAGGCCGTGAGTGATGTCTACGAAAACGCCAGCAAATCGTCTGAGGAGTCAAAAGTCGAAGCTCCTAAAGCTATCGCCAAAGTTCCTTTCAATTTCAAGCACTTAAAGTCTTGTGGGCCGAAAGAATTCACCGGCGAAGGAGGTCCTACTGCACTATTTCACTGGTTTGACTCCATTGAGGTTACTCTGCGACAGAGCGGTTGCCCTGATGAACTCCGTACTCTGAATGCTACCGGCGTTTTCCAGTCCCGTGTACTAGACTGGTGGACGGCCGAGAGGAACAAGCGAGGGAACGATGCAGCCTACGGCCTGTCATGGGACGAGCTCAAAGAAGTTATGCTGGAAGAATTATGCCCTCCTCACGAACGTCAAAAGCTGGAAGATGAATTTTGGCATATACAGCAGAAGGAAGGTGACAATGCTGGTCTCACCGCTCGATTCAAACAGCTCAGCATCATCTGTCCCGACCAAGTTAAGACTTCAGACATGGCGATCAAGAAGTACATTCGGGCCCTGCCCGACTGCGTTGCTGATTTCGTGCAAGCGGCTAAGACTAAGACGATTGAAGAGACTTATCTGTTGGCCGCTGAAATCAATGACAAGCGGGTTAAGGCTGGCGTCTGGGATAAGAGTTCGAAGCATCTGCACCAAGCTACCACCACCGTACCAACTGTTGAACCCACCTCATCAAGCAACAAAAGGAAGAACAAGAGGAAGAGCAGCTCCAACAACAAGAACTGTGCGATCACTGCTGCACCAGTTCAATCTGTACCAGCTCAACAGCGTCAGGTGGCGGCGCCTGTGGCCAATGCACCCCTTGCTAAGCGTGCATACACTGGGCCACATCCTCTTTGCCCTACCTGTACCTACCATCATCCGACTACCATCGCTTGCCGTTTCTGTGCACACTGCAATATGTACGGCCACTTCACAACCAACTGCCGTGCTGGACAAGCTCCTGCTCATCAAGCTCTACTCACTGCTCCTCAGGGTCAGCAAGCGCCTCCGGCACCCGCGGTCAACGCCAGAGCGTGCTTCGCATGTGGCGACCCGAACCATTTCGCCAACATGTGCCCAAACAGAGTCGTGAAACAAGAGCCTCAGCAGCAGCAGTAGCCTCAACAACAGCAACACCAGCAACAACAACAACAAGCAGCACGTGCCCAAACTTTCAACATCAACGTGCGTCAAGCCCAAGCCGACAACAATGTGGTTAATGGTACGTTCCTTGTGAATGGTATTTGTGCATCGTGTTTATTTGATACTGGAGCCGGTAATTGCTTTGTGTCGTTCGAATTCGAGAAGCTCCTTAGCCGTAAACGCTCTAAACTCTCTTCGACGTTCGATGTAGAAGTTGCCACTGGAAGAACTGTCGCCGTCAATTCTGTTCTCCGTGATTGTACCCTTGAGCTCAACAATCATGTTTTCCCAATCGACCTAATTCCGATGCAACTCGGAAGTTTCGACGTCATAGTAGGCATGGATTTTCTTCGCGAAAACCATGCTGAAGTTGTGTGCTTCGACAAGATGATTCGATTTTCGCTCGCGAATGGTGATTTATTGTGTATATACGGCAAGACTGCTTCGAAAGGTCTTAAGCTCATGTCATGTGTCCAAGCTATCAAGTATCTCCGCAAGGAATACAGAGCTTTCTTGGCTAACATTGTAGTAGCAGAGAAGGAAAAGAAAGAGAAGAAAGAAGTGAAAGACGTTCCTGTGGTTCGTGAATTTCCTCATGTGTTCCCTGACGATCTTCCGGGTTTACCGCCAAGTCGTGATATCGACTTTCGTATCGACCTCATTCCTGGAGCCAATCCCGTTGCCAAAGCTCCATATCGACTCGCACCGTCTGAAATGCGTGAACTCTCAAACCAACTCCAGGAATTACTTGAGAAAGGCTTCATTCGCCCGAGCACCTCTCCTTGGGGCGCGCCAGTCCTTTTCGTCAAAAAGAAGGATGGGACGTTCAGGATGTGAATCGACTATCGGGAATTGAATAAGTTAACTATCAAGAACCGCTATCCCCTACCCCGTATTGACGATTTGTTCGATCAACTGCAAGGTGCTACATGTTTTTCGAAGATCGATCTACGTTCAGGCTACCACCAATTGCGCATACAAGAGGAGGATATACCCAAAACCGCGTTTCGCACCCGATACGACCATTACGAATTCGTTGTTATGCCTTTTGGTCTAACCAACGCACCCGCGGTTTTCATGGATCTTATGAATCGCGTCTGTGAACCATATCTCGACCGTTTCGCCATCGTATTCATCGACGATGTCTTGATCTATTCCAAATCGAAGGCCGAACACGCACAACATCTACGTTTGGTTCTCGAGTTGCTCCAGGTGAATCGACTCTATGCCAAGTTCTCCAAGTGTGAATTTTGGCTGGGAGAAGTTCAGTTTCTGGGCCACATTGTCAATAGTCAGGGTATTCATGTCGATCCTGCGAAGATTGAAGCTGTCAAGAGTTGGATTACACCCAAGAACCCTTCGGAAGTCCGTTCTTTCCTCGGATTGGTGGGCTATTATCGACGATTTATCGAGGGATTCTCAAAGATCGTTGTACCGCTTACCGCACTCATGCATAAGGACCAGCCTTTTGTTTGGGGAACTAAACAAGAAACTGCTTTTCGAACTCTCAAGCATAAGCTTTGCAATGCTCCTGTCCTCACTCTACTCGACGGAAACGACGATTTCATTGTCTATTGTGATGCTTCTAACCTTGGTCTCGGTTGTGTCCTCATGCAACGGAACAAGGTTATAGCTTACGCATCTCGTCAGCTCAAAATCCACGAGAAGAACTATACAACCCATGATCTTGAGCTAGGCGCGGTTATTTTTGCATTAAAGATTTGGCGACACTACCTGTATGGTACTAAGTGTACGATCTTCACTGATCATAGGAGCCTACAGGATATCTTTAATCAGAAGGAACTTAATATGCGTCAACGCCGATGGGTAGAACTTCTCAACGATTACGACTGTGAGATCCGTTATCACCCAGGCAAAGCAAATGTTGTCGCCGACGCCCTCAGCAGACGGAGTTATCTGCTTAGCACCCGTAATGTTCAAGCCCAACACGACCTCGAAACCCTCGTTCGCGAAGCTCAACATGCGTGTTTTAATGAACGTACCCTGAAGAGGGAACGGATCTATCATGATGGAGCCCAACTCGTGAGCAAGTCAAATGGGATATTCCACTATCTGGACCGAATTTGGATCCCTAAGCGAACCGATTTGCGGCAGATTCTGATGGACGAAGCCCATAAATCCCGGTACTCTATTCATCCCGGTGCCGACAAAATGTACCAGGACCTTCGTTACAAGTACTGGTGGCCGGGCATGAAAAGGGATATTGCTCTTTACGTCGGAAAATGTCTAACATGCGCAAGAGTCAAGGCTGAACATCAACGACCCTCTGGCTTACTTGAACAACCACCAATTCCCATGTGGAAGTGGGAGAGTATAGCTATGGATTTCATAACAAAGCTTCTGCACACGTCATCAGGACACGACAGCATATGGGTTGTAGTTGACCGTTTGACTAAGTCAGCTTACTTTCTGCCGATACGAGAAGACTACAAGGTAGAACGATTAGCCCGAATCTACACCGACGAGATCATTTGTAATCATGGGACGCCTCGTGACATCATCTCTGATCGTGATGCTCGGTTTACCTCGCGATTGTGGGAAACGTTTCAAAGGGCTCTTGGTACAACGCTCAATCTAAGTACCGCCTTCCACCCACAAAATGACGGTCAGACTGAAAGAACGATTCGTACTCTTGAAGTCATGCTCCGTTCGTGTGTCATAGACTTCGATGGTAATTGGGATAAATACCTGCCGTTAGTCGAATTCTCGTACAACAACAGTTATCATTCCAGCATTCAAATGGCACCATTCAAGGCTTTATACGGAAGGAGATGTCGATCGCCTATTGTGTGGCACGAGATCGGTCACTCGCAACTAACCGGTCCCGAACTACTGCAAGAGACGACAGACAAAATTTTCCAAATCCGAGACAACCTAGTGAAAGCCCGGGAAAGACAGAAAAGTTACGCCAATAAACGACGCAAGCCCCTTGAATTTGACGTTGGCGACTACGTACTCTTAAAGGTTTCGCCTTGGAGGGGTGTAGTCAGATTCGGCAAGAAAGGGAAACTAGCGCCTCGATACGTTGGACCTTTTAAGAACGAAGGCGAAGTACCCGCAGCTGTTTGGAGAAAGTCTAGAGAAAGGAAGCTCTTCAAAATGATTCACGGAGTGGTACGACTTGCAGCTTAATTTCAGGACGAAATTCCCTCAACTAGGGGAGGCTGTAACACCCCGTGTTTTCTTAAGTGAAAGTCAAGTCAAGGTCGAAGTCAACGACCGTTTAATTGAATTTGAATTATAGTCGTTACTTTATTATTTGGAGTAAGTGTTGTTAATTACAAATCGACGTACGTTAATAGCTATCTAATCGACTTACGACTGTGAACTATAGGAAGTAACAATGCGATAAAGTTAACTAATCAATAATCAAGTTATGCTAATCGACATCGAATCGAGACACGAATCGCAACTCGACCTACGAAACTTAGTTGTTGTTATACGTGTGTGTGTGCCTTATGTGTTACTTGTGCGTGTTTACTTATGTTGTGATGTGGAATCAATCGAACTCAATCGAAACTCGACATCGAACTCGAACTGTGTAATTGGTGAAGAAGAGATAGTGCTCGATAGGAAGTAGTTGGGATTAAAAGTAGGGCTGTAAACGAACCGAACGAACATGAACAAGGCCTTGTTCGTGTTCGTTCGTTAAGGAAATAAATGTGTTCACGAACGATTCACGAACACTTACCGAACGAGATTTTATGTTCGTGTTCGTTCATTAAGGAAATGAGCGTGTTCGCGAACGGTTCACGAACACAAATAAATTTGGCGAAACCGACGAAGGATAAAGATAGATGGCCCAGAGAGTAGCACTCGAACTTGAATCCCTTCTTGTGGAACGGAGGTCGATCGTATTCGCCGATGTAAATAATGAGAAATGAAAGAGAAATGATGCATAAACAAGGTGAAAGTGAGTTTTCCTAGTTTAATTGTTAGGGTAATAAAATAAATAAAAGTTTAATAATATAAAAAGTACAAATAAAATATAAGAAAGTACAAAGATCTTCAATTAAAACACAAACATACGAACATAAACGAACGCAAATCAACAAATGTTCATGAACACGTTCACGAACACCTTACCGAACGTTCACGAACACAATCGAACGAACGAGACCTCTGTTCATGTTCGTTCATTTAACTAATCGAACGAAATTTCTTGTTCATGTTCGTTCGTTTATTAAACGAACGAACATAAACGAACTTCCCGCCGAACGGTTCACGAACTGTTCGCTGAACGTTCGGTTCGTTTACAGCCCTAATTAAAAGTAATTTGACTAGGAAACACTATCACATCGAACCGCTCGCAAACGAGATCGAAACGCCAAAAACCGTCGCGTCAAATAATCAACCCAGATGCCATCCGATCGGATAGCCATCCGATCGGATAGCACCCTCGTCATCAGATCAGGCGTCATCCGAGCGATGTGCCATCCGACCGGACTGCCATCCGGGCGGTATGCCATCCGATCGGATAACCCTTTCCTCTTTTGGAATCCTATAAATACCCCTGTCATTGTCGTTCTTTCCATTTCTGGAAACCCTCTGACCAAACCGTCCGTGCTCCTCAACTTTTCTTCGATTTCTCTCAATCCAGGTAAGATTTCGTCCTAAATCTTGTACGTTCTTAATCTACACGCACTCCTACACCTTTCTATCTCTTAAATCTTAACGTTTAACCGTGAAATCACTAGATTTCGGGTATTCTAGGATGACGTCATCATGTGTTCTTGAAGAATTTCATGTTTTGACTTCAATCCACCAAGAACAACCTAGATCTAACCGATTTCCACACAAACACACAAAGATCTTATTCAGACCTCAACATAACCGCGGTGGAAAAGGATTGAAAGATGATTTATAACTATCTTTCAACTCTTTTACACTCAATGCATTCAAAACTGATAGAATCGGGCTTTGTTCTAGTCTCCTACTTATTTTTAGCGTTGCACTAGTCCAAAATCCGGATTCTACCCACGAGACTACTGATCTCGGGTTAAACAGGAACGACCATCTCGAGCCGGTAACTGGCCGAGCTAGGGTGATTCCTGGTCGGTTTGGGCACTTGGGTCGAGGTAGGGTTCCGTTGCTTAACACGTTGTCAACACGTCTCGATAAAACGACAAACGAACAAAACGACCAAGTGTTAGCCGAACGGGACAACCGAAACAGATTGCTGTCCGAACGGACTGCTGTCCGAACGGACAGTGCATCCGAATGGATTGCCATCCGAACGAATCACACTTGGGTCCCACACCTGAAGTTTGGGTATTGAATGAATTGTTATCCGATCGAACGACCATTTGACTGGATTACTCTTCGGATCGTGAGATACTAAGACTTTAAAGACTTAAACGATTTTCAACATGTTCAATAACAGGGTTGCCACCCGATCGGATGGGCATCCGATCGAGTGACTCTTCTGCCATGAACTTATTTCCACTAAGTAACCTCATCACTAGGGTCGCCGTCCGACCGGACTACCGTCCGACCGGATGACCATCCGAACGGATCGTCGTCCGCACGATTGGTCGTCCGATCGACCGACTTGAAGGATAGAGATACTTCAATGTTTTCAAAATGATACAACGAAAACTTCAAAGGTCAAACCATCATACACAAACACATCTATACTCATAGGAAGAAACAATCCACTCGAATAGTCATCCGATCAGACAAGCTGTCCGACCGAATGACCATCCGAACGGATTGTTATCCTCACGGATTGCTGTCCGCTCGGATAACCATCCGATATAACTACCATCCGACTCACTCGTACCCTGTATCGTTTTACGCGTCACTTACCTTTATGCTATCGAATCTATTCAGGCTAACCTTACTCGCTACGCGCTCCCTTCAATCCATCAACCGCTGTGAGTGTACTCGATCCCTTTTTGCTTTAAGCACTTTTGGGTGTTACATACGTTACAACTATTCAAATCACATCAATCACACTACTCAATACTATTTGAACGCTAACCGTTAGTGCATGTAATACGTGGCTTATGAATGCTTGTTTGTTATGTTTACACATGGAATGCTGTCTACCTGCCTTAGCAACGATAGTACTATAGTTTGGACTCAGCACCCGGTCACACGGGGGTTGTTAATGACAATTACTTGCATGGATTACGGTGGTAATCATGTATTGCGAACTGCCTCGGGCAGTCAACCCGCAGTCATTGGTATCGATGGATCTATGTCGATAATTAACGTGCTTCATTTCTCTATGTGTACGTGCTGGTTATGCGTAAACGAATTCGAACTCTATATGCTATTATCAAACTTGTATGCTCACCTTTACATTATATGTATTGACTTTTATTTTAACGTATGTAACAGGTGCTTAGGATGCACACGTGTTAGGAAGTTGAAGCTAGAATAAGGCTCTGGAGGCCAACAAATAGTTGTCTGTACTTACTAAGTCTAGGGTCTCCAGAAGCAGATAAATAATTGCTCCATATTTAAATCTGAGTTGTCGAAACATAACAATTTGCCTAGTCCTTGTCTGTAATAATTTGTTTACTATTTGAGATATGGTATGGGACATGTAATTTTAAATTGAATAGTAATGATAATTGTTATGGAAACTTCTGGACAATCTGTTTCGCTCAGTGCTATGCCCCGATGTTTCCGCCATCGGTTGGGGTGTGACATGGCATTTTGTATTTTTTCTTGAAGAAGGTTTGGATGAGGAGAATAGACCAATGACACTGAAGAGTGGGATGATGATAAAGATGAAGATCAACATGAAGAAAAAGCGAAAACCCACCCACACGTCATAGATCTATGTCCACAAACATCCAAAAAAAAAAGCCACTTCAACAGACTAGCAGGCAAAATAATCAAACCGATGGGTTTGTTAAGTTTTACATAAAACGCCATATTTTGGTGTCAGTTCTTGTACTATTAAAGAACAGAGAGACTGATGACAGTAAATATTGTGAAGAGATATCCGATTAGGATTTTTAATTTATTTTCTTCGCTTGTATTTTTTTTTCTGTGGCTGATCCAACAATTGTAAAACGCCAAGATAACCCAAACGCCAAAATGTTTATAAAAAATAATAGAACAATGGGCCATCTTGTTTAAAACACCTTGAAAAACGTCATTCAAATAGATTTCCTGCCCCCTGGGTTACAATGGCATACGATGTGAATAAACGCCATAAAAGTCAAAATGTTGATACAATGAAACCATTAAAACGCCATTAATTATTGAATTTGGTTAACGCCAAAAATCTTAAAAACCAAAAATTAAAACAACATTGGGAAAAGCGGAACTGGAAAAGCAGAAGATGAAATGACAAAAAAGCCCCTCCGCCCTTTTCTAAGCGGCTGGACACGTGTTTGGCCAGGAAGCATTCTCATCGTTCTCACACTTTTGAGCGTTTTCTCCCGATCCTGTTTCAACAAATTTGTTCATATATCTATTTTTTTTTATTTTACAAGAGACAAATAAACATTGCATTTCTAGTTTAATTTTGAATTTCAAAATACAAAATTGTCTATTATATAATTAAGTCCACTTTGATAGTAAAAGAAATGAAAAAGGCCTACAACAAGACAAGAAGTATCAATCGTCTAATCAATTAATCTTACAAGTTATGTACCTACAACTTTATATTATTTGGATCACTGAATAAATATAAACATTAGCTACTATTCTAGATACTCAAAGATGACAACTATTATATGGATTCTAATAAAGTAATACATGTTGAAGGAAAAACAATAAAAATAAAACCAAGGTCACGTTTAAAATAGGGTAGTTCAAAAAGTTAATAAACAAAACTAAATTTACTCTCTAACTGTCTTCCATAAAAAAGTGTCACTTGGATGAGTGAATTATACTGAATAACAAAGAAATACACATGCACTATTGTCTTATGTTGGTGATAAAAATGCTTACTTTCTTTTTCTTCTTCTTTTCCTATGATATCTAATGAAAGCAAAATAGTTTGATTGATTATATGAAGATATCTATTATAAAAGTTTAAAAATAGAAAAACAATTTATCCTCTCGTCGACAGTTAGGATCAAATTGTTTTTCTATTTTTAAACTTTTATAATAGATATCTTCAGATAATCAATCAAACTATTTTGCTTTCATTAGATATCATAGGAAAAGAAGAAGAAAAAGAAAGTAAGCATTTTTATCACCAACATAAGACAATAGTGCATGTGTATTTCTTTGTTATTCAGTATAATTCACTCATCCAAGTGACACTTTTTTATGGAAGACAGTTAGAGAGTAAACGAGGCCCCTGATTGGGCTCCTCGTCTGGGCTCCCAGCAACAACGGATTATAAAGGCCCATTTAGCTTCATATTAAAAGAGGGTCCAGAGAGAGAAGGCGGGAACATGGGATGACCTGAGAGGATCATCATCTCAAATCACTGTGTCGATCACTGGCATTAAATGCCTAAACAAGAGAGAAAACGATTGGCAGCGATGGTACGAGGAAAGTACGATCCGCATTAAATGCAAAGATCTTCTGACTGATCGGTAGGGGACACAAGCCCGGAGAAATCAAAGATCTTCTCTGATTTACAGAGGACCGTTAGATCTCTTTGGGAAGTGAACCACCCGATAAGCATGAGGCTTTATATATAAGCCAAGGAGACGATCTAAGGAGGTAAGTTCACAACCACCGCCCACTCACACACGAGTATTAACTACGAAACATTCTCTATTGGTTCATTGAATACTCATAATCTAGAGTCCACACTATATATTTCGGCCGGACCCTCGTGCCAGAATATTATTTCTTCTTCGGAAAGTTTATTTATCCTCACGTCGGAGCTTGGTCACGGACTCCCCTCCGGGGTCCTCCGTAACGAGGCTAACAATGTTCTCTTTTGTAGATCATCTTGAAGACTCCCTTTGGACGATGACGAGTCTCTACAAACCGGCCCAACATGATTGGGGATTCGACACTAACAATAATTTATATACAAATTATGGTATGTTTATATTTTTTACACAAAAGTTAATACCATGGATCTTAATACAAATAATAAGATACCTTACAAGTTTATTTATAATTATTGTAAAATATTTATAAAGTATTAATTATTATAACGTGGACAATACGTTAATAATATACTTTATATTATCAATAAAATATGTATGTGCATTTAATTTAGATTTGTTGATGTGAATAACTGAACTGCTACAAACTTAGAGTAAGATTTTATGATCTGGATGGTGGTGTTAATTTTTAATGAAAGTATAATTTATATACCGATATGTAACCTAACATGTTTTTGTTTAATAAATGAATAAAACAATGTAATATATTTTCATAATTAAATAGAATTGCTACCAACTGGGAGTTGAGGCGTACAAATCGGGTTAGGGTTCCAACCCGAATCGGGGTTGAGGACCCGAGGACCCAACCCTATGAAAGTGATTCGGGTTGGTTGGGATAGGAACGGGTTTTCAAACCGGGTTTAACCTTATTCAAACCTGGTTCAACGTTATTGCTCAACCCTAAAGACTCAAAATGTAAACAATAAACATAAATAGCCTAGAAGTTCATACTTTATTTCTTTTTGTAGTTTTATAAGTAACTAAAACTTGATTTCATAAAAAAAAACATTATAACACATTTCTTGCATTGAGCTCATTGTACACCTTTTAATATTTCACATAAATTGAATATTCCACAAACTTCGCAGTTTCCTTAAAGCTTCACAACGGTAGGTTTGGTTGAGGAACCCATATTGACAGATGAATTTCGGTATAGCGTTTTTAGCGCGTATTTTTTTTTCTGTGTGCGATTTTAGGGTTTCTTTTCTTCTTCTTTTTTTTTTTTTTTTTTTTTTTTTGCGTTTTTTGATTGTTGTGAGTTAGCGAAAATATCCAATGCATATTTATACTAGAATATGGGGGTATAAAAAAGTAAAAAAATATATTATTTAAACGGTCATAAACAAACGGTAATCAAACGAATATATAGCCGTTATATTACAGGTGGAAATTTAAAACAAGATCGGTTCATGGGATCGGGTTGAAACCAGGTTGACAAACCGGGTTGAGGGCCTGAGGCATCCGGATACAAAGGAAAATCATTATTTTATATGTTTAGGCTCCAAGAAAACAAAAGAAGTACGGGGAGACAAGTTTCGAACCTTGACTTACAATACAGGGGCGTATGATGAAACTATATGGACTAATAATCAGTCAATAATTAGTTACACATGTATAACCAAGTAAAAAACTTGTGTTGAAATTATAAATCATCTTCAAAAAAATCATACATGGTTACAAGCCAAAGCAAAAATCCTAGATCTAAAGCCCAATAATTTTTTTATTAAACAAAACTAATCTCATCCTAGAATTCAGACTTAGCAATGCATGACAACAAACCCAAGGGTAAGAGACTGGGTATGAGATTGAAAAAAAATATTTTCTGGGTAGGGACGGATATGAGATCAGGTGATCTTCCAACCCGATTACCTCAAACTATATACTCGTTTACCTGAACTATATACCCAAAACATAATCTTAGAAACATGAAGTTTTATTTGTTTTTTCCCTTAACTCTTATTTAGTATTGCTTTATTAATTACTTGAAAAATAAACTATTCTTATATCTTGATGGTAATACTAATATATGTATGTTATAAATATAAAATTATCTTATGAAATTTATATATCATAATATTTACATATTTAGGATATTTTAAACTTTTCAAGTGATAATAATATGTATGTAATTAAACTTATTTCAACTTATTGTAGTTATTAAGAATATAGAATTATATAAAGATAAAATGGTAAGAAAAAAATGTATTTGAAAATCCTAACAGTTTTTTTTTTTTAAGACATTAGAAGGGTTTACCCAATATCTGACAGGTATTAGGTTAGATATGAGATATGGTTCTAAAAGCGGGTGGGTGTAAGATTATCAGACATGTGTAAAATTTGTTATGTACGAATACATGTGCATTTAAACGTGTAAATTTATTTTTTAGTATTGTATTTTAATATTAATGATAAATGTAATTATTTTAAATTTAAATAGTTTTTTATTAAGTTTAAATATAGTTTTAAATTTAAATAGTTTAAATATATATATACATGTAAATTTATTTTTGATTTAGACAAACCTTACATCTATCCATATAGATAAAGAGGCTGCTTCCAAAAAGACATCCGACTCGAAACCAAACATCAAGCAAACAATGCGAACTACAGATATAGCAATAGGAATTCACCAATCACAGAATAAGTGGTAACCGACTAACATAGTAGAATAGACACAGCTATAGCCCCTAAAGCAATACACACACCTCATGAATTCTTATTTTAAGATATCCATATATTTCGAATGCAATTGCGTAAGTTGTTTAGTTTTATTACAAAAATGATTTGTGGTTGGAATATGGCACCTAACGTACATTTAATAAAAACGGGTTTTGGGTCTTTAAAAAGCATAAATCTTCCAATCAGTATTCGTCACATTGTTTCTTTGCTTATCTAGTGCAAGTCATCAACAACCGGTCTAACACATGGCTGCTCTACTCAACTGGTTCAAACAACTTGGGACTTCTATAGTTGTAAGTCCTCCCTCTATAATTATATACCAACTTAAATGTATCATGTCGCACCACAATTTGTTTCATTAAATTTGTAACATAGAGATTGATCATTTATGTTTTTATATTACTTGTATACTTTTTTTTTTTCTTCGTACAAATCACTTGTAAAATCAACTTCTATCACTTTAAAAACAAAAAAAACAACCTGTTTTTATTAGTTATTTAACACGTTTTTTTACTATTTTTTTTTTAAACATAACAATATCATTCCACACGAAAAGGGCAATTACAAAGCAATGGCAGGTAGTCGGGCAACAAGTTGCGCCGCCACCCCCTTTTGAATAGAAAAACCAATTCTACTAAATACAAAGTTTGAAACCTTTAGCGACGAAGAATTACTATTAACGACTTTTTGAACCCGATTCAAAAGTCGCACAGCGTCAGGACTTCTTTGTCAGGGGTCTTCATAAGACTCTCTTTTCTACAACTAGAGGGTCTAAAACATGCTTTTTCCTAGAAAAAAATCTCATATGTATATATAAAAATCTTACAAATTTCTATGTCTAAGGGGTCAGTGGACCCTCTTGACCCCCTTATGGTTCTGCCCCTGGATGAATGAATGCTAGTATTGATGAGTAGGATGGATTTGGAGCATGTTGTGGCAAGAGTAAGGAGGATCCAACGACAACAACGGTGGAAATCAGCAGGGATCCTGACGGTGAAGTCAACATAAGTCAAATTAGTAGCGGCGGTGGTGGCTCAACCCATGCAGATCTCCTTGCTACTAGTATGATCAGCAGTGGTGGGGGTGGTAGTACACATGACACAACCCTTTGAGCAAACCAATAGTTCCCACGAACACAATGTTGTTGGAAAACTTATGTGTGGCCATTGTAATGAACGGTTATCAAGAATGTGAGGGTCAATTACACGAAGTAGTAATTGAACCTACTACCAATCATCTTTTACGTGTTTGATATATTTCCTTTATGTGTATGGGTTTGTTTTCGGTTGTTCTTATGGATTGTTTCGATTTGAATATGTTTCATTATTGTAACAACTTTATTCAAAAATTAGAAAAAAACATCAAATATGTATCTGTTGGATTGATTTTTAAGTAAAAGACTTTTATGTAGAAAGTGACACCCATGCCAAAGGGCTTGAAATCTAACCATACTAAGGTAGTTGTTAAGGTGTAGTCTCTCCCAAGTGATATGGATTCAAGTTCAATTGTGACTTGTGAGCAAAATGGAATGTTTGAGAGTATGCTTGTTTGCAGTAGGCCCGGCCCATAGATTGTGCATTCGCACAAGGCCTATTTTTTTTTGGACCCAAACAAATATTTTCTCGTTATTTATTTATATATACACATGAAATTATAATGTTAACGATGTTGCAGTTAAGATGGTTAAGCGCCTCATAATTTTAACATGAGATCTAGGTTCAATACCCGACTTCTACAATTTTGTTTGTTTTCTTATTCTAAAGTCGAGGTTTCTTTCTTTTTTTTCTTTTTTTTTTTTTTTTCAAAAATAGCATAGGTGGAAAAATTGTTTCCAAAATACAATTACCACATTTTACATAACATCATCAAATTGGTTGATTAGTACTTTGGTTTCTTACTTAATTAGGAATTATATCCAAATAGATGGTAAAGGGGCAACAAGCTATGTCGCTACCCCTTTTTGAATAGCAAAAGCAAGTCTTTTAAAAACTATATTCATAGATCTAGGAATCATAACATTACTATGCATGACCCTTTGGACTCGACTAAGCAGGTCCACAACTTCTGGCGCAAGGAAACCAAAAGTGTCAAACGCAAATGGGATAAACACGTGTTGGTTATCAAGGCACGCTTTCTCGTGTTTGGTTACTTTGCCCGAAGCAGCTTTTAAAGCAGCCTGACCCACCATAAAAGCACTAACCCCCAAGCCCACAAGGAGGGAAACCCCTGTTAGATCCACACAAGCGTGTTTTCCTCCTGTAAATCCAAAGACCAAAATGTTGGCTGGTCTGAGTGTAGATCTTCCTTCCAATGGGTACGTTAAGAAATTCACCGGTGCCTCTTTCTTAGCGAAAATCTTAGCGCTCCTGAATATGTCAAAGAGGACATCCCTAACCAAATCATGTCGATACTTGAAACCCAGGAGCTCTCTACAATGCACTGCATGCTCCACAAAGGAGTCCAAACACGCCTTATGACAAACCAGACATATCTCGTCATCAGGAAATAATGGAATCATGAGGCGATACTTAAGGATAGTACGGTACTCCACCGGTGACATATGTTAGCCTAACCCATCTATAGGTATAGCGAGAAAGAAATCTTAGGCATGGGGTGCTCGTAAACACTCAAAAACGGCTCTTTGTCTAACAAACATATCAAACTGTACTTCAATGTCATTGACAATCTTACTAAAAAGAGCACTCGCCAATACATGTTAGGCCTTTTTTGAGAGGGGGGGGGGGGGGTGTCATTATTAGTGAAACCGTTGAAGTCGAAGCTTGGAATCGTATCACGAAGACAAGCCAAAGCACAAACAAAATCAGAATCCATATCACATATGCCACTGTCTCGTAAGATGTGGTCCTATAGCAGATTGTCTCTTGAGGCCACAAAGGCATAGGAAGAAGTCTCTATAGCCGAATACAACCCCGAACCAAATAGGTAAGGAAACAAGTCGCCATTGGAAGTCTTCAAAAAAAGGGCCTCCCAAACCACCAAGTCCTCAATCACCTCGCGCAAACCTTTGTTAAAGAATAATGCTGCATCCTCCATGTGTACAAATTGGCATGTCCTCAGGCTAAGAAAAGTTTGGCAATGCCCATACAGGATCGAAGCAAGAGTAGTTCACTCTACGGGTCACCTAGTTTTGGTAGAAGACGCATCAAATCGACAGCATTAGTAGCTCTTTTCTTCGCAAACCCACTAATAAAGCTTGGATCTCTACTAACTGCCCCCAAGAAGCTTCACCCCCCAATAATGGCCTCCTAATGTCTATAGCAAATAAACCCTCGCGAAACTTGCTACTATCATAAGAAGGCCAAAAGATCTCAGTTTTCTTAATATTTAGTTCAAGACCCAATGTTGGACCTGTCACCTTAATGATGTCCAACACTTTAGCCACCTCTTCTGAATCTCCAATGACAGTCCCATCATCAAGATGCAAGACATGAAGAAGAAGCTTACGTTTGTCTTTAATCTGATACAAAAGGGGGTGTA
Source organism: Helianthus tuberosus (assembly GCA_030545235.1). Lineage (NCBI taxonomy): Eukaryota > Viridiplantae > Streptophyta > Magnoliopsida > Asterales > Asteraceae > Helianthus > Helianthus tuberosus. Next base: position 1,776,216 of record JARYGA010001261.1, on the reverse strand, counting down.
AAACAAGAGCAAAAAGAAGCTAACCAAAGCTTTATAATCACTTAAAACTTGTATTTGGATACGAGAGTGTGGAGTTTAAGGGTATAATGGTCATTTTATAAACTGTATATAATCAAATTGGTACTTCTTATATTAATTTTTTTGTTGGGTAAATGTGATATTATGTAAATGATTATATTCTATTTCTTGCAGTACTTCCCTTTGCTTTTGTCGTGTTCTACATGTAAGATCGATACGAAGACGAAGTTGACACAAACATGAGCCGGGAGTCTCACTGCAGTGGCGAAGCTTGAGATTTCCGACCGTGGGGTCGAAAACGTATATACCAAAAATTTCTGCAAAACCGGGGGGTCAAAAAACGTATATACCTAAAAATTGTTATACGAAAAGTACATACTCTCCACTACTAAGCGAAAAGTTCAGGGGGTCGGCCGCCCCCTCCCACCCCCACTATGTTGCGCCATTGTCTCACTGGAAGTAGTATTTCTATTCATACGGGGTAGAGGTAAGACTGTCTACATCCTACCCTCCTTAGACCCTACCTTAATTTTGCTATTGGTGGGATTTACCGAGTGTGGTGATGCTGTGGGCACAAACAATGAGCCATTTTGTTTGCGGGTTTGTTACTGTTATTGCTACTGTTGTTAGCTGTGTTTGCGTTATAAAGCTGATTCAAGATGGCTAATCATAGAGTGGGTTAGGCTATAAAGAACAAGATAACAGAAAATACTTTTCAACAATTTTTTCTTACTCCATTCATGTAATTTACGTAGACTTATATAAGCAAAATAAAGGAAACTACCAATAACTAAAACATGGAAGAACTTGGTGCTAAATAAAAGCAAATAACGTAGGACATGGTCATGTTGCATGTGTTATGACTTAGAAACAACATGTACTTTAATAAAATAAACTGGAAATAATCAGATGGGTCAAGTCAAGTATGCACGTATCAATTGTTCTTCGCGGGTCGGGTCGTATCAGTTTGTCTGATGATTTGTTTTCCCAGAAAGTTGGAAACAAGTAGAAACAATGACTAGATTCTTTCCTGAACTATACTTGAGTCAGGTTTCTGCTTTAGTAATGCATTTTGTTTAATTTGTAATAGATTTAGTGAGAGATGTAATTTGTTTAATTTGATTGATTTTGTTCTTGATATTCAAAAGATTCAACTCAAATATGATGTTATTAATTTAGGGCGTTTCTTATCGGATTCGGTTGGTTGGTTTTGAAACTCTTTAAACCAACCCGTGTGTGTTGGGTCGGCACGCCCAGTCAAAACGGTTTGGTTTCGCAGATTGAATCCGTATGTATTAGAAAGAAAATACTTGTAGTACTAGAAAAATGTAAATATAGACAAAATCTGATTAAAGATTAAAATGTGCATTAGACCATCTGTACTCGTGCCAATTTGGGCGTTTTTTTGGACGAGAATGCAAGAGCACCCCCCCCCCCCCCCGCGGCCGCCGTGGGCGTTTTTTTGCAAAAATTGTATGGAGTGTTCTTTTTTTTTTAACGCCGGATCAAACTTTGAATGGGCCAACCACATTTAATCTTCTTTTTCTGTCCAAAAATTTTTTTGTTGGTTTATTTTATTTTTACACCTATTTTAACATAATGTCCCACATCTCACTACATTTATTTTAGAAAACGCCCCATAATGCCCAATTGCTGACTGTACTGCCACATGGCGTAAAACGCCAAGAGTGGGGTGTTAACCACTACACATGGTCTTAGACCGTGGGGTATGGTGGGGCTTGGGTTGAGATTGGGTTGGGGCATGAGTTGACACGTGGCTTGGGCGGCAGACATGGGCTGACCCACATTCAACACGGTATGGTGGGGCGGGGGTTTGGGGCGTGGGTTTGGTGGGCTTCGCTGGGCTGACCCGCTGGGCAATTTGAATATTTTTTAAAACAACAAATTTAATTTTTTTAATATTTTTAAATAAAGAAAATTACATAAAAAAATTCCTAACGTTTATATTTGTTTTTTTATCTCTTCTCTCATCTCCAAGACTAGTTGTAACTCGTCACCCTCAAGGTGATCAATGCGCTCGGATAGAAATTTCAAATCATCCCGTCTTTGTTTCAGGGCATCTCTAGCGGCATCTCTAGCTTCTTTGCTCTTTCGTTGTTCGACCCTTTGTTGTTGGAAGATGTTGAATGTATCTAACTTGCATGCAATGTCATCCAACTGATCGCTGTATATTCCCCTACGCGAGCCTGAACTCCCAGCTGAAGGTGATGCCGTACCAGATCTTGATTTTTGAGCACGCCTTTTTGCGGCATCTCTTCCATACTCAAGCCGGTTTGGCGAATCATCCAAAAGGTCCTCAAACTCTTGATCTCGTGCATCAGATTGGGCTTGGGACGAGGCCCTTGACCTTTTGGAAGACGTGTTACTTTCGCTACCACTGGGGATATTCGCCCACTTTGGATGGAACTTACAAATCTCCCAACAATGCATGAAATGAAAGCCGGTCTCCACATTTGATTTGAATGCAACCAATGCATTTGTCACAATGTCGGCTTCGGTTTCACCACTTTTTGGGTTTTGCTTTGCTTTATTTAAAAAACCACTATATTTTGTAAGTTGGCCGCTAATCTCGCTCCACTTCGAGGATAAGCTATCGTTTTCACGATAAGCCTCCCTTCCCAATTCTTCATGGAATACTCTACTAACCACTTCCCACAAATGGGTTTGATGTTGAGAATTTCCTATTTTAATAAAAACAAAATTTAATATATTACAAAGTGTGATAAAAACCCAAAGAGAAATAGAGATAAACTGAATTCACCCCATCATTCTATTCAACATTACAATATATAGATAAATATAACTATAAACCCTAAAGCCCATGAGTAATGGGTTGGGCCTAAAATGTCTGGTTTATAACACCCCCCTCAGACATTTAGAATTATACATAGTTTAACAAAATACTTCAGGATGATGTTAAATTGGTACTTCAGGACCTAATAAATAAACTGATACTACTGGATCAGTTGTACTACCTCATTAAAAACCTTACTAAGAAAACCCATTGGGACAAAACTTAGTTAAGGGAAAAAGAGTGCAGTGTGTATAATTCTCCCCCTGAATTTAACAAACATCTTTCAATCTGCGGAGACCGATCTTGTGTGATAGTTGCTCGAAACTGCTTCTTGGTAAAGAATTTGTGAACAGGTCAGCTAAATTTTCACTTGACTTGATCTGCCGAACATCAATTTCCCCTTCTTTCTGCAAGTCATATGTTGAGAAGAACTTTGGTGAGATGTGCTTTGTTCGATCACCCTTGATGTAACCTTCTCTGATTTGAGCTATGCAAGCAGCATTGTCTTCATAAATAATTGTCGGCTCCTTCTTGATCTGTTCTAATCCGCATGCTTCTTGTATGTGATTAATCATTGATCTCAACCACACGCATTCTCGACCAGCATCATATAGTGCTATCAATTCGGCATGATTTGATGATGTTGCTGTAAGTGTTTGCTTAGTTGACTTCCAAGAAATTGCTGTGCCACCGTATGTGAATACATAACCTGTCTGAGATTTTGCTTTGTGAGGATCTGATAGATATCCAGCGTCGGCATACCCAACAAGTTGGAACTTTTGATCTTTCTGATAGAAAAGACCTAAGTCTTGTGTCCCACAAATATACTGGAATACATGTTTTACACCATTCCAGTGTCTACGTGTTGGATTCGAACTGTATCTCGCTAGTACATGTACTGCAAATGCAATGTCAGGTCTTGTGTTATTTGCGAGATACATAAGGGCACCGATCGCGCTTAAGTACGGTACTTTTGGACCAAGTACTTCTTCGCCTTCTTCTTGAGGGCGATAAGGATCCTTGTGTGGATCTAGCGGTCGGACAACCATAGGTATGCTAAACGGATGTGCTTTGTCCATAATGAAACGTACTAACATCTTCTAGATGTAGTTTGATTGATGGACAAATGTGCCATTACACAGATACTCAAATTGTAGTCCGATACATAATTTCGTCATACCGAGATCTTTCATTTCAAATTCCTTCTTTAACAACTGAGCAACTTTCTCTATCTCTTCAGGAGATCCGATGATGTTGATATCGTCAACATAGACTGCTATTATAGTGAAATTTGAGAGTGTTCTTTTTATAAAAACACATGGACTGATTACATCAGACTTGTATCCTTCTTTTTCGAGATATTCACTAAGTCGATTGTACCACATACGACCAGATTGTTTGAAACCATGTAAAGATCTCTGGAGCTTTATAGAACACATATCTCGAGGTGTTGATTTTAATGCTTCAGGCAATTTTAATCCTTTAGGGATTTTCATGTAGATGTCATTTTCAAGTGTCCCGTATAAGTATGCGGTGACGACATCCATTAGTCTCATATGAAGTCCTTCAGAGATTGTGAGGCCGATTAGGAATCTAAGGGTTATCGCATCCACTACAGGGGAATACGTTTCCTCATAATCAACTCCTGGGATTTGGGAAAACCCTTGTGCTACAAGTCGAGCCTTATATCTTACAATCTCATTCTTTTCATTTCTCTTTATTGCAAACACCCATTTATAACCTACTGGTTTGACGTCTATGGGCGTTCGGACTACGGGTCCGAAAACATGTCGCTTTTTGAGCGAATTTAATTCGGCATTTATGGCTTCTTGCCATCTTGGCCAATCATTTCTTTGCATGCACTCTTCTAAAGTTTTTGGTACGTAATCATTTTCATTGATTACATCCGTTGCTATAGCATATGCGAATATATCATCAACACGTGTTTTATTCCTGTTCCACATTGTACTATCTTGTACATAATTAATAGAGATCTCTTTTTCGTTCGGTACCAGTGTTTCTTCTGAAACTTCATTTTCCTCTGGATTCATAGTTGTCTCTTCTGGGACATTTACCTCTACCGGGGTTTCACTTATAATCTTTTGTGAGTTTTCACCAACTGCGTTACTTTGCTCTTTTCGTTTCTGTGGGTTTTTATCTTTGGAACCGATTGGTCACCCACGCTTTCGTTGTATAGTAATCGCTTCTGGGATTACTTCAATTCGAGCAGGTGCATTTGATGCTGGTACATGTGACCTTGTCACTCTATTCGTGTCTGTGAATGCATCTGGTAATTCATTCTCTATTCTTTGCAAATCTATGATCTTTTGGACTTCATATTCACATTGACCACTTCGGGGGTCGAGATTTGATAGCGATGATGCATTCCACGTTATTTCATGTGTTACCAGTCTTTCTTTGTCCTTATCTCCCCCTAAGACTGGGAACATTGTTTCATCAAAATGACAGTCAGCATACCGTGCTGTAAACATGTCTCCCGTCATTGGTTCTAAATATTTAATTATGGACGGGGAGTTAAAACCAATATAGATACCCAGTCTTCTTTGGGGTCCCATTGTAGTACGTTGGGGTGGCGGTATTGGTACATATACCACACAACCAAAAATTCTAAGGTGGGACAAACTTGGTTCTCGTCCGGAGACCAGTTGTAATTGGGAGTATTCGTGATCAGCAGTTGGTCTCAATCTAATCAGTGCAACGGCATGCAAAATAGCATGGCCCCATGCAGAAGATGGTAATTTACATCTCATTATTATTTGTAATCGTTTAATCAAAGATTCAGCTAAACCGTTTTGAGTGTGAACATGAGGTACTGAATGTTCAACATTGATCCCGATTGACATACAATAGTCATTAAACGCTTGAGATGTGAACTCTCCCGCATTATCCATCCGAATAATTCTAAATGGCTTCGATTTCACCACTTTTTGGGTTTTGCTTTGCTTTATTTAAAAAACCACTATATTTTGTAAGTTGGCCGCTAATCTCGCTCCACTTCGAGGATAAGCTATCGTTTTCACGATAAGCCTCCCTTCCCAATTCTTCATGGAATACTTTACTAACCACTTCCCACAAATGGGTTCGATGTTGAGAATTTCCTATTTTAATAAAAACAAAATTTAATATATTACAAAGTTATATAAAAAATAACCATTAATAAAAACAAAGTTTAAGAATACCTAAACTTGGATATTGAGATTGTTGACACCAAGCCCTCGCCAATGCAAGTTCTTCAGCAACGACCCATTTTTGTTGTTTTCGTTTGACGGTTTCAAGTGCTTTCTCCGCCTCGGTTTTTTTCTTATGACTTCTCTTTTTGATGGGTTTCGATGCGGAAGGACCATCGTTGGGTGGTTGAGTTTCGGGGACGGTTTCGGTTTCGGTTTGTGAAAGGTCGATGGAGGTTGGTGAAAGGTTGATGGGCGTTTGTGTAAACGGGGTAGGTATCGAATCCTCGGTGTGTGGGAAGTTAGTATACAAACGATTCCCAATATACGATGCATAACTCGCTTCAACGGGCATAGAAGATTGTATGAAAAATGGACGAGGCAATAGACGATTGGGTGGTGGGCTAGGATTATTTTCTTGGAATGCATACGGGTTGTTCGGGTCATAAGCACGGTTATGAGGATGCATTTTTTCGTTTTGAAGAAGGAGAATTGAAGATGCTTATAGAAGATGTGGTTGAATGTGGTAAAAATGGAAGAAAAATGTGAGTTTTATAGTGAAAAAATAATTTTTTTTAACATAGCCGTTGGCCAATGGCTAGCCCAACGGCTAGTTTGGTTTGTCCATTGAAAGCCCGCCATGTCAGCTTGTCAAGACCGCCCCACGCCCGGCTTGAAACCCAAGCCCCAAGGGCCACGCTCCAACCAAAGCCCACCCGGGATGGTGGCTTGGGCGTTTTCCCCCAACCCACGTCCTAACCCAAGCCCCATAGTCTTATGATTAGACAGTTTTTGTAAATTAATTAATTACTAATTGATTAGGTGTACTACAAGGGCCAGGAAATGAACAAGTACCATTTGTAGTACAATGTGTGCTGTGTTATAAACTTAATGAGGTGCCAACATGAAATGAAATAAATTTAAGGAACACTCTTGAAGAATTGAACCGGTGGCTGGAGGTATAAAGTTGGTCAATTGAGGTATATATTTTTGTTATATCAATCATCTTTAGGAATATATAGTAGATGCATGCATGTTTGTGAACTTTATGTAGTTTTTAATAGCGGCTCCTACGTGAAAATTAAATTGCTTTTTTTTTAATTTAGCCTTCATATAGGGGGTTGTTTGAATAATATCAAAAGTAAAGTTATATACTTTCTTTTTAGTTTCTGTGTAACTTTTTTATTTTTAAATTGAAATTAATATTCATTCCCTAAACACTAATTTAATTTTCTCCTTTCAAGTTTCAACACTTTAGTTTACAACTTTATTCATTACCCCCTACTATTATTCTTACATCAGCATTATTTAATCCGATTCCTCTAATTTAGAGCTAAATATAGTTTGGTAATTAGAAACAGAGATAAAAACAACTAAACGTCAATTACAAATAAAAGGTTCATTTGAGTTTAAGTCATTAGTTGGTTAATTCTTACTAAGTCATTTGGTATTACTATATTCACAAACAAACATTAAATGAGTCTATCCAGAACACACCACGATTATAAGTGGGTCCGGAATAACCTTTTTAACAAAGAAATTAAGGTTGTGTTTAGATTCACCTATTGATGGTTGACAAACTTAGACCAGTGTTGTTTGATGAATGATAATTGTATACAGTGGCGGAACTAGCCCAAAAAGTTAGGGGTTTCCTATTTTTTTTTTTAAGATCAGGGGTATTCTTTATATAACGGAAACAAAGTTGAGGAGTATTTTTACATTACGGAGACGGGGTTGAGGGGTAGCCCGTGCTACCCCTACTCACACTATAAGTCCGCCACTGATTGTGTATATGCATTCAAAGAGAAGGATGGATATACCATGATGACATTTCATGTCAAGGAAATCGAAAAGTGCTAGGCTTTTTTTGTTTAAATGGTGGTAGGATTTATGCATACATATATAGTTGTATGCATTTTGAGGAATGATCATACAATATGTAGTTCACCATGTGATTATTCAGGAGTAAAGTAAATAAGTCAGACTTGAAAAAAAAAACATCTTTTTTACTTAAAAATATATTTTCTCTCCCTCCTCCAGACCAATAGCTAATACTGATAACTGATACATTGAAGATGGTTGTTATGCTTTGTGTTAAAAGACTTGATAAGATCCACATTTGTGTTAGGGAAAGAGAAGAAGCAAAATCAAGTTGAAGTTTGAGAAGGTAATATATAATATATATACCAAGCTCAAGCTCAAGCTCCTGTAGATAAAGAGTACATGTTACTTTTAAGATTAGTGCTACATATATTTGTTATATATTTTATGCAAGGTCAGAATTTCATTTAAGTTCTTGAAGTTATAATGAAAGGAGTTAAGCAACCACAAATATCTTATTTCTATACTAATTAAACTTTTGAATAACAAATGATTATTTCATAAAGTTATTTACATTTATAAGTATAATACAAAAGTTTTACACCTACAATCATAATTTTATGTACAAATTTAAAGCACCTTCAGCGCTGATTCATTTGAACCTAGCCAGGTAAGTAATATCACCCGCTTCTCTCCCCTCCACTCATGTTCCGAAATTCGGATGCATCAATGGACAATACCAACTGGACGGCTACTCCAATACTTATGTCCGAATTCAGACGCCAGTTGATGGCATCCACGTCACCATTCGCTTCTACGCGTTAAAAGTGCTCTGACGTTAACTTTGGCATACTGTTTCCAATACCACTCTAAACAACTTTGAAAACAACTTTCAAACGTAACCTAATCTAATCTAGAAGGAGTATTTTTTAAAATGCTTTTTAACAAATAAATAAGTCATATAATATGACTAGTCTACCTTCTTAGACTCTTCTCTTATTTTTTTCATTGAGATACATGATATAATATTCACTAAACAGAAAGTAATGAATCATTAAGTATTAACTATGGGCGTGCATATAGCCAAATTATTTACATTATAAAACTTTGAGACTGTAGTATATATAATTTGTTTATCTAATTTATGTCATCATTTTAATTATGTGGTTATTTTTTTTTTTTTTTTAATAATTAAGTGTAACTTGAAATGATGGTTATATGTTAGCTGGATCTTTCTTAATTATTTAGGATGGTTGAAGTTTAGGTAGTTAGCGTACGTAAACGAAGAAGACAATATAGATCTCTTTCCAAGAAGCTTATTAAGGGTTTATTTATATATTTTAACATATACAAACATTTTATACAAAGTGAATATTCGGCACCCAACCCAAACCAGCAGCAAACCTATGACTTATCCATGTTCAAACGACCAAATCATTGAATGTGTTCTTCCATTTCCATCTTGGTAAGTGGATATATATATATATATATATATACACACTTGTAGAAAGTAGTGGTGATCATAAACCGTTGAAACCAACCGAAACCACTCAAACCGAAGCAAGTCGTCCGGTTTAAGACTCAAATGGTTCTGCTCATGGTTTGTTTTTATGGTTGGCCGGTGGTTGGGGACTTTGAACCAGTCGTATAAATTAAACCGAATCGACTCTTTAACTTTATTTATATATTATATTATAATCACAAACCATCAATATCGATCATTTTAGTTTTTACCAAAAAAAAAAAAAAAAAATTTTTGATAAAACCGACTGATCCGACTAAACTACCCAACCCCACTAGTTTGGATATGTCATTCTTCAAAATGGACTAGCTGAATATGTAGCCGTAAAGATTCATAGTAGTTAGAGGAGATTTTTAAGAACGAAGTTGAAACCCTAATCAATGTGTGCATGTGCTAACCATAATCAAATGCATCTATTTGACATGAGATAGTCTGATACTTAATAAACGAGCATCTCTTCAACAAAAACCAAATCAAAATGAGTTATTTTTATTTCTCAAAATAATATTTAACTAGGATTAACCATCCCCGCGTTGCGGCGGGGACGAACATCAACAGTGGCGGATCTAGAAAACCTTCACAGGGGTAACGTCTTAAAAGAAAGGGGTAACGAAATTGAAAAAACGTTAAAAAATGTCAAATTTTTCTAAAATTTACACTACCGCCGGAGCGCCAAGGGGTAGCGGAGGCTACCCCTTCTCATATGATACATCCGCCCCTGAACATCAATGTCACACTACTATCAGCGACCACCAGCAATGAAGTTGCAGCGTGTTAATACGAAGAAATTAAACCGAAACGTAAAACATATAAAAAAATAACTAAGTCGATCTAGGACCCGAGCGTTACGATTAATTTGTCAAACGGAAAAAAATAGACAACGTAAAATCGTTTAACCACACACGTACAATCCTTATGGTACAACTCATCAAACTTATGGTACAATCCTTCATGCCAACATATGTTTTTATGGTTAAAGTAAAACAAATTAAAGATAAAAGAAAAAAATATGAGTACAACTCATCAAACTTATGGTACAATCCTTCATGCCAACATATGTTACAAACTGATATTATATAAATAACATATAATCACGAATGTTTATCATGCCATTTCAGTATTATAGGTGTTACAATAAGTCACACAATTAAAAGAAATAACGTGTGTGTCACACAATGCAATATGAAAGTGAAGGCATGCAAAAAGTCAAAGTTGATAATTTCTCATCCTTGCAATGCACGTTGATTCGTTATGATCTACCAATTTTAATAAGACCAAAAAGGCAAAAAGCAATTATACATTTAAAAAAATAGTAATTAAAATAATTCAACTTGAAAAATTGTCGCGTCATTATTTATCGTCGAAATCAGATAAAAGAAGCTCCAAAACATAATACAAGACAGGGCTTATTATTTTTTTTTATATTTATAATTTTGGTTGATTCATATGCATGTTACTTATGGAATTATAGAATATTACCAGAAATGAGAAAAATGCAACTTTATTATTATTATTATTATTATTATTATTATTATTATTATTATTATTTCCTAAATTCTAACTCTAGGAGGTATGATAAATTTATACATGTTTATGATAAACTTATACATGTCTAGTATTTGATAAATTTAAATAGAGAACTATTAATTCCAAATAACTTATATATGTGTATAGTGTTTGAGGAATTTAAAAAATAGAGTAAAGTCCTATTTGAGTCTTTGTGGTTTGTGCAGTTTAACCGTTTGAATTCAAAACCAAAACTGTCTTGATTTAAGTCCATATGGTTTCTAATTTTAAACATTTGAATCCAAAAGTAAACAACATCCAAATCAGAAACATTTGGCTTTTGGATTCAAATGGTTAAAATTAGAGACCACATGGACTCAAATGGTTAAAATTAGAGATTACAGGGACTCAAATCAAGACAGTTTTGGTTTTTGAATTCAAATGGTTCAACTGCACAAACTACAGGGACTCAAATAGGACTTTACTCTAAAAAATAATAAGATAAATGATTATATAAACGGTTTACATATCACACTCAAAACAAAAATACAAATTAATTACATGATTCCGTATTTGTCTATTTATCATTTGTTACGCGCTAAAAGTCATTCTATTTTGTTTCGCATTTATCTGTTTATCATTTTTTACGGGTTAACGCGTTAAAAGTCTTTCTATATCATATAAATATAAGTATTTTAATAGAGGTGGCCGATGAACGCACCATGCTCAGATTTGAAATTTGAGATTATATATATGAGAAAGATACGAAAGTATATTACCTACTCATCAATGACAGCCAAGATATAATTGCAAACAAAATTTCATACCTACTAAAAGTTATTTAGATATACAACTAGCAGGCGGCTAAACTAATAAACTCTCATAAAATAATAAAAAAAATGTTATTAAATTCTTAACAAGTTGTTAATCCCCATATGAAAGGGTTAATTGCGCACTAACAATATTTAATCTAGATAAATGGCATGATCGATACTGCTAATTGTGGAAATAATCACCTTCCACCGGAGTAATCGAAGCTCAAAAGGATGCATTGATAAGTTTGGTCATCCATGTCTCGTTGAACTCTTATGTAATGTGTTACTTCATGATTAATTTCAATCAATTCCAAGTAGATTTTTATAAAATATATACAGTTATCTTCCTTCTAATTGAACTTATGAACATCTATATATAAATTCATACACAAACAAATATGAAAGGATTCACATAGAAAGTGTGTTTGGTATACATTTTTTGTATATCTAGAAATAACCATGACATCTCTCTATATAGTCTACAAGATCGGAAGGTCACATTAAATACACCAAATTTATAAAAGAAAAAAAATCAACATAAATGGAAATACACAATATCTTTAGCTAGCATGCTCCCTCAAGCTAGAAGGTGGAACTAATGTGCAACTTGGATGAGATAGACAAATTGAGTGGAGGGTAACCCTTTGGTGAGGATGTAACAAGCTGATATGGTAGCAACATAACAAATCGTAAAAGACCGAGCCAAGACCATATCCGAAATAAAATGTAGATCAATCTCAAGATTCATTGTGACATGATCAACGCCATATACGTAGCACCAATCTTATATCAAACCAGAGAGTAAGTGCACATTTAGGGGATGACTTTGCTTCATGAATTACATACATAATCCGCATGATGAGAAAGAGCCTGCTATTACCGTGCAATAATGTAATGCTTCTTGGAAATCCAAATAATAAGGTTGGAGCCAATGAAGACACAATAATCGGTAAACGAACGATGATCACATAGGCTTGAATAGTAATCGTAAATAAACGATAGATAGTTAGATTACGAGTAATAGTACGTACCCTTAAGATATCTCTACGTTTAATTTCCAACAAGTTTCGATTTGTAGGTTTCTGTGTAAATTGTGAAACCTTACAACATAATTAGCAATCTCTGGCCTGGTCAAAATGAAATACTTTCTATGCATCAACTATGCTCCTATAAAACAAAGAGTCATCCATATAAACTCTGAATTACATAGAATCCAGGCGGCCCAGGAAAACTGTGCGTTACAAAAAAAATCCGAGAAATAACGATGCTCAGATAAGTATAAATTGTTACGAGAGAATGTGGCATATATGCCAAGAATTTTACTCAATTTTCCTTAATCCGTAAGGGCAAACGGAGAGTATAATTGCTGAATTACCACAAAGACAAAGTCGGAAGAGCTCATAATAATAATAATAATAATAATAATAATAATAATAATAATAATAATAATAATAATAATAATAATAATAATAATAATATCGTCATAGTATACACGCACATAACCGGTGATTGAATTTCAACTATTAAAAATAATGAAGAGTTAATTGCCCGGATGGTCCCTATGGTTTCACGTTTTTCATGTTTAGTCCCCACATTTCGGAAATAGCAGGTATGCTCCCTATGGTTTGTCATTTTGTTACTCGGATAGTCCCCTGATATTTACTCAAGGGACTATCCGAATAACAAAATGCAAACCATAGGGAGCATATCTGCTATTTCTAAACTAACTGACATCTACTCAGGGGACTATCCGAGTAACAAAATAACAAACCATAGGGAGCATACCTGCTATTTTCAAAAGGTGGGGACTAAACGTGAAAAAACGTGAAACCACAGGGACCATCCGGGCAATTAACTCAATAATGAATTATTAGGGATACATGAAGTAGAGCCTATTGATGTAAAAGCCATGTATTGCTTGGATACCCAAGCATTCTAAGATTTGCTTAGGGCTATGGAGGGCCTTATGCAACAAGCATACACGATGTAGGCGGGTTGAGTTAACAAAGCACTAAGGCGGTGCAATATACATAGTATCAAATAAATCGCATGATGAAAGGTGTTGTTGACATGACATGTCGAATAACCCATCCTGGTGTAAATTGAGCTGAATATCATGGTGTAATTGATACCCGCTTAACCTAATGAAAACCCTTTGCAACAAACTATGCTTTATAACTGCTCACAAATTCATTAAAGAGTCTCTGGGTCCTATAAAGCCACTTACATCCAACAATCTTGGCATGGTGAAGTGCCAGAAGCAATACCTAGGTTTGGTTAGAGTGTAAAGACAACTTATGTACATCATATCATACGGACTATTTTTGTGCCTGAATAAAGGTTGTAGCCTAAGAGGTTGGAGTGAAGGGTGTGAAAATAAATATGATCATGAAAGTATTTAGACTAATAAGGGTGGCCATGAGAATGACCATCGGATGAGAAAGACAGAAGATGAGGGTGGGGGTGGGATTGGGATTGTAGGTGAGGTAAAGTAGTACAATGAGTAAATTACAAATTAAATTCTTTATGTTTAGGATGATTTGTGGATCAAGTCCTTTAACTTCAATAAGTACATCGGATGTCTTTAAAGTTCATACTTTGTAACAGTTCTCATCCTTTCCACTAATTACTGTTAAATGAATGAGTACGAAATGAACAAAATACCCTTAACATTAAAAACATAAATAGAGAATAAGGAACCTTCCACCTAACCCCTCACCCTTTTATCCTAATCCTTCATCACCATCATTGCATCTCCTAGTCTTCATGTTTGTCCTTGATGAACTAACCTAGTATAACCGGATATATATTTGTGGCTCACGATGTAACGTTGTGTATTTTGTACTTTCCTTATTTAGAAACTTGCAGTCACATTGTATTCGTATTTTATTTTCGATCTTGTAATCCGAGACTTCGATCATAATGAGAATCCATATTTTTATCAATCATATTAAAACCATACTTATGTTATGTGCAATCAATCGTCAAATATGTATTTACATGCAAAATCGAGACTTATTATACATTCGAATTATCAATCATGCATACACGATACTCATCACATACCTACATACATTTTCTATACTTGAAAACATGCTAAAATGGAAGTTTATTGCATAAAATAACATAATAAACAAGTACTGGGGCCAAACTTGGATAAAAATCATTAAGTTTTGGAAAATTGAAGGGCCGCGTCGCGTCGCGTCGCGTGACCATCTTTGCCTCATCCGCCACATGATGCGAGGGAGCATAATCCGCAGAATGTTGTTTTGTGCATATGGGTTGGTCACTTTTCCACCTCAATTCTTCCCCAATCACCTCCAATCTTCATTAAAACACAAACCCTAATCACCCACTATATAACTAAGCATCCCACACATTAATTTCACCTTTCCCACAGTATAATCACTCTTGAAACACTCTCAATTTACTAAAATTGCAACATTTGGGCAGATTATCAACAAGTCCAAAAGTGAGGTTTTACCTCACTTTTCTTCATGTTTATTCAACTTTCTTTACTTCTGACCACTTGGACAATATCAAGGATTGTTACCCAATGTTCACCAAGGTGTAACAAGGTGGTACAACTCTATATCTGAGGTACAAAATATGTTACATTTCCTTTTTTATCAAGTTTTTAAACTCTTTACAACCTTTACATACTTTCTTGGATGAACATAAACTCAACCATGTTCCCAACTAATTTCCATGTTGAGGGGCTTGAGTTAAGGTATCATTTTAGAAAGTTTGAGGTGCAAACACCTCCATAACAACTAACCTAAGTTACTAAAAACAACTTCCTAGTCACAAAGTGGACAAGACTATATCAAGTCTTCAAACACTATCCATGTTTGGAATGCACTCGTCTAGTCAAGTCACTTGGTTGTTTGAGTGATTTAGGTGATTACCTAACTAAGTAGCTTTTAAGAAATTAAAGTAAGCCAACCCCACCTCGTCTTCAACATTTTCCATGTTGGGTATGTACATGTCCGGGTTGTTCTTATTTAGCTACTTAGCAATTTAGTTATTTAAACATTACTAATCTTATTCATGACCAAACGAAATTATCAACTAAGTTGATGATTATGTGCTTTGGTGAATCCATATAATGAGGCTAAATGGATGAAATTCGTCCTACCTCCTTGCATGACAATATATGACTTGAACTAAATATAACTATATATATATATATATATATAGGGAGAAGATCATGCGAGAACCACCTCTTATTGTGAGAACCGCGAGAACCAATGTGAACACAACAAAAAATGCCTAAAAATAGCTAAAAATCACACAAATTTTTTTTTTTGATTTTTTAAATATTTTTTAGGTTAAAATCGCTACTTTTCGAAGCAAAAAAAAATAGATTTTTTTTAGGTTTTTTTGGGGTTTAGTTTTTAGCATTTTAGCTTGGGGGGGGGGGGGGGGCTTAGGTTTTTGGGGGGTGGGTGAGGGGGGTTTAGGTTTTTTTTTTTGGGGGGGGGGGGTGGGGTTAGGTTTTTTTTAGGTTTTTTTTAGCATTTAGCTTGGGGGGAGGGGGGTTTAGGTTTTTTTTTTGGGGGGGGGGGGGGTGGGGGGTTTAGGTTTTTGGGGGGTGGGGGTTAGGTTTTTTTAGCTATTTTAGGTTGTGTTCACATTGGTTCTCAAGGTTCTCACAATAAGGGTGGTTCTCGCATGAGCCCCTCCCTATATATATATATCCTAAAAAACCAAACCCTAAACATTAACCAATTCATGGATTGATGTTAAGGGTTATGGTTATATTATCTTGGAATAAAAATCTCATGTTTGGACTTCCAAAAGGTAAACTTGTGCCTATGAAAAACACATGATCATGGTGTTCCACTTAAGTGTTTTGACAATATAACTTTTATGTAACTTATATTAAGTTAAGCATCTTACATACACATTCCTAATCTAAAAATCTTTCGAACTCATACGCCTCGTTTATCCTTGTAAGATAACTCGGCGGTTCCCAAACTCTCAACACATCAACTCACTTACGTGGAAACTTTTACGCAAACCATGAATATACTTGAATCCCTTTTTCTTTACGCTTTAATCACTTTGGGGGTGTAACATGTATAACATAGACAAAGACACTCATGCACACAATCATACTTACAAAATCACACATTCCATCAAACATGTTATTTGTTATGCTTAGGTTATTCATACTAGATATTCAATCACTCATACATGCAAACTACTTGTCATTAACTTCGTTAGCCTACCTTAACATGTATAGCGCTATAGGAGTAGCACACCGCCCCGGATGTTGGGTCATTGTTAAGCATTCAATCATATAACGGTCTTGTTCACTTGATGACAAGATTACACTCGAGGAATCTTTGGTTTGACATTTAGGTCGTGCATGCTAGTATGTACTTTAACTTAGTATACAAATTGCCATGTTGGATTTGAGACAATCTTTTATAAGTATGCTATGTAATCAAACCTGTATATTCGCCAACCTTTGTGTAGATTTTATTTTAATACATGATGTAGGAAATTGATGATGTTATTCAAGAAAGCTACTTAGGGTGAAACTAGAAACGCACCTATTTAATTTATGTTATGAATTTCCATTGTTTCGTTACGTTCAAGTTGCAAACATGTTGTATTTTAATTTTCAAGACAATGTATTTCTTTTAGTATGAAATGAAAGATGGTTTACTTAAATATTTTCACACTAGCAAGTTATGAAGTCTCGAACAATCTCGTTTTCATCTCACTCCGATGTTTCCGCCATTGGTTGTGGTGTGACACACGAAAAGCTTTATCAATGCTTAAGGTCGAAACATCACAAATGGAGTATGTTAACCTAGCGGCTGTATATTTGAACTGACTGATTGTTTAACTTCAATCTGGGGTGAAGCTCAAAATCAACATTGATTTGGGAGAATGGAAATGCAAATCGGTCTGGAAGGGTGTATAGTCATGCCTATGTTCGCCTTCCTTCTTTTGGTTGGGTGTGAAATGGAGGGGATGAGTTCAACGAGGTGGATTATTTGTCTTTGTGTGGACGACTTGGATTCAGAGGATGGCCATTAAGGTGACGAGGATTAAAAGAGCTACCGAGGTAGAGGTGTGAGGATCACTATGTTAATATCATTGGTTAAAGCATTCACAATCCATCCATCAAATTCTGTGAGAGTAGTTTTTATATTATAAAAAAGTGATTGTGAGTTAAGGAGAGAAAATGTTACTATTCATCTGTATATTTGAGTGGACGTTGTTCACCCTCTATAATTTTTTAATATATTTTAAAAGTGGTTACCAGTGAAAGAGAGAGAAAGTAATGATTAAGGTATAGAAAAATATTGTTTAACTGAAATAAGAGAGAAAATTTAGTTGCTTTTAGTGTAATTATAGGGTAGATTTGATGGAAGGGATGTAAATGCTCTTAGGGCTTCGAACTTAATGAGTCTTAGTTTCAATTTGTGCTTGTAGGAGTTGTTAAAGACATTTGTCATTGTCTGATGAAAACTAGTGTAGATATTTCAAGGCCAAAGAGGAAGGCATACTGAAAGGTTTGGCTACTACTAATGATGGGCCGAATATATCTCATCTGCTGTTTACCGATGATGCCATCATTTTGGGAGAGTGGTGCTCGGAGAACGTTTTGAATGTTGTTAGAATTCTTCGTGTTTTTCACATGTGTTCGGGTTTGAGTATTAATCTTTCTAAATCTAACCTTTATGGGTTGGGGGTGGAAGTAGGGGATGTGGAGGAAAAAGCGGATAGTATTGGGTGCAAAGCGGATTCTCTTCCGTTTCGCTATTTGGGAATAATGGTTGGAGCCAATATGAGTAATGTTAACAACTGGAAGCCGGTGTATGATGTGTTTCAAGCTAGACTATCGAGATGGAAGGCAAATACTTTGTCCATTGGGGGAAGGTTAGTGCTTATAAAGTCCGTGCTTGAAAGTCTGCCCTCTTATTATTTCTCGCTTTATAAGGCTCCTTGTAAAGTTATAAATGATCTAGAAAGCATGATTAGACGGTTTTTATGGGGGAGCTCCAGTGAAGAGAAAAAAATTCACTGGGTTGCGTGGGATAATGTGGCTACTCCAAAAGACTGTGGTGGTCTTGGTTTAACTAAGCTGAAAGATATTAATTTAGCGCTCCTTTCGAAATGGTGTTGGAGATTCAAGATGGAGGAAAAAAGTTTGTGGAGGAAAGTTGTGTCAGCTATTCACAATGGGATTCGGAACTGGGATTTCATCCCGTTCAAAAAAAACTGGGGAAGTACGTGGAGCAAAACTGTGCAGTGGATCGCTAGATCGAAGGTGGGGGACCTGCCGTTGAGAAGCTTCTTTAAGGGGGTTCCTGGCAGGGGTGATTCTATTTCTTTTTGGCTTGATCCTTGGGCCGCTATCGAACCGCTTAAAAATCTGTTCCCGAGTTTGTTCCAGATTGAAGTTGATAAAAAGTGTAGGATTAGCGAAAGAGTGACTAATGGTTCGGGCCAAGTTAGTCTTATTTGGAAGTGGAAAAGATCTCCGGCACAAGGCGCTGAACAAGAGGAACTGATCCAGTTGAACAGTTTATTAGATTCGGTTGTGGTTACGGATAGATCGGATAGATGGACCTGGATTGGGGAAGGAAAGGAGGGTTTCAGTGTTGCTGCTGTTAAAAAAACGATTCAGAAGGGCAGGGGTTTGAGTAATGGATCGAATTTCAGGTGGTGCAAATGGGTCCCTGTCAAGTGTAACGTTTTCGGATGGCGGGCGGTCATTAACAGGTTACCTACGGTCGAAGCCTTGCGGAAAAGAAACATAAACATCCAGAACTCGATATGTCTTGCTTGCAACGAAGGAGAAGATGAGGTAGGCCACCTCTTTACAGGTTGCTATGCGGCCAATGTCTTGTGGAATTTTGTTAGTAAATGGTGTCGCGTTCCTCAAATCTTTGCTTTCTCTGTTCAAGATCTGTTGGTGTCATACTTGACGTGTGGTCTAAAGGAGCCGGAAAATAACATATTTCAAGGTATTATGATCATAGCTTGTTGGAGTCTGTGGAAGGCGAGAAATGAAGCTAGGTTCAGGAACGTGCCGGTTAGAATAGAGAAGATTATTAGTGAGGTTAAGGCGTTGGGGTTTCTTTGGGTTAAGAATAGAACGAAATTCAAGACTTTATCGTGGGATAACTGGTGTAAATTTGTAATTATGTAATTTTGTCGTGTTTTTGGTGCCCCCCGGTTTCTGGGGTGGTCGGTGGTTAATGAAGTTTACATTTAAAAAAAAAAAAGATATTTCAATATAAGCTTCTTGATTGTCAAAACCCGCCTCACTCTTAACAAGAGTTGCCAGATTTTTTTAACATCTTTAATTGCAGATCCATTTGTAAATTTTGTTATTGTTTTGGATTGTTAAAGATATTTTTTTTTTGTTTTTAAGCATTAAGCATTTATCTTTTATCTTTTTTTTCCTTTTAAGCATTTAGTTTTATTCAAAAAATAATAATTTTATTTTTTTAAACAAGGGTAAAATAAAAAATAAAAAAAAGCAACCTAAAAAGTTAACATTAGTTAGTGAAAAAAGTGAGAAGTGTTGCAAACTATGAACTTTATGGACGTGCACTGTATTTATTGAAGTTAACGAACATGGTCTGCAAGTAACCAGAAAAATAAAGGGTTATTAGATTTTAATAATCCAAAATTTCACCTGTTGGCTGATAATAATCCCAACTTTAAAAATTCTCTCCAGCGATCCCAACTTGTAAGAATTTAGCCTCTGTTGATCCTTTTATAACATATAAGAACATGGCATCCTCAAAAGATTCAAGTGCACATACAGTCTCCTTAATTGAATTAAGTGCACCTATAATTTGAAAAGGATCGATGGGGGCCAAATTCTTACAAGTTGGGATCGTTGGAGGAAATTTTTAGAGTTGAGATTATTATTGGCCAACAGGTGAAACTTAGAATTATTAAAATCCAATAACTCAAAAATAAAGGATGAAATCTGTTATTTACCGTAGTGGAATTGTATGAAATATAAGGTTAACAACCAAGAATGTGATAACTCCCATTCAACCAGGCCATTATTCGTACATCCAAATTACATGCAATTGTATACGTGATTCATTTAGACTTAGTTTGGCATAAACTAAGTCATACAACATGATGCGTGTACATGACTTGGCACATTTCAATATGTTAATCAACAAGTAAGCAAGAGATCGCCAACGAACTTGCAAGTGATATTGTATTCTAAAACGACTTAAAAACGTTCTTAAATAACAAACACCCGTGACACAAGATATCTAGTGTAATAAAACCCCAACTTCGTAAATCTAGTGGGTTTAACCTACTATAAGTATTATTCGTTTACCAAATGGTTTCCAAGTTTTGAAAAACAAAACTATTTATAAACAGCATATTTAAGGATGAATACTCTTTTGATTAGTAAGTTATAAATAAAATACCAACTAACTTGTTCATCCATTTTTAAATAAACATTATATGTTTTATAAAACTTGCAAGAAATAACTTAATTATGAATTTCAAAATTCAAATTCACCAACAAATATCTAGTGTCTTAAGCCTTAAGTCGTTGACAAGATATGATGTAAATACAATATTCATCTATAAACCAGGTTAGGATGACGGTTGATGAGGAAAAACAGGTGAAAACCCCTACTGGAATTTGTAGGTAAAAATCAAATACCGAAAAATTGAAAAGTTATCTCTACATATAGAGACCATATCTTGGTATCTCCATATTTTTCCACATTTTTACAATAGCCTTGTAAGGTTCTAAGAAGGTTACCAATAAAAAATCATGAATTTTGGAGTTATCTAACTATTTTTATTAATGTTTGAGCAAATAAAAAAAGGTTAATTGCATGGTAACCTTAACCGCGGAAGGGATCCCTCTTCCCAAGCTAGCGACCCGACAACGCTGCCTGACGGTGAAACCCCTGCCAACCCGAGGGGCTGAAAACAAAAATTGATAAAATACCTAGGGTTACCAGAAAATTCCCAAAATTCTAAAGAAATATTTACAAGTCATATGGAGCTTATAAACCAAATTTCGTGAATATTGGAGTTGTAGAACTATGGTTTTCATTTTTCTCTTTATAAACGCAATATAAAGACAATAATCAAGATTTTGACAGCAAACAATTCAAGAACATGAAAAATAATCTTTTTCCAGTAACATAGGAGGTCAGATCTGATTATTTTTGTGCAAATATTTGGTCACTTATATGAATTTCAGGGAATTTATCCAAAAATAAATATTTTTCTAAAATTGACTCGTTTAAAAATAGAAATGAAATCCTACATGTTTTTGAACTTAAAGTAATATATTTTCATATTTTATAACCTTCCCTACAATAATATTGGGATTTTAAGGCAAGTTCGACCAAAAACAGAAATAAACTGTGATTTACGTAAAACCAACAAGCGTCTGATTCATAATCGGCATGCCTCAAAGCTTGTCATATTTATCAACTGTTTTCAAAACATCTAAGATTTAACGTAGTGTATAAAGTTATAGTTTCTTAAGTCTTTGAATGGTGTTATCGTCCTAGTCATGGATTTTTTAGACGATTTCGTTTTCGAAAAAAACACCACCCACTAACCTCATCAACACCTTACATAGTTGGTTTAGGATATAAGTCCTAGTCATGTTTTATTCGGATTAGATTCCAAGGTCTCATTATTGCCACTTGCCATGTAGGAGCCAAGTAGTGTATTCAAACCGCAACCGAGGATTTCGTGAGTTCAACCGAAACAGAAACAGAGAGTATCGCGACCCTTCTTTACTTGTTTTGTTTTAGGGGAAAACATGCTACTTGTCAAACTCTAACCGATGGCGGAAATATCGATGCGAGACATAATAGAGTGCTCAAAGACATCATAACACTAAATTTGCGACAATAAATTAAAATTCATGGTTTCATTTCATTTCACCAAATTCAAACATTGCATTGTATCGAAAGGAAATAAAACATATTGCAAGTTACAAAATTAAAACGTAAAAAAAGCATAAATAAAATTTGGTGAGTTTCTACACCTAGCATAACCTTTTCAACCAAGTAAATAAGACCGTAAAGAATAGAATGAATACTTAACAATAATTCAACAAATGGGCGGTGAGGATAACCTGACCGGGTTGACCCGAACCCGGCCGGTTTAGCTAAACGGGTCGCGGGTTCAGCCTGAAACTGACCCGAACCCACCCGTTTAGACTAAACCCAAACCCGTGAATTTTGTGTTAGGTTTGTGTCGTGTCAGAAATTCACACCCCTACTTGATATTATAGTTGGGTTTTTGGAGTGTATATATATATATATATATAGTAGTAAGATCAAATAAAAAGTTTATTTTGCCTAAGTAGGATAAGAAGAAAGTGTAAGAGAAATGAGGAGTGCAAGGGTATCTTGGGAAATGAGGAGTGCAATGGTATATTGGGAAAATCATATTTATTGACTTTCTCTCTCCACATGCAACTCACACGCATATTTCACCCCCATTTTTTAAACATTCATAACTTTTTTATACGATATTATTTTTTCATAAAAATTTCACCGTAAAATCGAACGTCTTTTTATCTTTAATTTGAGTACCATATTGCTATATAAAATATGAAGACTAAAAAAATCCACTAAAATATGTTGTATAACATTTTTTTGTGTTTGATTTTTGTACTATATTTTTGTGTTAAATTTTTTGTGCTGAAATTTTTTTTTCTCAATTTTTTGTGCTGGATTTTTTTGTACTACATTTTTTTGCTGAATTTTTTCGTGCTATATTTTTTTGTACTAGATTTTTTTGTGCTATATTTTTTTGTGCTATATTTTTGTACTACATTTTTTGTGCTATATATTTTTGTACTAGATTTTTTGTGCTAGATTTTTTTGTACTAGATTTTTTTGTTGTATTTTTAAAAAACAAAAAGGGTGCCACATGTCATTTTCACTTCTATTTATAAGGACCAAAATACCCTTCATTCCTACTTATTAGGAGTGCCACATGTCATCATCACAATCCTTCTTAGGCTACTTAGGCGAAATCCACTTTTTAGTGAATCCTTCCCCTATATATATATTATATATATATATATATATGGGAAGGTTCATTTGAGAAGAAAATTAAATTAAGAAGAAAAAGAAGAAAGGGTACAAATGTAAAAATATTAAATAGTTTTTCTCTCAACTCATTTATTATTATCTTTGACTAATTAATTAGTCATAAACACTATCATCTTCCACACTTAAATTTTGCTTCCACACATCAAAATTTATCCTACACGTTTTGAAATTTATCCTACACTTATTGAAATTCATCCTACACAGCTTGTAATTCATCCTATACACCTGGTAATTTATGCTACACTTTAAATTATATATTTTTTCTTTTTTTGAAAAAATATGTTATTTTGTAAATAAGTTATAAATTTAATGTAGTTGGTTATTAAAAAGGAAGGCTACCAATTAATGATCCATCTAAGTTTACCAATATACCCTTACACTAATATTAAATACAAAAATTAAATGAAGTACAATGAATCATTTTTATTGGTTGAAATTTTTCTTTTTTATTCTTATAAAAAAATTCTTCTCATTGAACTCTCCACTATATATATATATATAGGGGAATGTTTTATGCAGAACACTAAATATTGCGAGAACACGCAGAACATAACGAATCACCCATTTTTTCTATTCTAAAAACCGAAAAAGTAAATGAAAATGTTACAAATATAAGATTAATTGTTTCGTACACTAGAATTTAAAACAAAATATGGAAAATTTTCACTTTTTGTATAATCTAGACATATGTAACTTATGTGTAGGTTAAATTACCAACATGTATGTAGGCTATGTGTAGGTTAAAATCATTGGTTTTTTTATATATATAATACACATATGAATCTAAGAAACATAAGATTTAAAAAATATGTACTTTAAATCCCAAAATTTAGTATTTTAGAGTTGTTCTTTCTGTTCTCGCAATAGTTAGTGTTCTGTAATGATCCGCATCTTATATATATATATATATATATATATATATATATATATATATATATATAATTAGTTATATTGTCAAGTGTGTCAAGTGATGGTTGTCGTGAGTGTCATACAAAAACCTAAATAACTATGTAGATAGTGTAAATAGGGTATCGACCCAGAGGAATATGGTGGAAAGCGTTGTTGATTAAGTACAAAGAACTAATTGTAGAAATATAAAATCGGTTGTTTGAATATTTGATTAAACTAAGAACTACTAAAATGAGTTTGTAATAATAAGAGAAAACAATGGTTCCTCCGGATTTTAGATTCAAGATAGACTTCAATTATGTGTTCGATTGCTACAATCACATAGACATGATTGCATAATTCAATTAATCGATTGCGATTATCCAAAGACTACTTACTTCGATTGCAAAACAAAAGAAGGTTATCATACGAATAATCAATTGAAATTACCAACCCTAACCCCTATCAAATATATCTCAATTACTAAAATTCTCTGGAATTGAATGAATTAGAATTAAGATTTAAAGTCAAATCAATCTTTACAATCCAATCAATCGAATCAAATGGTAAAAAGCATCGAATGCTTAGATTACCAAGTTCAAATACAATAAAAAAACACATAAAATTGCTCTACTTACAAGAATTCTCCACCCGGAGGAAACCACCAAGGAATTAGCCACTCCCCATCTCGGTGAATTGAGTTTAAAAGCTTGAATGGTGATTGGATTCATCTTCATTATGGTTGATTTGGTGGAAATTATGATGGAATAGAAGTAAAAATAGTCCCAAAGTATGCTATCCCCAAATTCGTCCCCAATAATGAATGATGATGTTTAGGGTTTTGAAAACCCTTTTATACGTCTCAAAAAGTCATCTCAGAATCGGCCAACTAAACCCGTCGTAACCTACAGCTGAGGAGCTGTAGGCTACGGTTCCCATATTCTGTTTCTTCTATGTTTACTATGTTCAACCGTAAGCTACACTTTATCAACTGTAAGTTACGGGATACAACTTCTGAGGTATTGTTGGCCACTATGACTCGACCGTAAGCTATGGGATACCCACCGTGGTTTACGACGGGATTGGTACTCCCCCTTTTCTTCATATTATCACTTTCACCCAATGACACTTTAGAACCCCGAACTTTATTCTTTCACATTCCTCGTGCTTCCAAGTTATCTTTTGACCCGAAACAAATCCCGGTCAACGTAATTTACCTTTATTATCATCCTCGCGTATTCAACTCACCTCCAAGCACTTTAACTTCACCGATTTAAGCGATTAACCTGCAAAACCACAATTTCTCATAGTTATCACATTCAAAACATATAATTGCCTAAAACGCAACAAAAACCCATAATATAAACACTTTAATGCTCGGGTTTCACCCTCTCCATCATGAAGCAACATTAGAGGTGGGATAAATCTATTAACCTCAAGTATTCACCAATGCACAAATCATCTCATAGATGATTCGGAGGTAATGAATACAAGTATGAAGAACATAAAATAAACTATCTGATTCACTAAGTAAGCAAGTGTGGATAACTAGATAAGTGCTTCCAACATGGTTTGGTTGGAGACTTGGTGTAGTCTTGCTCACTTTAGTGCTTGGAGACTACTTAGAGCATTACATGAATAAGAAAATGGAGGTATATGAACCTCATATTTCTGTAACAAAACCTTAACACAAACCATTCAAACTGGTTTAGTTTGCAAAGGTTCTAAGAACAAAGTTAAAGAAAGACAAGTTCAAAAGTTTAACAAAAATTCCTAATCATGGACCCAAAATGGTGGCATACCATCTTTGTTTACCTTGGTAAACATGTGGTAATACACCTAAAGGTCATCCAAGGAAGGAGAAGGAAGAAAACAAGCAAGAACAAGCTCAAAACTCACTGTTTTGAACTTAGTACAATCTGCCCAAACTTGGAATTCTTGATGATTTGAAAGTGTTAGAGAGATTGTTTGGAGTGTGGAAAGTGTTTAGGAGATGGTACGGGGTTGTATTTATAGTTGGGATGAGGGTTTAGGTGTTAAATGGGCTGGTTGGAGGTTTAAATGAGGAAAAAGGAGCTAAAATTCGCGAATTGAAAACATTCTACCAGAACAGTCCCTTGCAGACTGCAAGGGAATACCCGTACGGTCCGCAAGGACCTTGTGAAAATCTAATAATTTCATTTTTGGTTCTTGTGGTTATTGGGTTGGTTATTTGGGGCCATAAACACATAGTTAAACATGCTTTGGACATTTTAAGGTGTATATAAGTATGTGTAATGTATGAAAATCATTCCGAGAAAATATAATCTCGATATATGGCTCAGTTTTTAATTAAACGTGCATTTCATGATGATTTACGTAATGTGCAAGTATGATTAAACAAACGATATAAAATGTAGTTTCCATTATGATCAAGTCTCGGAATTACAAGGATTGAAATTGAAATACGAATTATGAGGAAATGAAAAAGAATCAGAAAATACGAAACATTACAGTCTTGGCCACATCTTAAACTGTATGTGTGATTCGTTATTCGATGTCTATTAAAATGTAGAAACTGAAAAATTATCGTGGGATACTCTCAAAGCCAAGTATATCAGAAGGTGGGTGATTCTAGGCATTTCATAGAACAATATAATGTATTGTTGAGAACTTTGGGGAGGTTTGCCCAACATGACTTGAAGATGGATGAATCCATCTTGGTTTTAAGTATCATTGACAAGTTGTCTCCTTCCTGGAAATATTTCAAACACACTTTGAAACATCAGAAAAGAGAATGAAGTTTAGTTGAACTTGGAAGTCACTTTAGAATTGAAGTCTTTGAGAGCATAGGAAAAGTGTTGGTCAATGACGACAAGAAACATGTTGGACCGTCTTCTGTGAACACGGTTGAAGCGGGTGAATCATTCAAGAGTAACAACAAGTTTAAAGGGAAATAGGAGTTTTAAGATAACAACTCGGGTCCAAACAAAAAGCCAAATTACACTTGTTGGAAGTGTGGTAAGCCAGGTCACTTGAAAATAGTGGGTCTAAGGACCTATACAAGCAACAAGGATGATGATATTGCTTGGTGGGTTAATTCAGGTGCAACTGGCCATATGTGCAAGGATCTTTGTTGCTTTAGAGACTTTCAACCAACTGAAGATGGATATATCCTCAACATGGGCAACATTGCTATCGAACCAATCAAAGAACTAGGAAAAGTGCAGCTTTCTTTTACTTCTGTAAATTTTTTACTTTTAGACAATGTGTTATATGTGCTAGGGATTCAAAATAATTTGTTGTCTGGCATTGTATATTGTGTCAAGACCTGGTACTTTTGTAGGTTTTGGTTATCTTTGAAATGGTATGTTTATGTTGAATATTGATGTTTTTTTTAGTAATGAATTTGTTTACATGGCGTCCACTAGTAATAGTAATGATTTGAGTGATTAAAAAATATGGCATGTCTAAAATGAGTTTAATTTCTGCTTTCAACATATACAATGATTAATTCCATACTTGCAAGTTGAATAAAATAACTAAAAAATCTTTCACGCGGCATGTTAGCAGGGAAAGTAAAATATTAGATTTAATACATAGTGATTAATGTGATTTTCATGCTACACCATCACTTGGTAAAAAAAAATATGCAGTTACCTTTACTGATGATGCTACTAGATTATGTTATATTTATTTGTTACATGCCAAATATGAAAATATGTTTAAAATCTACAAACAAGAAGTAGAGCTGCATCGAAGTGGGTTGATCAAAACTATGCATACTGATAAAGGTGATGAGTATTTTAATCCGGTGTATTTCCAATAAACTAGAATAATACATCAGACAACGGCTCCATATACGTCGAAACAAATTGGTGTAGCAGAAAGGAAGAATAGGACTCTAAATGAAATGGTTAATACAACTTGTCCTATTCAGGTCTAAGTGAGTGTTTTTAGGGTGAGGCTATGTTAACAACCTATTATTTGCTAAATAGGGCTCCTAATAAAAGGAACAAGATTACCCCTTATGAGCTTTGGTATAAAAAAACCACCAGAGTTGAGTAAACTGAGAGTTTGGGGTTGTAGAGCCAGGGTAACGCTCACTGAACTAAAGATAAGAAACATATGTGAAAGAGGTATAGACTGCATCTTCATTCGGTAAGCCCAACATCCGTTTGCTCACAAGTTCTATGTCATAAAACCAAATGACTATGTGTATGTGCATGTTGTGATTGAGTCAAAAAAATGCAGATTATGATGAGAATGGATATTCATCTTTTCCTAGACCTAAGGATATGGTTCCTCCAGAACCTAGGAGAAGTGCAAGAGCAAGAAAAAAAAATCATTTGGTGATGCATTTTAACTATATTTGGTTGAAGGATCTAGAAATGAGATCCAAACTCAATTTCAATATTAACGAAGATCCTAGAACCTATAGTGAAGCCATGTAATCTCATCTTGGGATGTTGCATTCTGGAAAGAAGCTATAAATGACGAGATGGACTCTATTATGCAGAAAACAACTTGGAAATTATTTGATTTGCACCCCTGATTGTAAACCACTTGGTTGTAAATGGATCTACAAGAAGAAGATTAAAGTAGATGGTTCTATATATAATTTAAAACCTGGTTGGTTATCCAATGTGACAACCCGAGTTTCCAAGGTCTTTCCTCGACACGTTTCTCGTTTCGCAAGTGTTTTCATAATTTGTTTGAGGTGTAACCTTTTTCATGTTTGAGTTATATTTGGTGTATTGTTTAAAGTGTGGTTAAATTGTAAATTTATGAACTCTCTAAGTGGATAAACTTAGTTCATGCATGAGGAAATATAAGATTTGTGCCATTAAACCCCCCTGACGAAACATGGATGTTTCACCACTAAGCCCACTCGACGAAACATGAATGTTTCGCCATCAGCCAGTTTCGTCGGAGAATGGTTGCCGAGATGGGCCTTCGGCCTAA
This sequence comes from Helianthus tuberosus, assembly GCA_030545235.1. Lineage (NCBI taxonomy): Eukaryota > Viridiplantae > Streptophyta > Magnoliopsida > Asterales > Asteraceae > Helianthus > Helianthus tuberosus. The sequence goes on along the minus strand of JARYGA010001261.1, from coordinate 1,746,595 downwards.
GCGAGCCCAGCCATACTTACGTTATATTGTACGTTATATAGTATTTGTTTCATAACTTGCGAAACCCTAGACTCTCCTTTGTGCGACGGCAATCATCATCTCTCCCGAATTCATGATAGCTTCATCTCGTAATCAGTTAGTATGCGTGTACCAGACTTGTTTCGCTCGATGCACTGATTCTTAATTATTGTGATGATCTCCTGTGAAAGTAGGGTTTTACTAGAAACCGTAATCTTATGATTGTTACTGATTAAACATTATGGTAGATCTGCTTCGATATATGAACAAAGAATGAACAGGGAATGAACTGTAAAACTTTGATGAAACACTTATAGACGAAACCCAGGATATTTCGACCCTCACATCATCGACGAAACACCTAAGTGTTTCGTCACTCGAGCTATCGACGAAACCCCCTATCTCGACGAAACATTCATCACGGCGAATCATGAGTTTCGTCGGCAGAAAGTATGACGAATCAAGGACCTTTCGTCGGGGAGTAGTTGTTTCGTCGACCTGGTTGCTAGAGGGTTTCGTCGACAGGGTTGCATGGGTGTTTCGTCGATTAAGTCATCATATGGAGCAGTGGACTGAGTTGTTGTGATTGGTGAATGTGCATGATAATGATATCACATGGCTGACTATTGATGATGACCGATGAAACATGAATTAGTTTTGATTAAGCACACTTAACATAGTCAAACTTGTGTAAATGCTTTTGACAGTCAACAAGTGTAGACTTCATTAATTAGACACATCAGAAGTCATGTGATTCTCTACACACAATCCGTGTGATTCAAATTGAAGGTCCAATCGGAATGTATTGTTTGCCGGCCCATGTGATTAAGTTGAGAGGCCCAATGAAGCTTTACCACTAATTGAATTTTGTCGGCTATCTTTATTAAAGATATCATATATTCACGAGTATTAATAGTGTTGTCAGCTTCCATATGCTTTGTTAGTAATTCACATTGTGTGACCACCCGATGCTAATCACTTGACTATTGAATATTGATACGAATCATACATGTGGGTTTGGATATACATCAGTAGAATAACTGTTATGTGTCATTCGGTGATTGTTGCTTACACACACACTATGACTATGATTCATACGTAAACCTTATGAATGTAAACTAATATCGCATACGTGAATACCATAGGCTGTGATTGTTTAAGTGTGAACAAGTAGCAAATCATACCGAGCAAACCAAGGTGAGTTCACTTCTCTCAAAACAAGCATGCGTCCAGTGGGGACAATCAAACAAACAAAACAGTTAAACGGGTTTTCATAAACCCACATCCTTGCAGGGGATGTGAGGCAGTTTCAATAACCCATATCCTCGTAGGGGATATGAGGCCGTTTTCTGTAAAGGTTAACGTTGGAAAATACACTCATTTTCTATCACTTAAGTCCCATCCTACCATTGATAAGTTGCTTGTAGGGCAACGGGTTATTAGTTGATAGCGTTATTAGGTTTGGCACCCTCACGTCGTACCTGGATAGGACGAGCGTGAACTAATAACTCAGAACTGACCAATGTTGATAGAGCATTGGAGAAGGGCAAAACGGGCCGTCTGCGGTAACGAGTTATTATCAACATAACAGTCATAACAAATCCTAACACACTACTTGGTATCAATCGGAATAAGCAAACTGTGAACTCACCAGCCTGTCTGACACACTTTTTCTGCATGCTTGCTGGTTCTTAGGTACTTGGATTGGAACTTGCTATATCTAGAAGTGCTGGAGTCGTCATGGGTCGTAGCTCTTGGATACAAGTTTAATGATTATTGCACATTTGCTTGAAACACATGAAAACATTATTTATCTTATGCTTCGGCTAAACAAATGGGTTTTGATTGTGTTTGGATTTACTTTATTAAATAAATGGAAACTTTTATTAAATTCTATGTTATGGTTCAATGTGATTGGTGGCTAGATCCTGATACGTCGCACGCCTCGCGGTGTTCCCGCATGTAGTATTTTGGGGGTGTGACATCCAAGGTTTTAGACAAAAACAAGAATATACTACTTTGACACATATGCACCTGTAGCAAGAATATCCATAATTAGATTGTTGGTTACTCTAGTGGCAAAACACAATCTTGTGATTCACCAAATGGATGTGAAAACTGCTTTCAAAAATGGTTATTTAGATGAGGAGATATATATGAAACAACCAGAGGGTTTCGATATGCCTGGTAATGAGCATAAGGTGTGTAAGCTTGTTAAGTCACTATATGGCTTAAAGTAAGCACCTAAACAGTGGTATCAAACATTTGAAGATGTGGTGTTGTTTAATGGTTTTGTATTGAACCAAGCGGACAAGTGTGTATATAGAGAATTTGATGCTTCTAGTAAATGAGTCATAATTTGCCTATATGTAGATGACATGTTGATCTTTGGTACTGACCAAGATCAAGTTGATAAAACAAAGATATTTTTGTCATCTTGCTTCGACATGAAAGACATGGGGAAGGCTGAAGTGATCCTTGCCATATGGATTAAACGTGAGAACAATGGTATTCAATCTCTCAATCTCATTATATTGAGAAGATTTTGAAAAAAAAAAGTTCAATTTATAAGATTGTTCTCCTATTAGCACTCCTATAAATTTTGCTTTTAACCTCTTACCTAATAAAGGTGTTGTTGTAAGTCAATTTGAATACTCAAGAGCTACTGGATCTCTTAGGGATATGATAAGTACTAGAACGGATATAGCTTACGCTATTGGAAAGCTTAGTAGGTATACTAGAAATCCAAGTGCAAATCATTGGCAAGCTATAAATCGAGTGTTTAGGTACTTGAAAGGAACCGTGAAATATGGTTTGAATTAAACTAGATTTCCTTCAGTTATAAAAAGTTATTCAAATGAGAGTTGGACTACTAATATGGAAGATCATTCTTCCACAAGTGGATGGACTTTTCTACTTGGGGAAGTACTATATCTTGGGCATCTAGGAAACAGACTTTCATACCTAACTCAACAATGGAATATGAGTTTGTAGTATTAGCAATAGCTGGTAAATAAGTTGAATGGCTAAGAAACTGTTGGTGCACTTGTGTCTGTACTTTGTCTGTATTTTGTCATGATACCAAACGATGTCTTTGTTAGTCTTGTAAGTTTGACCAGTCAACCATCCTCCTGGTTTGACTTGGTCAAACAGTTAGAACATTGGTTGAAAGATGTTTGGGTCGAAGGATGTGTCATCGAAGGATTGTTTAGATCCTTCGATGAGCTCGAAAGATAAGCCTTCGATGGATGAACCTCGAAGGATATCATCCTTCGAGGTGTTCATGTGGATCCTTCGATAGGTCTCTGGTCGATAGATGATCCTTCGATCAGTCTATCTGATCCTTCGACCAGACGTGCTGTGTTCGGGTATATATACCCATGCAATGTGTTCACTTCTTCGAAGCAGACACATAGACATAAACAGAAGAGACAAGTGTGAGGAGTGAACATTCTGTTGAGAGAACACACACACGAGTGCTTTAGAGAGTTTGCAAAATACATTTGTAAACATTGAGCTTGTAACCGAACCTTTCATACGTATTAATACAAGTGGTGTTAATCGGTGAAAAAAAAAGGCTTATCTTTCGAGCTCATCGAATGATCTAAACAATCCTTCGATGACACATCCTTCGACCCAAACATCTTTCAACCAATGTTCTAACTGTTTGACCAAGTCAAACCAGGAGGATGGTTGACTGGTCAAACTTACAAGACTAACAAAGACATCGTTTGGTATCATGACAAAATACAGACAAAGTACAGACACAAGTGCACCAACAAACTCCCCCTTGGCTGTAGCTTTGTCTCGATCTTTGTTCTTGATCTTCGTGACTTCAAGTCTTTGACGTCCTTTCAAGTCTTCAATGTCGGAGGATCTTTAAAGACTTCACGTCTTGAAAGCAGAAAGTGTACCAACAAACTCCCCGTTTATGTAGGAAGTGTGTTGACAAACTCCCCCTTAACATAAGCTCCCCCTTGAGGTATGCTCGTGAAATACTTGTTCTTTATGGGTTGAGATCCTTGTGGTGTTGATAATGGTCAGCGGCAACTCGATCATCTTCATCACTTGAGTGCCTTCACGTCGTGTCTTCATTCCGAAGCTTGTCATCGACCATGTTCTCCTTGCCTTTAGAATCTGCACATGCAAGAAATCTAAACGCGTAATGAGAACAACTGCCTGGAATATCATAAGCAAACGACACACATGTGACCATTGTTCAATCAAACACCGTCCGACAGTTTGAAAGTTTAGAAACTTTGTCAATTTTAGTCTTTAACTTTCAACACTTGCAAATTTCGACCGTTTATGAAGATTTAGTCGTTTCGGTTTTCAATCAGGTTTCAGGCAACGAAGACTTGAGCTCCAACATCGTACGATCGAAAATAAAATAGAAATAAAATCTTTTTGGTTTTTAGAAAGTTTATATTAAAACACACCTAAAATCTTTTTGGTATTTTGAATATTTGAAATGTAAAGACAGAAAGCAGTAAATAAATATATACAAAGATGCAGAAACTGAAAGCATTAAATAAATATTTACAGACATTCTTTTTGTGAGTTTCGAGGGTAAGAGAATCATATCAGTGTACGGTCATGCCAAAACGCTCTTGTTGTTCAATTAGTTAACATTAAGATAAGCATCCTATAACAATTATCGATATTGTTGTCCACTTAAGCTCAACTTATCAGATGTAATCATGGCGCGGGGATACGTTAAGGTAGGATTTATACTTACCGACCGGTGTTCATCCACATCACGACACATTCCCGTATCAAGGTATGCACGAGGGTTCATCTTACCGGTGAGTATACCGATTATCATCTGTTTGACCGTATATGATGTGAGATTCTCACTTATTTTGATTTGAAAACAAGCCCTATGTGAAATAATCACTTATTGATGAGGAACTTGATTTTCGATGCATGAGGGCACAGGAGCAAGTCCGTGAACAGGTCAGTACTTTCGTACAGCAGAGAGACGAACTTGACTCCCGGAAAGAATTTGTGATATATTATCACTTATTTGGGGACATGTGATTGTTGATCACTTATTGAGGTCGAATGCAGTATGTACACGTATGTATAGTATCATGGAAGATCTAGACTTGCGTCCCCGTTATTTTTCGGTAAAAGATACAACCATGATACCCAGATGATAAGCAGCATAAAGTCCGAATATCTCAGAACCTCGGCAATCTCTCAAAAGAAATTTCGGTACCAAGACCATATGCCAATGAGTGGTTCCCACCTGGTCTTCAGTCGGATTTAAGTTTATATCACCCTGCACACTTTAAAATGATTGTGAGCCTACCGATACATCTTATATAGAGATGCTTATCGTTTTTCATTTAGGTTTAAAGAGGTTTAGACAGACCACTGATGTACTATCATTTTCTCTTTTGCTCGCCAGGAAACTCATTTTTGATTTTCTATTGTTTTTGTGTTTTTGAAATTTTTCGATGTTTTTGGATTTTCAAATTTTGGATTTACTCCCCCTAAAATCAATAAACTAAGACAAATTTAAAACACAAAGATATTTACAAAAATGATTTTCCGATGTTGGTTTTACTCTTGCTTTGTTTCGAATAACGACTCCACGGTCATCCTTTTTGCATTTAAACACCCAACGGGTACCAATCTTCTTGTAACCAGCAGGTTTCTCTACGAGCTTCCAGACACCAAGCTTCTGGAATTGTTGCAGTTCTTCCTGCATTGCTTCAACCCAAGAGCTATCTTTCAAAGCTTCTTTCCAAGTTCTTGGCTCTTCCTGTGAGACATAACACGCGAAAGACCAATCATTTTGTTGACCAGATTCTCGGATAGATGCATACAAGCCTGCGTTGTTGTTGTTTCGCAACATGTTTCTTGTTTGTACGCCACTTTGTACATTTCCGATGATGTTTTGTTTAGGATGGGTATTGTGAATCCTTGTTTCTGGATTATCTTGAACTGGAATGTTTGTACCCAGATTGTTGAGATTGAGATCAACAACCAATTCAATGCCCGGAATTGACGAAGAGGATGATGCAGTAGCTTCAGCTGTTCTAGGGACATCCACTGGAGGTGTACCTTCTGAAGTACCATGTACTGCTGTTGTTGGAGCTTCTTGATCTGCATCGAGAAATTCATCATCCTCTAAAGATTCGTTCAATTCGGTAGCATCGTGAAAATCCTCATTGTCGAGAGCATTATTATTCACTGAAGATGGTTCTTGATTGACAATAATGGGAGACACGAAGAGACACGTTAAGCTCAACACACACAGTGGGCCTTATCTAATTATCAAGTGGGCCTTTGCTGGAGCTCAAGATGGTTCTTGATGGACATCAAGTGGGCCTTATAATTCATCATCCGCTCAAGATGGTTCTTGATGGACATCAAGTGGGCCTTATAATTCATCGACTTGAACCACGACTAAATCCATTCTTCAACACACACAGTGGGCCTTATCTATTATTCACTGAAGATGGTTCTTGATTGACAATAATGGGAGACACACTGGACATCATTACCGAACCGGTCGGTAAGTATAAATCCTACCTTAACGTATCCCCGCGCCATGATTACATCTGATAAGTTGAGCTTAAGTGGACAACAATATCGATAATTGTTATAGGATGCTTATCTTAATGTTAACTAATTGAACAACAAGAGCGTTTTGGCATGACCGTACACTGATATGATTCTCTTACCCTCGAAACTCACAAAAAGAATGTCTGTAAATATTTATTTAATGCTTTCAGTTTCTGCATCTTTGTATATATTTATTTACTGCTTTCTGTCTTTACATTTCAAATATTCAAAATACCAAAAAGATTTTAGGTGTGTTTTAATATAAACTTTCTAAAAACCAAAAAGATTTTATTTCTATTTTATTTTCGATCGTACGATGTTGGAGCTCAAGTCTTCGTTTCCTGAAACCTGATTGAAAACCGAAACGACTAAATCTTCATAAACGGTCGAAATTTGCAAAGTGTTGAAAGTTAAAGACTAAAATTGATAAAGTTTCTAAACTTTCAAACTGTCGTACGGTGTTTGATTGAACAATGGTCACATGTGTGTCGTTTGCTTATGATATTCCAGGCAGTTGTTCTCATTACGCGTTTAGATTTCTTGCATGTGCAGATTCTAAAGGCAAGGAGAACATGGTCGATGACAAGCTTCGGAATGAAGACACGACGTGAAGGCACTCAAGTGATGAAGATGATCGAGTTGCCGCTGACCATCATCAACACCACAAGGATCTCAACCCATAAAGAACAAGTATTTCACGAGCATACCTCAAGGGGGAGCTTATGTTAAGGGGGAGTTTGTCAACACACTTCCTACATGAAACGGGGAGTTTGTTGGTACACTTTCTGCTTTCAAGACGTGAAGACTTTAAAGATCCTCCGGAAGTGGGTTCATCGACACATACCTGACTTGATGAACTGTCGACATTAGCCATAAAGGCTGAATGGAGAGAAGACGATGAATAAGCAGCTTGATCCACCAAAATAGATCTTCTTTCAGTTCCTGCTGCAGCTTCTTCCAAAAGCTCATCAATATCTGCATCGACTGACGCACTTGATGTGTCATCCAAATGATCATTGCCTGAAGTGGAGGATTCTTCATCTGAGCTTCCACTATAACCGGAGCTGTCTTCATCTTCAGAAGATTCACTACCATTGGTGGAAGATTCTCCACCACTGGCGTGTTTAAGGTCTTTGACAACTTCAGCAAAACAAGCTGTTCCATCTGGAGCATCATTTCCCAACTGGATTGACCAATCACAGCCTTCATCGACTTGAACCACAAGTGCCTGAAGATACGTTAAGCTCTCGATGTCCATCATAAGGCCCACTTGAACCAATCACAGCCTTCATCATTTCCCAACTTTAACACACACAGTGGGCCTTATCTAATTATCAAGAACCATCGTACGATGTTGGAGCTCAAGATGTCACCAACATATTTAGTCTGATGGTAGCTTTGCCAGTGTATTCACTTCAAAGGGAGACACGAAGAGACAGAAAATAGAAAGTGAGAGAGCATTCTGTTCAGACCACACACACACGAGAGTTAGAGAGGGTTTGCAAAATACATTTGTAAACCTTGTGCTTGTAACCGAACCTTTCATACGTATTAATACAAGTTTTTGATAATACCGAAGGTTTCGCTCTTGTGTGCCATGAACGCCACCCAAGAAAATCTTGAATAATCATCAGTTATCACGAGGCAATATTGATCATTCCTAATACTTTTGTGCTTGACAGGACCGAACAAATCCATGTGCAAACGTTCAAGAGGAACAGCCACCGTGTTGATTTTCTTTGTAGGGTGTCGCTTCTTCGTTTGTTTTCCTTTCTGGCACGAGACACAGACGTCTTGAAGATGAAAGTTTTTAAGAGGAACACCATTCACCAATTCATTTGACACCAAATGATTCATTTTGCGTAAGTGAATGTGACCCATTCGTCTGTGCCAAGAGATTGTGTCTTTTTCTGTGGCTTTGGAAACGAAACAGGTTGCTTGTGCAGACGTTGTGATAGCTTGACTCATATCAAGGACATACAGATCATTTATCCTTGGAGCAGATAAGAGAATCCATTCTTTCGGAATTTTGAAGCCGGGTTTCAGCACATAACATCCATTTGCATCAAAGTGTACTGAGAACTGCTTATCACAAATTTGAGAAACACTAAGAAGATTGTGATCAAGTTGTTGTACGAAGTTGATCTTATCAAAGCTAACAACCCCGTTGGAAATCATTCCTTCACCCGTAATATATCCGCCTTTATCTCCAGCAAAAGCAACATAACCTCCTCTAATAGATTTGACGTCGTAGAGAAGCTTCATGTCGCCTGTCATGTGCCTGGATGCCCCACTATCAACAATCCAATGACTACTGATAGTTCCTCCTGGAACACTGATCGGAGTGTCGCGCTCCGGTCAAAGATAATATTTATATACCCTAATTACCCTTAACAAATAGCTAGTGGTAGTAAAGGGGTCGAACCACGAAGAGTATGTGGTTTGTGTATGGATTCGAATGAATTAAAAACAATTGTCACAATTTATGAAGCTTGCCAGATATTTTTGTATTTTTGTTTAGGAGAAAGATGTGAATTTAAACTAAGTGAATTGATTAAACTGATTAACAACTAATGATTAACGATTGCAAGAAATTTGGATACTAGAACAATAATAATAAAAAAAGAATCACACCCGGTTTCGGTAATTATTAACCTAGGATTTCTATAAGTTTTAGTTTCAACTCAAATGCATTTGATTAACGGATTTAGTGTACCGTGACTTAGGTGCTACTAACTATCAACGCCCCGAAGAACGGACAAAAAGACACTTTGTAATCAACACAAGTAAATCCTAACAAAGACAACGTACAATTACATATCACCGTTTCGCAAAGTCATAACTTTTAACATCGCTCGACAATTCACGAATTCGTAACAAATGTAATACTATTGTCGAAAGTTTCAAAAATCAAATACAGATTGTCACTAAGATGAAACAAGAACAAATTGAAATCCTAAAATTAACAACTACCTACACCGGGGTGAAACCGAGATGATTAGCCGCTCATGGTTGATGCAACTTGATCACCGGATGTTTGGAATGCGGATGGAGTCATTTTGAAGCTTGTAGTATGAAGGAATGATGGAGAATTAGGGTTTATGGATGATGATGGTGAGAAGGATGATGGTTCGGTGAACTAGGGTTTGATGATTGATTGTGTGTTGGATGAAGATGATTCGGGTTGTAGAGATGAAGTAAGTGGAATGGTTGGTGAATGATGGATGGATATGGCTCCAAGAACAAGTTCAAAACTCAAAAGTGAGTGTAACTCCCAAAAATTGATGTCCAACAACCCTTTTGACTCGTTATTTTACCCAAAACAAACAACAAACGCGCAGCAATATTGGAGAGCCGTCGCCGACGGCCTGATGCCCCGTCGGCGACGGTGCGTAGATCCTGACTTGATGCCGACGCCCAAACTCGCTGTCTACGGACGAACAGAAGACGGAAAGATACACCAACCGTCGGCGACGGCCCTATAGGGCGTCGGCGACGGTGCCCAGAAGTGTAACTTTCCTGTTTTCCTTATTTCTTGAGTCCGGTTAACCCGTTCTGCATCCCGGTGGTTCCGTTTTCGCTCCGGTGACCCGTAAAGCTTCCGAAAAGCTCCTTAAACTCTGCTAGATCTGCAAAATACATATCTAATCAAAAGTAGGCTATTCGAAATTAAACTTATGCAATAACATCAAATTAAACAATTACAAGCACCGGTTTTCGACCACGTATCACATCCCCACACTTGTCTTTTGCTTGCCCTCAAGCAAATCTGTTTTTCACTTTTACGTGGGTCGAACAACGAATACACTCCCCATTCCCGAGACTAAGGTTAAGGTCCAATGTCATGCTAAAGTTCAAATTCTTTACAATTTTCAATATATTTAACGGTAATGTGATTTTACATACACAAATGGTTACCCAAGATTAACCCGCCCGTGAAACCAATCAATTCATGCACATCCCTCACAATGTTCTCTCCACTCGGCTTCTAAATTGGCTAATATTTATAATGTATTAGCACTACAAAGAATATTCACTCAAAACCGATTAGAACACATACCCGCATAAGCTTGCAACTCAATCATTCTCCACCATTGATCACAAACACTAAGCACAAGTCATAAGGTCTTTATGAGGGTTGTAACGGGGCTAGGCTAAGGGTAGGAATTAGGATATTTTAAGGTGGCTAAGGCGATGAAAATTCGATTTTTATTACAAAAGATTATTCTAACAAACTAACTATAAACACCAAATATGAGGCAACAACATTCGCCTATTATTCAACAACTAACACTTCTTTTTGTGTTTTTCTTCAACGATTTTCAATTCTTTTTCATGACATTTTCTGATTTTTTTTTTTTACATATATGCAAACAAACAAGAACAACTATACAAAAACGACTCCTATAATCGAATTTCCATCACACGGGTTTAAAAGAAAAGGTTTAACGGTTATGGGCTATAGGGTGGTCAAACGAAAGGTTTAGGCTCAAAATGGGCGACTATGGGATTTGTTAGGGTAAGGATAGATAAATGGTTTTAAGAGAAAAGGTTTACCTAATGCCTTAATCATTCATGTGCTTGTATTTGGTCTATAGTCTCAAACGTATCAAAAGATGCAAGTTCTACAATACATGACTAATGGTCCACTCAAACAAAGAAACATAGGTATGTAATCTATGATATAAAAGTGGCTCAAAACCTCACATATCTAAAAGGGTATGGTATGTGACATGCATAAAAGACTAGTTTCTTAGGCGGATTATTCCCAAATAATCACCCGTTAAATACCCGTCATGCTATTAATTTGAACTTGACCATGACAAAAGACCAAATGGGTTGTGCCATCCCTCGTTGACTTAGTTACTTGTGCTTTAAGACCGCTTTTGAAGCAAGACATTTTTGAAAAATTTTTGAAATTTTCCCCCATCCCCACACTTGAGGTGAACATTGTCCTCAATGTGTAGTATTTAAATGAACGGGTCAAAATCTAAAATTTTTACTACTCCCCCATCCCCACACTTGAGATACATATTGCCCTCAATGTGTAAGAACTAGAGTATTAAACGCACAAGGGATGTGACACGGCTAATTTCCCCAAAATTTCACCCCGGAAAAATAATATACAAAATACACTCCACTTATTTGCTAATCTAAAGATCAAAAGTAAAAAGAAACGTATGCACCTGGCTTGTGAGCTCATTCTTCGTATGCTCCTCTCCTCTTCATGAAAGCGGTTGTCCCACGAACCAATTGTACCTACAAATCTTAACCCTTGTGTAGAAGCATGCTTCTCACAACCACTAAAATTTGTTAGTTACCTAGTTCTACCACTTTTATGAAAATATTACCACGCTATACATTATTTCACTTTGATTTATGTGGAAAATAAATTACAACAACAACAACCTAACTCACTTTCGTAGGAATCACGGTTGCATTTAGCTTATGCAACAAGCCCTTTTAAACCCCCCAATAGCTTGGGAGGACGAGAGGTCTCGTGAGGGTTATATAGGGAACACACCCACAAAGTTCATTTAACTAGGCGAGAATTTAAATAACAAAATGAAAATAACGAAAATAAAAAAAATATACAACAACAACAACAAAAGACATACCATACCTCTACTGCTGATATCGCTCGTTTGGATCCACTGGCGGGTTGGGCTGGTATTGATAACCAGTGAGGGACTCGAACATCTCCCTATAGTTATCTAGCGGGCTTGACTCTTGTTGGGATCCTTGGGGTGGCGGTTGGTATGGCATCGGAACAAAACTCGAGCCAACGGCTTCGGGCCAATGAGGGGTTGGATCGGATGGCCCTTGCGGATGAGGAAGGTTGGAGTAATCAGTCCAACCCGAATGTTCAACAAATGGGAGACCGGCTTGATAATCTCTTTGATGGCGTTCTTGATCATGGAGCACCTTGAAGTTATTAATCGCCATTTGGTTAGAAAAAGCCATCGCTCCCCATCGGCGTTGGTCCAACTCTCTTTGTGCAGCTTGGTTCCTAGCCGCCTCTTCTTCCCATGCCTGTCTATGAGCCCTTTCTTCCTCTTGCAACTGTATCATGCGTTCCATTTGTGATTGTTGTAACGCATGTTGCAGCTGTTGTTCCTCCAACTGCTTTTCCACCCTCTCGCGGAAAGATGCTTGAAAACCCCATTGTTGCTGCGAATACGCCCCTTGCGCCTCTTCCCATTGGTTCCTATTAGCATGGTACTCTCTTGCTTCACCAATACCCGCCGACACATTATCCTAGATCGCTTGATCTCCACGGTTCCACAACCGATACGACGGTATTTGCCTTTGATTCACAAAATCTGCCACATTGGCAGAGATTTCCCTATGCTTCCTCCTATACCTTTGCCTCGGACCCCGCGTGTCACACCCCGGATTTCCACGTGTCACCGGTGGGCCCGGTGGGGGAGTATCGTGACGTGGTTGGCAACATAATAGTCAAACAACACAATATTTAAATGCACAGCGGAAGCAATATATATAGATTTAATTCAACCAAACGATATTGTAATATGAAGTATCACAACTAGTCGAATATAATCCACAGGTAGATCAAATAAAATAAAAAGGAAACAAATGTTCAACAGATATGACATCCAAGCTGGCGAGACTTAATGTGGATGCTAGGAGACAGGCCAGCCTATTTCGCGTAGTACCTGCACTCAATCTTTTTAAGAAAATACGTCAGTTTACACTGGTAAATACAATCAACCGACTCATTTTGAAAAGAGTTTAAGAAATGCATTTAAGGCACAAGGCACAAATATTTTATAACTTGGGATAATTATTTAATATATAAACTTGTAAAGGAATTACATGTTTCTTATGCGTTCAGTAGCCCGGATCGAGCCGGGTTAAAGATCAATTAACACACCACTTAATTTATGAGACACTACAGGTGTACGCCTACACCTGAGTGCTAAGGTCGTGGCCATTTCGTAAAATGATGCCAGGGATATCCGGGACACGGTCATTAACCCCCCAAAGGCTTTAAGCAACAAAACAAATTAAACGGAGACATCTCAATAATTTAACCATAATAAGATTAAATATTCGACGCCCGACCAAGCGGTATTTTATATACCTTACCCAAGCCCGTATAGGGAAATAAGTTAAAAGTATTTACCTGAGCAAGTATAGTTCAAAATCAGCGAGTGCGGATATCTTTTACTGGTTCTCCTAATCTGGAACGAAGGTTTATAATAACCTATTAGAATCCTAACGGGTCTTTAGTTAAGCTTACGCTTAGACCGGTTAGTTTTAAAGATACGGTTCGTACGCACGATTAAGCGAAGACCGGATAGAATGTGATTTAGACCCGACAAGTTTGAAGACTTGTTTAATATGGGTATATGATACACATTCTGGATTTTGAGAATAAACCGATAAGGTTTGACCCGTTTCGGCTAATTTATGTAAACTAGTTACATAAACCGAACCGAACGCGCATAAAGCGTAACGGGTATCCGTAAGAGTCCTAAACAGGTTCCCTAAGTTAATACACCTTAATTAAGTTGTGATATCAGTAGGATATCACCCATGATGCCCAAAACGAATTTGATCTCTTAATAAGCCCCGTAGGGGTATTTTGGTCATTTTAAAGATTATAAAAGGATTAAATTAGGTTTCTATGAACCGGGTCTGATTACCTCAGTAAAATAGCTTATATTAACAGGTTATAACATTTGGTTATAAGTCTTATATGTTAAAATAGTTTTAAACCCAAACTATGCGTATAATACGCGTATAAAGCCGTTTTAAGCGACGTACGGTTTAAAATACGATTCTGAGTTTCCTGATCAGTTAAACAGGTTCAAAACACTCTAATTAATATTTAAAATCAGTAGCAATTGGATTGGCGTTAAAAGGATTTGTAAAACTCATTTTATGGCCGAAAAGGGTATATTCGGTATTAACCGAATTAAGGCGCTAATCCAAGCTTACGATCAGTTTAAAAATAATTAAAAATCTTCAAAAATCCCAAAATATTATATTACATCAGTTGGTAAAAGGTTGGGTGTCAAAAATTGGGTTTAGATAGGCTTTACGCTAATGACGTCATTTATGTATTAAGAATCGCCATAATTACGTCATTAAGCATAAGTCCTAATCTAGACCTCCGATTAACGTGAAATTTTCGGGACATGCCTAATAATCAGTAACTAAGATTATGGCATTTCCACTTTTCCTAAAATCCCGTTTTATGGTCATAAGGGCATTACGGTCAATATTTAGGCGATTAACGGAAACATCGAACGATTAGGGATTCGAGTGGTATAAACGCAGAGGCTTATACACACATGTATCTAGGTCCTAAAGGAACCTTATGGCATGTCTAAACCTATAAGAATCGGGTCAGAACTGAGGTCAACGCAAAAGTCAAACTTTTGCGTCTTTCGGCTCCGAATCGGTTCTAAATAGAAAGTTGTCGAATCAATCAAGCGTAGACAAGTTATTATACTTATTTTCAAGTTATACGACTGATAAAATAGGTTACACGCCTTCCGTATCATTAAATGTGCGATTAAGGTTTCGGTTGACTTTTTCGGACGACCTTTGACTCGATAAACGACCTAGTTAGGATTCGAATCAATGAGTGCCCTTTTAGGGGTTTATTACCCATATAAATACCAACTTATAACAACCTTTGATTCGACAAATCTCTGGACCGATCATTTATTATCGAAAAGTCAAACCGTAGTTACGACGGTTTGATTCTTAGGCCATAAACTAAGAATGAATGAAATAGGAAAAATCAAGAGTACTTACACAAGTCTTATGGATGATATGGATTGCTTGTAGGCTGCTTGAATGATCTTGAGATGCTCAGGAGATGAAAAGAATGATGAATGAAGAATGTTGCACAATGTGGGTCATTTAAACAACTCCAAACAAGCTTAGATGATTGACAACTAAGTCTAGGAGGAATTAATAACATCCACAAGCATCCTACACACTATAAACCACCTTAGGGCAGCCCAAGGTATCAAGGAAGTTGATCAAAGTCGGTTAAGAGACATCACCCACAGCTGCACACACTTTCTGGCCCAGATAAGGTAGTCGCGTAGCGCGACTGCCAAGACCCTCAGGCTCGCGCTACGCGAGGGTGATGATGACCAGCTTAGCAAGTTTCCTTTAATTGCATTTTCAGTCCCTGGTCCTAAAAACATCGCTTTCAGTTGGTTTCTTGCATAAAGGACCTTTGATATTTAACATGTGGGGCTTTAAGGCTTATACCCTCTTTGTTAAGTCCTCGGGTAACTTTGTGATCACCCGAAAAGCCCTAAATTTCAATGTTGACGATTCTAACCCTCACACACGAATTTTGTCACAACTTGCTCATACGATAACGAAACTTGGTGAAATTTTTATGGTACATTCTAGTGAGCATAATTAATCGTTACAAAGCTTCGGGTTTGTCAAAAGGTCACTCAGAGGTACAATTTAAACATGTTGGCACATTTAACCCCTGTAGTTTGTAATCTCTCACTTTCTTTCACAATTCGCCTCGTATGATCCATGATCTATTCGTTTAAGGTTATAAACATAATGTAGGGTTATTGCAAAGTGTAATTATTCATTGTTGACACTTTGAACCCTTCTATTTACACAGTTTCACTGTTTGTCAACTTTGGTCCTCCACGAGCAATCTTTCACACGTTCAAACATTATGACACGTGTCAAGACCTTATAGGACGTAAATTTTCGAGGTGTTACATCCTCACCCCCTTAAAATAAATCTCGACCCGAGATTTACTGAAACAAGTAAGGGTACTTTTCTTTCATCGTGGATTCAACTTCCCACGTGAATTCGGGACCTCTTCGGGCATCCCATTTGACCTTTACAAAAGGTATATGCTTTCTTCAAAGCTTTCTTACCTGTCGATCTTCAATCGACATAGGTTTTTCAACAAATTTCAAGCTCTCATCGATATGCACATCTGTATAGGGTATAATCACTGATTCGTCAGCGGAGTCAGCGAAACACTTTTTCAGATTGCAGATGTGGAACACATTGTGTATACTACTGAGCTCTTCAGGTAAGTTTAACTTGTAGGCAACTGTCCCGACACGTTCGATAACCTCGAAGGGTCCTATGTATCTCGGGCTTAGTTTGCCTTTCTTACCAAATCGCATCACTCCTTTCCAGGGTGACACTTTTAGTAGGACTTTGTCACCTACTTCGAAGTGAAAATCCTTACGATTTGGATCAGCGTAAATCTTCTGCCTATTCCGAGCAGCTTGGAGATTGTTACGAATCTGGACAATCTTGTCCGTCGTTTCGAACACGATCTCTGGTCCTGATAACTGGACTTCTCCAACTTCCGCCCAACAAACAGGCGATCTACACTTTCTACCGTATAATGCCTCAAAAGGCGCAGCCTTTATGCTGGTATGGTAGCTATTGTTGTAGGAGAATTCGATCAATGGCAGGTTCTTATCCCAGCTACCTCCCAAGTCGATTGCACATGCACGTAGCATGTCTTCTAACGTTTGAATAGTACGCTCACTCTGACCGTCTGTCTGAGGATGGTAAGCCGTACTAAAGTTCAAACGTGTGCCCAAAGATTGCTGGAAGCTTTTCCAAAAGTGCGACGTGTACCTAGTATCTCGGTCAGAGATAATAGCTACGGGTATGCCATGTAAGGCTACAATCTTATCAACGTACAGTTGGGCTAACATATCGGAGCTGTAGGTCTCCTTAATGGGTAGGAAATGTGCTGACTTAGTCAGTCGGTCGACTATCACCCAGATGGTGTCATTTCCTTTCCTAGTCTTGGGTAACTTGGTGATAAAATCCATAGTTACCATTTCCCACTTCCATGTAGGAAGTTCAGGCTGTTGTAGCAAACCTGACGGCTTTTGATGTTCTGCCTTGACTTGTGCACACGTCAAGCATTTAGCTACATAGGTGGCTACAGACTTCTTCAAGCCTATCCACCAATAGTTTGCCCTTAGATCCTGGTACATTTTATCAGCTCCAGGATGAACGGAGTATTTAGAGTTGTGGGCTTCCTGGAGGATAACATCACGGAGTCCTCCATGAATTGGAACCCAAATCCGTCCATTCAATCTAAGAATTCCATCCTTGCTGAGGGATAACTGCTCCTCAGTTACTCCAAGCTTTTCATTGGGATAGTTAGCTTCCAACACAGCTTCCTTCTGTGCAGCTAACAATCTTTCTATCAAGTTGTTCTTTATTTCCATGCTCTTGGCATTGATTCGGATGGGTTTCACTCTTTCTTTCCGACTCAAGGCATCGGCGACTACATTCGCCTTGCCGGGATGGTATCTTATTTCACAATCGTAATCATTAAGAGTTTCCATCCAACGACGTTGCCTCATGTTCAAGTCCTTCTGGTTGAACAGATGTTGAAGGCTTTTGTGATCAGAATAGATCACACATTTGATTCCATATAAGTAGTGCCTCCACAGTTTTAGTGCGAATACAACGGCACCCAACTCCAAATCGTGGGTGGTGTAATTCTTTTCGTGCACCTTTAACTGGCGTGAAGCATAGGCAATGACTTTGCCTTTCTGCATAAGCACACATCCCATCCCGGTGTGTGATGCATCACAATAAACTACAAACTCCTCTAATCCCTCAGGCAATGTCAGTACTGGAGCATTGCTCAGTTTCTGTTTCAGAATATCGAAGGATTCCTGCTGCTTAGGACCCCAGTCAAACTTAATCTTCTTACGTGTCAGCGAGGTCAGGGGTGCAGCAATCCTTGAAAAGTTTTCTATGAATCGCCTATAGTATCCTGCCAAACCTAGGAAGCTACGAATTTCTGTAGGCGTCTTTGGCTCATGCCAATTCATGACAGCTTCAACTTTAGCGGGATCTACTTGGATGCCCTGCTCACTAACAACATGTCCAAGAAATTGGACTGCTCGAAGCCAGAATTCACACTTTGAGAACTTGGCATAGAGCTTTTCTTTATGAAGTAGTTCCAAAATACAGTGTAGATGCTTCTCGTGGTCAGCTTGGTTCTTTGAGTAGATGAGGATATCATCGATGAAAACGATGACAAATTTATCCATGTAAGGCTTACAGACGCGATTCATGAGATCCATGAATGCGGCTGGTGCATTTGTGAGCCCAAAAGGCATCACTAGGAACTCGTAGTGACCATAACGAGTCCTAAATGCAGTCTTGTGCACATCTTCATCTCTAACCTTCAATTGATGGTAGCCTGACCTCAAGTCAATCTTTGAGAAGAAACTTGCCCCTTGAAGTTGATCGAACAGATCGTCGATTCTGGGCAAAGGATACATATTCTTGATAGTAACCTTATTAAGCTCACGGTAGTCGATGCACAGACGCATCGATCCATCCTTCTTCTTGACAAATAACACTGGTGCTCCCCAAGGAGACGAGCTAGGTTTTATGAAACCTTTGGCTAGCAAATCATCTAGCTGCGTCCTCAATTCTTTCATCTCTGTTGGTGCCAACCTATAAGGCGCCCTTGCAACTGGTGCTGATCCAGGAATAATGTCAATCCTGAATTCCACTTGCCTATCTGGTGGCAAACCAGGTAGTTCTTCAGGAAATACTTCGGGGTATTCAGAAATGACTGGGATATCTCCAATCTTGGGTTTCGGCTCATCAATAATCACCTGTGCCATGTAGATGACACAGCCCTTCTTCAAACACTTTGAGTCTTTGAGTATAGACATCTTCTCGGGCAGCCCATACTGGGTATCTCCCTGGATAGTTAGTGATTCACCAGACGAAGTCTTGATCATCACTTGCTTCTTATTGCAAATAATTTGGTCCTGGTTATGTGATAACCAGTCCATACCCAAAACTATGTCGAAACCGGCTAGTTTTAAAGGAAGTAGGGACAAAGGAAAAGAGTGATTCTTAATGGATATGAAACATCCATCTAATAAGGTTGAAGCGGTTTCTAAAGTGCCATCTGCTAGTTCCACCTCATACTTCACACTTAAAGTTCTAACAGGTAGTTTTAACAATTCACAAAACTTATCATCTACAAACGACTTATCAGCGCCTGAATCAAATAACACTCTCGCATAAACATCATTTACGAGAAAGGTACCTGTTATCACGTTGTCGTCCTTGACGGCTTCCTTTGCATCCATTCTAAAGA
Source organism: Helianthus tuberosus (assembly GCA_030545235.1). Lineage (NCBI taxonomy): Eukaryota > Viridiplantae > Streptophyta > Magnoliopsida > Asterales > Asteraceae > Helianthus > Helianthus tuberosus. The sequence continues at coordinate 1,726,865 of JARYGA010001261.1, read as the reverse complement.
CCCTTGCATTGGTCTTCCTAGCCTCTTCCGGCTTCTTGGCATATTTTGGGCAATTGCTCTTGATGTGCCCTTTTTCATTGCAACCATAGCAAGTTGCATCCTTTATTTTCTTGCAATCCACGGTTTTATGTTCCCTGGATTTTCATAAACCACAAGAAAAAGGCTTCGATTGTGATTGAGAGTTGGATTCAAACCTGCACTTGCCAAAGTGCTGCCTCTTGCAGATTTTACATTTGGGTTTTTCACCCGACTGCTGGCCATCTTTCCTAAAACCTGACCCTTTCCTCTGGTCATTGTTTCCCTTCTTCTTCTTGTCTGAACGACGTGAGTTGTCATCCTCACGCTTCCTCTTTTCGGTGTCACTTTTCCTCTGTGACCTTTGCCTAACAGCATCCAAGGTAAGGGACAATGAAATGTCCGTTACTGACCGAAAAGTAGTTGGTCTCGAGGCCTTCACATTTGCCTTAATCTCCGGTTCCAACCCTCCAATGAAACGAGCTATACGTTTAGGCTCCGGAGTTACCAAGTAAGGAACCAACCTCGACAAAGTGTTGAAACTGGTTAGGTAGGCCTGACAGTCAAGGTTCTTCATGACCAGCGCCAGGAAGTCAGATTCAATTCTCTCAACCTCATGTTGAGGGCAGAAATTTTCTTTGATTTGTGCCATGAACTGCTCCCAGGTCATGTTGTATAATGGAACCTTTCCTGTAGCCTGGATCAATGATCTCCACCAGGCTAGGGCTTCTCCTTTGAACGACTGTGAGACAAACTTCACAATATCCCTTTCATGGCAACCACTAATATCCACCACAGTATCCATTTCATCCATCCACGTCATGCAATCAACAGCTCCTTTTTCCCCATTGAAGTCTCTGGGTTTGCACGACACAAAGTATTTATAGGTGCACCCCCTATTACGGGGTCCTTGATCCTGAATGACCCTCTGGGATGGAACACTCCTTCGGTTTGACGAGTGGTGAGAATTACTGTTGTGGGCAGTGTGGGTCCTGGAAGGTGTTCTAGCACGTGGTGCAGATTGGGTCCTCGCATGGGTACCACTTGATCCATGGGGCTGTCTATCCATGGCTCTATTAACCGCATTGTCTATCATAGCTTGCAACTCGGCACCTGCTACGTTCACATGGGCATTATCAGGCACTATTCCTGGGTGACTGTTGACCTCGTTTGAGTCTGCCATGTATTTTGAACTGTAACATATTGACAATAATTTATTGATGAGTTTATTATAGAATTGTCTTTCATGGCAGTTTTTATTAACCGCGGTAAACATAGACCATATATGGTTAATTTATTTCTCACATTTATTTAGGATTTCTAAAATAATTTATCCTAATTATAAAACAATAACAGTTTTATTAGCACATAAGGCCTAGTCACAGGGACAATTTAAATTATAAGCTATGACTTCAGAGAATCAAGGCTTTTTAAGGTTTGAACCAAGTTCATTACCTTTTTCAGACAGGGTCACAGACTAATACTGTCTTTTGTCTCATATGAAAATGAGAAGGGCCCGTAGGCATTATATTACCACGTATGGTTAAAATATGATCATCTTAATTGATGATGTAAACCTAGGATTCAGAGATCATTAAACTAGGTTAGGAATCTTTTAAGGAATTCCTTTATAATATGACGTATGTGATTTTAACGAATCACTTCTGCCAGGAGTGTTAACATGTTTTAAGATGTTAACAGGAAATTGAATCATTTAAACAGGTCTTACCATTTTGGCCCGGTCTTATATTTGACACGAAGCTAGGGTTCACACTTTTAAGATCCTTAATTAATTAATTTCATAGGCAGATTAATTTAAAAGGAATGATTTTAATTTATTTCATTTATACAATATATATGCGCATATGGCAATTATGAAATTTATAAAACAAACATTCCATTAATCTATTATACTATTACACACAGCCCTAAACGGGTCTTTTACATAAATCAAACTTACCCACGCAGGGGTTTTAAACCAGTACATGCCCACGCAGGGGTCTTACAGAAAGATGTGCCCACGCAGGGGCTAAAATAGAAACAAGTCCTCTTATGGGACTAAGTACAAAAGGTAGATGTCCACGCAGGGACTACATACACATACAATAATAAATGTCCACGTAGGGACTTGATTTAAATAAGGAAGTACAATAATACATATATGGGGATTTAACGATCCCGTTTCTTCTTCTTCCCCTTAAGCAAGTTTGCCAACCCACTCATAAATCCCTCATTCTTCTTACGTTCCTTCTGGAAGTCTTGCTCCACTTTGGCCAGTCTTCGGCGGAGTTCCTCTTGCTCATGGAGAGGAGCCCCTGGTGGCTGGTATTGTGGTGGCGGCTGTACAGGTGCTTGATACCCCCGAGCTGGGTATCCCATTCCCCAAGGGGGTCCGTATGGTCCCTCGGGATTATTATGGGCATGGTAGCCTGATGCCACGTTGTAGGGATCATCCGCATAGTTATAGCCATGGTATGCTGGTGGTCCATATGGGTTGTAAGTTGCCGGAGCAGTATACGCAGGGATTGGGTGGCCAAAACCCGGTGGTGACGGTACTATAGGTGCTGAATTCACCTCCGAAACTGGGACAGAAGATCCACCCATCTGTGGGCCTTCATGAGTTAGCGGGTAATGGCTACCGCTAGAGTGTTGAGGGGTGTTGATATGAACTCCCACTGGTCGTACTGACATCCGCGGGCCAGTCCTCCTACGTCTTGGAGGTGCTGGAGGCTCTAAATGAACTGGTGGCGGTGGAGGCGGTGGCGTGACTGCCACAAACCCGTGTTCCCCAGAGGAATCTTGATGAGGCTGCTGCGGTGGCTGCTGGTGAGGTGATGGGTGGTAAGATGGTGTATTGTACCACTCACACTGTTCGAACCGTGCCATGTAACTATCCGGACCCTGGTATGGTGTCCCGTGATATGACGATCCGTCAGAGATCACGAAAGGATGGTTCATGGATCCGGTTGAAGCCTCGAGGGGATCTGTGTCCTCGTCCATATCCTGATCACCAGAAAAGTGATCTCCCGGTCCAAGTGGGTTAAAGCCCACTTGCTCTGGCAGGTACTCTGCCGGGTTAAACTGACCCTGAAAAACAGGAGTAGGGTCGCCAAATAAACGTTGCGGGTTGTGGGGCTCGTTCTCTGACTGAGGCCCATAAGAGTCCTGATATGGAGGTGTTGAGGAGTGCGAAAAAGATCGCCTTGCATCATCTTCATAGGTCCTCCATAGTTCCCTCGTTTCGTCATTCCTTGTAGAAGAAGTTCGTCGAAATGAAGGCCCTGCCTCATGGTCGTTAGGGGCACTAGCTGGCTCCTTTCCTCGACCACCTCGTCTAAATCTTGGCGGCATTATTGTACCTGTTAAAACACACAAGGTAATAACAAGGAAAAATAGAAGACAAAATTTTAAATAAATAAAATTTGAACAATTTGGATTATTCCTAAGTTCTTTGTCTAGACTCGAAGATTTAGGAATGTGCAATTGTGTAACTGAGATTAAACACAAAAGGTTAGTGTTTAATTCACTCAGAGTTGGCTCTGATACCAACCTGTCACACCCCGGATTTCCACGTGTCACCGGTGGGCCCGGTGGGGGAGTATCGTGACGTGGTTGGCAACATAATAGTCAAACAACACAATATTTAAATGCACAGCGGAAGCAATATATATAGATTTAATTCAACCAAACGATATTGTAATATGAAGTATCACAACTAGTCGAATATAATCCACAGGTAGATCAAATAAAATAAAAAGGAAACAAATGTTCAACAGATATGACATCCAAGCTGGCGAGACTTAATGTGGATGCTAGGAGACAGGCCAGCCTATTTCGCGTAGTACCTGCACTCAATCTTTTTAAGAAAATACGTCAGTTTACACTGGTAAATACAATCAACCGACTCATTTTGAAAAGAGTTTAAGAAATGCATTTAAGGCACAAGGCACAAATATTTTATAACTTGGGATAATTATTTAATATATAAACTTGTAAAGGAATTACATGTTTCTTATGCGTTCAGTAGCCCGGATCGAGCCGGGTTAAAGATCAATTAACACACCACTTAATTTATGAGACACTACAGGTGTACGCCTACACCTGAGTGCTAAGGTCGTGGCCATTTCGTAAAATGATGCCAGGGATATCCGGGACACGGTCATTAACCCCCCAAAGGCTTTAAGCAACAAAACAAATTAAACGGAGACATCTCAATAATTTAACCATAATAAGATTAAATATTCGACGCCCGACCAAGCGGTATTTTATATACCTTACCCAAGCCCGTATAGGGAAATAAGTTAAAAGTATTTACCTGAGCAAGTATAGTTCAAAATCAGCGAGTGCGGATATCTTTTACTGGTTCTCCTAATCTGGAACGAAGGTTTATAATAACCTATTAGAATCCTAACGGGTCTTTAGTTAAGCTTACGCTTAGACCGGTTAGTTTTAAAGATACGGTTCGTACGCACGATTAAGCGAAGACCGGATAGAATGTGATTTAGACCCGACAAGTTTGAAGACTTGTTTAATATGGGTATATGATACACATTCTGGATTTTGAGAATAAACCGATAAGGTTTGACCCGTTTCGGCTAATTTATGTAAACTAGTTACATAAACCGAACCGAACGCGCATAAAGCGTAACGGGTATCCGTAAGAGTCCTAAACAGGTTCCCTAAGTTAATACACCTTAATTAAGTTGTGATATCAGTAGGATATCACCCATGATGCCCAAAACGAATTTGATCTCTTAATAAGCCCCGTAGGGGTATTTTGGTCATTTTAAAGATTATAAAAGGATTAAATTAGGTTTCTATGAACCGGGTCTGATTACCTCAGTAAAATAGCTTATATTAACAGGTTATAACATTTGGTTATAAGTCTTATATGTTAAAATAGTTTTAAACCCAAACTATGCGTATAATACGCGTATAAAGCCGTTTTAAGCGACGTACGGTTTAAAATACGATTCTGAGTTTCCTGATCAGTTAAACAGGTTCAAAACACTCTAATTAATATTTAAAATCAGTAGCAATTGGATTGGCGTTAAAAGGATTTGTAAAACTCATTTTATGGCCGAAAAGGGTATATTCGGTATTAACCGAATTAAGGCGCTAATCCAAGCTTACGATCAGTTTAAAAATAATTAAAAATCTTCAAAAATCCCAAAATATTATATTACATCAGTTGGTAAAAGGTTGGGTGTCAAAAATTGGGTTTAGATAGGCTTTACGCTAATGACGTCATTTATGTATTAAGAATCGCCATAATTACGTCATTAAGCATAAGTCCTAATCTAGACCTCCGATTAACGTGAAATTTTCGGGACATGCCTAATAATCAGTAACTAAGATTATGGCATTTCCACTTTTCCTAAAATCCCGTTTTATGGTCATAAGGGCATTACGGTCAATATTTAGGCGATTAACGGAAACATCGAACGATTAGGGATTCGAGTGGTATAAACGCAGAGGCTTATACACACATGTATCTAGGTCCTAAAGGAACCTTATGGCATGTCTAAACCTATAAGAATCGGGTCAGAACTGAGGTCAACGCAAAAGTCAAACTTTTGCGTCTTTCGGCTCCGAATCGGTTCTAAATAGAAAGTTGTCGAATCAATCAAGCGTAGACAAGTTATTATACTTATTTTCAAGTTATACGACTGATAAAATAGGTTACACGCCTTCCGTATCATTAAATGTTCGATTAAGGTTTCGGTTGACTTTTTCGGACGACCTTTGACTCGATAAACGACCTAGTTAGGATTCGAATCAATGAGTGCCCTTTTAGGGGTTTATTACCCATATAAATACCAACTTATAACAACCTTTGATTCGACAAATCTCTGGACCGATCATTTATTATCGAAAAGTCAAACCGTAGTTACGACGGTTTGATTCTTAGGCCATAAACTAAGAATGAATGAAATAGGAAAAATCAAGAGTACTTACACAAGTCTTATGGATGATATGGATTGCTTGTAGGCTGCTTGAATGATCTTGAGATGCTCAGGAGATGAAAAGAATGATGAATGAAGAATGTTGCACAATGTGGGTCATTTAAACAACTCCAAACAAGCTTAGATGATTGACAACTAAGTCTAGGAGGAATTAATAACATCCACAAGCATCCTACACACTATAAACCACCTTAGGGCAGCCCAAGGTATCAAGGAAGTTGATCAAAGTCGGTTAAGAGACATCACCCACAGCTGCACACACTTTCTGGCCCAGATAAGGCAGTCGCGTAGCGCGACTGCCAAGACCCTCAGGCTCGCGCTACGCGAGGGTGATGATGACCAGCTTAGCAAGTTTCCTTTAATTGCATTTTCAGTCCCTGGTCCTAAAAACATCGCTTTCAGTTGGTTTCTTGCATAAAGGACCTTTGATATTTAACATGTGGGGCTTTAAGGCTTATACCCTCTTTGTTAAGTCCTCGGGTAACTTTGTGATCACCCGAAAAGCCCTAAATTTCAATGTTGACGATTCTAACCCTCACACACGAATTTTGTCACAACTTGCTCATACGATAACGAAACTTGGTGAAATTTTTATGGTACATTCTAGTGAGCATAATTAATCGTTACAAAGCTTCGGGTTTGTCAAAAGGTCACTCAGAGGTACAATTTAAACATGTTGGCACATTTAACCCCTGTAGTTTGTAATCTCTCACTTTCTTTCACAATTCGCCTCGTATGATCCATGATCTATTCGTTTAAGGTTATAAACATAATGTAGGGTTATTGCAAAGTGTAATTATTCATTGTTGAAACTTTGAACCCTTCTATTTACACAGTTTCACTGTTTGTCAACTTTGGTCCTCCACGAGCAATCTTTCACACGTTCAAACATTATGACACGTGTCAAGACCTTATAGGACGTAAATTTTCGAGGTGTTACACCGCGGCCCGGAAGGATCAACTTCCTCCTCAACATCGGGCATCTCCTCATCGCCCTCTTCTTCATCACCTTCTTCATCACTCCCTTTACCACCTTGATTGTAACCCCGTTGGTAGTTGCCTTCACGGTTTTGATACCCTTGGTTACCACCTTGGTTGTAATTCCTTTGGTAACCCCCTTGGTTACCACCTTGACGATTATTATATGAAGACCCACCTTGACCTCCTTGGTTACCCGATTGAAAATTCGGGTTCATTTGATTCGAAGCATTACCATACCGGAAATTAGGGTGATTTCTCAAGCCCGGATGGTAAGTGTTGGAGTTCATGTCATATTGCTTTCGGTCCGCATACACTTGATTGACTTCCTCGGTGTAATCACCCGACCCCGTTGGACATTGTTCCGCTCTATGCCCAATATCACCGCAACCTTCACATACTTCAAATTGCACCGCGTTCACTTCTTTCTTCTTCATTCGAGCCATTTCCCGCTCTAAAGTAGAAATCCGATCTTTAGAATCAAGATCGGGAAGTGACCGGGAAACGGGATGCTTCTTGGCTCGGTCGGCCGATTCTTTCTCTTTCGAACGCTTGCTCATTCGTTCCAAAAACTCCCAATCATCGTCTTCATGGTTGCTTAGGAGGGTCCCATTGCTTGTGGATTCAAGTCGGTTCCATGTATTGTCATCTAGACCCCGTACAAAACATTTAACTAACTCCCACTTCTCAATTTGATGATGAGGGCATCTTCGCATCATTTCTCTAAACCTTGTAAAGGCTTCATGTAACGGTTCGCCCGATAATTGGCGAAAAGACCTAATTTCATCACGAGCGTCATCGGTCTTCGCCATTGAGTAGTATTCATCAAGGAACGCTTGTTGCATTTCTCCCCAAGTGCGGATACTATTTGCGGGAAGTGTGAGGAACCATTGCTTTGCCTTATCCTTCAGTGAAAATTGGAATAGTCGAAGTTTGACCTCATCTAAAGCAAAGTTGTGACCTCCGATAGTGCTGCAAACCGAAGAAAATTCCGTCAAATGTGTATACGGTTCGTCATTAGATCTTCCATTAAAATGAGGAAGTATGTTGATGTAATGTGGTTTACAATCAAACATCCTCCTCTCACAAACGATTGGTGAATCGTTCTCGGTGACAACCGGCCTAAAACGATCATTCACTCCCCGTGGAGGTCGTTGATGACGATGTGGACCGTTAACTTCTTGATCAACCGGTCTTCTATTATCCCGTCTTTCCCCCCTTCGATCATCTCTTCGATCATCTCTTCGATTATCCCTTGGGTTACCACCTCCCACGAAACGAGGAATCCGGTTAGGGTTTGCATTGTTGTTGTTGTTGTTATAAAACCCATCATTCCGGTTCCGTTGGTCATTGTTTCGTGGTTGACGATTGTTCCCATAACCATCATTTCTTCCACCTCCGTAACCGTATTCATCGTTCCCAACGTAATTGGCATTTTGATAGCCAAATTCCTCATCATCATATCTTCTTGCGTTGTAGACGTTTCCCCTATTCACATAGCCCCAATCTTCGTCATCGTTAGCCCTATCATCATAATATCCCCCGTCATCCGAATTTTCCGTATGAACACTCACATGTTCCGGCGATTGATAACCGGGAACACTATAAGGCTCATCATCAGGGATTGCATTCCTCAAGTCGTCGATGTTAAAGAATGGGTCTTCATTTGCGGGATTGCCGTGATCACGATTTCCCCGACGGTCGGAATTGACATTCCGGTCATCTAGGTTAATAGGTAAGGAGTTGTGTCTATGAAGATTTTGTTGTTGAGGGGTTCTTTGATTGTTGTTGGGATTTTGGTTTTGGAAAGGTGGTGTAGGTGGTCCATTGTTGTTGTTACCACCCGGTTGCTCTTGAGGCATGGGTTGAACATTTTGAGCGGGATAAAAGGTTCCTCGGGATTGGAATTGGTTTTGGTTGAGGTTTGGGTGATTGGAGTTTTGGTTTGCCATTGAACTAGTTTCAATGGATGGTGTATGTTGCGGTGTTTGGTTGGTTTGATTAGAAGCAAGTGTTGCTTCTAACCGACTTGCTAGGTTTCTCCTTGCAACTCGTTCGATTTCCGGTTCGTAGACTAAAGGTGAAGTCCTCCCGGAGTTCCGCGTATGCATGCACTACCTGTAATCTGCACAAGTAACACACCCCGCGTAACAAGGAAAAAGACAAGTACAAAAAGAAAGCTAAACAAATTAAACAGATAATCACACAAATTCAAACAATATCCAAACACAAAGCGCACGCACTCCCCGGCAACGGCGCCAAAATTTGATCGGAGTGTCGCGCTCCGGTCAAAGATAATATTTATATACCCTAATTACCCTTAACAAATAGCTAGTGGTAGTAAAGGGGTCGAACCACGAAGAGTATGTGGTTTGTGTATGGATTCGAATGAATTAAAAACAATTGTCACAATTTATGAAGCTTGCCAGATATTTTTGTATTTTTGTTTAGGAGAAAGATGTGAATTTAAACTAAGTGAATTGATTAAACTGATTAACAACTAATGATTAACGATTGCAAGAAATTTGGATACTAGAACAATAATAATAAAAAAAGAATCACACCCGGTTTCGGTAATTATTAACCTAGGATTTCTATAAGTTTTAGTTTCAACTCAAATGCATTTGATTAACGGATTTAGTGTACCGTGACTTAGGTGCTACTAACTATCAACGCCCCGAAGAACGGACAAAAAGACACTTTGTAATCAACACAAGTAAATCCTAACAAAGACAACGTACAATTACATATCACCGTTTCGCAAAGTCATAACTTTTAACATCGCTCGACAATTCACGAATTCGTAACAAATGTAATACTATTGTTGAAAGTTTCAAAAATCAAATACAGATTGTCACTAAGATGAAACAAGAACAAATTGAAATCCTAAAATTAACAACTACCTACACCGGGGTGAAACCGAGATGATTAGCCGCTCATGGTTGATGCAACTTGATCACCGGATGTTTGGAATGCGGATGGAGTCATTTTGAAGCTTGTAGTATGAAGGAATGATGGAGAATTAGGGTTTATGGATGATGATGGTGAGAAGGATGATGGTTCGGTGAACTAGGGTTTGATGATTGATTGTGTGTTGGATGAAGATGATTCGGGTTGTAGAGATGAAGTAAGTGGAATGGTTGGTGAATGATGGATGGATATGGCTCCAAGAACAAGTTCAAAACTCAAAAGTGAGTGTAACTCCCGAAAATTGATGTCCAACAACCCTTTTGACTCGTTATTTTACCCAAAACAAACAACAAACGCGCAGCAATATTGGAGAGCCGTCGCCGACGGCCTGATGCCCCGTCGGCGACGGTGCGTAGATCCTGACTTGATGCCGACGCCCAAACTCGCTGTCTACGGACGAACAGAAGACGGAAAGATACACCAACCGTCGGCGACGGCCCTATAGGGCGTCGGCGACGGTGCCCAGAAGTGTAACTTTCCTGTTTTCCTTATTTCTTGAGTCCGGTTAACTCGTTCTGCATCCCGGTGGTTCCGTTTTCGCTCCGGTGACCCGTAAAGCTTCCGAAAAGCTCCTTAAACTCTGCTAGATCTGCAAAATACATATCTAATCAAAAGTAGGCTATTCGAAATTAAACTTATGCAATAACATCAAATTAAACAATTACAAGCACCGGTTTTCGACCACGTATCAAACACCCTGCACATGAACTCACATAATTAGTTGGAGATGGGGACCCAAGCCATTGTGGTCTTGGGTCTTCCATTTTCATCAACAACAATAACTTCTATTCTTTGATGATTTGAAAATTGTGATGGTCCCCCTGATTCAATAACAGATTTTGGTTTCCAGGTCTGTTGAGTTTTACCAGTTTGATTGTTTGAAAATTTAACTTCATGATTGTTTGAAGTTTTTGAAAACTTTGAATTTTCTGGTTTAACTGGAACAGATTGTTTTTGAACCACATCAGTTTTAAGTGCCTTTTCAATTACCTTGACCTGTTGGCGTTTCTGTTTCTTTTCCCTTTCTCTTACAAGTCGGGGATCTTGTTTTGATGAAACAGATCGCTTGCGGTCATTGCGTTCACGGGGATCATCTTCTTTGGCTTTTAATTTATGAAGATACGGACAATTTCGAATAATATGTCCAATTGTACCACATTCGAAACATGATCTTCGTTCAACAAACCCCGAAGTCTCATGTGATCGTCTTGCCGATGATGAACTTTGTGATCCCGAGGTACTAGGTTTTGAACTATTTGGTTCATTCCTTTTCATCACTGTTGCTTTCTTGACAAAATCTAAGTTAGATTGATTTTCAAATGTTGCAATTTTGTCCGTTCCCTTGGATTTCACAAAGTTCACATTTTTGTTCTTCTTCTGATTCGGCTTCCTTTGTCTTTGAGTCGGTGTTTTACCTTTTGATTTGGTATGATTTTGCTGTTTTTGCACTGTCGGTAATTTCTTATTTCCATATTGTTTTCGAATTTCGGCCTTTGGAATAGGAGGGCACTGTGTTACTGTAACATGTGATCCTGTCTTTCCCAAAAACTTACTTGTTGAATTTTCAAAGACTTTACTGATTAAGGATTGATTAACATTCTTAATAGGAAAATCTTTGTCTGAATAAATTTTATTATCACCAACAAGAGTGTACAGCAAATCCACTTCCTCCTCAATCTACCGTACCAACAGACATGTATGGGAATCCACTTCCTCCTCAACAGCAAGCGTGTTATGGAAGCACATCATCTGCTGGTCAACAATCAAAGCCAAATACAGTACGGCTCGACACCTCAAGCTTTTCTAAAGTCAGTGTGGAAGTAGCAAAGGAACACATGGAGCTGCTAAACACTTTGGTGAGCGCATACTGTGGATTAGTGGAAGGTCAGATTGGCAACATTAATCTGACACAAGAAGACTATCAGCAGATCGATAAAGAGGAGATGGAGATGATGGACATCAAGTGGGCCTTTGCCAGTGCTGTTAGGCGAGCAAAGGCCGAACCTTTCATACACTGGCAAAGGCCCACTGACAAAGCTCCAGCCAAGGGGGAGTTTGTTGGTGCACTTGTGTCTGTACTTTGTCTGTATTTTGTCATGATACCAAACGATGTCTTTGTTAGTCTTGTAAGTTTGACCAGCCAACCATCCTCCTGGTTTGACTTGGTCAAACAGTTAGAACATTGGTTGAAAGATGTTTGGGTCGAAGGATGTGTCATCGAAGGATTGTTTAGATCCTTCGATGAGCTCGAAAGATAAGCCTTCGATGGATGGACCTCGAAAGATCTCATCCTTCGAGGTACATGTTGATCCTTCGATAGGTCTCTGGTCGATAGATGATCCTTCGATCAGTCTATCTGATCCTTCGACCAGACGTGCTGTGTTCGGGTATATATACCCATGCAATGTGTTCACTTCTTCGAAGCAGGCACATGAACACCTCGAAGGATGATATCCTTCGAGGTTCATCCATCGAAGGCTTATCTTTCGAGCTCATCGAAGGATATAGACAATCCTTCGATGACACATCCTTCGACCCAAACATCTTTCAACCAATGTTCTAACTGTTTGACCAAGTCAAACCAGGAGGATGGTTGACTGGTCAAACTTACAAGACTAACAAAGACATCGTTTGGTATCATGACAAAATACAGACAAAGTACAGACACAAGTGCACCAACAGAAACTTGATTTATGAGATTCCATTGTGGCCTAAACCGATATTACCAATATCTATTAGATGTGATAGTGTTGCTACCTTTGCTAAGGCCTATAGTCAAGTGTATAATGGAAGTCTAAATAATTAGGTGTAAGACACAACATGATGACCGTGAGCTCATCATGTATGGTGTGATATCAGTGGAGTTTGTGAGAACTTAACAAAATTTAGCCGATCATCTAACCAAGGGGTTAAGTAGAGATCTTGTGCGGGCGACTATAGGGATGGGATTATTAAAAATAGTGTCAAGTAAGAACACAAAAGTATGTAAACTTGTGTGTGTATTATCTTCATGTATTCATTATGAATAGAAACGACTCAATCCATAGCGACACCTAGACATGCTCAAATCGGTTTTTATCCTAACCGAAACCGGTTAACCGGTTGGGACAGTTAAAGGGCAAAAAAAAAACGGTTACGGTTAATAACCGACTGGTTATTAACCACGAACATCAACACCCGCTAATAACCGACCGGTTATGAAAAACCGGTTAACTTGTGAACCGGTTAATAAAAACCGGGTTTTTCGGTTATTTTAAATAAGGCTGCATAATTATATAAAAACTGCAGAAAAAAAATGCTGCAGAATTATATAAAAACATGCAGAATTTTATAAAAACATGCAGAATCATTTAAAAAGATGCAGAATTATATAAAAACATGCAGAATTATATTAAAACTGCAGAAAGTTAAAAAAAATGCTGCAGAATTATATAAAAACATGCAGAATTTTATAAAAACCTGCAGAAACTTATACAAATCCTGCAGAAACACATTTTAACCTGCAGAATTATATTTTACCTGCAGAATTATATAAAAACATACAAAAAAGCTGCAGAATCATATACAAAACCTGCAGAATTATATAAAAACATGCAGAATCATTTAAAAACATGCAGAATCATATAAAAACCTGCAGAAGCATATAAAAACATGCAGAATTATATAAAAACATGCAGAATTATATTAAACACACAAATAAACCAAATAAAATACGTTTATTTATAATTATATTAGTAGATCAAGTAACATTACATTAATAAACATGAAAATATCTAATACAATTTTCTTACTAGTCTAGAATGAAGTTGTCGTCTTGTAGTTTTGTTTCGTCATTTCTTCGTTTCTTCGTTTAGTCGCTTCGGGGGCTAGTAGAGCGTACGGATTCATCGTACATGAGTTCGTCATCGGAAAGTGGTTGCGCCCGTCCTTGAAAAACTTCAACATCATGTAATTGTTCTTCCACCGCAAGCTCGCCCTCAAGACTTGAAATATGTTGTATACGTTCCACGCCATCCAAGTAATCCTTCAAACAAATGCACATTTCCATCGCCTCCGGTGTAAGTCTTGTTCGTCGAGTAGATAGTACCCTTCCACTAAGAGAAAAAACCGACTCCGAAGCTACCGTAGAAGCTTGGGAGCATAGAAGATCACATGCCATGGCGGCTAAAACGGGATAATGCGGTTCTTGTATTTTCCACCAAGCCAAAATATCAAAGTTGTGAAACTCGTCGGGTGACATGGTTGCTAAAAAATCGGTATATTTATACCTCCCGAGTTCACTATTTGATGCATCACCTCGAGAACGTTTACTATTTTCATTTCTTAACGAATTATACAAATTTAACTCCGCATCTTTACTCGACGCCTTCGAGCTCGCCGCCATTTTTTGGTGTAACGATGACACGTTACCATATCTTTGAAAGTAATGATCAAAAATATTGTTTAAAGAAACGTCAAAACGTTTTAGTGCATTTCTTGTAAAATTTGGGTCGTCATCATTTAACTCCAAATCCGAACAAATATCCGAAATCATCATCTCAACACCCGCAATATTTATAGTCGGGTTCAAGGCGGCGGCACATGTAAAAACCGGTGGCATTTCTCGAAAATATTTTTTAAACTTTTCTCTCATTGGAACAATCATATGTTCGTAAATGTCACCTTGGAATTCAAAGTCGTTTACTTTTTGAAACATCAAAAATAGTTGTTTAAGCACCAAAGAACTAGTGGGATAATAAACTCCCGATAAAATCTTTGTCGCGGTTCTAAAAACTTCAAGTAATTGTGTTAACGTTTCAATACACTTCCAACCATCGTCATCAAATGGTTCCACCAACCCGGACGTTGCAAGACTATCATGGAAAGATTTTAAGGTTTCTTTTTGCATTATCGCGCTATCAAACATTTTCCACGTAGAGTTCCAACGGACGACCATGTCAAAATGTGCGCTATAGCATTTCTTATTTAATGCTTTACACCATTTTCTATAATCCGCATATCTTTTTCGACTACCTTGAAAAACGTCACGTAACATATCTTTAAAAGTTTCTTTAACTTCTTTAACGGACTCAACATTTAGCCCGTCTTGCACAACCAAGTTAATGATGTGCGCAACACATCGGCTATGATAAAATTCTCCATCGCAAATCGGATTGTATTTTATTTTTAACATTTACACCGCGGTTGTGTTGTTCGACGCATTATCAAAAGCAATAGAAATTATTTTATTTTCTAATTTATAAGTTTTGATAACATCGTCTAAGACATGAAATATATTTTCCCCCGTGTGTGGATAACCAAATATATCGAACGCGATTGTACGTTTCATCATGTTCCACGAATTGGGATCGATCCAATGCGCGGTAACACAAATGTAAGAATCCGGTAAACCAAATGGAGCCGACCATACGTCGGTTGTTAAATTAACACCGGTGTTTAATTTTTCAAAACCTAAAATCATTTCTTTTTTAGCTTTTGACCACATCATTAAACAATCGCGTCTAAGAGTTGAACGACTTACATGAACATAACGTGGTTGAAGCGTCTCTTGAATCAACTTAGTCAAGCGCGGATTGTCAAAGTGATCGAACGGAAACGATTGTTGAATAACAAATTGAGCCATCCTTAAACGAACCGCCTCCGGGTCGAAATTCCAAACACCCATACCCCGTGATATTTGCGCTTGATCATTGGCGGGATTTTTTTTTTAATGTCTTGCAATGCGACGTCAAATGTGCTCTCAAAGTAGACTTCGATGACGCCGCAAGAAACGCCCCGCAATTTTTGCACCTCGCCTTTTCTTTTCCAATCGACATCTCGCATAAATCAAAATTCACCCATAGTGTCGGGTCCCTATTCGTGGTCAAGATCCTCTTCACAAACAACTCGCTAGATGAACCAACAACGGTCGAAGCATCGCCACTCGAACTCGCCATTTGAAAGTTGAAACGTATTTTGTAAGTGTGTTTTTGAGCTAGAATTGAAGTGGGATTATACATATGCATTGAAATCTTATTTATACACATCCAAACAGGTCAAAAAACGGTAATATTACCCTTTTTTTCACTTCCAACGGTAACAATCAGGTGATTCAGGTCTGTTGTGCTGCTGTCATGCTGCTGTTGAAGAAGATGAGACCGGTTAACTGGTTATTAATAATCAACAAAACCGGTTTTTAATTAACCGGTTACAAGCCGGTTGTTGATATGAAGAACGAAAACCGGTTACGAACCGGCGGTTATTGAGTAA
Source organism: Helianthus tuberosus (assembly GCA_030545235.1). Classification (NCBI taxonomy): domain Eukaryota; kingdom Viridiplantae; phylum Streptophyta; class Magnoliopsida; order Asterales; family Asteraceae; genus Helianthus; species Helianthus tuberosus. Next base: position 1,710,687 of record JARYGA010001261.1, on the reverse strand, counting down.
CCTAAACCGGTTATTTGGTACCGGTTAAAAACCGGTTTCGGTTACGGTTAAAAAACAGGTTTATTTGCCCACATCTAGCGACACCCTAATATTTGAATATTTGAAATATGTAATATACTAATGTGAAATTCAATGGCCGCAGTATTTCATTTATGCTTGTTTGTTATTTGTGAGTTTGTTTAAGTTAATCGAGGATTACATTAAAATGGGGTAGGGATTGTTGGATATCTTAGTATAATTGGGATTGAGTTGGTGACCAAAGTGAATTGTAATACACATCAGGAAACTTAGGAGGAACGGAAGTGTACGCTTGTTTGAGTTTGTTATAGCTTTAAATGTTCGGGCGGAGCCCCTAAACAATGGGGGTTCCAAGAGGGCGTAGTTCCCTTTGGGAGGGGGGGGGGGGGTGTTTCCGGGGGCAGTTTCCCTAAGAGGGTCCAAAGGGCAAAGCCCCTGGCTGTGGTCGAGATGGAAAATTAGATCATTTTTCATGAAATTAGAAATTTAATTTTCCATAAATTCGGGCATTTTTTCGAGATGGAAAAGTAGGTCATTTATAGAGGCAAGTTTGCATTCAAATTGATAACTGCCTAGAGGCAATTACCAGGAGTTGGTATCACTAATTCGAAAAAAAATTTAGTCACTTCCTCTCATTCATGAATTTACTAACAAATCACATACATAGTTTTTGTTCTCAAATCTAAGTTGTATCCAATTAGATTTTCAGGACGAACCAACGAAATAATTTGATCTGAAAGTGATTACACGCCTGTTAGATCATCCGATGCAATCTCGAGAATTTTACGGAGATCTGACGGCGCGCGTCGCAGAAAATGCAGAAGAATTCGGATCTCCGATGCGTGGCTCTTTCTTAGTTGGTTGTTCTTCAGACTCGTGTAATATTTCATTATTCTTGCTTACTAAAAGTGAGTTTGATTTCTATATAACGATTAATCAAGGGGTACATGCCTTGAAATTACATGAAGAGATTTATACACAAGGAGAAATGAAAAGGAGATGAGCGTGTTCTGTATAGTTTTGTGTATATGCTGAAATGTCAATGTATGAAATGTCGGATTAAATAGATTAAATACAACTGGAATTCTATGAAACATTAAGCATAAATGAAAATGCAAAATATCTCCTGGCAAATTTTTAACATATTTTATCTTTTACCGTAATCATATCATACATGAAATTTAATATTTTCTGTGTATCACCATCTAGAGACTTTAAAGGTGGCTTTTTTATTTAATATATTCCATTCTTGCAAGTTGATATAAGTTTAAGAGCACAGTGTGATCATTAGACGGTCTAATTTTTTAATTAGTGTTGAAAATTATTCCTAACAGCTATTTTTGTTGATTACTGCAATTGTTTAAATTATTTTTTTAAATGACTTGGTGATTTATATGTGATTATGTCAGACAGATTAGGGGATTAGTTACAGAAAATATATTATTCTTTCACTTTTCTTTCTTTATGTATATTTATTTTTCTCTACATATATACTTGTGTTACATTCGTTGTTGTTCTTTGATTAGGGTGTTATTTTTACTACATGTTGAAACATATAATTATATTAGATTTTGATGTAATTTAATTAATTTTAAAGTAAAAGCAATAATTTAAGAGTATAAAATAGGTCATATAATTAGGGTTTTCATGTATATTACACCACGTACTTCGAACTTGATTTATTAAATATTAAATATCGTCATGCTTGAATGCTTCTCCACACGTTGATTTGTAGTTAGGGTTACCAACTTTGACAAAGTTTCAAAGGAACAATGACTTTTGAATGTCTGTTAATTAGGTTTTCAATCTTTAAACATATGGCAGGATATTCGATCTTTAGTTAGGTAAGTTATTAAATTGTATAAAATAAAGCTGTTGACATTTAAATTGTATAAATTATATTGGAATACCATTAAATTGTATAAATTATATATATAATGACTTTTGAATGTCTGTTAATTAGGTTTTCAATCTTTAAACATATGGCAGGATATTCGATATTTAGTTAGGTAAGTTATTAAATTGTATAAAATAAAGCTGTTGACATTTAAATTGTATAAATTATATTGGAATACCATTTAATTGTATAAATTATATATATTGGAATACTATTACTATTAGCTCATCATTTCAGCTTCAAAATCCCTCTTCGCTAACCAAAGATGCAACCACCCAGGAGTTGCAAGTGTGTTTAGCAGCCATATAACTTTTCGGTCTCAAAGTGTGTCATTGTTCACTACAAGAAAACGAGGCAATATATCTTGTTGAAATATAGCTAAATTCCAATATTTTTTTTAAACTTTCCCATACATCTTGTTGAAATATAACTAAATTTCAAGAATATTGAAAATCCAAATATTTATCCCAAATTTACTAAGTTTCACACCTTCACAAAATATACAAAACGCAAGAAAATAAATAATCCAAATTATTAAACAGAAACGTTATAATTTACGACTTTCTTTAGGTGGGGGAAGAATATTCTATTCTTCTGAAAATAACATCTATACTAAAAAAACTACACTAAAATTGAAAGCTAGAATATTATTGCCTAAACTGAAGTTTGTTTAAGCAATGAGCTAGAGCTTCATGCAAGTGACTCGCAACTTAAGTTATATACAAAAACAATATATGTATATAAATAAAATAAATAAAGAGCTGATCGAGACCAAGTCTAGCTTCACTTTAAGTTCCAAGTTTTCTCACATACCAAACTCGAGCTTTAATATCGAGTTCAAAACGAGTTAATTAAACTCGCTCGAGCTAGAGCCCTGCTGATCGAGTTAATGTCACTTGGTCAACAAGTCAGAGTTAGACCATAAAACGAAGGTGATCATAAACGTGAATGAACCTGGCAATGTGCAAACATGGGCACTGCACTGCGTGGGATGTCTTGCTAATTTTTAGCAGTGAACACAGAAAGTTGTCTTTGTATGACATTTAAAAGGTTAATTTTATTTCATGAGCCAGTTACATCCTTTGAACAGTAGATAACTAAGGTGTATATACACATGTTTAACGATCACTTGATTACATACGATTGGCGACCACTACTAGATATATGAAAACTAAAGATTCCACGTTTTCTTAAGAACATGCAAAGTAATTACAATAATATATATAAATATTAAGATATCATTATTGGTCAACGAAAACATTTTGAAATCCAAAGAACCAACCAAAAGTTAGCAGCCTCTCTGCATCTTTAACCTACTATAAATACATGCACCCCACTCATGCAACCAATATACCAATTCAACTCTAGGGTTTATAATAATAATTCAAAAGATGAACAAGTTCATCACCTTCCAAGCTTTAGGCTTTCTTCTCATTCTTTCATTCATCAATTCACAAGCTGCTACTCTTAAATATACTTTTGTGGTAAGTATGATCTATCCAATATATGTGTGTGTAATATATATAGAGAGAGGGCGTTCATTGCGGTATATGTTGAGAATTGTAAAAACCGTATAATTCATTTGTACACTTATATAAACCTATTCCAATTGTTATTTGATTGGTTTAATATAGCCTTTCAACAAATCAACATATAACAAGACATTCATCGTCATATGCATGTTCAAAATAAGTTTTAGTTACTTACAAATTAGACTATTAATTTTTTGTTTAAATTTAGGTTCAAGAAACCAACTACACAAGGCTATGCAGTACCAAGAGCATCTTAACCGTCAACGGACTATTCCCTGGGCCAACCATCACCGCTTGTCGAGGTGACACGGTCATTGTTGATGTTATTAACAATGGCAACCACAATATCACAATTCACTGGTATAAATATACAATTTTCTTTCAATTATATGTTCTAATATTGTTAAAATATCGATTTTTTGTTTACTTTTATGGTGTTAAATATAGGCATGGAGTGAAACAACCAAGGAATCCATGGTCAGATGGACCAGAGTTTGTAACACAATGCCCAATCCAACCTGGGGGTAATTTCACCCAAACAGTTTTGCTCTCTGACGAAGAGGGCACGTTGTGGTGGCACGCACATAGCGATTGGTCACGAGCCACCGTATATGGCTTATTCGTCATTCTTCCTAGGCTTGGGACTACTTACCCGTTTCGTCAACCCGATGAAGAAGTGCCTGTTCTCTTAGGTTTTTACCTCTTACTCTTTTCTCTATTTTAATCATTCATTGTTTCATATTTGAAGAAAACAGCTCCTAACATATTGATCAAATAAGTCATAATTTTATTATATATATATATATTTCTATATATTTTGCCATAATTTTGTGACTAACAATTAAAAATCAGACATGCTCCATAGTATGAAGATCTAAAGAATATATATAATTATTCTTTGTTTGTTTGGAAAACAATCTAATTGTTTTAAAAAACAATCACAAAAAGTGAATGATATAGAAAAAAGAAGAAAACTTCAACAAGCAATTAATTATTATTATTAATATAATTAAATGACAACCCATTTTACAATATAAGGTTACATTCCTTGAAAATAAAAGTAATTTATTGTTTTATATTGTTACTTTTGTTTATTATAGATAAAGTCTACGTGTTTACCCTTGAAAAATGATGATATATATTTTGACATAATGATCGCTTTATTTATTTTATTGTTGTTTGAAAACTTCTAATACACTTTAAATAATCAAATATTTGTTGTCTGACCACAATGGAATTTAGGTATTATACTTTACTTCATTTAAATACGCGCAAACGTGTTTAGTTGTTCCACCCTCCTTAAGAATTTACCCTTCTATTATTATTATTTTTTATTTAAAAGAAATAGAACTTATCTAATTAACCTTTAATACATAAAACTATGATATTACTTAACTAAAAGAAGATGTAATAATTAATGATTATAACAATGAAAAATTGACGCAGGTGAATGGTGGCGAGCCGATATACAAACCGTGATGGAAAATTTCCTAGAGAGTGGAGGAGATCCAGCAATCTCAGACGCGCTTACCATCAACGGCCAACCAGGCGATCTTTACAACTGCTCCGCTTCAGGTTTACTATTATACTATTAGTGTTGTTAATACTATTACTAGTACTATTTTTTTAATTTTTTTATCTGATATACTAGCTAATTCACTTAATTTTGTTTTCAGGAACGACTAAGATAAAAGTCGATCAAGGAAAAACATACTTGCTACGAATGGTCAATGCCGGGATGAACAACCTCATGTTCTTCGGCATCGCCAACCACTCCCTCACTGTGGTTGGTAGTGACGGGGCATACACCAAACCACTTGTATCCAATTACATCACCATAGCTCCTGGTCAAACCATAGACCTTCTTTTAGAAGCTAACCAAACCAACAACCACTATTACGTGGCTGCCAAGCTATTTAATGGTCAACCAGCCAGTCGTTTCCAAACCAGCACCACGACTGCCATCATCGAGTACTCCGGAAACTACACTCCCTCAAACCCGCTCATTGTCCCGACCCTTCCAGCATCCAATGACCGCAACGCATCCTTTAACTTCACCTCAAAACTACGCAGTTTAGCTAGCGCTGAACACCCGATCGACGTGCCATTAACTATCAAAAGAACACTTTTTTACACGCTATCAATCAACGCAATACCATGCGCGGCGAATGAAACATGTGAGGCCATACGGAACACCTCGCGGTTTGCTGCCAGCATTAACAACATAACATTTGACATGCCGTCGTCATCGGTCCTCCAAGCGTACTACCGAGGGGTTAACCGTGGTGTATACGGAGATGATTTCCCCGATAATCCCCCATTGAAATTTAACTACACTCAGGTGAGTGGTTTTGTAGCTTTTTTGAGTTGATTATTTTAGCCACATTCTATGTTAATAATACACAACAAAATAAAATAAAATAAAATAAAAAAGTAATAATAATAGGTTTTTAGATCTCGCAGAGTCGCAGTATCTAAAAACCTATTATTATTATTATAGAGGAAATGTTCGTCCTCATACCACTCTCCACAAACCCTACTAACTGTTTTGCTATGAGTAAGATTTTACTAAATATGTTTGTTTGTTCAGGCGAGTGGTTTGAATGCTACGCTGCGATTGCCGACGGTTGGGACGGAGGTGACAATGTTGAAGCATAATCACACAGTGGAGCTGGTGTTCCAGGGGACAAACTTGGTGGCCGGAGTAGACCATCCAATGCATCTGCATGGGCACAGTTTTTACGTAGTGGGATCAGGATTTGGTAATTATAAAAGATCCAGAGATGCACCGAACTATAATCTGGTTGATCCTCCTCACATGCAAACCATTGCTGTTCCTCAGAATGGTTGGACCGCCATTAGATTCAAAGCGGATAATCCAGGTAATTAATTAACTAATGTTTTTCTTCAATGATTTATCTTTTAATAGATATAACATTTAATTGTTTTTTTATATAATATATTGAACATTTTCAAAAAAAAATTGTATTAATTATTTCAGGTGTATGGTTTATGCATTGTCATTTCGAACGACATGTGAGTTGGGGAATGGGGATGGTGTTTATAGTAAGGAACGGGAAAGCTAGCAACGATAAAGTTTTGCCACCACCTGCTGCTATGCCCCCATGTTAATTAATTAAAACATTTATTTTGTAATAGTTCGTTTTTGTGTGTTTATTTTATTCAAGTCGATCTATTCTTGGCATTTGAGTTTTTATTTCGAATTGTAATAAGTTGGTTCATTAGTTACCAAACGTATTCAGAATTGTAATAAGTTGTTTATATTAAAATTTGCAATAAAAGTGTGCTTACAATCGATTATTTAAATCTATTTTCTTGTAGCAGTAATTATGTATTTATAATACACATCGACCTAATTAATATCATGTATTAATAAGTGTTATTCTTTTATAATATTTAATATTAAACTTCACATCCAATATTTAATAAAGACTTAAAACTATACGTTGGATACGACCGAAAAAAGATTGAAGAGGTTGTCCATGTGTGATTGACTATTAGAACTATTTAAAACTTATTTTCTCCCTTATAGAAACAGTCTAAAATAAATAATTCAGACTATTTATTTGACATAAACATGTTATTGTTATATAGAGAAATAGATAAGAGGTCACTTTCAACATGAAATTTATTAATGAAACATCTTCATCAATTTATCATTGTAATCCTCTCATGATCTAATTCGACTTTAGGGGAAATTACAAAAAATTAACAAGTAACTAAAAGTTTCAAATTCAATGATTTGGGTCATAGATTTTCCTCTGGAGTGAAAGTTTAATTTTTAAACATATATTTTGTTAAAGTTTAAACTCTATTCGGATTCTTAACTTTTCCTCTGAAGTGAAACTTTAATTTTCAAACACATATTTTGTTAAAATTAAAGTCTATTCGGATTCATTTTGTATAACGTCAACATCTAAATACGATTTAAAAACTTTCATTTTGTAACATCAACATCTAAATATGATTTAAAAACACTCCACCTCCGTTCAACGATTGGGACTTCAGCGGCGCAGGATTGAAGAGGGGGGGGGGGTTTCGCGCAATAGTGTTACGTATACTTTTCCGTATAAAATTTTTTAGGTATATATGTTTTCGACCCCCGGTTTAAAAAAAAATTAGGTATATACGTGTTCGACCCCCCGGTTTTAAAAAAAATAGGTATATACGTTTTTGACCCCCCGATTTTATAAAAAAAGTTTATTTATATAACCCAAATAAAATATTTAATCAGATCTATTCAGCCCAAATTAGATTGTTATGTTTATTATAGCCCAAATTATTATATAAAGCCCAAATCAAAAGCCCACCTAACATTCTATAAAAAAAAAACACCAAATTTCTTGATGGGGGGATTACAAACAGATCAACCAAACACTCAAAAAAACAAAAAAAAAACATCGCTTTTGTGGTCTTGTTCGCTGGAATCGCTGACTGCTGAGGTGACGAGGAGACGAAACTGTTCGTTGGAATCGCTTTTGTGGTCTTGTTCGACTTCAATCTTTAAGGTATGTGTTTTTTTTATCTTTAGGTTTAATTTAGGGCTTCAATTTATGTGATTTTGGTTGAAATTAGAGGTGAAATTGGTCCGATTTTTTGCTCTAAACTTGTTGAATCTTTTTGCAACTATTAGAGTTTGCAATTTAGGGTGATTTGTTTTGTTAACTTGTGTTATTAAATTATGCTATGGGGAAAAATAAAATCATAACGTCTTTTTACAAAAGAAAGAATGAAGGACAAGTAGATGGAATTGTTGATGGAAACAATGAGATTAAACGTCAAAAAGCCTCAATAAGCGAACCGGTTAATGAAGCGAATAATGAGTGAACGTTTTTATTCGATATTAACGTTTAACTCAACCCGACCCGAATCAAATCACCGACGTCCGACCCGAACATACACCTCGAAACTACGCGATAATTTTTTTTTTAGGTCCGTTACCTTCCGACCCCCGAACTTTTTTTTCAAGCTTCGCCACTAACTTCAAGGTCTTGCGTCGTTCCCTCTCATCATCCACTTCTAGCCACCACCGTCTTCGCCGAATTTCTCTGCGAACCGTTGGTGAACACGTTCCTTTCCTTAATGAACGAACACGAACAAAAAATCTCGTTCGGTAAGTGTTCATGAACCATTCGTGAACACATTATATCCTTAACGAACGACGAACACGAACAAGAACAAGGTCTTTTTCGTGTCCGTGTTCGTTTCGTTTATAGCCTTACTAACGCGATCTACAATTGGATTGCTAATAGCCGTCTTATATGAAGTGGAACAAACGATGTGGACATCTTGGTCGAGGCTAGTAGACTATATAGAAGGGAGGGGGGGGGGGGGGTTGAGGAATTCTACAAAGTGGCATCTGGTCACGATGGTGAGTCCGACACGGTCTAAAAGATCAAAAACATATCCCCGACCGACCCAACTTCTTCCCAAGCCGTGTCGAATGCTCATTCGCATATAAATACGACTTCGGCAACGACGAGTTTGAAGAACTGGAACCACTGGCTCGTCCAATGGGGTGACAAGAGCAAGACAAAGCGCAATCAATCTCGAACATCGTTCTCAAGAACTACTATATCTATAGTCAATCCTGAGGTAAGCGCATATCGATGGTTTGGACTCTAAAATTAATCGATTACACGGGTTTAGAAAAGACCAACACATTGACGTCCAATTTGCCTTCCTCGAAAAAGACTTACTGCATCTATGCAAGGAGGATCAAGTTTTTTTCAAGCAAAATAAACAAAAAATTCACACTCGCCTCCACAACATGAATTTCGATTTTGTCTCTTCTTATTATTTCAATTGTAGTGACTTTTTTTATTTTTAACTTTGTTTTGTTTTGTATTTTATTAATTGTATTGCAATTTTTATTTAAGTATTTCTTAATGTTACTCTAAATTTTATTTAGTATTTTTAATTTTAGTTTAAGATTGTGTAGTTTTATTTTATAAGTTACGTATTATTTTTATTTAAGAGAATAAATTAAAATAAATGACCAGGAAATGATTTTTTTTTTTTTTTGAAAAGCAACTTTCATTAACACAACGCCAAAACCCCAAATAAGGGCGGCAACACTACAAAACCGAAAAAGACCAGGAAATGATTAAAGTTTAGTTAAAACATAACACCAGGGTATTGAATGGTTTAGTTATTGTTCTTCTGCCTATGTTTTTTTTTGAAAAGCGACTTTTATTAAAACCGAAACGCCAAAACCCCACAGAAGGGCGGCACAACCGAACAAACAACTAAAAGACAAACTTACATATTAACAAAACTATACCAATCTTCCCAACTAACCGAAAAATCCTTAGATCTAGAATTGAGCCAGAAAAATCCCATCGATTTGATCTCCCTTATAATCCCCTCCAATTTTATCGGTTTGTTGTTAAACTTGAACTCGTTCCTGGCCTTCCAAATACTCCAGCATCCCACTCTAATAATGCCTTGAACAATATCTTTTTTCTTCCCTTTAATGCCAATAACCTCGTGATATTCAAGCAAATCTTTTACCGAAAACGCCCAAATGAGAGGAATCTTACACCACAAACTCACAATGGACCAAACCGTCGAGGCAACACTACACGAGCAGAAAAGGTGATCCACAGATTCTTCGCTATCTCCGCAAAGCATACAAGCCGCATCTCCCAAATCCAAGTTCCTTTTTTTGAGAGCTTCCATCGTAGCCAGTTTGTCTAAGCCAAGTCTCCAAATAAATACATTGCATTTTCTAGGGAGCCATTTACACGACCTTGGAAAGTAATTCCCCTGGTTACCATTGTTATTAGTCAAAAGATTCTTGACCGATCCCACGCTGAACAGTTTGTCCGCCGAACCGGACCAGGTCCATTTATCTCTACCTTCTTTTAGATCCACATCGAGAAGTAAAGAGCACAATCCGATGAGGTCATCAATCTCCTGCCCAGTATTCAGCCATCTACTCCACTGCCAATTGTATCTAGATATACCCCCATTACTAATCAATCTATCAGCAACCTTACATTCTTTATTAATCTCCAAGTCAAACAAGGAAGGAAATAAATATTTCAATGGGCCAGAGGGCAACCAGTGATCAATCCAAAACAATAAAGATTCCCCGTTACCAATTTCCCCCACTATAAACTGTTTTAAAGGTTTGTTATTCAGCAAACATTTATCCAATAAGTTGACGATATTACACCAAACTCCACCCATAGCTCTTCGGACCGGAAAACTGTCCCAGTTAGCTCTAGTTTTGTGGACCGATTTAACAATCTTTACCCACAGTCTATCTTTATCTTCTTTAAAACGCCAACCCCACTTCGACAATAAGGAAATATTAACATGTTTAAGATTACTAAGGCCTAAACCACCTTTCTCGATCGGACAAGCCACACGCTCCCAAGCCGCCCAATGAATCTTTTTAATCTGGTTGTTTCCACCCCATAAAAAATTTCTTATTTTTGATTCGAGATCCTTAATAACCTGAACCGGAGCTTTATACAATGAAAAATAGTAATTCGGAAGACACTCGAGTACCGATTTGATCAGAACAATTTTCCCTCCCATAGATAACAAGGCCGCTTTCCACTTCGCAAGTCTCGCGTTGACAATATCGTACACCGGTTTCCAATTCGCCACTCTATTCATATTAGCTCCGACCGTCAATCCAAGATATTTAAACGGAAAAGCCTCTGCTCGGCAACCAATAATGTTCGCCATGTACTCCAATTCCCCATTATTAACGCCAACCCCAAACAGATTAGATTTAGAAAGGTTTATTTTTAAACCCGAGCACAAATGAAAAATCCTAAGGATTCGAACGACGTTGTCAATGTTCGACTTCGACCATTCCCCCATAATAATAGCGTCGTCTGCATAAAACAGGTGGGACACAATAGGACCATTCAGAGGGGTTTTAATCCCATTCACAATACCTTCAACTCTCGCCCTGTCAAACATGTGAGATAGAGCCTCCATCACAATGATGAACAGGAATGGAGACAACGGGTCCCCTTGCCTAATACCTTTTGAGCACGTGAACTCAAAAGTGGGCGATCCGTTCACCAAAACCGAAGATCTCGCAGACTCCATACAACCCTTAATCCAGCTACCCCATTTCTGCGGGAAACCCATTTGATCCATAATAGACATCAAAAACTTCCAATTCACATTATCGTACGCCTTTTCGAAATCGATCTTAAGAAAAAAATAGTTTTTTCTTGGCCTTCTTACCCCAGTTAAATAACTCATTAATAATCAAAGGACCATCCAGAATGAAATTACCCTTCAAAAAAGCCGATTGAGACTCAGAGATGACCGAGCCGATAACCTTCTTCAATCTATTCGCCAAAACCATCGAAATTAACTTAGTAATAATCCCAATGAGATTGATGGGCCTGTAATTTGAAAGCTCAATAGGGTCTTTAATCTTGGGAATGAGGGTAATAAAAGATGAGTTGCAGCCTCTACTAAAAACTCCGAGATCATAAAAACGAGCAAAGACATTCATAAAGTCTTCCTCGAAGAGATGCCAGAAAACTTTAATAAATTTGAAATTTAATCCGTCCGGGCCCGGCGCTTTATCATCTCCACATTCCTTTAGAGCGTTTTTCACTTCCGTTAAAGAAAAAGGTTCAGTAAGACTATCTTTATCCGAAACGGATAACTGCTTAATATTGTGACATTCCAAGTACGGTCTATCCTGCACCTCTTCCGAAAATCTGGATCTAAAAAACTTCAGAACCTCCCGTTTAACCATCGAAGGCTTATTCACCCAACTCGAACCAACGATGAGGCCCGGAATGCTATTAACTGCTTTTCGAACATTGATGTGAGCATGAAAAAATTTTGAATTTTCATCCCCGTCCATCGCCCATTTAGTTCTAGATCTTTGTTTTAAGTCCGCAGATTTTCTCCTCTCGATATCTAACAAAACCTTCTTGTTTTCCAGAAAAGTCCATTCTTCCGCTTCCGTAAGATCTCTATACTCCATAAGACGCTGATGTAACAACACTTTTTACTAGTTATTGATTGTTTTTTCACAACATAGTCTTAATTCCATATCTGATTATCAAATTTGTGATTATTTGATTATATTCTGTTAAAACTACTTTATATTTTATAATTGGACCCCTCACTTGGCCTTCGGTAAATGTTTGATATAGTTTAACGACTCCAATGACCCGACACAACCTGATACAAAAAAAAATATGTGTGACCAGACCAATAAAAAAAATTTATAAAAATTTGCGGGCATTGCAACTTGTAGCTAGAATTATAGTTCTATTTGTTGGCTTTATTAGTGCACAAGGGAATAAGAATATGCAGAGTGTGTTGCTTAAGATTCGACTATTATTTTATTAGCTATGAACACTAGGGATGCAACATTGTTACACCATTTTATTAGTTGCGGACACAGGATTTTTTTCCTGGGGGTGCGGAATATTTTCAAAGATTTTAGGCCCCTAGCTGTATAAAAATATCGGTTCATAGCAGGTCGGGTCGGATCATGTAAGACAAAAGAAGATCAAACTAAAATTTATAAATCATTAAAAACACGTCAAACGTTATTACAAATTACAAACATATTTAAAATTGTGCCCTACGGGTTTTTTTTTTTTTTTTTGAAATATATCCAAAATATCATATAAAGATATTAAACACGCCATAAGTTCATTACATTCTTACTCATTGTTCCTAACGCATATAACTTGCTCCATAAGTTCATAAAACAACACTAAACACTTAAACAAAATAAACAATCATGTTCAACCATAGCCTATAACTTTCAATTATATTTTTAAACATTCAAGCCCTAATATTAAATGTTGATTACTTGTAAGTAATCAATTAAACAAACAAAGCTATAAATTAAACAACAAAATCATTTAACTACAAGTTTAGAACAACAAAAAAAATCAAAAAAAAAAATATAAAAAGATTAAACCTTTACACATCTATATTTTCTCCTAATCATCACATAAAACAAAATAAATAAATAAATAAATAAACCATACTAGTTCTATATTGGAATTCTGATGTAATATGGGTCGGTCCAACCGGAATTTTGGTTTTTCTGGTAAAAAAAGCCACCAGGTCGTGAGCAGTGGCGTCAAGTTGCTGGGAGATTTTTTGGGGACAGGATTTGGAAATGGAATGCGTGGATGTGTTTGGGTTATTTTATTTAGTTCAAATTTCTTTAGGTTGGGTTTGGGCTTGTGCTAATAAAAACTGGTTGTAGATTGGGCTTTGATTGAATTAAATAATCAAGTGAATAAGTGGTTAATAATTATTTTTTTTCTAAGTGGGGTGGTTGGAAATTTTCAAGGGGTGCGGGTGAAAAATTCCAAGGGGTGCGGTCGGAATTTCCGGTGAAAAATAGCACTAAAAAATATTTTTTTATGGGGTGCGCCCGCCCACCCTTGGCTTAGGGTGGGTACACCCCTGATTGTATATCCTAAATATTTATAAACTTTGTATATAAATGATGGGTAGTTTGGTAAATATAGACTTTGTTTTATTTGAAACTATTATTATTTGACCCGACTTGAATCGAATTGCCAACCCGACCCCAAACATAACAATAGGAAAAAAAAAATTAGATCCCATCACTTTACGCCCCCTCGAAACTTTTGGTCAAGCTCCGCTAATGGAAGGGATTGTTACGTGTTTTTTTCTTGGGTCCATCTCAACTTCTTCATGTACCTACAAAATGGCAACGTGGGTTTCTTTCTACCATTGCATGTATATTGTGGGTTTTTTTTAGATTGTAATTAATTTGTCATGTTTAGTGGGTTAGTGTTCCGTGGGTTTCTTTCTACCACTACATGCATATTGTGGGTTTTTTAGATAGTAAATTAATTTGTCATGTTTAGTAGTTTAGTGGGTCTAATAGCTCCTGGTCAAACCATAGACCTTCTTTTAGAAGCTAACCAACCCAACAACCGCTATTACGTGGCTGCCAAGCTATTTAACGGTCAACCAGCCAGTCGTTTCCAAACCAGCACCACGACTGCCATCATCGAGTACTCCGGAAACTACACTCCCTCAAACCCGCTCATTGTCCCGACCCTTCCAGCATCCAATGACCGCAACGCATCCTTTAACTTCACCTCAAAACTACGCAGTTTAGCTAGCGCTGAACACCCGGTCGACGTGCCATTAACTATCAAAAGAACACTTTTTTACACGCTATCAATCAACGCAATACCATGCGCGGCGAATGAAACATGTGAGGCCATACGGAACACCTCGCGGTTTGCTGCCAGCATTAACAACATAACATTTGACATGCCGTCGTCATCGGTCCTCCAAGCGTACTACCGAGGGGTTAACCGTGGTGTATACGGAGATGATTTCCCCGATAATCCCCCATTGAAATTTAACTACACTCAGGTGAGTGGTTTTGTAGCTTTTTTGAGTTGATTATTTTAGCCACATTCTATGTTAATAATACACAACAAAATAAAATAAAATAAAATAAAAAAGTAATAATAATAGGTTTTTAGATCTCGCAGAGTCGCAGTATCTAAAAACCTATTATTATTATTATAGAGGAAATGTTCGTCCTCATACCACTCTCCACAAACCCTACTAACTGTTTTGCTATGAGTAAGATTTTACTAAATATGTTTGTTTGTTCAGGCGAGTGGTTTGAATGCTACGCTGCGATTGCCGACGGTTGGGACGGAGGTGACAATGTTGAAGCATAATCACACAGTGGAGCTGGTGTTCCAGGGGACAAACTTGGTGGCCGGAGTAGACCATCCAATGCATCTGCATGGGCACAGTTTTTACGTAGTGGGATCAGGATTTGGTAATTATAAAAGATCCAGAGATGCACCGAACTATAATCTGGTTGATCCTCCTCACATGCAAACCATTGCTGTTCCTCAGAATGGTTGGACCGCCATTAGATTCAAAGCGGATAATCCAGGTAATTAATTAACTAATGTTTTTCTTCAATGATTTATCTTTTAATAGATATAACATTTAATTGTTTTTTTATATAATATATTGAACATTTTCAAAAAAAAATTGTATTAATTATTTCAGGTGTATGGTTTATGCATTGTCATTTCGAACGACATGTGAGTTGGGGAATGGGGATGGTGTTTATAGTAAGGAACGGGAAAGCTAGCAACGATAAAGTTTTGCCACCACCTGCTGCTATGCCCCCATGTTAATTAATTAAAACATTTATTTTGTAATAGTTCGTTTTTGTGTGTTTATTTTATTCAAGTCGATCTATTCTTGGCATTTGAGTTTTTATTTCGAATTGTAATAAGTTGGTTCATTAGTTACCAAACGTATTCAGAATTGTAATAAGTTGTTTATATTAAAATTTGCAATAAAAGTGTGCTTACAATCGATTATTTAAATCTATTTTCTTGTAGCAGTAATTATGTATTTATAATACACATCGACCTAATTAATATCATGTATTAATAAGTGTTATTCTTTTATAATATTTAATATTAAACTTCACATCCAATATTTAATAAAGACTTAAAACTATACGTTGGATACGACCGAAAAAAGATTGAAGAGGTTGTCCATGTGTGATTGACTATTAGAACTATTTAAAACTTATTTTCTCCCTTATAGAAACAGTCTAAAATAAATAATTCAGACTATTTATTTGACATAAACATGTTATTGTTATATAGAGAAATAGATAAGAGGTCAATTTCAACATGAAATTTATTAATGAAACATCTTCATCAATTTATCATTGTAATCCTCTCATGATCTAATTCGACTTTAGGGGAAATTACAAAAAATTAACAAGTAACTAAAAGTTTCAAATTCAATGATTTGGGTCATAGATTTTCCTCTGGGGTGAAATTTTAATTTTTAAACATGTATTTTGTTAAAATTTAAACTCTATTCGGATTCATAACTTTTCCTCTGAAGTGAAACTTTAATTTTCAAACATATATTTTGTTAAAGTTAAAGTCTATTCGGATTCATTTTGTATATGTAAGATTAAATATATTATGTAACAATATTTAATCTATAGCCATTATAATCATTTACATAATAAAGATCAAAATATATAATAACATATTATTTAAATTAGTTGGTAATTGTTGATGGACCATATTACCCTTAGTAACTAATTAGGTTTCCTCCTGGGTGCTTATATAAGGAGAATTAAGTGGAGGTTATGAGGTTACTCAGTTTCACACCCCATTAGACATAACATCAAATTTTCGTCCTCCCTCTCCAAACCGATATCCCTTTTCGGTTTTCTCTAAGTCCCCATCATTAGTCAGCATCCTAAGGAGGAACCAGATCACAATGACAAGTATGTCGAACTCCATTACTGGATTCTCCAACGCACTGTCTGCTGTAACAGGTATGAATTCATGTTTTCTTTATGTTTAGAACAGAACTGAAACCAACATGTGGTATCAGAGCATATGTTGATTAGTCGGTTCTGTTTCGTATTCATCATTCTGGAATAGAAATCATGAAAACAGAATTTTTAATTAATTTCGTAAACATAACTGATGTTTTGGATCTTGGACCGAAATCCCTGTTTTCGGATAAAAGATCACTTATATGTTTGGTCGAAATCAACTGGATAATCTTATAACCGAAATCTGTTTAGAAGAGGATTAAAAGTTCAGGTTTCGGGTTCCAGAATCATGTTTTATGTTTTAGGGTTCATCAAGTTCTTAGTTATAATTCGAAATATCCTTTATGTTTTGGAGTATGATTTGAATTGTTATGTGTTTTTCCTGATTTTGATCTAATTTTCCTAATAAGGATTTTTTCGAAATATGTTAATAAGATAAACAATTATGGTTTTCGAATTTTGTGATAAAATTAGATCAAGTTATAATGGGAAAGTATATCACAATTCATAAATTTCGAATTGTTAGTTGTTATAACTATAAACAACTGAATCGCACAAATCAGATCACATGATAAGATGATCTGATCGCACTAACGGATCGCACAAAAACTAACGGATCGCACAAGGCCCTAACCGATCGCACAAGTTACTTGGGCTTAATGGATCGCACAAGTTACTTGGGCTTAATGGATCGCACAAGTTATTTGGGCTTAATGGATCGCACAAGTTACTTGGGCCTAACGGATCGCACAAGTTACTTGGGCTTAATGGATCGCACAAGTTATTTGGGCTTAATGGATCGCACAAGTTACTTGGGCCTAACGGATCGCACAAGTTACTTGGGCTTAATGGATCGCACAAGTCACTTGGGCCTTATGAATCGCACAAGTCTACTTGGGTCTAACCGATCGCACAAGTTTTGAGCATAACCGATCGCACAAGACTAAAAAAATTTTTTTCGGGGCTCCCGCCCCGAACCCTTTGCACATATGCTTAAATGATTACACTTCTGGCCAAAGCTGTTTTGTTTTCGTTTAAGTAGAATTTTTAGCTAAGTCTATTATTTTGATGTTAGTAATAGACAATATCACAGCTTCATAATGTAAAATGGTCATTATTTATTCCTGCCTTAGTTTAACGTGCCCTTAGATCACATTAGGACTTCTTCATTTGTATCATAACTTGCTCATCTTATTTCCACTATCAGCACCAAATTGCGGGATTCCACCTTTAACTGGTGATAACTTTGCTGCATGGAAGGATGCTCTCATGCTTACTCTCGGGCTGCTGGATTTCGATTATGCTCTAAGAGAGGATAAGCCAGCGGACCTTACTCCACAAAGTACTGCTGCTCAGCAGTTAACTCATGACAAGTGGACTAGGTGTAACCGCATGTCTCTCATGTTTATGAAGCAGTCCATAAGCAATGCAATCAGAGGAGCTATTCCTGATTCTGAAGATGCTAAAACCTACTTGGAACATGTGGAGGCTCAGTTCAAGGGGACGTCTAAAGCACACGCTAGTACTCTTATTCTCAAGCTGGTGACAACTAAGTATGATGGGAGGAGCGGCATTCGCGAGCACATCATGATGATGAATGACATGGCCAATAAGCTGAAGGGGCTGGAAATGGAAATAAGTGATGGTTTCCTTGTTCATTTCATCATTACTTCGCTTCCTTCGTCCTTTGAAGCATTCAAGATCAATTACAACACTCAGAAGGACAAATGGACGATGAGTGAGCTGGTCGCCATGTGCGTACAGGAGGAAGAGCGTATGAGGATGGATCGCCATACTGATGTTGCCAACTTCACTACCTCCAACTCTAAGAAGAGGAAGAACAATTATCAGAGGAAGGATGCTTCAAAAGTCCAAAAGCCTAACCCTCATCCTAATACAAGTGCACCCTCCAGCTCTAAGAACTCCTTAGGCAGTATCCGCTGCAAGTTCTGCAAAAAGACAGGACACATGCAGAAGGAATACCCTGATTTTAAGGAGTGGCTGGCTAAGAAAGGTAACGATTATTTTATGATACTTGAGTCCTATAATTTAAGTGTTCCTGCTAATTCTTGGTGGTTTGATTCTGGTTCTATGGTTCATGTTACCAATTCTACTCAGGGATTCCTTTCAATCCGGAAGCTGGAAAGAAACCAAAGAACGCTTAAGGTTGGGGATGATCGAGAATTAGAAGTGAAGGCCATTGGAACATTACAATTAGTTATGAAAACTGGTTTATGTATTAAACTTTATGATACCTTATATGTTCCTGAGGTAACTCGGAACCTTGTATCAGGACCAAAGTTAGACATGGACGGTTTTATTGTTTCCCATGGTCATCGCAAACTCTCTATCCATTATGATTCTGTTCTTTATGGTACTGGTATTCTGGATGGTGGTCTCTATAGATTAGAACTAGAAGATAACTTTTCCAAATCTTTGTTGTCATATAATATTAATGAATCACTCACAAAGATGGAAGAGAAACGAGACTTAGAAACTTCATCCATGTTGTGGCATCAGCGTTTAGGCCACATTTCAAAAGAACGATTAAATCGTCTTGTGAAGGATGAAGTCTTACCTCCTCTCGATTTCTCTGATTTTGGAACATGTGTCAAATGTCTTAAGGGTAAAATGACATTAGCGAATAAGAAAGGTGCCACTAGGAGCTCTAATTTATTAGAACTCATTCACACTGACATTAGTGGTCCCTACCAAATCGCTGGCATAACAGGACATACGTCATTTATCACTTTTATTGATGATTATTCTCGTTACATGTACTTGTATCTTATTAAGGAGAAATCTGAATCTCTTACAACTTTTAAAGATTATAAGGCTGAAGTTGAAAAGCAATTAGATCGTCAGATTAAAGTTGTGAGATCAGATAGAGGCGGTGAATATTATGGAAGACATACTGATGTGGGTCAAGCTCCTGGTCCATTTTATGAGTTTTGTAAGGGCCAGGGGATTGTGAACCAATACACCATGCCTGGTACACCTCAGCAGAATGGTGTCGCTGAGAGAAGAAACCGTACCCTTATGAACATGGTGCGCAGTATGTTAGCCAACACTAATTTACCATTATTCCTCTGGACTGAAGCGTTAAAAGCAGCTGTTCATATACTCAATAGAGTTCCTTCTAAGTCTGTCCCTAAAACTCCTTATGAACTTTGGACAGGAAGGAAACCGAGTCTTAAATATATGAAAGTATGGGGCTGCATTGCTGAAGCAAAACTTTATAATCCTTTCCTAAGGAAACTTGACCCTAAAACAGTTACCTGTTTCTTTATCGGGTATCCTGAGAACTCTAAGGGTTATCGTTTCTATTGTCCTTCCCATGTCACCCGTATTGTTGAAACCAAGCGTGCCGCGTTCCTGGAGGATTTCAAGGTCAGTGGGAGCAGTACCAACCCTTACGAAGAATTGCAAGAAGTACAAGACGCGGGGGGGAGAGACTCGTCGCTTACCATTACTCCGATTACTCCTCTTGTACCCAATGCAACTACTGTACCTGAAGCTACTGCACCAACTCCAAATTCACCTCTACAATCAGAACCCATTATACCTCATGACGAAGGCACATCAAACGCTCAAAACCAAGACAACGCTGAACCCGATAATCCACTCAGGAGGTCATCTAGGCAAAGAAGGCCTACTAATTGGGATGATTATGTTACCTATCTGACTGAAATGGATGCTGGAAAGCTCAATGATCCTATCTCTTACAATGAAGCCGTTAGCAGTGATCAGTCTTCTGAATGGAATAAAGCAATGATTGATGAGCTTGAATCCATGAAGAAAAATGACGTTTGGGATTTGGTAGAATTACCCAACGGAGCCAAACCCGTAGGATGTAAATGGGTATTCAAAACTAAACTGGATCCGAATGGGAACGTTGAACGCTACAAAGCAAGATTGGTTGCAAAGGGCTACACTCAGAAAGAGGGAATTGATTATCAAGAGACGTTTTCACCTGTCTCTCGTAAAGATTCATTAAGGATCGTCATGGCCCTAGTAGCTCCTAGTAGCTCACTTTTATTGATGATTATTCTCGTTACATGTACTTGTATCTTATTAAGGAGAAATCTGAATCTCTTACAACTTTTAAAGATTATAAGGCTGAAGTTGAAAAGCAATTAGATCGTCAGATTAAAGTTGTGAGATCAGATAGAGGCGGTGAATATTATGGAAGACATACTGATGTGGGTCAAGCTCCTGGTCCATTTTATGAGTTTTGTAAGGGCCAGGGGATTGTGAACCAATACACCATGCCTGGTACACCTCAGCAGAATGGTGTCGCTGAGAGAAGAAACCGTACCCTTATGAACATGGTGCGCAGTATGTTAGCCAACACTAATTTACCATTATTCCTCTGGACTGAAGCGTTAAAAGCAGCTGTTCATATACTCAATAGAGTTCCTTCTAAGTCTGTCCCTAAAACTCCTTATGAACTTTGGACAGGAAGGAAACCGAGTCTTAAATATATGAAAGTATGGGGCTGCATTGCTGAAGCAAAACTTTATAATCCTTTCCTAAGGAAACTTGACCCTAAAACAGTTACCTGTTTCTTTATCGGGTATCCTGAGAACTCTAAGGGTTATCGTTTCTATTGTCCTTCCCATGTCACCCGTATTGTTGAAACCAAGCGTGCCGCGTTCCTGGAGGATTTCAAGGTCAGTGGGAGCAGTACCAACCCTTACGAAGAATTGCAAGAAGTACAAGACGCGGGGGGGAGAGACTCGTCGCTTACCATTACTCCGATTACTCCTCTTGTACCCAATGCAACTACTGTACCTGAAGCTACTGCACCAACTCCAAATTCACCTCTACAATCAGAACCCATTATACCTCATGACGAAGGCACATCAAACGCTCAAAACCAAGACAACGCTGAACCCGATAATCCACTCAGGAGGTCATCTAGGCAAAGAAGGCCTACTAATTGGGATGATTATGTTACCTATCTGACTGAAATGGATGCTGGAAAGCTCAATGATCCTATCTCTTACAATGAAGCCGTTAGCAGTGATCAGTCTTCTGAATGGAATAAAGCAATGATTGATGAGCTTGAATCCATGAAGAAAAATGACGTTTGGGATTTGGTAGAATTACCCAACGGAGCCAAACCCGTAGGATGTAAATGGGTATTCAAAACTAAACTGGATCCGAATGGGAACGTTGAACGCTACAAAGCAAGATTGGTTGCAAAGGGCTACACTCAGAAAGAGGGAATTGATTATCAAGAGACGTTTTCACCTGTCTCTCGTAAAGATTCATTAAGGATCGTCATGGCCCTAGTAGCTCATTTTGATTTAGAGCTGCATCAGATGGACGTTAAAACCGCTTTCCTTAACGGAGATTTGGACGAAGATGTTTACATGAAGCAACCTGAAGGCTTTAAACCTGAAGGTCAGGAGCATCTAGTCTGTAAGTTGAAGAAATCCATTTACGGGTTAAAACAAGCATCACGTCAGTGGTACCTCAAGTTTGATGAAGTCATGAAGAAGCAAGGTTTTATGAAGAATCAAGTGGATCAATGCACCTACCTCAAGATGAGTGGGAGCAACTTTACTATACTTGTCCTTTACGTAGATGATATTCTATTGGCAAGTAATAGTTTAGACATGTTGCATGAGTCGAAGCGGTTACTTTCGCATAACTTCGACATGAAGGATCTCGGAGAGGCTTCTTACGTCATTGGCATCGAAATTCACCGAGATAGACACAAAGGGATCTTAGGATTGTCCCAGAGGGCCTACATAGATCGTGTCCTTACGCATTACAACATGCAACAGTGCAAACCCTCCGTCGCTCCAGTAGTTAAGGGAGATGTTTTCGGTTCATTCCAGTGTCCGACAACAGAGGTTGAGAAGGAGCAAATGAGCCAGATACCTTACGCGTCAGTAGTCGGGAGCTTGATGTATGCTCAAGTCTGTACTCGCCCAGATATCGCTTATATTGCTGGAATGTTAGGCCGTTATCAGACCAATCCTGGCCTAGATCACTGGAAAGCAGCTAAGAAGGTACTTCGATATCTGCAAGGGACGAAAGACTATAAACTGACTTATAGAAGAAGTGATCATTTAGAAGTGGTGGGCTATTCTGATTCTGACTTTGCAAAGTGCAAAGATGACAAGAAATCCACTTCGGGCTATATCTTTATGTTAGCAGGCGGCCCTATCTCATGGAAGAGTCATAAACAACAGTTGACCACAACTTCCACAATGATGGCAGAATACATTGCTGTTTATAACGCAACCTGTCATGGAATGTTGCTTAGAAATCTGATCACTGGACTCAAAATCGTTAATTCCATTTCTAGACCATTGAAGCTTTATTGTGATAACTCAGCTGCCGTTAGTTTCTCGAACAGTAACAGTTCGACTGGAGCTGGTTTATATCTCGATACAAAATATCTGTTCGTACGTGAACGAGTTGAGGAAAATAATCTTTGTATTGAGTATATTAGTACTAAGGATATGCTTGCGGATCCGATGACTAAAGGTCTCCCTCCTAAGGTTTATGAAGAACATGTTCGTAATATGGGATTTTGTAAAGACCTTATTTGAGCATATTGTACTAGCTTATGTTTTATGTTAATGAAATTTCCTCAGTTTGATTTTGTATGTCTCTTAGAATATGTTCAACCGGTATAATGGCATATTGACAAATAAAGTTACAAATCAAACAAAGGGCTTACGCATATTTTGATCATAACGATTAGGTTTTAAATTAAGGCTATAGTATGATTAATGGGGGTCCTGAGTCGCATAATGATTCAACGGCTGTATTTCTCTGCTATAGTACTTGTTTAAGGCTAAAATGAGTGTTAACTCCTGATCAGGCTTATCTAATACTCATAGTAAATGATTACTCGGCTAAGTGGGAGAATGTAAGATTAAATATATTATGTAACAATATTTAATCTATAGCCATTATAATCATTTACATAATAAAGATCAAAATATATAATAACCTATTATTTAAATTAGTTGGTAATTGTTGATGGACCATATTACCCTTAGTAACTAATTAGGTTTCTTCCTGGGTGCTTATATAAGGAGAATTAAGTGGAGGTTATGAGGTTACTCAGTTTCACACCCCATTAGACATAACATCAAATTTTCGTCCTCCCTCTCCAAACCGATATCCCTTTTCGGTTTTCTCTAAGTCCCCATCATTAGTCAGCATCCTAAGGAGGAACCAGATCACAATGACAAGTATGTCGAACTCCATTACTGGATTCTCCAACGCACTGTCTGCTGTAACAGGTATGAATTCATGTTTTCTTTATGTTTAGAACAGAACTGAAACCAACAGTATAACGTCAACATCTAAATACGATTTTAAAACTTTCATTTTGTATAACATCAACATCTAAATATGATTTAAAAACACTCCACCTTCGTTCAACGATTGGGACTTCAAGGTCTTGCGTCGTTGCCTCTCATCATCCACTTCTAGCCACCACCGTCTTCGCCGAATTTATCTTTGTTCGCGAACCGTTGGTGAACACGTTCCTTTCCTTAATGAACGAACACGAACAAAAAAATCTTGTTCGGTAAGTGTTCATGAACCGTTCATGTACACATTATATCCTTAACAAATGACGAACACGAACAAGGTCTTTTTCGTGTCCGTGTTCGTTTCTTTTATAGCCTTACTAACGCGATCTACAATTGGTTTGCTAATAGCCATCTTATATGAAGTGGAACAAACGATGTGGACATCTTGGTCGAGGCTAGTAGACTATATAGAAGGGAAGGGGGGAGTTGAGGAATTCTACAAAGTGGCATCTGTTCACGACGGTGAGCCCGACACGGTCTAAAAGATCAAAAATATATCCCCGACCGACCCAACTTCTTCCCAAGCCGTGTCGAAATGCTCATTCGCATATAAATATTAACGACTTCGGCAACGACGAGTTTGAAGAACTGGGACCACCGGCTCGTCCAACGGGGAAAGACAAGAGCAAGACAAAGCGCAATCAATCTCGAACATCGTTCTCAAGAACTACTATATCTATAGTCAATCCTGAGGTGTAAGCGCATATCGATGGTTTGGACTCTAAAATTAATCGATTACACGGGTTTAGAAAAGACCAGCGCATTGACGTCCAGTTTGCCTTCCTTGAAAAAGACTTATCGCATCTACGCAAGGAGGATCAAGTTTTTTTCAAGCAAATGAAACAAAAAATTCACACTCGCCTCCATAACATGAATTTCGATTTTGTCCCTTCTTTTTATTTCAACTAGTGTTTTTCAATGACGCGCGTTGCGCGAAAGGCATTGGTGTTTTCGACCGACATCATTCTTCAAACGATTCGAGATAAACAATGCGTAACCAGCCATATCCGGCATCGTGGAGTGTATTAAAAAGGGAGCAATTGGACGATTGGATGCTGGGCTAGGTGTTTCTTGGAATGCCCACGGATTGTTCGGGTCAAAACCACGATTATGAGGATTCATTTTTCGTATTATGGTTGGATGAGAAATTTTTTTTTAAAAATAAGATAGAAATGATTATAGAAGAGGTGGAGTAGTTGTGGTAAAAAATGAATAGAAGTGTGAGTATTTATAGTGAATAATTTTTTTTTAAACACATAGCCGTTGGCCAACGGCTAAGCCCAAACGGCTACTTGTCTTGGCCAATGAGATCCTGCCATGTCATCTTGATAGCCCCGTCCAACGCCCGGGCTGAAACCCCCGCCCAAGGGGCCACGCCGAAACCCAAGCCCACCAGGGGCGGTGACTTGGGCGTTTGTACCCAACCCACGCCACAACCCCCGCCCCCAGGCTGAAACCTCCGCCCAAGGGGCCACGCCGAAACCCAAGCCCACCCGGGGTGGTGACTTGGGTGTTTGTACCCCACCCACGCCACAACCCCGCCCCATACCCCATATTCTAACCCGGGCTGAAACCCCCGCCCAAGGGGCCACGCCGAAACCCAAGCCCACCCGGGGTGGTGACTTGGGCGTTTGTACCCAACCCACGCCACAACCCCCGCCCCCAGGCTAAAACCCCCGCCCAAGGGGCCACGCCGAAACCCAAGCCCACCCGGGGTGGTGACTTGGGCGTTTGTACCCAACCCACACCACAACCCCGCCCCATACCCTATTACATATATATTAAAAGACAAAGGTCGGTGGAGACCTTTGTCTTCAAGTCCTCAACTTTCACAAAAATACATATTTACCCCCTATACATTTATCTCCTTCTAATTTTCATATATTACAATTCTAACTCCTATACTTTTACATTCTAACCCCTTATACTTTTATTTATTTCACTTCAAACTCTCAAACTAAGTAAGTTACACATTCACTTCTAACTTTTGGTAATTGACAACTTTAATCTGCCAACTTTTTCTACTTAATTGCTTTTACGACTTTAGACCATAGGTTACATTGAGTTTGATCGGATACGTCAAACACGTGTTTTATGTGGTCAACACATCATATAACGTGTCGTCAGCTATAAAACAACTAAGGTGTTGCCGACGTAACGCGTTGTGTATCGCAGTTTTAACGTACCTGTCATTTTAAATTCACGTTTCAAAATAAAAGACTCACATTTTTACATAAACTTTTTTCTCAAGCGAGTCTGGTAAAAAAATAATACGTTTTATACTTATTTTGTGTACGTTCGTAAACTGCATTCAAAAGCGAGTCAGGTCAAATATAATACGTTTTCATTCGACGACGACGTAATTTTTTTCAGTAAAGAGTCGAGTCAAATATACAGTATAAATACGAATTACTGTAACTTTTGACGCCGCCGCAACGCGCGACAGGTCAAAATCCTAGTATCATAATATACCCTAAATTCAATTAACTGTTCATTTCGTTTGTTTTTTATCATATATGAATATGAATTGCAATGACTTTTTTATTTTTAACTTTGTTTTGTATTTTATTAATTGTATTGCAATTTTTATGTAAGTATTTCTTATTGTTATTCTAAATTTTATTTAGTATTTTTAACTTTATTTTAATAGTGTGTAGTTTTATTTTGTAAGTAATTATTTTTATTTAAGAGAATAAATTAAAATAAATGACCAGGAAATAAATAAAGTTTAGTTAAAACATAACACCAAGTTATTGAATGGTTTAGTTATTGTTCTTTCGCCTATGTGATGCTGATGTAACAACACTTTTTACTAGTTATTGATTGTTATTTAACAACACACTCTTAATTCCATATCTGATTATCAAATTTGTGATTCTTTGATTATATTCTGTTAAAACTACTTTATATTTTACCATTGGACCCCTCACTTGGCCTTTGGTCAATGTTTGATATAGTTTAACGACTCCAATGACCCGACTCAACCCGATACAAAAAAATTATGTGTGATCAGACCAATAAAAAATTTTATCAAAATTTGCGGGCATTGCAACTTGCAGCTATAATTATAGTTCTATTTGTTGGCTTTATAAGTGCACAAGGGAATATAAGAAGGGGAAATCACGAAAATAGCCAAGTCAACGCCGTTTTTTCAATTTTGGCCAACTGAAACGGCTCCCCAAGCCTTTACACGAATTCCGACACGGCTCAAGACATAACTTAAGAGCTTTCCTCATCATCCACTCACCTTTTGCCACGTGTCCGACAAATTTCTGAAACGACTTGGGTCACCTCAGGTTACTGTGACGGCTTGAGTACTTGCCGGAAACGGCTTGAGTACTTGCCGGAAACGGCTTGAATAGGGTCTCGAACAGTACCTGTGACGGCTTGAGTACTTGCCGGAAACGGCTCGGCTTGAGCACCACCGTAAACCACCACCACCCTCCACCCACCACAACCACCACCCGGATTAGTATAGATACGGCGGAGTTTGTTGAGTTGTTTGAGTTGCTGAACGACGACGTCGGAGGTGTGTTTTCGGGTTTGTGAGATGAGGAGGAAATGGGTTGGGGTTTGGGAGAGAAAAGGTCGATGAGGTGGCGGTGATGGCGGTTTTCGGGGAAGAAAAACGGTTGTTCGACGACGTCGGAGGTGTGTTTAGTCCGGCAAGAGGTGTGTTTAGTCCGGCAAGAGGTGAAGGAGGATTGAAATAGTTTTGAGAGTTTGAGTTTGAAGTTTGTCTCCATTTCTAGAGAGAGTCCATTCATGTCAGTTAACGTGTGCAGGTGATAATAAAAGGAGTGAGGGAACATGATAGAGACAGCAGTACACGTGTCAAAACCTGACTGGTCTTTGAGGAAAGTTCTTAACCTTTGTCTTGAGCCGGGTTGGAATCCGTGAAACGGCATTTTATGGGGTGTCAACTGGCTATTTTTGAAAAAACGGCGTTGACTTGGCTATTTTCGTGATTTCCCCATATAAGAATATGCAGAGTGTGTTGCTTAAGATTCGACTATTATTTTATTAGCTATGAACATTAGGGATGCAACATTGTTACAACATTCATATATGATAAATTTCAAAGTGAATGAACAGTAATTAGAATTTAGATTTAAAATTATTTATAATTAGAATAAAATAAATAGTAACATCATTAAGAGATGATCAAATGGTATCTGGTATAGGTACCGGTCTCAAATTTACCAAACCGGTGTATTTTCGGTACCGGTTCTGCACAGATATTCACCGATTTTTACCCTTAAATAGTGGTGCCGTACCAGTACCGACCAGTACCAAACTGTACCATACTAGGTATATTCGGTACCGGTACCCACTTTTGGGGATTTCAGTAACGGTATTTTCGGTACCGGTTGGTACCGAGCTCATCAAATCCTGTAGCAACGCAGCAATGCAAGTAATTGCACCGTTTAGATTACTTTTCATACACACAGTAAGTAAACTGTATTTCGTTTGAATGAGGTTTTATATACACAACAACTTATTTTGCTTTCTTTTTTGTCTTTTTCTTTAATGAATGAATTGTAGCATGTAAAATTAACTTGGATATTTAGAATATTGATGAGCAAATCGTATCAAATCCTGTAAACGAACCGGTATCGTATCGGTACCAAATTTACTATACCAAATCATTTTCGGTACCAATTTGGTACCCACCTTTTTGCGTTTTCAGAATCGTTACTTTCGGTTCGACACCGGTCTAGCACCATACCTGTATTTATTGATTTTTACCTTCAAATACCATACCGTATTGTACCGAGCATTTTCGGTGCCGGTACCTAATTTCGATGATTTTCCGGATCGGTACTTTCGCTGTCGTTACCGGTACCGAGCTCATCCATATTTTAACGTGTTAGGACCGTAATAACTGAACTGAAAACAACCGAATTTCCAACGTGTAGGACGTGTGGGACCTATTATTATATATTAAGTTATTTAAAATCGTTTTTTATGACGGAGTGACTATCCTTACCACGTCATTTTATTTATGTTTTGATATTCGGTATCTGTTTGCCGTTGCTGACACGCCTTTTGTAGTCATTGGGTCCCGCCGCAACGCGCGGGCGGACCATACCTGTATTTATTGATTTTTACCTTCAAATACCATACCGTATTGTACCGAGCATTTTCGGTGCCGGTACCTAACTTCGATGATTTTCCGGATCGGTACTTTCGCTGCCGTTACCGGTATCGAGCTCATCTATATTTTAATGTGTTAGCACCGTAATAACTGAACTGAAAACAACCGAATTTCCAACGTGTAGGACGTGTGGGTCCTATTATTATATATTAAGTTATTTAAAATCGTTTTTTTATGACGGAGTGACTATCCTTAGCACGTCATTTTATTTATGTTTTGATATTTGGTATCTGTTTGCCGTTGCTGACACGCCTTTTGTAGTCATTGGGTCCCGCCGCAACACGCGGGCTGAAAATAACTAGTTTTATATTACAACTGGGATCATGCACTCAGTCAGCCAAAATAACACCAACTGATTTTACAAATGACCAGCCAATAAAGATTTTAGAAAACCATACAACAGTTTGACACGACGCGACCCGACACAAATGTCACTCCTATCTCCAAAATCGCGTCCTCCGATCCCTGGTACTTTTGACACAAATGTCACTCCTATCTCCAAAATTTTGTCTTCAAGTCCTCAACTTTCACAAAAATCCAATCCACCGATTTAAAAATTGGTTTGAGAATGTATCAGTTGAACCTGAAACCGTTTAAAATTTAACTGAATAAAACCCGACTCAAACTAATCCATATTTTTCCTTTGTAACCCGATTTCTAATCCGAACCGATTTGAGCTGATCCGGTTTTGACTTTCTTTTCCGGTTTTCCCACTTCGAACTGGTTTCAAAACTGATTCGGTTTTGTGCACCTTAACTCGTAGGGCCCAAATTTTGTTTCCAATCTTATTGTTTTTTTTTTTTTCTAAACTTTTAGCCCAAATTGGAGGACTAAGGGCCTGGGGCATAAGAATTATAAACTTGGGCCCAAGTAGGTAATCAGTTGAATAAAAAATATTTTTAAATTTGACATTTTTTTATGGTAAAAAAATAAAACAAAAAAGCTAACCTAAATCGTCGATCCCCACCACCTGCCTCCTTGCTCCTCCAGTCCGCCGCCGCCGCCACCGTACTACGCCGCCGGATTACCTGTACTTTTCAACACAACCTTACGTTTCAGGTATGCCCTTAATCTCTATCTTATATTAAACACAGAGCTTTAAATTCACTTTTTATAATGATGAACTTGTTAATTCTATGGTCATTTGAGAACATTGTTACTAGTTACTTACTACCCTTTAGTTGCATCAATTAACATGTGTCCTGAATAGTATAAATTAGAGGCATCCTGAACCAGAAGCTATAGCTATTACATTGGTCATTTTAACTCCTTTAAAAATTATGATGGGTTGTTTTGGGTTAAAAAAATTAAGGGTATGTTTGGCTAAGCTTTTTGAAACAACTTATTGACTTATTGGCTTTTTGAAAAGTCATAAGCTCCAAAATGATGTTTGGCAATGAGGGTGTATGTGAGAGGGAAAAGTGACTTTTCCAAAAAGTCACTCCATACTGACTTTTCCAAAAAGCCAATAAGTTGTTTCAAAAAGCTTAGGGGGTGTTTGGCTTAGTTTATTTGTGACTTATAATAAGTCATTTTCCCTGTTCAATAAGCTAGAATTTCTTGCTTATTGACTTATTGCCTCACATACACACATTTCCCAAACACTTCAATAAGTCTTTTTCACCCCTTTTCACTGTTCAATAAGTCAATAGGTTGAAATAGAAGCTAAGCTAAACACCCACTTAGCCAAACATGCCCAAAATAAAGGGATTGAAGTGGGTCACGGGTCAAGTTGGGTTGATTAAATTAAAAGCACGGGTCAATACGGGGTATTAGGGTTTGAATAGAAAAACCACGGGTGAACATCATCATCAGGCTATCATCAGCGATTCAGGGCATCTTCATCCTCTCCGGTCTCCGCCGTCTCCTCCGCCACAAACCCCCCACCCTCCGCCAGCATCTTCATCAGCAACGGTAGCTTTTCCGGTGAAGGTATCATCATCACTTTATCAGTGCCGTAAATGTTTCCATGTTGTCGAATACCCAACTTACGAATGACGTTTGATGGATCTTCGTTGACGTCAAGAGCCTTTATCTTCGTCACTACAAAAGAACAAACCGTTAGCCTCGCCACGGAGGACCCCGGGAGGGGGATCCGTGACCAAGCTCCGGCGTGAGAGTAAGTAAACTTGCCGGAGAATGAAAGGAGCTTCTCCCGATGAGTGTAATCACCGGAAGGTTTCCTCTTTGGTGTGAATCTAATTGATATGTGTATGTGTATTAAATATAGGAGAATGTTGGTCGGAAATTAATGAGAGGTGAGTAAATGAGAGTGTAGTAAATGAGAGGATGCCGGAGATGATACCTGCCTTTCCTCCTATGTGCCTTCTCTTATATAACAGCCAGCTCTTATCTCATTAGAGATTTTCCACATGTGATCTAACGGCTTTTGGGGGTTCTCGGGGGGTGCAGACACGTGTCTGACCCCCAACGGTGAGATGCTTCCCTTAATTAATGCCCAGCCGGAGAAGTACAGTGTTTCAGACGAGATCCTCTTCTTATCGAGCATTAAATGAGGTCTGTTCCAATGCTAGCTGTTTTCCCGCCCGTTACAAAAGAAGGGAAACCTTAATGGACAAGGTAACTCTATCTTGTGGGCTCTTGTGTAATTGGGCTTCCGTAGAAATAACCTAGAGCGGGTAAAGTGGGCTTCCCCACTGGCCCGTCGTCACATGTCTTGGAATTTGTGGAGTTGTTTTGGTAACTGATATAAATTATAATTGGAAGACAATCGGGTTATGTTTTATCTTCTGAATTGATATGGATGCTCATAAGTTTCTTGTATATAATTCTATAATTCTGTTTATATTTATTTTTATATTTGAGTTGTGAATTTTCAGGTTCTGACCCTTTTTTTATTTGTGAAATTTATTAATTTGATGTGGGAGACTTTACTGGATTTATGATCAAGAAACTTGATTGAGTGCTTTGTTTTTACATGACTAGTTGTGCCTTTTTTAATGCCACTCACTGCACAGGGATTATTGTCACCAAACTTTATTAAAAAGTTTCAAGCTTGTTACTTGTATGCACAGAATTGTTAATATGTTATACACACACACACACATGTATCATGTATGTGTGTATGAATCTTTTATCTTGGCAACTTATGGTTTTAGGTTTGTTGACATATTTTGGTGCATCTTGGATATATTCTTGAATGTTTTAATGTATAAATCTGCAAATTTGATTCATTATCAGTAGTGATATATTGAAATTTTGAAATTAGTAATGGTTGGTTGTTATAATTGGTCAAAGAATCACAATACAATGCAATGGTAGGTTTTCATATGAATATTTGTTTAAAAAAATGGTATCAATGTCTCAGACGAGTCCGTCACATGTCATTCGGACTGAGATGTGCTATGGCACTTATGTGAAGATCATGTTAGTTTGAAATTTAACCACTATGATTCATATATTTTACAAACAGGTATTGTGGTTAATTAGTATGACAATTAATTAACCCTGAACTTACTTAATACTTTGTATATACATCTTGTTTTAAATTCCCTTATACATGTAGGAAATTCAACGCAAATAATGACCAGTTGACCAATTTCAAACATAAATTAATTGTCATATTCATAAATCAAATGGTTGGTTTTAATAACAATCGACGTTAATTGTACCCATGTTGTCAAAGACGTAAGGCGCAGGCGAGGCGCATCAGCCTCGCCCGGAGCCTAGGCACAAGGCCCAAAAAAAGCGTGGGCTTTTTTAAGAAAAGCGCACATAGAGAAAAAAAAATATAAAAAATATGTTATGCTTTGAAAATAAATAAGATTCCACATATAAAATAAAAAAAAACTATTATATATGCCATTTAAGATCATGTAGCTAATAGTTAGTAGCAAAAGTTTAGGACTTACATGTTGGAAGTTTTGGGTGTGTGAATGAAAGTCTCAAAAGGTGGTAACGCGTACAAAATAAATCATATGAAATGATTCGAGGTATCAAAGTTATATTGTCAAAAGAAAAAAAAAACCTGACCCAACTCGGCCCGAAACCCATTCTGACCCGGACCCGTTTCGACCCGAACCAAAACAACCCTTTTTTATAGTTGACCCGTTTTGACCCGAACCCGTTTTGACCCATGACCTGACCCGACCCGTTTGCCAGGTCTAGTATAAATCAAACTAGAAGTTTAGTGTTTTAAAGATCCTTTGCCTACTTTGAAGCTGATTTCTTTTCATTTTAAAATATAGTTTAATCATGGAAATCGAAGATTGGGCTGGTGGATCGAGTGATTCAGAGGCATCTTCACCTGATAGTGACAACGAGGACCATTGCTATGCATATGGTGATTTACCCAAGTTACAGTTTAGGTACTTTTCAGTGTATTTTTTTTTTCTTGTGTGAAACTTTCATAATGGTGTTTTCTCACAATGTTTAATGGATGATTATTTGTTTAGGAAAGGTGGTTCTGAGGCTCATTGGAGGGAGGAGTTGGGAATGGCCGAAGTTGTTAGCAATAAAGGCCGAATATGGATAACAACAGGGATAGTGCGTGGCGGGAAGTTATATATTTTCCTTGAAGATGCATTGTAAGTGATATTACAGTTGAGATTCATAGGAGTTACGCGGCGTAGGACGGGTGTTTTCTGGCCCCGGTATGCGTAACTGGCATTTAAACACGCGTAACTAACGCCGCCCTCCTAACCGACGCCTGAACGCGCGGAACGACACTAGAATGCCCGTAACCGGCATTAAACACGCGTAGCCAACGGCTCGCCCATAACTGTCAATTGAATGCTCATAGCTGGCATTGGTTACTCGTGCAAAGCCGGTTTCGCATCAAGCGCTTACCGGTGCCAGGTTACTACCGTTACATGGTGCCGGATGCGCGTTTTCCATCTCTGGTATATGTACACAAGTAAAACATGTAACAGACGTCGCATGCGTAGTTTATGCCCGAAGGACAGACGCAGTTACGTGTCGAGCTGCCAGTTAAGTGCGTGTCAGGGCCGAGTAGCGTGGCGCTAGCATAGTTGTTAATAGCGAATAGTGACAAGGGACCTATATGCTACATAGCGAATAATGACCGCTATTTTATAAATAGCGATACACTAGAAAAAGAATTTTGAAAATTTTTATATGTATATTATATCAAAATACCCTTGTATATGTGCTATTTTACATGTATGTTTAACAAAAAAACCTATAAATCCAGCTCAAGTGCCCAACACAATAATTAATTGTTTAGCTCATCTTGATCCAAACCCATCCAGACCCTTTCTTAATCGACCCATCCTGACCCGACAACCAACCCAGTCCAACCTGCCCCTCTTGCCACCTGTAGTTAAAAGTCATATTTTGTTTTTTAGTAAATGATGTGATATGGTTGCCATCCTTAATCAAAGAAGGCATAATGCTTATGAAACTTTATTATCGTATTCCAACTTTTAGAACTTGTTTCATAATTTGTAGGTTTTTGGCAGAGATCGGGGCACTGCAACTGTTCGATGACGACGAAAAATGTATTCCACTTGAAGACATATACAAGAAGGTTGCAGGAGGTGTAGGTGGATCTTCTTGGGAGTCATTTGAAGTATACAGGCATCTCAAATCTTTAGGTTACATAATCAAAAGACACGGTGTTTGTTGGAGTATGAAACAAGTTAAAAGCGCGTCTGCTTCTGTTGAAGGTGAATCAGAGAATGGCTGTGAAGAAACGGCTTCTATAACTGAAATCACTAAATTGTTCAGCAATATGCAGATAAATGAAGTGGGACCAGTTTTTGATGTTTACTCTCCAAACAGCAAGTTCAGAAAATCTAGCCCTGGTGAACCAATGTTTATTCTCTGCATAAGTAGGTAAGAGTAAGATAACCCTATAATAGTTTTATGTAACACATTAATATGCACACATTAAGTTTCTCGTTTTAATGTTTTTAGTGGCGGTCCACCAACTAAGAAGCAAATTGAGGATATCGAAGGACAATGTGAAGGTATTCCTCTAAAGTTTTGTTACGTTGAGCATGGACGTGTAAGTTTTTTTTCTTTTAACGACGTTGAGCTTCCTGTTCTTCCTTGACTCACTATGATGTTTTAAATGATAATTGCCGATACGGATATAAGGACACATGGCAGAATCAAAGCCCAGAGTAAGTAAAGAAAATGTCAAAGACTTGTAAAACAATGAATGGTTATGGTGTTTTATCTTATTGATTATAGATACAATGGTAGATGTTATCAGTCACTTTGCCTCGATCTTTCTTGTTTTTAGTTGATCCACATAGTTTCAGTAATAATACATACAAACCAAGCCTCCCCGACCCAGACAAAACAGCCATGTTGCGTTAGTTAACATGCTGAGTAAAATAAGTTTGGGTTAGAACAAATCATCAGGGTTGAAATGAGTTTGTCCGTAATCGTTCAGATATTGTTCGGTCGAAGTTTGTCGGTTAATTGTTAAGGTACTGAAAATACGTTGTTTTTTTTAAACACAACCGAGTATTCTATTATTTTAAAGTTAACGTATGAAAATTATTAAACGTGTTAAATAGGTATATCATATACAATATAAGTTAAAAGAAAGAAACTTTAAATATGTATCACTGCTGCTGATGAAATATGAGAACACAAACCAAAGAGGGGCTTGATGGCTAAATCAAGAAACAAAAAATATCACTATTTCTCAAGACGTTATGAATATGAATTAATATATAGTAATAGTAATAATAATTCAATTTCTTAACTAGTTATTTAATGCAGAGTAGCCAGTTTTGACCCGATTGAATTACTTTCTTTGTCTGTATACTTATTATTTTCTATTTTACTCAGTATAATGAATTGTCAATTTATTACATTTCTGAATTGATCTTTTCCATATGGAAGAGAGGAAATTACCAAATGCCAATATGGTATAGCCCAGTTGGTTAGGGGGTTTTCCACTAAGTGGTTTCCTCCTGGGGAGGTCTCAGGTTCGATTGTTCAAAAAAAAAAGGAAATTACCTCTCTTGATTGATCTCCAGAAATTAGACTTGCATTACCAAAATACATAAATACATGTGTTCATGTTTATTTTTTCTGGTCCAAATGGTGAGGCATTGGTTTGACCAAAGTTGGAGCCTGGCTCATGGTCTGGTTTTCGGACCAAATTGATTTTTAACCAGTGAGGTCTGTTTTCGTTTTCGGTTTTCATGTTAAATTTCCAGCTCTGCCAACACGATGTCAACAAGATACAATGACACCATAGGAAGTAAAAGCGTTATTTTAGACACAATTCGGTCATGAAAATAACTTGTTTCCATCATATCATTTTCATTATTCATATTATGGATTTCATCTCCCTAAAATTCTGTAGGGCTCCTTTGTTGTAGGGATTGGCTTGCATGTCGTACTTGTATACGACATTCTTATATGTAGTCTGCAAAAATAAGACGGAAACAGAACATATGAGATGTTTAGTTGGATGTAGTAAAATGAGCAGGTATTGCGGGTTGCAGATAGAACAATGTGAGCAGCGGGTAGGTCTATACTCTATAAAGCATGTCGGTATCACAACATTTGATTTTTACGTTAACTTCAACTTCTTCAATATGAGGCAACCTCACTTGTTGGGTTGGTAATCACATTATCAAGAATCTTTAAAATCAGTGAAATCAAAGAAAATGAAAAAAAAAGATCATGTATTGTATTGTATACCAACCAAATTCTGCCCGTGTGTATGCTCATCGGTTGTAGTACGATGTTTTTCATGTTTTCAGTCCACACATTTTTTACATTCAATCAGTACAATAAACCGATAAATAATGACACAACCGTATACAAAACCACCACTAGCCATAGATCAGCATGAATGCTTATCTAAAAAAGAATGTATAAACAACAGCCCTACAATCCACATTTTCACCTGAACTTTCATTGCTGTACTCAAAATGCCAGAAATTTGTTTCACTTTTCACAAACTTATACAAATACACCAACCAAGATACAAAATTGTGATTTAAATAATTAGTTAAACTCTAAAACAATAAGCTACCGTACCAGATTCTAGATCAATGGTAGAAAGAGTTGAAAACGTAATATTACCGCGCAAATTGAAGATCGATGTGAACCGTGCTGGCGTGATTCAGTTATCGGGATCCAAATGCTGGAAGTTAAGATCTTTTGTAAGCAATACAAAGAGGGAAAGAGAGGGTGATATTGTAGAATCCATGCTTGTACTGTAACTCACGATGAAATTTATTCTTGAGCGGTTTCTGCAGATAGATAAATGCCGCATCTCTTTTCCTCTCAGCAACAATCGTTGACTGAGAATTTGAAATTATTCCCTCGGCAGCTTTCTCCGCTTTGGTCCACTGCTGAATCCCAATTGATCAAGCATCCGATTGGCAATCAAATTCGAACCAACCACCGCGTTTTGTTGGACGCCCGTAAATCAAAAACAAAAAAAGCAAACTAAATTAACAAAACCCAGTTTCTATTTCGATCAAAACCCATCTGGGTATTTCGAATTTCGCCATTCCCAATGTTCACAAAAGAAGATACAGCTAAAGTTTCTGAATAACATCAAATTTACACCATAAACTCCAATCTAACTAATTTAATTTGCACTATGTTTTATCCATAGAAACGAAACCACCTTAATCTCGTCCATGATTTTCTTAGAGCATATCTCCTTTTGGTTTAAGACCATATTGTTTCTCGCCTTCCAAATACACCAAAAGGCTGTAAGGAACACCGTATGAAGAAGCTTTTGATGAGCCTTAGTCGAGTAGACGGTTTCTGCATACTCAAGAATCTCATCCACTGACTGGGCTGCACCATGAGGAATCTTACAACACAACTTTTGGAAGCTGTCAACGAATACAAGGTGGGAAACTGGTCCCTCAAACGGTTTGTCACCCACCCCAAAAATCAACATCCACACCGTTCCCTACCTTACCTTTAATTAAAGCACCCAAATCTATGGAAAGTTTCTTTAGAGGAGGAAAAATATCTGACCTGATGTCATGATGTTATGATGTACAGCTGCAACAATTTTCTGCCATAGACGACCTTTCTCCGTTCTCGACCTCCACCACCATTTTCCAATTCCCATGCCACCTTTAATTTAGAATCCAATGTATCTTTTTTATGTCATTTGCACTGGTCCATACTCCATAAGAATCTCATTCCAACGCCTCAATTACAATAGATTATACAATACCAAATTAAGTTTATGTCAAAACACTGTAAGATAACAAATAACCTCATCTTTATATATAATCGAATCATTTTCTAGAAACTTTTAAAGCCATTTTTTGTCCGTACACGGTACACATCGTTCTTGTTGAATTTGGTATGAACAAACCCGAAAGACCTTATCCCAACAAACGACTTTTAAGACTAGAAAATAAAGACACAATCAAACATCTTTTAACTTTATATAATCCCAAGGGTCACCTTGACTAGGTGTTTGGCATCGCTTATTAGATATGTTCATCTTCATATTAAGTAACTTCAAACTGCTTCTTGAAACCCGATAAGGAGTTTTCATAAGCAATGTGAAACACCTCCACGAGATCATCAAAAGTTCCCATCTTTCTTCAACTCACCAACCTTTTCAGCCTGACCCGTGTTCATCTTGCTCCTGCACATTTCAAGAAAATTAAGCGAAATGTATAAATACTTTTTACAATAATGGGAAGAGTATTATTGAGCATGCCATAGATGCATAATCTAACTATAACAAAGATAAAAGTTAAGTGTTTTACATAATACCATATCGAAAAATCTTTGCACAATATGAATATCAAATAAGCAACTACTAAGGTGCAAACCGTACGAAACAAACTTTAAAGGTTTTTTTTTTTTTTTTTTTTTTTTTTTGTGCAGTTTTGCTAATCAACTTTAACTATAAAAGCATATTGTGGCAATCAACTTACTTTTAAAAATTTGTTAGATAAGACACCTTATTTGACATTTTTGTGTAGTCGCGTGGAATGTGATGTCCCATTTACATATGAACTATGAAGTATAGGAAAAGAAATGTTTTTAGCTTGTAAATAAACTTACAGAGTAAATTACACAAACAATGATATCTTCTCCAATCACGCAAGATGAAAGCCGATAATCTCCTGAAGATCAAACACACACGGGTGTGAGCTGTGAGTAATGCCAACTAGAACACTTTCTTTCGTGCGTGAATCACCAAAAATCTCCACAATTACAACCACCATCCAAAAACCTATGGTATCTATTAACATCCCTCACTACAATCTCCCTATCCACCACTCTGCTAATATACTTAAACGCCTCATGACAATCCCTACAAATCCTTAAATTCTTCACAATCCTCAACGCCTTTCCTTGTGGTGCCACGTCAGCAACCAACCCAAACGCTAGCGCCAATTTCTCACTGTGATACCAAAGTGCTTCTATCTTATCCTCTTTCCCTACTTCATGCAGCATTTCATTGTGAACCGGCACGTACCCTAATTCGAGTATTTTCTCCATTAGTTCGGCTAACTTTGCGTAGATTTGTTCCGTTAGTTCATGTCGGCGGTCTCCTGCTAAAAAGACGTGAACTTGCCCACAAACCTCGATCCAACTCAACCCACCTTCCTTTTTTACCCTCCTTTCTCTCATCAATTTTCTAACTTCTTGCACTTCGTTTAACCTTCCGGCACCGGAAAACGCATTTGCGGCAATCACGTAAGCCGAATCGTCTTGCGGGTCAAGTTCTTGTAACCTTTGACTCATTTCTTTGACCATTTCAACATTACCATGATGTGCACTGACCGTTAGCAAAGACCTCCACATTGCAGCGTCAGCTTTATGATTCGGCATCGTCAAAGCAATGTTTTTCGCTTCATCTAACCTCCCAGCTCTACCCATCGCACCCACCAAAGACGTGTAATGCTCAATCCACGGCTCTAGTTTGTACTCCACTTTCATCTTATTAAACCAATGTTCGGTCTCGTCAACTAAACCCTTGTTGCAAAACGCCGTCATGACCGATAAAAAACTATATTCATCAGGCACAAGACCTTTAAACTCCATCATTCTAAAGAGCTCCAAAACCGAATCGTTATCCCCTTGTTGCGCATATCCAGACATCATAGCATTCCACCCTATAACATTCATAACCGACACAAGCTCATCAAACACTAACCGTGCCTCATCTACCATCCCACATTTCCCATACCCGTCCACCAGCGCTGTCCCCACTATCACATTCAAATCAAGCCCGTTAACAATCGAATGCGCATGAACCATCCTACATTGCTCCAAACCAGCTAGTTCAGCCGACGCGCGCAACGCAGCCGACACACTATAACCCGTAGACACAAACCCACAAGCCCTCATCTCAGAAAAGTAAGATAAAGCATCAACAGACTTACCATTCTGCGCCAGCCCAACAATAACCGACGAAAAACAAACCGAGTCTCGTTCAGGCATTTCGTCGAACACCTTCCGGGCATTGCAAGGAAGCTGAGTTTTTGAGTAAAAGTGAATGAGGGCAGAGGCTGAAAAGGGTTTATCAGCAAGGGAGAGTTTAATCGAAAGGGCATGAAGCTGGAGACCGAATGATAAAGAATTGAGAGAGGCGCAGGTTTTGAAAAGAATGGCTAGCGTGCGCTGGTTGGGGAAAACGGGGTGGCGGAGCATGGAGACGAAATGGGTAAGGGCGGAATGGGTGGTGGAGTGGCCAGAGATGAGGGAGGTCCAGGAGACGACGTTGGGTGATGGGATTTGTTGGAAGAGACGAGTGGCGTCCGGAATGAGGTGGGATTTGAAGTAGAGGTTTAGGAGATTGTTGAGGTGGAAACGGTAGTCGGAGACGCCGGCGGTGGCGGATTTGATGACCTGCGCATGTATCCAGCGGGGGTCTGGTTCCATTTTTTTCCGGTCTGCAGAAAGCTGAGAAGTTTGGAAAGAATACTGGTTTTCATAATCAATACATTCCCTCCACCTGTAATTTAAGTAAAAACTATTAATATGACCCGTGTGCTATGCGTCACGTTGCGAACATCGATTGGATTAGTTCAAGGGTTATGTGATATGTTAATCATATGAAAAACGTGTGTGTCGACGTATCCAATCTAACTTAGTGTAATTTGTATAAGCATTGCGGTTGGATTAAAAAGTAAGTTAATTAAATTAATATCGTACAAAAGAAACGGAATCGACCTCAGGTTGGTTCGTTTAGTGGGGTTTCACCCAATCACTATACCACCCTTACCTTTTCATTAATACTTAGTTGCGTCAAAACGTACAGTAACTCACATTTATATCGTCGAATGAAACGTAATATACTTGACACCAATGTTGTAGAAGGCGCTAGGCGCTAGTCGGGCGGTGAGGTACCGCCTCGGGATTAATCGGAATGGGAATTTTTATATGTAATTTTTCAAATTTATATATATACACACAATAATATAAAAATAATACTTCAAAATTCACATAAACTTTCCAAATTCCCATCCAATATCATCCGATTTTCGTTTAAGACTTTGACTAGCATTAGCGGTTGATTCCATTGATGTCATGTAACTTAAGATAAAAAAGAATTCGACAGCCAATCAGACAAACAGTAAGCACAGAACAATCATCAAGTTGCAATATTCTCACTTTTAAATCCATAATTTCCTAATGCACAGAACAATATTCAAGTTGCAATATTCAATTAGTTATAGACTTATAATATGGTTCACATTAATTTCCTAATGTACTGAAGGAAACCAAAATATTCAATATTCATGAAACCTACTGACTACTGTTGTTGCTGAAACATCAAAAATCAAAAAAATATTCAGACCTCTTCAAGGCGGAGGACTATGGTTCAGAAACAACATACAAACAATCGAAACAATCAAAAAATAACAGAAACAACAACAAAGTCGTAAATCAGAAACAACAACAACAAACAATCGAAACAATCAAAGTCGTAAATCAGAAACAACATACCTCTTCAAGGCGGAGCTGGTGGTGTGCGGTAGTGTGCGGATGAAGCAGGAGGCTCGGAGCTGATGGTGTGCGGTGGTGTGCGGACTGCGGAGGAAGTCGGAGCTGCTGGTGCCTGGTGCTCGATTAGTCCAATTTAGGAGCTGGATTATTTGGGCTATAAAACAATGGGCCAGTTTCAAAAATGGGTCAAATTTTGTGTTTAATGGGCTGTAAAACATGGACCGATTAGTCCGATTTTGACCGCCTGGGACCGATTTTTACCGATTTTGACCATATCCGACTAATTGGACCGACTAGCTCAAAATTAGTCAGTAACCCACCGCCTAGCGCCTAGGCGCCTAGACCTATTTCTGCAACATTGCTTGACACAACTCGTTGCTGAACAGAATTTACGTCAAAACACAGACCAGCTGAAAACGTACAGAAAAATAAGTATGAAAATGTATTATATTTGACCAGAATCGTTTTAAAAAAAAAATTACGTGGAAACGTTAATTTATACAGTTTACGTCGAAATAT
Source organism: Helianthus tuberosus (assembly GCA_030545235.1). Lineage (NCBI taxonomy): Eukaryota > Viridiplantae > Streptophyta > Magnoliopsida > Asterales > Asteraceae > Helianthus > Helianthus tuberosus. Next base: position 1,667,951 of record JARYGA010001261.1, on the reverse strand, counting down.
GAATTTATAACATGTACATAAATATAAGCAAATCAAAAAATAGTGTTTTATGTCAAAACGTAGAACAACTGAAAACGTACATAAAAATAAGAATGAATACGTATTATATTTGACCTGACTCGTTTCATAAAAAAATCATGTCGAAATGGGTATTTATACCGTTTACATCAAAATGGGTATTTATACCGACACGTACGTAAAAGTTAGTACATGAAAAAATCGTATTTTTTTAAGTTAAAAATGAAAATATTGAGATAAACTTGAAACGTTAGAAACTCAAAGGGTGAAAATGAAGTTTTAGAAAGTGTAGGAGTCAACTTTAAAAGTGTAGGGGTTTTTTGATCGGTAACAAAGGCCACCGACTTTGGTTTTTAAGATAGATAGTAATTAGAGAAAGGTACATAAAATGTAAACACTAAAATTATATTTGACTCAACTTGTTTCTAAACAAAATTTACGTTTAAACCTAGACCAACTCAAATTTATACCAACGCATACATAAATAAGCATGCAACAAATTAGTTTGTTTAGCTAACGAACGAAAATTATTAAGGAAAAACTGAATTATATATACTCTTTCGAGGGTGAAAGTGATATTTTACAAAGGGTAAAAGTGATATTTTCTAAGCTTAAAGGACTAAAAGTGAGTTTCCACAAACTTTTGGTTAATATGATCCATGGAAACATTTGCCTTTAAGATACAGAAGATTAAACCCTGGGCTTATAGCTCAGTGGTTATGGAAATGAGGGAAACACTCCTGACCGAATGGTCTCGAGTTCGATTCCTGATCCATCCGGATTTTACTGGCTTTGCATTGTCGTGCTCTCGGGCGGGTGCATGGTCGGGTTTTCCCCGGAACTGGTGGTATGGTGGGCTAGGGGCTCCGTGCGTGCAGGTTGGGCTGCCGTGGGCTACCTTTCGGCCAATAGGTGCCGCGTACGGAATACCCGACGATTCTTATGTTGGATGTTAAAAAAAAGATACAGAAGATTAAGAATATGAAAATTTATTAATAACTAAGACTCATTATATTGCTATTGCATGTTGTCTCTTCAAAAAAAAATCATTGCTATTGCATGTTGATAGGACTAACTTGTCGGAGCCCAAAAAAAAAAAAACAATAAAAGCCCAAAATTAAAATCCATGAAGAGAGTTTGGAAAAAGTTTTGGCTAGTGTGGTCTGGCCAATGCCAAGTCATTTATCTTTAAGATATATAGTAATAGTAACTAGATATTTAACCTTAGCGCGCGTTGCGGCGCGAGCCACGAAGGCAGAAACATCGTTAACACGCGTTATATCACATGATATCAGACGTACTTTATAATAATCCAAAGTGATCGCATTCTATTTAATAGGTACCGATTTCACATTCATTAGTATATGGTCGTGAATTGGATAAAGAACTATAGTCCATATGTTAAGAAAGACACAGGTCAGAACACGATACAGGAAGTTCCAGCTAGATCCAGAAACTTGGTCGTATAATCCAAATGATTACCCAATGTCGCCTCATCTCAGTCTACCTGATCCAGAATCATCAAAAAATGGTGTGGTCCCTTCTCACAACTCATCTAAGGTTCCACACTTCAACGTCCTTTATAATTACCGCTCTTTCACGCCCTCTTCCTCGTATGTTAGGTGGACCATGGACATCTTAATTATGCCAACTACAAAAAAACTTACAAATTTTCTAGTAGAAATAACTTCACAAAATGAAAGATCTTAAAATCATAAAAATCTAACCTCTATATTCATATTCAACTAATGGTTGCACTTAATCCGCTGGAATAAGTGGTTGATACCTGCATATCAGTAAGAGCAAATAAAAAACCAACATTGTCGATTCCGTGATTACCCAACAGATGACGAATCAAGCTCCTTCTTTGATAAAGCAATTGTAATCACGAACACATGATGGGTTGTAATCAACAAACCCACAAAGAAACAATTTTTTTTCAAATCACTCAGCTCAACAATCAGATTAATAGATTTAATTTAAAATCCTAGAGTTCAAGCCACCAAAATATTCAGTAACTTAATCTCTTAATAAATGAAAACCGAGTAAATGGAATTAACACATATGCCATCAAATGACGGCGAACCGTCAATTGCTGCTCACAAACAACACCAAATTGTCATCAACAACGACCACAGAACTACCAGCCCCCGATCAGACCCGCAACCCTTTGATTACTTTTGTACTGGCGATAACTTGGTATTTGAGTTCAGAAGCATTACCACTGCTGATGATGTTGAATGATTTCTACTAAACTTCCAAATTCTCACTTATTAAAGCTTGATCGGGTCTTCTAGCGGTGAGTTAGGGCATAAATCGGAAAGCGATGCTAACAAAGCCGGCGACATGGGACTGCGGGTAAATGTCGACGGTATCGTTTGGCAGCCGCATTTGCCAATCTCCGGAAAGTAGTGGCTGAAATACCCAATTTTAGGTTACATCTGGTAGTTTTGAGAGTTTTGGAAGGATTCTGAATGTAATTTAGGTGTGATTGTGAAGGAGGTGTGATTGTGAAGCACGTTGATGACTTTGAAGATTGGATGCATTGTATGGTGGGGAGTGGGGGCATATCAGTTTTTTTTTTTTTTTTTTTTTGAAAAACCCGCCAAGCCTATGGTACAACCTACTTAAGCATAAAGTTGTTGCTTATTTATAGGTTTTAATTTTAATTAGAGTAAATTGCCATTTTAGTCCCTGAGTTTTGACCAAAATTGCCACTTTAGTCCAAATAGTTTTTTTCTTGCCATTTTAGTCCAAATAGTTTTGTTTTCTTGCCATTTTAGTCCAAATAGTTTTGTTTTCTGCCATTTTAGTCCCTGGTAGGTGGTGATGGTGGTGGGGTGGGTGGGTGGGTGGTGACGGTGCAGGCAGGTGGTGGCGATGATAGAAGGTTAGTCCCTGCACCGTCACCACCCACCCCACCACCATCACCACCCACCATTTCCACCACCACCGGGCACTTTTACGCCACCCACGTCATTAACCAACATCACCGTCATCATCGTAAAACCAACAACCACCGCCATCATCTTCACTGTAAACTGGCACAACACCATCCCCATACCATCGCACCTGCAAAAAAATAAAGAAAAATGTGGTTCGACCAAAATTCACCTAAGTTAAATAATTTTTTTTGAATGGAGTTAGTGGGTTGGATGAAAATGGCAACAAATGACAAAACTCAGGGACTAAAATGGCAGAAAACAAAACTATTTGGACTAAAATGGCAAGAAAACAAAACTATTTGGACTAAAATGGCAAGAAAACAAAACTATTTGGACTAAAATGGCAATTTTGGTCAAAACTCAGGGACTAAAATGGCAATTTACTCTTTTAATTTAATGTTTCTTCAAATCATTTTAAGATATATAGTAATAGTAATATTTCTTTAAATCATTTTTTTTTCAAAACCGAAATGGACGTTGAATCAGTCTCTTTACCGGTCTACTGTAGTGGTGCACAAATCGGGTTTTTTTAAAAACCGGTTCCGGGTATGGAACCGGGTTCGGGTAGGATCGAGTTTTACAAAATCGGGTTTTTTTAAGAACCTGGTCGGGTCTGGGTCCGGGTTTTCTACTAAAAATGTATACCCTATATACCCGGGTTCGGGTAGGGTTCGGGTCGGGTTTTATAAAACCCAGGTATTATAATACCCTATTTCCGGGTTCGGGTCCGGTTCGGGTATTCATCGGGTAGGGTTCGGGTATGCATCGGGTTGGGAAAAAACCCGCACCGGGTATTAAAAAAACCCGACCGGGTATTAATGCTTCTTTATATGTTTTAGTGGATGGTGCCTATTGAAATTTTAATGACATTTCTAAATTTAAATTCGATAATGCTAGATCGAAGGAATAGTCCTGATTTGAATCCTTTTGGATTACATAAACAACAATATATTTTATTTGCTATGTTATGTTTTAACCAAATTCCATCAATTTTTCATTTTTTTGTATTAGACAAACACCAATGGATCTTTCCAGCAAATAGAGGGGAATAATGACCAAATACTTCAAATATCATTAGAAACCTTATAATTAAACAAGATTAATTGGAGCACAACCACTCCCTTCTGCAGCCGTGTTTCTGAGTAAATAATAACACCAAACCTCTCCAACCACTCTGTGTTTCTTTTAAATGTCTTCAAAGACTGTTGTACAGTAACAAATGTCACATAAGTGCAGGCCCCCTTAGCTATATAACCGGGTATAAAAAAACCCGGTTCCGAGTATTTATAAAAACCGGTTCCGGGTATTTATAAAAACCGGTTCCGGGTATTTATAAAACCGGGTTTCGGGTATAAACCAGGTATAAAAAACCCGGTTCCGGGTTCGGATTTTAGATCAGATATGAATACCCGGTCCTTACCCTATGGGTAGGGTCGGGTTCGGGTATAGAAAACCCGGTTTTTATAATACCCGGTTCCGGGTTTTTTTTCCGGGTCCAGGTTCGGGTTTTTTGTGCACCACTAGTCTACTGGTCAGGACGGTCGAACTGGTTGGATCGGATGTAAGAACCGGTTTATGTCGTAAATGTTACAAAAATAAATAGAGTAAAAATGTTACTGTTGATCTGTATATTTTTTTTTATTTTGTAACCTTTTAAGATCATTCATATCTCACTCTATATTTTTATGAGTGGGTTCTCTATATTATAAAAAGTGGTTGTGAGTTAAGAAAAAAATGTTACTTTTGATCTGTATATTTGGGTGAACACTCTTCAGCCATATTAATTTTTTAATATATTTTTTAAAATGGTTGTGAGTGAATGATCGAGAAAAGATAATGATAATGGTATAGAAAATATTATTTAATTAAAAAATAGAGAGAAGTGTAGTAATTTATAGTGTAATTATAGAAATGAAGATGAGGGAATGGATGTGGATGCTCTAATATATAGTCATGGTATTAGTTTTTTTCTTTTTAAATGTGGGTATGGGATTAGGTGATTCCCGGCCTGATTACCCGAAACCACATACCGATTTACCCATACCATATTCCCAAAAACCTTTTATGTCTATTTTCCCTTAACCGGTGTATGATATATAAATTACAAAAATTGTCATTTATGTATATATCAAATTTCAACGATTGTCCTTTGCCTTTAAAATTGCCAAGATTTTTACATTATGTTTTCAAATCTTACACGTTGTGTTATTTCCACTAGTGGACGTCAAATTTTATGGTTAAATCTATTAACATGCACCTTACATAATGGCAAATTAGTCTTTTTACCCTTTTAATCTCTCCCTCTCCCTCTCTTTTCCTCTGCAGCAAACTTCTACCACTACCCACAAGCACCACTTGCCACCACCACCAGAAGATCGTCACCGTTGTCGCTTTTCCACCACCAAACCATCACTTTTCCGACTACATCTTGAAACCCGAATGTAGATCTGAAACCCTATCCCCCATATTGTTGGGCTCCGGTCTTGTGGTGATGGGAACGAGCGGTGGTAGGTAGCAGTGGTTTGGTATGTGTAGTGGACCGAACCTAGGGCTGGCATATCGTGTATACCCGTACACGATAAGACACGATACACGAAATCCCATACACGACACGATAAGTTATCGTGTCCTTTTTTTCAAACACGAACACGAACACGACACGATATACACGAAAATTACCTGTTAATACATGTTACACGACTGTTCGACTGTTATACACGAAAATTACCTTTTAATACCTGTTAACACGAACACGACATGTTATCCGAGAGTTACAGAGGAAGTTTAGAGTTTTATTTTTTTAATTGAATGAGGAATGAAAATAGAAAGGAATTGAGGAACCCACACGCACATGATTGATGAGTTTTATTTAATTTAATTTCTTATCGTGTACTAACGGGTATTAACAGGTATTTAACCTGTTTATACACGAAAATTAACAGGTAATCTCGTGTCTACCTTTTTGGTACACGATACATGTTAACTTCGTGTAGGTTCGTGTCGTGTATTCGTGTAAAATTGCCAGCCCTAACCGAACCTCCGATGGTGGTGCTTCGTCTTAGATTTGAAGGTGACAAAGATGGCACTGATGTTTGTTGAAGGCTGGTGTTGTTAGAAATCTTAGCTGTCGCCTCCAAGGATGGCGAATAGGGTTTTAGGCAAACTCCGGTTATCAGGTTACTGGACATGTTAGACTCAATGTGGTTATAGTGGTGATGGTGGTTAGTGTTGGGTTGCAACGGTAGAGGTGGGTTATGCGTTGGTAGGGTTGCAACGGTGGATGTGGGTTATGTGTGACGATGGTGGTGGCTGAAAATCCGATTTGCCTTAGAGAGAGAGTGTATGTGTGTGTCTAGAAAGAGTTATATTTTAAATTATATATATGTACAAGGGGGAATGAAAAGGGTATGGGAAAATACTAAACTACCCTCATGTACGACCTAACTTAACGATAAAAATTAACTGAATTGGGGCAAAAAAAAAACGTAATATGCAAAATTTGAAAACATAAAATACAAATCTCGTCAATTTTACAAAGAAAAGAAAGTTTTTAAACTTTGATACAAACACAAATGACAAGTTTTATAATAACACATGATGAATGTGAAAGAAATCTCAAAACATGACTTGAATGAAAAATACAATAATTATTTTTAGCTTTTTATTATGTTAAGAAGGGGGAAAATGAAATGAATGTGATGATTTTGAGTGAGCAGTCCAGCAAATCCACAACACAAACAAGATTACAACCTTGTACAGCTGTCTGTCTGAAACACGAACTCACTTCCCCCCCTACAGATCTGATTCACTTTCTTCTTCTCAACCCAAATCAGTTCCATCACAACCCCTTCAATTTAGGGTTCAACATTTCCGTTTAATTCTCCGGTGATGGTGTTTTGGGAAGGGTACGTAAGCGATGAAGTGATGGGGACGTTTGCTCCAATTGTAATCTACTGGCTGTACGCTGGCCTTTTCCAGTTGCTTCCGCCGTTAGATAACTATCGGTTGCATACGAGGAAAGAAGAAGATGTGAAGAACTCTGTGCCCTTGAGTTCTGTTGTCAAAGGCGTGTTGCTTCAGCAGTTGGTTCAGGCTGTTGTTGCTCACCTCCTCTTTCTGGTAAGATCATAAGACTGCCTGCCTGCCACATGTTTGATGTTATGTTTGTGTCAATGGGTACGTTGTTTGATCTGTTTAAGCTCATCTAGAGATGATGGTTTCATGATTAGATGAAATATGCAGTTGATTTGTGTGCTAATAAGTTTGTAGGTTAATGTTAAAATCCTCAAGAAACCATATGTTGTTTGCATAGACAGACCATCTTATATTAAGATCCGGAAGACAGACCGTATTATATGTCACTTATGTATCGATAGAAAGAAGAATTTAACACTTTAAGTTAGTGTGTGGATGATGGGTTGGAGATGAGAATTTAACACTTAAGTTAGTTTATAGATGGTGAGATGTATGATGAGTTGATTCGTGTGGTAATGGGATTTTAGGTTAATGTTAAGATCTCGAAACATCATATGTTGTTTGGATAGACAGAGTGACATACGATATTCATATTATACGTTACTCGTGTGTTATGTGTATCAGTGGAAGTAAAAATTTAACAGGTTAAGTTAGTTTAGAGATGATGGTTTCTTGATCTGCTTTATAAAATTTTAGGTTAATTTGCAGATTGTTAATTAATCATGTGTTGTTTACATAATTAGATCATATTCTGCGTCACTTGTTTGTTTCCCGTACGTTTTAATGAGAATAAGTTTCTCTAAGCTATCCCTCTATGGTCAACTCCTACGTTTTTCTATAATTCTCGTGTACATGAGTGTTTTGGGATATGATAAAACGTTATCTTGATTGCTGTTACTCTTATGATGGTATGTCTTTCGTGATAATATCTGCGTGTTACTTGAGTGCGTTCTTGAATGCTTCAGTAATGGTCTTGGAATTTTGCTCATTAATGTTGCGATGTCTCTAATTATTCAAGGATTTATTAAAAATTGTTTATTGGTTGTGATTTCAACGTTTTTGGAACATGTACTTTTGTGCAAGTTGTTTAAAAAGACGAAACAAACATGAAAGTTTCAAAAACTGTTGGGATCAAACTGAGCACACACGAATAACAAATAGAAAAGCGTGAAAGAATACGGGAGATTTTACGTGGTTCGGTCGCGGTGTGCAACCTACGTCCACGGGGGTTACATTCTCTATTTCCTAGAGGAAATGTCACAACATTACAGAAGTGAGAACAAGAACACGTTTTTAATTATTTAAAAAGAACATGTTTATATGTATGTGTGTGTATATGTGTGTGTGTGTCATGATTCGCAAATCGCAATCATTAATATTATCATGAAGCAAACCTTTTTTTTCCTTTTTGGAAGAAAGTAAAATTGTTAGGAGATGGAATGCGAACTGATTATCCAAACAGAAGTTGTTGGTGAACAAATGTGCATGATACTATATATTGTACCTTCAATTTAATCAAAGCTTAGAAAATATTAGGCAATGCATGTAGCTACGTGAGGCAACATCCATTCTTTGAATTTATCGTCATACGCATTATGTTGAGTTCAATTTCTTTTGGTACCTAAAGATGTTGGTATTCGTTTATCATCTATAGCACAAAGATTTCATCTACATTTTGTAAATCACATTTACTATGAAATGGGCAAGTTTAATAATTTATTTGGCGTTTTAAAAGGGTAAATGTCGATATATGATGCTGCATGATTATCAGCTTACATCTTTGTTCATGTTCTATGCAGGTGACATCAGAGACAGGTTTGGTTGAATCAGAAGTCCAACCACCACTCCTCGTGCAGATTATCCAGATCATCATCGCCATGTTTGTGATGGACACATGGCAATATTTCGTGCATCGTTACATGCACGTAAACAAATTTCTTTATCGCCACATTCATTCACAACACCACAAACTGGTAGTTCCATACGCAATAGGGGCACTTTACAATCACCCGCTTGAGGGTCTACTGTTAGACACAGTTGGTGGGGCCATCTCTTTTCTAATTTCAGGAATGACTGCAAGAACTGCTGTTATATTCTTCTGTTTCGCTGTGGTAAAAACTGTTGATGATCATTGTGGGCTTTGGCTACCGGGTAATCTTTTTCATATGTTCTTCCAGAACAATACCGCTTATCATGACATCCATCATCAACTCCATGGATTGAAGTACAATTTTTCACAACCTTTTTTCCCAATTTGGGACAAACTTCTGGGGACCCACATGCCGTATGATCTTGTAAAACGACCCGAGGGAGGTTTCGAGGCAAGACTATCGAAAGACTAAGTCAACTCTGTTCATTACCCCATTGTATTATCCAATCAAAACGTCGGTTGACCGGGGTAACTTGACATTGTTCTTTAATTTATATTTATTTTAAGGGAATTGTGAATCACAATCAAATGAGTATGCTAGTAAAGTTTCTCAAGTTCAAACTCTTTTGACTGTGTTTAGTATTATGATTATTCTTTCCCTTTTTTTATAATTTATGTTGCCTGGTTAGTCTATGATTTAACGATGTACTGATGATTTGTAACTTGTTATTTGATTGTTTTGAGTAGTCTAGCAAAAGTTAATAACTGGTTTGCCATACTTTTGGACTTGATCTCTCTCTATTTAAAGCAAAAGGCTTGTTTGTTAGAGATTGTGCACTTGGTTTAAAAAGGTGCACTTGATGCGCGAGGCTTTAAGGAAAACACAAAAGGCGTGCCTCGTGTAGTTTTGAGTCTATGGGAGGTTTATATGTAAACGTGACATAAGAGATGAAGAATTTATGCAAAGTTTACTAGATAAGTAGTTTACTAGACATCCCTTTCTTTTCCCTCATCTCTTGTCACAGAACCCGCTGGTGCGCAAGCGCTAGCGAGTTAGTGTAACAACTTACTGTCTTGTTTTATTCGCTGCTTCTTCTTTTTTTTTGGGGGTAACTTCATAGAAATGTAACCAACTTTGACAACTGTTCCAATTAAGTCATTGAAACTTTTTTTGTCTCTATAAAATAACTCAAGTTTCATTTGATGTTCTAATACTATGTAATTATCAGGTTACCAGGTTAGTAATGATGATGTGTCAGGTTTTATTATCTTTTTTAATTTTTAATATGATGTGGAAAATAAAATTAATGACATGGATTTTTTTCTAAAAAAATTGAAAATCATTTTTTATTCTAAATTAATAAAATACATTTTTCATCATTTTTTATACTGTTACGGTTGAATATTTTTAAAGCAAAAAAATTGTACTTTTTTGAATGACAAATGAAAACACTTTTTTTTTATTTTAAAAATGAATGACAAACGAAAACACTTTTTTTTTTATTTTAAAAATCGTATTGGTATTTTTTGTGATACTAAACTATTAAGACTATAAAATATTATGATGAATGAAAAATAAATGATAAACCAAAACTTTCAACTATTTGTTTGAAATACCGTTTTGCAATCCAAGAATATGTAACAAGAGAGCCCAAACAATACTTTCTTGTGCATGTGTGTTTCTCGTTTAGTGTTTTTATTTGGAATGAATCCTCGCCTGTAAGCCTTGAGGCCCCAAAGCCTAAATGGACACGTCCTAACTTTCTTCTTTTTTCCTGCATGATCCTCTTCATCTTCGGTTTTTTCTTCCCCACATACCACCAGCAACCTACGATAGTCATTGACTGTAAACTCTAATTGATAACCATTTGATACTCCATAGTCAATTAAACTCTCCTTTAGTTGTGTAGGACTCTCAAATTTCATTCCTAGAATAAGTTTGGTCAATCTCCAATTAATTGTTGGATCGTAGCTCGGATATACAACATCACGCTCCATATTTTCAACACCATCACTGTCATAATCCTTTTCATTTGCACTCCAATCTTCAGCGGAACTGGCCTCGTCATCTTTTTCAGTACGATCATCCTTTTCGCTATCACTGTCATAACAAAGTAGACTCAAAAAAGGGTCCTTTTCGATTTGATCATCTTCATGTTGTAAGGTTGTTTGAGACCCAACTTCCGTACTATTTATTGCTGAATATAAATAGCAAAAAAATACAAATTAGTAAATGCAGAATACTACTAATATTACTGAATGTAGAGTACTAATATTAAAAAACTGGATGCAGAATCGATATACTCAGATGGGTATATTAAGCTACCTCAAAATTTATAATCATGAAGGGGTCTGAATGTAGAGTACTAATAGTAAACTTCTCCATGCAGAATACTAATACTAATATTAAGCCACCTCAAAATTTTATATATTAAAAAACATGATGATAGAAATTGTATAATCATGAAGGGGTCTGCCCTTGAATCGATACAGATCATCTTTTTTGAGTTCCAACGTAATATATCATAGAGATAACAATGAATCGATACAGGTCGTCTCCGGGTCATCGTCGAAACAATATATATCATTGCTATGATACAAAAATGAAAGAAACAATCGTACCTGACGAATCACGAATCTGATCATCAAATGTTGAAGGTTGGTCGTCGTTGCCGCTGTTCATGTCGCCTAGGGTTTTAGGAGGATCTTGCTTTTTTTTTTTATGAATATGAAAATAAAAAAACTTGTGTTAATTATGAATATTTGTTTTGCAAAATAACGATCATCAAAGGTTTTAATATTTTTTTATTTTATAATTCCACCTAACATTAATAATATCCACATAAGCATTAAAAAGAAAATAAAAAATAAAAGAAAAACATGGTAACCTGATGACCTGGTAATTACATAGTATTAGAACACAAAATTAAAGTTTAGTGACTTTAGAGAGACAAAAAAAGGTTGAATGACTTAATTGAGACACTTGACAAACTTAGTTACATTTTAGTGGCATTTTCCCTTTTTTTTTTTAAGGTTTGTGGTGTTCTTCCTCTTCCTCGCCAATCTTTATTTTCTAATACCATTTTTTTTTTGTATTTCTGAAGTAGGAATCTTAAAAAAAAGTCAACATATATTTACGGAAAATTTTATTACATTTCTTAACAAAGAATAATTATATATTTTTATGTTCCCATTAATCGTAATTGTTTATTTTTTGATGGAAAATTGGTTTTTAATAAACCAACCTTTGCCCCATTGGTAATTAATAATCCTACCTACAGAATTGGTAAATAATAATCCTACGTTTCAATTTCTTGGTACTCAATAGACCTCCGTTAGTTTTTTTAACTGAAGTTAGTTTTTAAGTTTTATTTGTTACACAAACAGTCCCTGTAGTTATAATTTACTAGTTTTAAGTTTTATTTATTACACAAACAGTCCCTGTAGTTATAAAAAAAAATCATAAAAATAAAAAAAAATCTAAAAAATCAAAAAAAATCATAAAAATTCTAAAAAATAAAAAAAAAATCAACAAAATCGTAAAAATTCAAAAAAATAAAAAAAATCATAAAAATCATAAAAAGTCATAAAAATTCAAAAAATCAAAAAAAGCAAACGTTTCGACCCGGACCGTTTCGACCCGTACCGTTTCGACCCGTACCGTTTCGACCCGAACCGTTTTCGACCCGGACCGTTTCGACCCGGACCGTTTCGACCCGTACCGTTTCGACGCGTACCGTTTCGACCCGTGCCGTTTCGACCCGTACCGTTTCAAAAACGGTGGTGGTGGTGGTGGTGGTGGTGGTGGTGGCGGTGCTGTGGTGGTGGTGGTGGTGGCGGCGGTGCGGTGGTGGTGGTGGTGGTGGTGGTGGCGGTGGTGGCGGCGGTGCGGTGGTGGTGGTGGTGGCGGTGGTGGTGGTGGTGGCGGTGGTGGTGGTGGTGGTGGCGGTGGTGGCGGCGGTGCGGTGGTGGTGGTGGTGGTGGCGGTGGTGGCGGTGGTGGTGGTGACGGTGCTGTGGTGGTGGTGGCGGTGGTGGTGGTGGCGGTGCTGTGGCGGCGGTGCGGTGGTGGTGGTGGTGGTGGCGGCTGTGGTGGCGGTGGTGGTGGTGGTGGTGGTGGTGGTACGGTTCGAAACGGTTCGCGTCGAAACGTTTGCTTTCTTTGAATTTTTATGATTTTTTTTTTTTTGATTTTTTATGATTTTTTTGAACTTTTTTGATTTTTTTAGAATTTTTTTGATTTTTTTAGAATTTTTATGATTTTTTTGAATTTTTAGATTTTTTTTTATGATTTTTTTTATAACTACAGGGACTGTTTGTGTAATAAATAAAACTTAAAACTAGTAAATTATAACTACAGGGACTGTTTGTGTAACAAATAAAACTTAAAAACTAACTTCAGTTAAAAAAAAACTAACGGAGGTCTATTGAGTACCAAGAAATTGAAACGTAGGATTATTATTTAACAATTCTGTAGGTAGGATTATTAATTACCAATGGGGCAAAGATTGGTTTATTAAAAACCAATTTTCCTTTTTTGATTGATTTTGACCCTTTAAAGTCCCCGACTTTAATCAGAGCCCTTTAAATTCCATTTTTTCTTAGGCCATGGAGTGTACTATCACATTTGGCGTGTTAACGGTGACATGTCTATGACATGTTAACCGAGATTGCAAACCACTCCTAAGGGGCATTAAATGAGTTGTATGCATGTTAACGAGTGTTAAAGAGACCAAATTAATTTTTCTTTTATTTTTTAAACCACTAACAATAGAGTTAGATAAAGTTAAAGAGATTAAACCATTTTCTTTGAGTGAGGTAAAATGAAATGGGGAAGAAAGGTTGATGTGTCCCTTAGGTGGAGTTATAACCAAAGGCCTTAGGGTACTCTGGGCGCTACGTGGTGGAAGACCCATCACGCGTGGAATAACGTGGAACACGACCGTCACTCTATTCGACCACGCGTGGTCTTCAAAACGCGTTGTAGTGAGCACGCGTTGAATTTCTTCCCTGCTTCCTTATCCTTAACTACCTACTTCCTTCTCCTTCACATGTGGTGAGTGATGGGCACCCCCATTAAAATCCATCACTAATGATGGAACCAAGTTTGATGACATGGAGGAACATTATTGGGTGTGGTGAGTGATAGAAAGTGGAGCATCCCTACCCCCTTATGGGGGTCGCGGAGCCCCGTGATCGGCCCCGATCACGCGTGGTTTGAAACAAAACACCGCCGCCACCCAAACCTACAACGCGTCAAACTTACAATGCGTTAAGTTTTTCACGCGTTAAACTTTTCACAAATCCGACCGTTTTGTGTTTGACCGTTGTTTTTTGGCCGTTATATTTAATAAAAAAAACCCTTAAACAATCTATATATATTTCACACTTTATACCATTTCACCCACACCAAAACACAAACACATATCACACATTTTACATATTTCGCAAATGGATTTTCCTACATCTTTGTCGTTTCCGATTGACAGCGATAGCGATAACCAATCGTCTTCCGACAGGAGACGGTTGAACTTTTCTAGTCGGTGTATAACGAACTTGAAGCAAGTTCGAGCCGCCCAAAGAAGAAAATGGTGGATCGTGATCGTATACATGCCAACGAAGTTTTAATGAACGATTATTTTGTGGAGAATCCGGTCTACAATGCCGAAACGTTTAGAGATCGGTTTCGTTTACCAAAAGATTTATTTTTAAAGATTGTTGGAGACATCGAAACAACTGAAGAATGGTTTCAAGAACGTTACGACGGGAGGGGCAAATGAAGTTTCATGCCGATACAAAAATGCACGTCCGCCATTCGCCAACTAGCAACAGGTAACCCTCCCGATCAATTTGATGAATACTTAGCTATGTCGGACAGAACTTCACGTGAATTTCTGCAATTTTTTTTGTAAAGCGATCATTAAATTGTATGGTAAAGAGTTTTTACGTAAACCGATGAGACACGACATCTCACGTATTTACGCCGCACATGAGGCTAGATGGCATTTTCCAGGGATGCTCGGTAGCATCGATTGTACACATATCGAATGGAGAAATTGTCCAAGAGAGTTGCGAGGGGCGTATGTTAGGGGTGACGTCAAAAGACCAATCATCATACTTGAAGCGGTGACGTCGAATGATTTATGGTTTTGGCATTCATATTTTGGTGTTCCAGGTTCAAACAACGACATCAATGTTTTGCACATGTCGTCGTTGTTTCAAACCGTAACGGATGGTACCGCACCCTTTTGTCCATTCTATGTTAACGGAAGATATTACTGACGAGACTTTCTTCTTGTGGATGGTATCTACCCATCATGGTCTGTTTTTGTAAAACCTCCTTCATTTCCTGTCGAGGCTAAAGAAAAGGCGTTCAAAAGGTTGCAAGAATCGGCAAGAAAAGATGTTGAGAGGGTTATTAGTGTTGTAAATAGGGGTGTTCAAAACTATCTGTATCCGAAAATACGATCCGAAATATCCGATATCCGAATCCGAAATATCCGAAAAATTGGATATCCGAAAAATCGGATATCCAAAATTCGGATATCCAAAATTCGGATATCCAAATTTTTCGGATTCGGATAGTGATTTTCAAAATTTTCGGATATCCGAAAATTTAATTTTCATTTTTTTCGGATATCTAAATATCCGAAAAATATCCGAAAACTGATATTCGGATATCCAAAATTATCCAAAATATCCGTTTCCGAATATGAAAAAAATAAAAATTAAATAAAAAGTTGGATTTTCGGATATCCGATTCACTATCCGAATTCGTATCCGAAAATTCGGATATCCGAATTTCGGATACGGATTCGGATAGTGAAATCTGGTATCTGAAAATTTCGGATATCCGAATTTACGGATATCCGGTTTTTAACACCCCTAGTTTTAAAGGGTAGATGGGGCATAGTAAGCCGACCGGTTTGTGCGATGAATAAGAAATCAATACATAGCATAGTATATGCATGTATCATATTGCACAATATGCTAATCAAAGAAGACGGTCGTGCAATATCACCAGATTTGGTGCCGGATCCTCTTACACAAGTTCCCGTTACCGTAAATATCCAACAAGAGTTGCGTGATGAAGAAATTCACCTTCGGTTGAGAAATGATTTAATTGAACTTGTGGGTTCTTTAGGTTTGGAATTTCCTAATTCGGACGAGGAGTAGAGTTTTTTTATGTATGTTTTTATTGTTATTGTAGTCTGAAATATTTCTAGAAATATTATTTTTAATTTAAATGAAATTTATAATTTATAATTTTATTGTTTTATTGTTAATTTATTTTAAAACAAAAAAAAGTTTGTGAGTGATGGAATTCCATCACAAGTGATGGGCATTTCTGTTGGTCAGTTCTGTATAAACATAATGGAAAACATGAATAACATACATGTTACAGCAGACAGGCCAGCAGAGAATCCAGTCAGAGATGCAGCCATTGAATTCGACATTCTTGTCAGGATGATCTGGTTCCTCCTTAGGGTGTAAAGTGATGATGGTGATGAACCAAAACAAGGGAGGTTTTCGGATTAGGGAGAGAGAGATCAATTATGATGTTATGTTATTAGGTTGTGTGTCTAACCTTTAACCTCTCTAATAATCTCCTTATATATACACCCAAGAGGAAACCTATTTAGTTAATAAGGGTAATATGATTCGTCAACAATTACCAACTAATTATTAATAGGTTATTAATATATTTTGATCTATATAATATAAATGATTATAATGGCTACAAGATTAAATACTACAATAATGTATTTAATCTTACATTCATCCCTCGTACAGATTTTCCAGCTCATCATTGCAATGTTTGTTATGGACATATGGCAATATTTAATGCATCGTTACATGCACACAAACAAATGTCTTTATCGACATGTCCATGCACAACATCACAAACTGGTCGCTCCTTACGCAATAACGGCGTTTTATAATCACCCTATGGAAGGCGTATTCAACACGATTGGTGGTTCCATTGCTTTTCTTGTTTCCGGAATGACTGCGAGAAACGCGATTCCATTCTTCTGCTTGACTGTGGTAAAAAAAACAATTGATGATCATTGTGGACTTTGGTTACTGGGTAATGTTTTTCATATGTTGTTCCCAAACAATAACGCTTTTCATGACATCCATCATCAACTCCATGGATCAAAGTACAATTTTTCACAACCTTTTTTTCCCATTTTGGGACAAGCTTCTTGGGACCCATATGCCATATGATCTTGTTAAACGGCCCGAAGGAGGTTTCGAGGCAAGAGTAATATCCAAAGACTAAGTTATCTTCATTGTGTGATCAAATCAAAACATTGAGGGGAACTATGAATCACAATCAAGTGGATTTTCTAGTAATGGTTCTCAAGCTCAAACTATCAATTGTTTTTACATAATATTTATTCCATTTTTTCGTTCTCTCCATTTTCGTTGCCTAATTAGTTTTGTAACTTGTTATTCGAGTGGTTTGAGTAGTCTCGTAAATTTATGTAACTTTTGTAATTCGTATTTGGATATTGATATATAAATCGTGTTTAGATCATTGTCAGATTGAACTATTTAGATGTTATTCTTGAAGTCGAAATTCATCTTCTATGTCATAATGGATCAAACTTATAGCATATTAACAGCCGTGGGGTGTAGGGGGACAGCGTGCCCCCTGCACGAGGTTCATGGCGGAGCCCCGAGTTAAATTTTAGTTCACATTAACAGCTTAATAAAGTAATGAGGTTTCGAGTGAGATTTCGAGTTAACCTTGGATTTCGAGTGAGAATCTTGACTCAACTTGAGATTTCGAGTGATATCTCGAGTAAGGTTTCAAGTAAGATTTCGACTCAGTTATGAATCATTATGAGATTTCGAGTCACTAAGGTTTCGAGTCGCAACAACCTGAGTGCGAGTCACTAATGCCAGTAGAAACCTCAGTCGAAATTTCGAGGTTTCGAGTGATGAAGATTAATGCCTTAATGAGATTTCGACTTCATTATGAGGTTTCGAGTCGCAACCACCTGATTGCCAGTCGAAATCTCAGTCACAATCTCAGTTTTCCTTGTATTAGTCAGAGATGCAGCCATTGAATTCGACATTCTTGTAAGGATGATCTGGTTCCTCCTTAGGGTGTAAAGTGATGATGGTGATGAACTGAAACAAGGGAGGTTTCGGTTTAGGGGGAGAGAGATCGATTATGATGTTATGTTATTAGGTTGTGTGTCTAACCTTTAACCTCTCCAATAATCTCCTTATATATACACCTAAGAGGAAACCTAATTAGTTAATAAGGGTAATATGGTCCATCAACAATTACCAACTAATTATTAATATAAATAATTATAATTGCTACAAGATTAAATAGTACAATAATATATTTAATCTTACAATTTCCACTGAAATCCATCACTAGTGATAGAATAATGCTTGATGACATGACGGAACTTGATTGGAAGTTGTGAGTGAGTGATGAGTGATGGGTGCCCCTACCCCTCTTATAGAAGCAACTCCGGTCTCTACGGTTTCAATGCTGGGGCGTAAATCATGGAGTAGTTTACACAACATCAGAGTTCAAAACCCTAATTCTTCTCTGTCATTCACCATCTTCCGTAAAATTTCTTGTTATTACTTTAAATATGGATTTAAATTAAAATCGACCAGATGCAACATTGAAGTAAAGATGATGTAGATTTTAATTTAATCTACCTCACATGTGGAATTCTGAATTAACACAACATTTGTAATTTTAATTTGAGCACATATATAATAGAAACCATTTTAGGAACACTTATACACCCAGAAATTTTATGAGAGACTCAATCCCAACATTAATTAACAATGCAACATATATACTTCTTATTTAATAAAGCATGTTAAATTATTATTTCACTGTGCTTGAACACTCATATGGCTGATCTAAAAATGTATACCATGCATGTAACACATGTGGATGATATGAATATAGTATGGATGATCTAAAAATAGCTTAACCTTTAAATATCTTTCTTATTTAAAAAAGTTTTATAAAACAAAAAGAGCCATTCACCACCCCATTTTAATTTTTTAACAACAATAATAATAATAATAACAATAACAATAATATAAAATTATAGCTTATAGAAAATGAGTTGTCATGACTCTTTAATAAAAAAATATGAGTTAATTAAATTATTAAGTTAAGAAAAGTTTAGATATTTTTTTTTGAAAGGAGAATTTCATTAAACCAAAACGCCAAAACCCCGAGAAAGAGCGGCAACAAACAAACAAACAAACAAGAACTAATTACATATTAACAAAACTACACCAATCTTTCCACTTGATCTCACTATCCTTTGCTCTAACATTAAACCAGAAAAAGCCATACGATTTGATCTCTCGAATGATTTCCTCCAACTTCACGGGCTTATTGTTAAATCTAAACTCGTTTCTGGTCTTCCAAATAATCCAACACCCAATTCTAATAATACCTTGAACTATATCTTTTTTCTTCCCATTGAGGCCAGACAATTCATGAGATTCAAGCAAATCCTACACCGAAAACGCCCAAATACACGGAATCTTGCACCACGAGGATATAATAGACCAAACCGTCGAAGAAAAGCTACACGAAGAAAAGTTTAGATTTACAATTGAGAAATATATGTGTGAATTGTCAACGATTAAGCATTAATTATTAATCCGTTAGAATTGATGAAAGTTAAATAGTTCTATATTTAAGTTAATGCTTTTAAAACAAACTTTATATGTTTTCCAAATAGGATTATTTTGACATCTAAAAAAATTAAAATAAATATAAAAGCATAATAATATTCGATTTCGGATGTGAACCGTAGCACGTATTCAAAATAACACACCCTTAAAGGCTATTTATTTTGTATATTGAATATATTTAAAGCTAACCTTGAGAGTTCGTGTTAATTTGAGCACATATATAATAGAAACCATTTTAGGAACACTCATACAACCAGAAATTTTATGAGAGAATCAATTCTAACATCAATTAACACTGCAACATATAAACTTCTTATTTAATAAGGCGTGTTAAATTCTTATTTCACTGTGCTTGAACACTCATATGTCTGATCTAAAAATATATATAGCATGCATGTAACACATATGGATGATCTGAATATAGTATGGATGATCTAAAAATATTTTAACACTTAAATATCTTTCTTATTTAAAAAAGTTTTACAAAACAAAAAGAACCATTCACCACCCCATTTTAATTCTTTAATAACAACAACAACAATAACAACAATAATAATATAAAATTATAGCTTATAGAAAATGAGTTGTCATGAACAACAACAACAACAACCATACCCAGTAAATCCCACAAATAGCAAAGCTACTTATAGGGTCTGGGGAGGGTGGGATGTAGACAGACCTTGCCTCTATCCCTAGGGATAGAGAGGCTGCTTCCAGAGAGACCCTCAGCTCCAAAACGAACCGCATGCCAATACACCAAGTCAAAGAATATAGAAAAAGAAGTCACCAATAGCAAGACCAATACCAAGAAAGTGATAAGGGTGACACAATATAGTGTAAATCATGTATAATAGCATGCAACATCATTTGGGCATAAACACAAGGAGGCAATCACCGGTAAAGTCACTTAAAGGATAAGAAAACCTACATCCCTAAAATACACCTAAGACCTTACTGTAATATCCTCTAGAGGTCCCGAACCCTAATCTTACGCCTCCACGAAGTCCTATCTTGGACCATGTCCTCAGAAAGATGCAACTCTAGTAAATCATGCCTAATCTGCTCATCCCATGTCAGTTTGGGTCTGCCTCTTCCTCTCCTCCCCTCCACAGTAAGAGTTTCCACTACTCTAACTGGTGCCGTAGTTTTCCTCCGCTTCACATGCCCAAACCATCTCAACCTCCCCTCCTTAATCTTATCCGATATACTAGCCACTCCTAATCTCTCCCTAAAAACCTCATTTCTTATCCGATCTAACCTCGTGTGTCCGCACATCCACCTCAGCATCCTCATCTCTGCTACCTCCATCTTGCGCGCTTGTGTCTTCTTGATAGCCCAACAGTCTGTTCCATATAGCATAGCGGGCCTAACTGCTACCCTGTAAAATTTCCCCTTGAGTTTAGTTGGGAACCTCCTATCGCACAATACTCCACTGGCTGCCCTCCATCTACACCAGCCCGCCTGTATGCGATGGGTTACATCACTATCTATGTCACCATCTCTTTGTACAAACGACCCCAAATACTTAAATTTAGTTACCTGCGGGACCAATTGATCCTCGATTGTGATTTGAGTGTCATGACTCTTTAATAAAAAAAATATGAGTTAATTAAATTATTAAGTTAAAAAAAGTTTAGATTTACAATTGAGAAATATATGTGTGAATTGTCAAAGATTAAGCATTAATTATTAATATGTTAGAATTGATGAAAGTTAAATAGTTCTATATTTAAGTTAATGCTTTTAAAACAAACTTTACACATTTTCCAAATAGGATTATTTTAACATCTAAAAAAATTTAAAAAAATATAAAAGTATTAATTAATAATATTCAAAATAACACACCCTTAAAGGCTATTTAGTTTGTATATTGAATATCTTTAAAGCTAACCTTTAGAGTTCGGGTTAATTTGAGCACATATATAATAGAAATCATTTCAGGAACACTCATACAGCCAGAAATTTTATGAGAGAATCAATTCCAACATCAATTAACATTGCAACATATAAATTTATTATATAATAAAGCATGTTAAATTCTTATTTCACTATGTTTGAACACTCATATGACTGATTTAAAAATATATAGCATGCATGTAAAAAAATATGGATGATCTTAATATAGTATGGATGATCTAAAAATAGCTTAACCCTTAAATATCTTTCTTATTAAAAAAAGTTTTACAAAACGAAAAGAACCATTCACCACCCCATTTTAATTCTTTAATAACAACAACAACAACAACATCAACAATAATAATAATATAAAATTATAGCTTATAGAAAATGAGTTGCCATGACTCTTTAATAAAAAAAATACGAGTTAATTAAATTATTAAGTTAAGAAAAGTTTAGATTTACAATTGAGAAATATATGTGAATTGTCAAAGATTAAGCATTAATTATTAATACGTTAGAATTGATGAAAGTTGAATACTTCTATATTTAAGTTAATGCTTTTAAAACAAACTTTATATATTTTCTAAATAGGATTATTTTGACATCTAAAAAAATTAAAATAAATATAAAAGCATTAATTAATAATATTCAAAATAACACACACTTAAAGGCTATTTATTTTGTATATTGAATATCTTTAAAGCTAACCTTGAGAGTTCGGGTTAATTTGAGCACATATATAATAGAAATTATTTTAGGAACACTCTTACAGCCAGAAATTTTATGAGAGAATCAATTCCAACATCAATTAACACTGCAACATATAAATTTCTTATTTAATAAAGCTTGTTAAATTCTTATTTCACTGTGCTTGAGGCTGATCTAAAAATATATAGCATGCATGTAACACATATGGATGATCTGAATATAGTATGGATGATCTAAAAATAGCTTAACCCTTAAATATCTTTCTTATTTAAAAAAGTTTTACAAAACAAAAAGAACCATTCACCACCCCATTTTAATTCTTTAATAACAACAACAACAACAACAACAACAATAATAATAATAATAATAATAATAATAATAACAACAATAATAATATAAAATTATAGCTTATAGAAAATGAGTTGTCATGACTCTTTAATAAAAAAATATGAGTTAATTAAATTATTAATTTAAGAAAAGTTTAGATTTACAATTGAGAAATATATGTGTGAATTGTCAAAGATTAAGCATTAATTATTAATACGTTAGAATTGATGAAAGTTAAATAGTTCTATATTTAAGTTAATGCTTTTAAAAAAACTTTATACATTTTCCAAATAGGATTATTTTGACATCTAAAAAAATAAAATAGATATAAAAGCATAATAATATTCGATTTCATGTGTGAACCGCATCACGTATTCAAAATAACACACCCTTAAAGGCTATTTATTTTGTATATTGAATATATTTAAAGCTAACCTTGAGAGTTCGGGTTAATTTGAGCACATATATAATAGAAACCATTTTAGGAACAATCATACAGCAAGAAATTTTATGTGAGAATCAATTTCAACATCAATTAACACTGCAACATATAAACTTCTTATTTAATAAAGCATGTAAAATTCTTATTTCACTGTGCTTGAAGACTCATATGGCTGATCTAAAATATATAGCATGCATGTAACACATATGGATGATCTGAATAGAGTATGGATGATCTAAAAATAGCTTAACCCTTAAATATCTTTCTAATTTAAAAAAAGTTTTACAAAACAAAAAGAACCATTCACCACTACATTTTAATTCTTTAATAACAATAACAACAATAACAATATAAAATTATAGCTTATAGAAGATGAGCTGTCATGACTCTTTAATAAAAAAATATGAGTTAATTAAATTATAAAGTTAAGAAAAGTTTAGATTTACAATTGAGAAATATATGTGTGAATTGTCAAAGATTAAGCATTAATTATTAATACGTTAGAATTGGTGAAACTTATATAGTTCTATATTTAATTTAATGCTTTTAAAACAAACTTTATATATTTTCCAAATATGATTATTTTGACATCTAAAAAAATCAAAATAAATATAAAAGCATAATAATATTCGATTTCATATGTGAACCACAACACGTATTCAAAATTACACACCCTTAAAGGCTATTTATTTTGTATATTGAATATCTTTTCCTGAAATGCCCATTTTATTGTAATAAGAAATGCCCATTTTAATGTAATATCACACCTTTGATTTCTTCTTCTCCTTGTCACCCTTTGATGTTGCATCATAGTTTGTTTGATCAGGCTATATCATTATCAGTTAGAGCACTAGAATTTGTCGGTTTTGATTTAGGAATCCCGTTGCGATTAGGCGTTAACAAGTGGGATTTCATTTGATTTACGGCGATGGTGTTTTGGGAAGGGTATGTAAGTGATGAAGTGATGGGTACATTTGCTCCGATCGTGGTCTACTGGTTGTATGCAGGGTTTTATCAGTCGCTACCATCGACGACACTGGATAAATATCGGCTCCACACGAGGAAGGAAGGAGATGCGAAGAACATAGTGACAATGAGTTCGGCTATTAAAGCTGTGTTGGTTCAACAACTAGTTCACGCAACGGTTTCCTACCTCCTGTTTTTGGTATGTTATGTTTGTTTAATGTTAAGCTTTTACAATTGCTTGGTTGTTTAATGCTTGTTTCATGGTTAGATGTGTGCTAAAAAGATATTTTAGGTTGATATTAATATTCTAAAGAAATTATGAAGTTTATCTCATATTACATTTCACCTTTACAGAAATCAAAACAGTTAAATACTACTAATTCAACCTTTAACTTTTTTTTAACGACAAATTATCTACATCGACTTATCGTACCTTCCCATTGGAAGCCCGGTGTTACACCCTATTCACGATTTGACCCAAAACGACGCAGCGGAAAATGAACCGTAAAATTTCTTTCTTTTAACTACTCTAACATACTTAAATACCGTTTAGGTCAACCCTTTTAACATAAATACATCATTCATCATTTATTTAATGTAACTATGTTAACAAATGATTACAAACAACGTGACCGCTTTCCCGTACAATCCATGATCTTCAACTTGATCCTCGTTCACATGTCCATCATGAATATCTGATTAACCTGCGGTCACCATATATAACCAACACGTTAGTACATGGTAACATCATATATAATTTAATACATATACTTAAAAGGCTATATGACATTCTAACTACGTAAGGTATTCCATTTAAACATCCTCTCAATTTTATTTACTCGAGTCCGACATCAATTCCTCGAGAGTCCGGCGTTCCTATACTCGCACTCCGTTTATTTCATTCTCAATAGTAACATGGTTAGGAGTACGTAATCTCAAACATATTGAAAACCCACATATTCACATATACGTATACCAGTGATCTATAATCATTAGATTACAACACGTGTATACACTTTCATATATCTAAGTACATTCATACGTATACCATTCATATGTACGTACATACAAGTTCACACTACTTACACACGCTACAGATCCATATCTACATACATACATACATACAAGTCACATTCACTTATTTGTAAGTTGAGTCTTATCTACAATCATATCAACACAAATCAATGCAATTACAAACAAACATAGCCGACTAACTTCCAACAAACATGATGAACATTCCATTAACACGATGAACATTCAGCAACATAATGAACATTCCATTAACACGATGGACATTCAGCAACATAATGAACATTCCATTAACACGATGAACATTCAGCAACATAATGAACATTCCATTAACACGATGAATATTCAGCAACATAATGAACATTCCCCGAAACCTTTCTCATCCCTACTAGACCAATTCTACTCATACTCTTTTTTTTTCATTTATTCATTCATGATGCTCATTACAACACAAAAACACTTGTGACTTATTTAAGAGGTAGTATTCACTTACAATCATACGTATATATCTTGTTCTTGTCTTCTTAATCAAGCGTTGAACTTTCATACATTTAGCATTCGTAGTGGGTCATTCTATTTCCATCTCACACATGTATCATATAAGATATTCCATTCTAGCATTAGCCCCACGAATACTTGTCGTGAACTTACCTCGGTGTTCTATTATTAGCATTCTTTCTGGGTACTTTCGTTAGCACATAATAATTTGGACCATTTACATACTCATTTTACCAACATTCATTTGAGTTGTCACTACATCTAAGTAGTTATTATTTCATTTTCGTTAATCTTGAGCGAACCATAACATTTCATTACTAACGTTCCTTCTCCTTACTTTCATATTCATATGCGGGATCAACATATCATCATACGCATACTATGAATATTCAATGATCTATTAATACTACAACAAAACTACCCTTTTCATATTTACTTATTTGTACTTGATGCGAGAACTAAGCATCATTCTACGTTTGCTATCATTACTTGTACTATGCACGCCCTTAGGTTTAACATCGAATCATTTCATTCATGTCACTTTGTTCTCCATCCTCTTCACGCACTATTTATTTTACATAAGTAATTATGTCGTGTAAGTTCATCATACGAGCGTTTAACCAATACCCAAAATTTTCACTCGAGGCATTTCGAGATTTCTTTTACATGACATAAATTTCTCCTTATGTTGACTGTTAAAAGTCAAACACTTCATACCATACCATACCATATTTATCCTATCATTCATTTTCTTAGTCCGTATGTCGTATTCAATCTACCAATTCATACCTATCCAACATGAGTTATACATTTTACTAACCTCGATTTCATTGCATAATCAACGATCTGTAAACTAGATCGATCCACTCCTTCACGAGTACTAACCATACCAGGCCAGCTTTCATTCATCCTTGTAATGGGCTTCCACTCGTGCACATTCTTTCACCAATTCGATTGGATTCATCTCATTAAGAATTCTACCATTAACATCTACAAAATCGGCGGTTAGCATCTTTCATTCAAACATTCATTATACTAGGTGATTACTCACCTATAATCCTTTTACATTTTTCTACATACATGATATAACACATCCCACATTTCATCCCTTACATGCAATTCTTTTACTCTGGTTACTTATTTCGTCAACCCTTGCAGTTTGACTTTTCAAAGTCAATCAGTCACTTCTTTCTTATTATAAATACACAAAACAATGCACATATTGGTACTTCTTGTCGATTCAAGCATGCATACAATTTCATCGCTTCATATCTTAGTGTTTCTCACGTATACTTGTCCTTTCCATTAAAACTTAAGCCTTCCGCCCGGGTCGTAACCCGTCATTCACTTTGGCTCTCTAGAGTCGAGTGTTAACATATTTCATGCTTGTAATTTATCTAATGTTTATTTCTTACAACTAAAGCTTCTTGCCACATCAACCGTTTTCAATGTTTTATACTTACTTACTTAATGGACCAGACTGCTCTATCCATTCTTTTATTACTTATCATTTTATTTCGTTTAACTTTTGGAAGTCCAATTTGTAAATTCATTCGTACATATGCGTATGAAACTTAACAGATCAAAACATTAGATACCGAGTCCAAATGGCGATCACCATATGACCCATATGACCCATTTATTCTTTCAACCATTCTTGCATACAATTCATGAGCATAATTATTTTCATATATATGTATTCAAAACATAACTTGGAAAATATCCGCTTTTAAAGAATATTTACTCGTTTGATCTGTAATTACTTACAATTTTGAACCTTTCATTCTTGTCATTCATTATTACTTATTTGATTCGTACCTATTTACGAATTTCAAACTTTTCATTCTATTATTCATTCCCTTCTATGTTTCGAATCCGTATCACGGATTCTAACATATCATTCATATCTTTCTTTCATACTTCTCATGTGTATTTGGTACTTTCAAATCCCTGAAAGTCTTACATTTCCCTTCACCCTCACGTCCACCTACTACCTAATTCTAACGGACATACCTGTAACAATTATCACGGTCTCACGAACGTCATATGTTTCTTGTGTACTGGCCAGGTACACAATCCACATAGTAGTTTCGTGTCTTCGTGTAATCGTCACCTTATGTCCGAAGAATAAGGTCTCGGCACGTGTAACATTTTCAAATCTGCATTACCATTCTATTATTATATTTCATTTAAAATTTTCCTTCACTTGATAAATTTTACTATTACACGCACCCACATGTTAAATTTACATACCTGGGTCAATTTGTCTTAATACATTCCTTGGTGCCGGTCCTAGACCACATTCACGGATCATCCTCTCCAAGCAATTACGCTACACATAACATACTGTTAGTTTTCTTCAAATGCATACTTAAGTACATACTTACCTTTGCTTCTACCCTTAGATCTTGATCGAGTCTCGGATTGTACGGGTTCCTTGTCACAAGAGCACACAGGTTTGAGTTCAAGTAGTTACCTCCTCATACTTGATTTCCCTCAAACCAGGGCTCTGATACCAACTTGTTACACCCTATTCACGATTTGACCCAAAACGACGCAGCGGAAAATGAACCGTAAAATTTCTTTCTTTTAACTACTCTAACATACTTAAATACCGTTTAGGTCAACCCTTTTAACATAAATACATCATTCATCATTTATTTAATGTAACTATGTTAACAAATGATTACAAACAACGTGACCGCTTTCCCGTACAATCCATGATCTTCAACTTGATCCTCGTTCACATGTCCATCATGAATATCTGATTAACCTGCAGTCACCATATATAACCAACACGTTAGTACATGGTAACATCATATATAATTTAATACATATACTTAAAAGGCTATATCACATTCTAACTACGTAAGGTATTCCATTGAAACATCCTCTTAATTTTATTTACTCGAGTCCAACATCAATTCCTCGAGAATCCGGCGTTCTTATACCTGCACTCCATTTATTTCATTCTCAATAGTAACATGGTTAGGAGTACGTAATCTCAAACATATTGAAAACCCACATATTCACATATACGTATACCAGTGATATACAATCATTAGATTACAACATGTGTATACACTTTCATATATCTAAGTACATTCATACGTATACCATTCATATGTACATACATACAAGTTCACACTACTTACACACGCTACAGATCCATATCTACATGCATACATACATACATTATACATACAAGTCACATTCACTTATTTGTAAGTTGAGTCTACTCTACAATCATATCAACACAAATCAATGCAATTACAAACAAACATAGCCGACTAACTTCCAACAAACATGATGAACATTCCATTAACACGATGAACATTCAGCAACATAATGAACATTCCATCAACACGATGGACATTCAGCAACATAACGAACATTCCATTAACACGATGGACATTCAGCAACATAATGAACATTCCATTAACACGATGGACATTCAGCAACATAATGAACATTCCATTAACACGATGAACATTCAGCAACATAATGAACATTCCATTAACACGATGAACGTTCAGCAACATAATGAACAATCCATTAACATGAAGAACATTCAGCAACATAATGAACATTCCATCAACACGATGGACATTCAGCAACATAATGAACATTCCATTAACACGATGGACATTCAGCAACATAATGAACATTCCATTAACACGATGAACATTCAGCAACTTAATGAACATTCCATTAACACGATGAGACTATCATCTTAATTTACATTAAGGATAGACGAAGTTCATATGAACTTACCTTGGTACTTACCCTTACCCGTAAATTCTTACATTGTTCCCTATATACAACATACCAAACTTCATTTATAAATAAGAAGTGATTCCTGAAATCACTTACCTTATGCGTTCGTGTTCGTATCCGCTTCTTTGTCTCCTCTTGACCCGTTAGCCTTCCATGCTTGAGTCCATGCTAGTGTGGTTCCTATTCTTTCATGTTGTCATGCCCATAATAATGTTAGTATTCATGCTCATTCATATTAACATACATTTACCAACTCTTATCTACATTGACTTTCACTAACACGCATCAGACATGAATTGTCAACCACATTGTTCAATATCTTCGAAATTCAAATTTATAATCATACATAACACATAATTGGTCTAACACATATCCCATGATCTCTCAATTCTAACATTTGTGTCAAAATGCCTAACCATGCTATTAATACTTGGTTGACTTTCAGAAAGTCAACCTTCTAGCATATGCTTTCCCACTTTTGAATACGTATTCATGTTGATACGGTAGACCATAATAATGACATTATATTCATTTCATACATAATGTTGTATGACATATACAACTACATGATCACCTAGTTACATACACAATATACACATAATCAATTTACACATACTTATGCTTTTATGATTCTACATTTGACAACCACATTCTATGTTAGTCAACTTAACATAATCATAACATCATCCTTTACTAGTATGGTCATATACTATACATTTAGTACACATTCACTTCTTAATCGCAATTAAGTGATTAATAGAACACATGGCAAGTAGCAATCGTTCAAGCACAATGTACAAGCCCCTAATGCATAGTCTTGACCAACACATACATTCAACCCGAATTCTTGTATGAGTTCCATTTAAAGCACATTCCTCAAGTTAGTATACTACTAATTACATCATTATCATGTTTCATTCATATATGTCAAGCAATTTCATACAATCTCACATCCTAACTTCACCTAGACATTTCATCAAACACTTGGCGTACGTACTACTATCTAAGCACAATGTACAACTAATTTATGCATGATCTTCCAAGTTCATACATAATTCATCAAATGCAACTAGAATAAACTAAATTACATACTATACTCAACCTATATAGCAATAGTCGATTACATACAACATACACATTGATGATTCAAGCAAGGATTTGACATGGGTGAAACACCTATGTCATCATCTTCACCATAGAAGTGGGTTTCACTTCTAATCATCAAATTACTCAAAATCCTTCACAACACAAGTTCTATTTGGTGATTCTAATATACAATCATTCTTAATTTCATATCAATTCACGGATTAATCATAACCCACTTCATACAACTTCACCAAAAGACAAATTGTAACATATACCTTATGATTAGCAAGTAGAGGTGATCAAGGATGGATGTACATGCACAAGATCAACCCTCAATTCTTCCCTTAAATTGCTGAATTTCTTCTTAGGTTTTTAGTGGGTGTTCTTCCCCCTTTTCTTTATACACATCGACACATACATACACACATCCCTTAAAAATGCAGAATTTTTATAAGGTTTGGCTCACTTGCTACATTTGGTCCCTCTACTTGGGTTTTTTGATCAATTGTAATCAATTTCATTCCTTACTTGTTTTACTAAGAATTTTAACTAGGTTAAATAGCCTAGTTTATTTATTTCATGATATATCATATGGAAACATATGGCGAATGTAAACATTTGAGTTTTAGGGCGTTACACCCGGTCCCACTAAGGTTAGGCGATTGTTCAAATACAAAAGGGTCACGCTAACATAGAGAGTGACACGACGTTCAACTGGATAAAAAAGGATATATATTGATATATGATGTCTTACAATAATCATTTGACAATTAATTTGTTCATGTCCTATGTAGGTGCAATCAAAGACATATTTGGTTGGGACTCATGAAATCCAACCACCCCTTCTCGTACAGATTTTCCAGATCATCATTGCAATGTTTGTTATGGACATATGGCAATATTTCATGCATCGTTACATGCACACAAACAAATTTCTTTATCGACATGTCCATGCACAACATCACAGACTGGTCGCTCCTTACGCAATAGCGGCGTTTTATAATCACCCTATGGAAGGCGTATTCGACACGATTGGTGGTTCCATTGCTTTTCTTGTTTCGGGAATGACTTCGAGAACCGCGATTCCATTCTTCTGCTTGACTGTGGTAAAAACAGTTGATGATCATTGTGGACTTTGGTTACCGGGTAATGTTTTTCATATGTTGTTCCCAAACAATACTGCTTTTCATGACATCCATCATCAACTCCATGGATCAAAGTACAATTTTTCACAACCTTTTTTCCCAATTTGGGACAAGCTTCTTGGGACCTATATGCCATACGATCTTGTTAAACGGCCCGAAGGAGGTTTCGAGGCAAGAGTAATATCCAAAGACTAAGTCATCTTCATTGTGTGATCAAATCAAAACATTGAGGGGAACTATGCATCACAATCAAGTGGATTTTCTAGTAATGGTTCTCAAGCTCAAACTGTCGATTGTTTTTACATAACATTTATTCCATTCTTTCGTTTTCTCTATTTTCGTTGCCTAATTAGTTTTGTAACTTGTTATTCGAGTGGTTTGAGTAGTCTCATAAATTTGTGTAAGTTTTGTAATTCATATTTGGATATTTATATATAAATCGTGTTTAGATCATTGTCAGATTAAAATATTTAAATGTTATTCTCGAAGTCGAAATTCATCTTCTGTGTCATAATGGATCAAACTTACAGCATATTAACAGCTAGGGGTGCAGGGGGACTGCGTGCCCCCCTGCACGGGGTTCGGGGTGGAGCCCCGAGCTAAATTTTAGTTCACATTAACAGCTTAAAAAAGTAATGAGGTTTCGAGTGAGATTTTGAGTCAACCTTTGATTTCGAGTGAGATCTCGACTCAACTTGAGATTTCGAGTGAGATCTTGAGTAAGGTTTCAAGTAAGATTTCGACTCAGTTATGAATCATTATGAGATTTCGAGTCACTAAGGTTTCGAGTTGCAACAACCTGACTGCGAGTCACTAATGCCAATCGAAATCTCGAGGTTTTGAGTGATGAAGATTAATGCCTTAATGAGATTTCGACTTCATTATGAGGTTTTGAGTCGCAACCACCTGATTGCGAGTCGAAATCTCAGCTGTCCTCGTATTTTAGTGAGATTTCGAGTCGGAATCTCAGTCAGAACCTTAGTCGAAACCACCTGATCTCGAAACTTATTCTCCAAGTCTCGAAACCTACTTATCAACAGCTGTTAGTGAAGATAAAACTGAAAATTCAAATTTTTAGGGATTTCGAGATATGGTTTCCTGTTTTAGTGATGATTTAATTTTATCAAAATATTTTGAAAATTTTTATCTGATTATCTATTAACAGATTTCAAAAATCTTTAGAAGGCAAAACAGATCAAAACAGGAAAAAACACTCAATAATCCAAATTATATTCCAAAACATAAAGGAATTTCGAATTTTCCTAAGAACACATGATGAACCCTAAACATAAGAACAAAATTCTGGAACCCGAAACCTGAATTTTATGGCTTTATAAACTGATTTCGGACATTAATATTTTGCCCATTATGATTTTGAGTCGATGATAAACCAATTCAGTTTTCGAACAGTGATTTTGATGACTTTTAAAAGGACTCGAAACCTATGGCTGTGATTATTATTATGTTTTCAAAAAAATTCTGTTTTCCAGATTTTAATCCTAGAATAATGGATATGAAAACAGAACTGATTAATTAACATATGCTTTGAATAACATACCTGTTAAAGCAGACAAGCCAGCAGAGAATCTAGTCAGAGATGCAGCCATTGAATTCAACATTCTTGTCAGGATAATCTGGTTCCTCCTTAGGGTGTAAAGCGATGATGGTGATGAACCGAAACAAGGGAGGTTTCAGCTTACGGAGAGAGAGATCGATTATGATGTTATGTTATTAGGTTGTGTGTCTAACCTTTAACCTCTCTAATAATCTCCTTATGTATACACCCAAGAGGAAACCTAATTAGTTAATAAGGGTAATATGGTCATCAACAATTACCAACTAATTATTAATAGGTTATTAATATATTTTGATCTATATAATATAAATGATTATAATGGCTAAAAGATTAAATACTACAATAATATATTTAATCTTACATTTCCACTAAAATCCATCACTAGTGATGGAATAATGCTTGATGACATGGCGGAACTTGATTGGAAGTTGTGAGTGATGAGTGATGGGCGCCCCTACCCCCTTATAGAAGCAACTCCGGTCTCTACGGTTTCAATGCTGGGGCGTATTTTGTCGCAACCCCCGACCCTACCCCGGGAGCGGGTGCTGGAGATCCAGATCAGTGGTATCGGTGTTTATTAATTTGGCAGCGGAAATGAGACATCAGGACCGTAGTTAGGAAATATTTTTATCAGAGTTAAACACCAAACTTTTTATAACAATTCATTGGGATAAAAACCAAGTTCATTTGACAGTACATTTGTAGGGATAAACCCTATATTATTGAAAACAAAAACTCCTTTTTATTTAGGTAACTTTTATAGCCACTTTTCCAAGCCTTCAGTGCTCTCCAGCTGGCTTCTATTGGCTTTCACATTGTGTTACATGAAACGCGTTTTAAAAACATTTTATCAGCAAGAAATACTGGCAAGCGCATTCCATTTTGTAAAGCATCAGTTGTTTACACATTACAGTATTAAGGGCGATTACAATGTTTATATCTACACAATTACTCGGTCAGTACGTGTCACTCGACGGATCTGTGACTATGGTCACATCACACATTGGATACCCGTGCCCAATTGTGAAGGGTATCAAGTACTGTACACAAACCCCATAATACTGGCAGCAATTGTAGAATTAGAAAGACTTAATCACTGTAATTGTATTTGAAAACATTTGAGGTTTTGGTAAAACATTTTGACTCACAAAAATGTACTCTCAAATAGTGAGAAAAAGTTAATGTACTTACATTGTTGATTTAGGTAAAACTAGAGCTTCCTGGTGTATCTCCTGGTTATTATCTATTGAAATTAAACAATGCACACGTGTTAGTAAAATAACCCAAATCACATTAACCTTACAACTCGAGACAGAATTCCAATGACTGAGTCAGGCAGAGCCTTGACATGCATTACGGTATCCTAGATCAATCGAGTGTAACACGAGACAGAACTCCAACGACTGAGTCAGGTAGAGCCTTGACATGCGTTACGGAGCCCTAAATCGATCGTGTAGGGTAATAGCAGGGTTATAGTACTTACAACGAGGCAGATTTTCGCTTTATAGTGGGTATTATGCCCGGGTATAATTTCTACTACTAGAGAATTTGAGAGAGAAATCGATTTTGAACGAATTGTCAAATGAGCCGTTCACCTCAATTTATAGGCCAGATCTATGGCGGCTCGCGGCCCGCGTAAACTAAGCTATCTCTCTCGCGGCCGCGAGAGAGCACGTGTCACTTATAGCTTGGTCGAGTCAAGGACTAGCCCTGTTGAGTCACCGGACACGTGGCGCAATGCCTTGTCCGACAAACAAAGTCAGTCGCGGCCCGCGACAAACTCAGGTAAGGCAGTCGCGCCCCGCGAGCAACTCCTGAACTTTGTTTTTCTTGATTTTTCTATGTATAAGGATATTTCGGGCTCGTTTCTCGCGTACGGGGTATATTAGGAACGTTTTAGGGTCACGTTAAGGGTTCAAGGAGGGTTGTTATATAAATCATGGAGTAGTTTACACAACATCAGAGTTCAAAACCCGAATTCTTCTCTGTCATTAACCATCTTCCATAAAATTTCTTGTTATTACTTTAAATCTGGATTTAAATTAAAATCGACCAGATGCAACAATGAAGTAAAGATGATGTAGATTTTAATTTAAATCTATCACACATGTGGAATTCTGAATTAACACAACATTTGTAATTTTAGTTTGAGCACATATATAATAGAAACCATTTTAGGAACACTCATACATCCAGAAATTTTATGAGAGAATCAATTCCAACATCAATTAACACCGCAACATATAAACATCTTATTTAATAAAGCATGTAAAATTCTTATTTCACTGTGCTTGAACACTCATATGGCTGATCTAAAAATATATAGCATGCATGTAACGCAAATGAATGATCTGAATATAGTATGGATGATCTAAAAATAGCTTAACCCTTAAATATCATTCTTATTTAAAAAAATTTACAAAACAAAAAGAACCATTCTCCACCCCCATTTTAATTCTTTAACAACAACAACAATAATAATAGTAACAATAATAATAATAATATAAAATTATAGCTTATAGAAAATGAGTTATCATGACTATTTAATAAAAAAAATGAGTTAATTAAATTATTAAGTTAAAGAAAAGTTTAGATTTACAATTGAGAAATATATATGTGAATTGTCAAAGATTAAGCATTAATTATTAATCCGTTAGAATTGATGAAAGTTAAATAGTTCTATATTTAAGTTAATGCTTTTAAAACAAACTTTATATGTTTTCCAAATAGGATTATTTTGACATCTAAAAAAATTAAAATAAATATAAAAGCATAATAATATTCGATTTCGGATGTGAACCGCAGCATGTATTCAAAATAACACACCCTTAAAGGTTATTTATTTTGTATAATGAATATCTTTTCCTGAAATGCCCATTTTAATGTAATAAGAAATGCCCATTTTAATGTAATATCACACCTTTGATTTCTTCTTCTCCTTGTCACACTTTGAAGTTGCATCATAGTTTGTTTGATCAGGCTACATTATCTGTTAGAGCACTAGAACTTGTCGGTTTTGATTTAGGAATCTGGTTGCGCTTAGGCGTTAACAAGTGGGATTTCATTTGATTTACGGCGATGGTATTTTGGGAAGGGTATGTAAGTGATGAAGTGATGAGTACATTTGCTCTGATCGTGGTCTACTGGATAAATATCGGCTGCACACGAGGAAGTAAGGAGATGCGAAGAACATAGTGCCAATGAGTTGGCTATCAAAGTTGTGTTGGTTCAACAACTAGTTCACACAACGGTTTCCTACCTCTTGTTTTTGGTATGTTATGTTTGTTTAATGTTACGCTTTTACAATTGCTTGGTTGTTTAATGATTGTTTCATGGTTAGATGTGTGCTAAAAAGATATTTTAGGTTGATATTAATATTCTAAAGAAATTATGAAGTTTATCTCATATTACATTTCACCTTTACAGAAATCAAAACAGTTAAATACTACTAATTCAAACTTTAACTTTTTTTTGAACGACAAATTATCTACATTGACTTATCGCACCTTCCTATTGGAAGCGCGGTCCCGCTAAGGTTAGGCGATTGTTCAAATACAACAGGGTCACGCTAACATAGAGAGTGCACGACGTTCAACTGGATAAAAAAGGATATATATTGCTATATGATGTCTTACAACGATCATTTGACAATTAATTTGTTCATGTCCTATGTAGGTGCAATCAAAGACAGATTTGGTTGGGACTCGTGAAATCCAACCACCCCTCCTCGTACAAATTTTCCAGATCATCATTGCAATGTTTGTTATGGACATATGGCAATATTTCATGCATCGTTACATGCACACAAACAAATTTCTTTATCGACATGTCCATGCACAACATCACAAACTGGTCGCTCCTTACGCAATAGCGGCGTTTTATAATCACCCTATGGAAGGCGTATTCGACACGATTGGTGGTTCCATTGCTTTTCTTGTTTCAGGAATGACTGCGAGAACCGCGATTCCATTCTTCTGCTTGACTGTGGTAAAAACAGTTGATGATCATTGTGGACTTTGGTTACCGGGTAATGTTTTTCATATGTTGTTCCCAAACAATACTGCGTTTCATGACATCCATCATCAACTCCATGGATCAAAGTATAATTTTTC
The DNA here is from genome assembly GCA_030545235.1 of Helianthus tuberosus. Lineage (NCBI taxonomy): Eukaryota > Viridiplantae > Streptophyta > Magnoliopsida > Asterales > Asteraceae > Helianthus > Helianthus tuberosus. The sequence goes on along the minus strand of JARYGA010001261.1, from coordinate 1,630,881 downwards.
ACAACCTTTTTTCCCAATTTGGGACAAGCTTCTTGGGACCCATATTGTAACACCCCGTGTTTTCACAAGTGAAAGTCAAAGTCAAGGGCAAAGTCAACGACCGATTTCGCGCGACGTGACTCGTAGAATTGTTTGTATGATATTTAGATTATGTGGAGTAATTGTTGTACATTACAATAATCAAGCCTTACTAATCGTATTTCAATCGACCTACGACTGTGAACGATAGGAAGTAACAATGCGATAAAGTTAATCAAGCAAGCTAATCAAATCGACACCAAATCGTAACTCGAACTATGTATTTTTACTTGTGGGTGTGTGCCTTACGTGTTACCTGTGCATGTTATTTTTATGTTATTTCATGTTGTATAAATCTAGCAAACTCAATCGAACTCGAAGTCTAACTCGAATATGAATGAACCCGAACCCGAATTCCGAGTCGAACCCAGTAAGAAGTATTTGGGACTAAAAGTAATTTGAATTAGGAAACCCTATCGAACCGCTCGTAAATCCGAGCCGAATCAACATCGCATCGAGCTCGCCCAAGGTGGTGGCATCCGCACGGATGACCCATCCGCACGGATGGCCAACCCGCACGGATTGCCAGTCCGCACGGATGACGGATGATCAGTCCGCGCGGATAACCTGCCCGGGTGCATGCCATGCGCACGGTTCACCTCCTTTCCCTTTTTGGCATCCTATAAATACACGGGTCACTCTCCACTTTTTCCACTTTTGGCAAGTGACGTCCGAACCACACACATTCTTCACCTTTTCTCAGATTTCTCTCAATCCAGGTAAGATCTTGCACTAACTCTTGTACATCTTTGATCATTACACCATTCTACACATTTCCATCTTTCAAATCTTCACTTTCAACCAAGAAATCATCCGGATTCGAGGTATTCACGGGTGACGTCATCATGAAGCTCACAAGAACTTCATGCTTGGCTTCATTCCACCAGGAATATCTCAGATCTAAACGATTTCTACAAGCTTTTACAATAATTTCACCTAGATCTAAACTTTTCTAAGGATAAAAGAAGTGAAAGAAATTAACCTAAGTTCTCTCTTTCTTTTACCCTTAAAACCGGTACGAATCCGATCAGTCCTAGAGTTCTGCTCGTCAATAGTAATGCCCTAGTTCTAGATCTGGAGTCCTACCCAAAGACAACTGATTTCGGGGTTAACCGGGACGACCGTTCTGAGTCGCCGACAGGCCGAGTTAGGGTGGTTCCTAACCGGTCTAGTCACGCGGGTGAGAACACAACTCCAAGTGGTTGCCACGAAATCAGAACGTCTCGATAAACGACAACGGAAACCAAGTGTAGACGAGCGGAACCACCAGATCAGTTGTCCGCATGGACAAGCTGTGCGCACGGATTACCATCCGCACGCACAGGTCATACGCACGGGTTTTCACCCGCACGGACTACTCTTGGGACCCACTTTCTAAACGAGGTTTGAGTATCGACGAACGAGCAATCCGGACGGACGACCTCTGAATGGATTACTCTTCGGATCATGAGATACTAAGGCCTTAAAATGAAAACCAAACAACCTTCATCCGCACGGTCAAGCGGTACGCACGGACAGGCTATCCGGACGGATTGTCTCTGCCCGCGCGCACAGGCTGCCCGCACGGACTACCATACGCACGGACCGCCGTCCGTGCGGCCGGCTTGAAAGGTAGAAACACTTTGGTGTTTTCTAAATGCTACAACGAAAACTTCAAAGCACAAGCCATCATACACAAACACATCTTAGGAAGAAACAATCCACTTGAACATTTATCCACACAAGCAATCTAACCGTACGGATAAGTCGCCCGCACGTATGACTAGTCCGCACGAGTTGCCACCCGCACGGACAGTCACACGCACGGATGACCTATCCGGATGGAACACCGTCCGCACGTATCACCATCCGCACGGGTAGGTCATGCACACGGATGACCCCTATTCACGGATAACTGATCCGCACGATCAGTCATCCTACCCACTCTCACTTGTACTGATTTACGCGTCACTTATCGTTACGTTATCGAATCTATTCAGGCTAACCGTACTCGCTGAAAAGCGCTCCCTTCAATCCATACCACTGTGAGTATACTCGAACCCTTTTTGCTTTTAGCACTTTTGGGTGTTACATACGTTACAACTATTCAAACCACAACTATCACACTACTCAAGCTATTTTAACGCTAAACCAATAATGCATGTTATACGTGGCTTATGAATGCTTGTTTGTTACGTTTACACATGGAATGCTGTCTACCTGCCTTAGCAACGATAGTACTATAGTTTGGACTCAGCACCCGTTCACACGGGGGTTGTTAAGGATCTTTACTTGCATGGATTACGGTGGTAATCATGTATTGCGAACTGCCTCGGCAGTCAACCCGCAGTCATTGGTATCGATGGATCTATGTCGATAACTAACGTGTTTCATTTCACTATGTGTACGTGCTGGTTATGCGTAAACGAATTCGAACTCTATATGCTATTATCAAACTTGTATGCTCACCTTTACATTTTATGTATTGACTTTATTTTAACGTATGTGACAGGTGCTTAGGTTGCTTATATGCTTCTCGGGCTGTGATGAAATTGAAGCTAGGAACTGGAGTCTTAGAAACCAATAAATAAATCGTCATGTTTAAATCTGAGTTGTCGGAACAGAATATTTGTTTAGTTTTGTCTGTAATAACTTGTTTGCTATTTGAGACATGGTATGGGACATGTTAACTTAAATTGAATGGTAATGATAGTTGTTATGGAAACTTCTGGACAATCTGTTTCGCTCAGTGCCGCGCCCCGATAATTCCGCCATCGGTTGGGGTGTGACAGATTGGTATCAGAGCCATAACTATAGGGAATTAGGCAAGACTCGACCTAGTCCGGGTCGAAGTCTTAGAGACCTAGACTATAGTTGAGAACCAACAGACCAACTCACGCGAATGCGTAAACTCACCACTATCACTTACTCTTTTTCTAGCACCACACTCGAATTTTCAAGCTTTGAACAAGCAATAAGACCGAGAATAGGTGTGAAAACCGCAAACTCTCGACTAAAGTTGCCTAATCAGCTTGCGTTTTAGCTACAAACGAGGAGAATTATACCAAACTAGGAGTGAAATCCACATTTTGATGAATAATCTCCTCAACTTTTATCAAAAACAAGGACGGAAGTTGTAAGATAGGGGTGAAACCCTAACCTTGACGACTCGTCCCGCTTTTATACGAAACTCCACCAAAGTTCGATGGACTCCAACGGTCTAGAGACACAACCAAACCAATGGGAATTGCGCCAGCACCCAAGAATCGAGGCAAAGGCATAGTCCTGGAGGTCGTTGTGCAGGATCCTTGAGAATAGTCGAGCTACTTTGGTTAGTCGAAGTCTATTAGCCATAGGCAATCCACCTTCGATTTATCGATATTCATGAAAAATTTGATGTATTTTTCCGTTTTGAGATGTTATTGGTTTCGACCCAACACTAGTGCTTCTGCTAAAACACAAAAACCCACACAACTCATCGCCAGCGAATCAACAGTAGAAGCAGTCAAGATGCCTTGTATGCCCGTAGGTACTTTTAGTGATTAAGTTATATGTGTTCTTGTCATTATGCTTACGTGTTTAGGAATATTGTGCTCTATGTGATTATGTGATTTTGTGCAATTCTGTGAATTTGTGATTATATGCGTTTACATGGTACGTGTTACTGAGCTTTAGTAGTCCTAGACGTGTGAGGTGAGATTCGAATACACATGTTGAGTTTCCATGGCGGTGACTATTGCAGACAATGTCGTCTGGATCCCGTCCTCCACTCTCTCGTCAGGAAAAGAGGGACAGACGCCTTGCGTCCATCGTTGCGAAAGCTGTAGCAAAGGCTGTGAGCGGTGTCTGCGAGAATGCCAGCAAGTCATCCGAGGAATCGAGGACTGAAGGTCCTAAAGCTACCGCGAGACCTTTCAGTTTCAAACAATTCAAGTCATGTGGGCCGAAAGAATTCACAGGCGAAGGAGGTCCTACTGCTCTATTCCACTGGTTTGACTCTATCGAGGTCACACTGCGACAAAGTGGTTGCCCTGATGACCTTCGAACTCTGAATGCTACCGGCGTCTTTCAGTCCCGTGCTCTGGACTGGTGGACGGCCGAGAGGAACAAGAGAGGAAATGATGCAGCCTACGGTTTGTCGTGGGATGAGCTCAAGGAAGTCATGCTGGAGGAATTCTGCCCTCCTCACGAGCGTCAAAAGCTTGAAGATGAATTTTGGCACATACATCAGAAAGATGGAGACAATGCTGGTCTCACTGCTCGCTTCAAACAGCTCAGCATTATCTGTCCTGACCAGGTCAAGACCCCTGAGATGACCATCAAGAAATACATCCGAGCCCTGCCCGACTGCGTTGCTGATTTCGTGCAAGCGGCTAAGACTACCACGATCGAAGAAACCTATCTGCTGGCCGCTGAGATCAATGACAAAAGGGTCAAGGCTGGGATGTGGGATAAGACCTCCAAGCATCTACATCAAGCCACTGCTGCTACACCAACTGCTGAACCCACGCCATCAAGCAACAAGAGAAAGAACAAGAGAAAGAACAACTCCACCAACAAGAACTGTGCGATCTCAGCTGCACCGATCCAAGCGGTACCTGCTCAACAGCGTCAAGTAGTGGCGCCTGTGGCCAATGCACCGCCTGCAAAGCGTGCATATACGGGACCACACCCACTCTGCCCTACTTGCACCTATCATCACCCGACTGCTATCCAATGCCGCTTCTGTGCTCATTGCAACGTCTACGGCCACTTTACTGCCAACTGCCGTATTCGTCAAGCTCCTGCCAATCAAGCTCCACTCGCTGCCCCACAGGGCCAACAAGCTCCTCCGGCACCCGCAGTCAAAGCCAGAACATGCTTCACATGTGGCGACCCGAACCATTTCGCCAACATGTGCCCGAACAGGGTGGTGAAACAAGAACCCCAGCAGCAACAGCAGCAACCACAGCAACAGCAACAGCAACAGCAACAGGCCGCACGTGCCAGAACTTTCAATCTCAACGTGCGTCAAGCCCAGGCCGACAACAACGTGGTCAATGGTACGTTCCTTGTGAATGGTATTTATGCTTCATGTTTGTTTGATACTGGAGCCGATAATTGCTTTGTGTCACTCGAATTTGAGAAACTCCTTAGTCGTAAACGTTCTCGACTCTCCTCTGCGTTCGATGTTGAAGTCGCTACCGGGAGAACCGTCGCTGTAAACTCCGTTATCCGTAATTGCACTCTCGAGCTCAACAACCACATCTTCTCGATCGACCTCATTCCAATGCAACTAGGAAGTTTCGATGTCATAGTAGGCATGGACTTTCTTCGCGAAAACCATGCCGAAGTTGTGTGCTTCGATAAAATGATTCGTTTTTCGCTCGCCAACGGGGATTCATTGTGCGTCTATGGAGATACTACTTCGAAGGGTCTCAAACTTATATCATGCCTACAAGCCAGCAAGTATCTCCGTAAGGAGTACAGGGCTTTCTTGGCTCATGCCGTAGCAGCGGAGAAGGAAAGGAAAGAGAAGAAGAAAGTGAAGGATGTCCTAGTGGTTCGAGAATTTCCTCGAGTCTTTCCCGAGGATCTTCCCGGACTACCTCCAAAGCGTGATATCGATTTTCGCATTGACCTTATTCCTGGAGCAAATCCTATTTCCAGAGCTCCCTACCGACTTGCGCCGTCCGAGATGCGCGAACTCTCAACCCAACTCCAGGAATTGCTTGAAAAAGGCTTTATTCGCCCAAGCACCTCTCCGTGGGGCGCACCAGTCCTTTTCGTCAAAAAGAAGGATGGGACGTTCCGGATGTGCATCGATTACCGGGAATTGAATAAGTTGACTATCAAGAATCGCTATCCTCTGCCTCGAATCGACGATTTGTTTGATCAACTACAGGGCGCTACGTGTTTCTCGAAGATCGACCTGCGTTCCGGATATCATCAGCTGCGTATACAGGAGGAGGATATACCCAAAACAGCATTTCGCACTCGTTACGGCCATTATGAATTCGTTGTCATGCCTTTTGGCCTAACCAATGCACCAGCAGTTTTCATGGATCTGATGAATCGAGTGTGTAAACCGTATCTTGACCGTTTCGTCATCGTGTTCATCGACGATGTCTTGATCTATTCCAAAACAAGATCCGAACACGCGCAGCATCTACGTTTGGTTCTCGAGTTACTCCAGGGAAATCAACTCTACGCCAAATTCTCCAAGTGCGAATTTTGGTTGGGGGAGGTTCAATTTCTGGGTCACATCGTAAATAGTCAGGGCATTCACGTCGATCCTGCGAAGATTGAAGCTGTTAAGAGCTGGGTTACGCCTACGAACCCGACTGAAGTCCGCTCCTTTCTCGGACTAGCGGGCTATTATCGACGATTCATCGAAGGATTCTCGAAGATTGCTGTACCACTCACTTCTCTCACTCATAAGGACCAGCCTTTTGTCTGGGGAACCAAACAAGAGTCTGCCTTTCGAACCCTCAAATACATGCTTTGCAATGCTCCTGTTCTCACGCTACCCGACGGAAACGATAATTTCATTGTCTACTGTGATGCTTCTAACCTTGGTCTCGGTTGTGTCTTAATGCAACGAGACAAGGTTATAGCTTACGCATCTCGTCAGCTCAAAATCCACGAGAAGAACTATACAACCCACGATCTCGAGCTAGGCGCCGTTGTTTTTGCATTAAAGATTTGGCGACACTACCTGTATGGTACCAAGTGTACGATCTTCACCGATCATAAGAGCCTACAGCACATCTTTAGTCAAAGAGAACTAAACATGCGTCAACGCCGATGGGTAGAACTTCTCAACGATTACGACTGCGAGATTCGTTATCACCCAGGCAAAGCAAATGTTGTTGCCGACGCGCTTAGCAGACGAAGTTATCTGCTTAGCACCCGGAATGTTCAAGCCCAGCACAATCTCGAAGCTCTTATTCGCGACGCCCAGCATGCATGTTTCAACGAGCGCACCTTGAAGAAAGAGAGAATCTACCACGATGGAGCCCAGCTTGTGAGCAAATCAAACGAGATATTCCACTTTCTAGACAAAATCTGGATTCCCAAGCGAACCAACCTGCGACAAATCATCATGGATGAAGCCCACAAATCCCGATACTCTATTCATCCCGGTGCTGACAAAATGTACCATGACCTTCGATATAAGTATTGGTGGCCGGGTATGAAACGGGATATCGCCCTCTACGTCGGAAAATGCCTAACCTGCGCTAGAGTCAAGGCTGAACACCAACGACCCTCTGGCTTACTCGAACAACCTCCAATCCCCATGTGGAAGTGGGAGAGCATAGCTATGGATTTCGTAACCAAGCTTCCAACCACGTCATCGGGTCACGACAGCATTTGGGTTGTTATTGACCGGTTGACTAAATCAGCCCACTTTCTGCCAATACGAGAGGATTACAAGGTGGAACGATTAGCCCGAATCTACACTGACGAGATCATTTGTCGACATGGGACGCCTCGTGACATCATTTCTGACCGTGATGCTCGATTCACTTCGTGATTGTGGGGAACGTTTCAAACGGCACTAGGTACAACGCTTAATCTAAGTACTGCGTTCCACCCACAAACTGACGGTCAGAGCAAGAGAACGATTCGTACGCTTGAAGACATGCTCCGTTCATGTGTTCTAGACTTCGGTGGTAATTGGGATAGACACCTTCCGTTAGTCGAATTCTCATACAACAACAGCTACCAGGCTAGCATCCAGATGGCACCTTTCGAGGCCTTATACGGAAGAAGATGTCGATCGCCCATTGTGTGGCACGAGATCGGTCACTCGCAATTAACCGGTCCGGAACTGCTACAAGAAACGACAGACAAAATCTTCCAAATTCGGGAAAATCTAGCGAAGGCTCGAGATAGACAGAATCTTCTCGCCGATAAAAAGCGCAAGCACCGTGAGTATGGCGTTGGTGACTACGTACTCCTAAAGGTATCACCTTGGAAGGGTGTAGTCCGATTTGGCAAAAAGGGGAAACTTGCGCCTCGGTATGTGGGACCTTTTAAGATTCTGGAAAGGATCGGAAAAGTCGCCTACAGACTCGAGTTACCGGAAGAACTTAACAATGTCCATCCGATCTTCCACGTGTCAAACCTCCGAAAGACCATCTACGAACCAGCCGTACATGTTCCTCTTGATGATTTACGAGTGAACGAAACATTGCACTTCGTGGAAAAGCCTGTCGAAATCATGGATCGCCAAACCAAAGAACTCAGGCGCTCACGCATTCCTATTGTGAAAGTCCGGTGGGAAGGCAAACAAGGCGCGGAGTTCACTTGGGAACTCGAAAGCGACATGAAGGCAAAGTATCCACAGCTGTTTAGCGAAGAAGTAACGTCCAGCTAAGGAAGGCAAGGTGGCAATATTGTAAAAAGAGAGTAGTCGAGAGAGTTTTCAGAGAATTTGAAATATGATAATATGTATGGAAGCCAACAGAAACCGCCGAAACTAATGAAGATTGAATATTGTAAATGAGAGAAACTAGAGAGAGAAAGCTCTTGTCCGTTATCCGATCAATCAATAGAATCACGTCACTAGTACGTTCTTGTCTGTTCGATCTCACTTGTGCACAGATTTCGCACGTTGCGCGATCGGTTACACAATCGAGACAGGTTCAAAACCGACCCTGCAAAGATGAAGAAATTGCTCAAATCTGAGCGTGTTTGATCTCACAACCGAGCACCTGCTCAGATACCACTTGTAGGATCGATTCGATACCGTTACGATTGTGTTTAGTTCACACACGTTCGCGGATTCCGCACGTTGAACGTGTTGTTACGCAATCGAATCGGAGACAAATCCGGACCTACAATAATTCGAATTTCTTCCAAACGACTTCAAATACAAACTAAGGACTCTCACATGTGATTCACGAATTAGTACAGCTTCAGCTTAATTTCGGGACGAAATTTCCTAAACAAGGGGAGGCTGTAACACCCCGTGTTTTCACAAGTGAAAGTCAAAGTCAAGGGCAAAGTCAACGACCTATTTCGCGCGACGTGACTCGTAGAATTGTTTGTATGATATTTAGATTATGTGGAGTAATTGTTTTACATTACAATAATCAAGCCTTACTAATCGTATTTCAATCGACCTACGACTGTGAACGATAGGAAGTAACAATGCGATAAAGTTAATCAAGCAAGCTAATCAAATCGACACCAAATCGTAACTCGAACTATGTATTTTTACTTGTGGGTGTGTGCCTTACGTGTTACCTGTGCATGTTATTTTTATGTTATTTCATGTTGTATAAATCTAGCGAACTCAATCGAACTCGAACTCGAAGTCTAACTCGAATATGAATGAACCCGAACCCGAATTCCGAGTCGAACCCAGTAAGAAGTATTTGGGACTAAAAGTAATTTGAATTAGGAAACCCTATCGAACCGCTCGTAAATCCGAGCCGAATCAACATCGCATCGAGCTCGCCCAAGGTGGTGGCATCCGCACGGATGACCCATCCGCACGGATGGCCAACCCGCACGGATTGCCAGTCCGCACGGATGACGGATGATCAGTCCGCGCGGATAACCTGCCCGGGTGCATGCCATGCGCACGGTTCACCTCCTTTCCCTTTTTGGCATCCTATAAATACGCGGGTCACTCTCCACTTTTTCCACTTTTGGCAAGTGACGTCCGAACCACACGCATTCTTCACCTTTTCTCAGATTTCTCTCAATCCAGGTAAGATCTTGCACTAACTCTTGTACATCTTTGATCATTACACCATTCTACACATTTCCATCTTTCAAATCTTCACTTTCAACCAAGAAATCATCCGGATTCGAGGTATTCACGGGTGACGTCATCATGAAGCTCACAAGAACTTCATGCTTGGCTTCATTCCACCAGGAATATCTCAGATCTAAACGATTTCTACAAGCTTTTACAATAATTTCACCTAGATCTAAACTTTTCTAAGGATAAAAGAAGTGAAAGAAATTAACCTAAGTTCTCTCTTTCTTTTACCCTTAAAACCGGTACGAATCCGATCAGTCCTAGAGTTCTGCTCGTCAATAGTAATGCCCTAGTTCTAGATCTGGAGTCCTACCCAGAGACAACTGATTTCGGGGTTAACCGGGACGACCGTTCTGAGTCGCCGACAGGCCGAGTTAGGGTGGTTCCTAACCGGTCTAGTCACGCGGGTGAGAACACAACTCCAAGTGGTTGCCACGAAATCAGAACGTCTCGATAAACGACAACGGAAACCAAGTGTAGACGAGCGGAACCACCAGATCAGTTGTCCGCACGGACAAGCTGTGCGCACGGATTACCATCCGCACGCACAGGTCATACGCACGGGTTGTCACCCGCACGGACTACTCTTGGGACCCACTTTCTAAACGAGGTTTGAGTATCGACGAACGAGCAATCCGGACGGACGACCTCTGAATGGATTACTCTTCGGATCATGAGATACTAAGGCCTTAAAATGAAAACCAAACAACCTTCATCCGCACGGTCAAGCGGTACGCACGGACAGGCTATCCGGACGGATTGTCTCTGCCCGCGCGCACAGGCTGCCCGCACGGACTACCATACGCACGGACCGCCGTCCGCGCGGCCGGCTTGAAAGGTAGAAACACTTTGGTGTTTTCTAAATGCTACAACGAAAACTTCAAAGCACAAGCCATCATACACAAACACATCTTAGGAAGAAACAATCCACTTGAACATTTATCCACACAAGCAATCTAACCGTACGGATAAGTCGCCCGCACGTATGACTAGTCCGCACGAGTTGCCACCCGCACGGACAGTCACACGCACGGATGACCTATCCGGATGGAACACCGTCCGCACGTATCACCATCCGCACGGGTAGGTCATGCACACGGATGACCCCTATTCACGGATAACTGATCCGCACGATCAGTCATCCTACCCACTCTCACTTGTACTGATTTACACGTCACTTATCGTTACGTTATCGAATCTATTCAGGCTAACCGTACTCGCTGAAAAGCGCTCCCTTCAATCCATACCACTGTGAGTATACTCGAACCCTTTTTGCTTTTAGCACTTTTGGGTGTTACATACGTTACAACTATTCAAACCACAACTATCACACTACTCAAGCTATTTTAACGCTAAACCAATAATGCATGTTATACGTGGCTTATGAATGCTTGTTTGTTACGTTTACACATGGAATGTTGTCTACCTGCCTTAGCAACGATAGTACTATAGTTTGGACTCAGCACCCGTTCACACGGGGGTTGTTAAGGATCTTTACTTGCATGGATTACGGTGGTAATCATGTATTGCGAACTGCCTCGGCAGTCAACCCGCAGTCATTGGTATCGATGGATCTATGTCGATAACTAACGTGCTTCATTTCACTATGTGTACGTGCTGGTTATGCGTAAACGAATTCGAACTCTATATGCTATTATCAAACTTGTATGCTCACCTTTACATTTTATGTATTGACTTTATTTTAACGTATGTGACAGGTGCTTAGGTTGCTTATATGCTTCTCGGGCTGTGATGAAATTGAAGCTAGGAACTGGAGTCTTAGAAACCAATAAATAAATCGTCATGTTTAAATCTGAGTTGTCGGAACAGAATATTTGTTTAGTTTTGTCTGTAATAACTTGTTTGCTATTTGAGACATGGTATGGGACATGTTAACTTAAATTGAATGGTAATGATAGTTGTTATGGAAACTTTTGGACAATCTGTTTCGCTCAGTGCCGCGCCCCGATGATTCCGCCATCGGTTGGGGTGTGACACATATGCCATACGATCTTGTTAAACGGCCCGAATGAGGTTTCGAGGCAAGATTAATATCCAAAGACTAAGTCATCTTCATTGTGTGATCAAATCAAAACATTGAGGGGAACTATGAATCAGAATCAAGTGGATTTTCTAGTAATGGTTCTCAAGCTCAAACTATCGATTGTTTTTACATAATATTTATTCCATTCTTTCGTTTCTCCATTTTCATTGCCAAATTAGTTTTGTAACTTGTTATTCGAGTGGTTTGAGTAGTCTTATAAATTTGTGTAAGTTTTGTAATTTGTATTTCGATATTTATATATAAATCATGTTTAGATCATTGTCAGATTGAAATATTTAGATGTTAGTCTCGAAGTCGAAATTCATCTTCTGTGTCATAATGGATCAAACTTATAGCATATTAACTATACAGTAATCTCATGTTTTTTTATTAAAGGTTCTTCCAATCATTAAACCCGTATATGTGTATACTCAATGGTTAAGACTCTAAGTAACCTAATGGGTCAAGAATGATGTATTAATATTTTGCTTAGTTGATACAAGAACTAACATCATCTATACACTTATATGATGCTCGTTAAAAGATTAAGTTTTCGGAACAACCGAACAAAGGCTATGGGCATGTCACAAACCAATACAATCGTGTCCCCTATTTCGTGACATGTTGTCGAGCTTCTTGGCTGCTGTTTTGGCGCCCTATTGAATCGACGTGGCTTCTCTTTACTGAGAAGTTGGGCCGCCTCCGGATTTCTACCATGCGATTACTAGTTGGATCAAGCAGCTTGATTGAGGACATGCTGGGGTGTGTGGTTGAAGAGTTGCAGGATCTGCGAAGACGAGACGGTCTCGATCACTGACCGCTCCCACTGGCACAACAACATCCGGATCTTGGTATTCCAGGTCAGCATTAACCGGCAGATCAGGATCCGCCAGCATAGACGGGCTGTAAGATTAAATATAGTATGGTATAATATTTAATCTAGTAGCCATTATAATCATTTACATTATATAGATCAAAATATATAACAACCTATTAGATAATTAGTTGGTAATTGTTGATGGGCCTAATTACCCTTATTAACTAATTAGGGTTTCCTTCTGGGTGCATAAATAATGAGACTAATGTAGAGGTTAAAAGGTTAGACAATTACACAAACCCTAATAACACATAACATCAATCTCGCCTCTCTCTCCCAACCGAACACCCTATTCGGTTTCTTCATCACCATCATTAGATTGCACCCTAAGGAGGAACCAGATCAAGCTGACAATCATGTCAAACACTACTGCTGGCCTGTCTGATGCAATCAAAGGTATGTTTACATGTTTTACATTATATTCAAAACAGAACTGATCCTACATGTGGTATCAGAGCATATGTTGATAAGTCAGTTCTGTTTTGTATCCGAAATTCTGGTATAAAACTGGAAAACCGTTTTGAAAACCTGATAAAATTCCGTTTTTGCCATCCGAAATCATCATTATGGATGATTTCGGATCTGGGTTTCATCATCTTGAATGCATCTCGGATCATTACGGATCATCTCTGATCATTACGAATCATTTCGGATCATTACGGATCATTACAGATAATTTCGGATCTAGGGTTTCATCGTTACGGATGCATTTCGGATGAATATTTGAATGTTTTATCTTAGGGTTCATCACATGTTCATAAGAAAATTCGAAAATTCCTTAAGTTTTGGAATGAATTTGGATTATTGGGTGTTTTCCTGTTTTTGATCTAATTTTATCTACTTAACAATTTTCGAAATCTGTTAATTTTATTAATGGATATAATTTTTGAAATAAACAGATAAATATAACTAACTTTTAAACAGGAAACATAATCCCATAATCCCAAAATTTTGGATTTTGAACCTTATCAATTAATAAATGCTTAAATTAAGGATTTTGTGACTTGAGGAACACATTTCGGATGAACATTCCGGATGCACATCTGTTCCTCCATCACGGATCAATATCTGTCTGATCATTCCGGATGAACTTCTGTTCGTCCATCATGGATCAATAACTGCCTGATCATTACTGACCATTTCGGACTAAGCATCATCATCCGAAATCATCCGAAATGACTCGACTTACGCGTCTTGGACACATTCGAAATTATTCGAAATCATCCATTTCGGATAGTCCGAAATGATTCGAAATCATTCATTTCGGATGAATCCAAGACATGATTTATTCGGAATCATGAGTGTTCATAACCAAGACTTATCCGAAATCCCATTACTTTATTAAGCAGTTAATATGAACTAAAATTTAGCTCGGGGCTCCACCCCGAACCCCGTGCGGGGGCACATTGTCCTCCTGCAACCCCAGCGAACTCACCGCGGAGTTCGATCCGCGCTAACAGGTAGTTTGCTATTAAATGATTGGTTTTGTAAATACTTAGTTAATTAGTAAGGATCAAATAATGTTTTACAAAACCAAAATGGCTTTACTTGAATGAGCTTCTGATCTATCATTTCTGGCCAAAGCTGATTTGATACATCTACTTATCATCCAAGTATTATGAAAGCTATGTTAAGTGTGCATCATAAACATGAATGTCTTAATATCTGGCCAAAGCTGATTTAATTCCTTCATAGATGGCATACTTAACAAGTGCATAACTAAAGTGATTGTCTCAATTTCTGGCCAAAGCTGATTTGTTACAACCACTTTACACACATGCTTAAATGATTACACTTATGGCCAAAGCTGATTTGTCTTCGTTTAAGTAGAACTTTAAATAAGTCTATTATTTTGATGTTAGTAATAGACATATCACAACCTCTTCACATAATGATCCTTATATCAATGATCCTTCATTGATTTTATGATCATTTCGTCTGCCTTATTTTTTAGTACCCATAACTTTTCTCACTATAACTTTCTTCTATAAATCAATATCTCACCCACTGTAATTCTTAAACCTAAAATGTTTTGCTTTATTTAAAGTTTCTATAAGAATTAGCTCTTAAATTAAATCCTTGATTATCTCTTAAGACATGATAATCCTACTGCTCTCTTCTGGTAAAGGTACTACAGAAGATAGTTAGAGCATGATGAATAGGACAAATCGAAAATGATGTCTCTTATGATAATCAAGATCTCACTAACATAAATGCTATCACTAAAAGGTTATTCCAGATTAAGTTTTTCCTAAGACTAATCTATTATGTGTGGATTAATCACAAGAACTCCTAAGATGCATGCCTTCATTTAAATTCTAAACTATAAAGTTAAGTGGTATATGTGAATACATTATAATGTACAATACCATGACCCATAAAGTTAAGGGCTTACGCATGGAAATAAGTACAATTTTCCAGTACATAACATACTTAGATTTTCACTTGTATAATTTGATGCCTTATAAATCAACTATAACACTCAAAAGTACCAAAGTATAATGAGTGTGTTGATAAGCAACATATGTACATAGAAATAAATGTTTGAAACTGGAAAATAAGATGTTATTCACCTTACAACCACTAATACCCTAAAAGAGGATTGTTCTAAGATCCATAGTCAAATTACAAGTAAAAATTCCAACTCTAAGGTTCTTCAAGGGAAAATCTCACTGCATAATTATGCCATTAGACTAGGCATAAGCAACAAGACTATCTATTATTCAGAAAAACAGTTGGATAAGTTAATTAGGTAGTCACTTCCTAATGATATCTAAGTCTGCTAATTTTTAAATATTCCTATTAACACATGATTAGTTGACTCTAGTTCTAAACGTTTCCTTACCAGAAGTCAAACAAATAATTAACATGAGAGTTAGTGACAAAATTAAATGTTAAGGCTATAAGAACCATAATAAGCAGTCTTCTAACAACGCTTTTCGATACCTTATATATTCTGAAGATTAATCAGAATATAGTATCATAATTAAGCAAAGTTATTAACATTGTGAGGTTTGCATAGTCAACATAAAGTCGCACTTACCTTAAACTCTCATCTTATTTGTTCTAAATATCTGGATTGAAACATTACTAAGATGGAACTAGATGATACCTTACACTTTCACAACTTTTGTCATCATGCAAATGAGAATTTGACAAAAGGAAAATGAGACTTATAAATTCCATCCATTATAACTGAAATTCATGAGAAATCATGACATGGTTAACGAGGATGATTTTTTATCTAATCTCATTCTAAGTGATTTTAAATCATGACGTTAAAGGCCTAAAATATGACTTGGCTTAAGGAATAAGTATGGGTCCATCATAAGTCATTCATTGACATTCGTGGAACTTATTCTAAATGGAATATTCAGACATAATTCATTTATCATTTGAAAGACTATCAACTTGTATCTAAATTTTGTCGCATATGGCCCACGGTCTTAGAAGAAATCTATTCATATATATATATATATATATATATATATATATACTTAATAAGATTTCTATTAGACATGTCCCTAAAGTTTCTTATGATATCTGGACATTAAAGAAATCAAATAAAGTCTAACGTATATGTGATAGGTTCCCACGTCACGTAGCTCATTGAAACTTTTCTTGTAGCATTCTAGAGATATTAAAGATCAGTGGGAGCATTAAGTGTTTTAAAACAACTTGCAATAGTTGCAAGAGGTGGGGGAGTGAAAATTTTACATTACCTCAATTTGCACCTCTTGTACAAGACACCGCTCCATCACGACAATGTTCTATCAAAACTTATCTCCTTAAATCTAATGCTACTCTTACAAAAGTTTCATTGTTGCCTAATTGTGGGCGCACTTAGATTTCTTACCTAAACTAACATAATCCTCAACAAGAGAAACTACAACGACTAACGTCATTAACTCGTTTCTCTATTAGAATTTGTTGGTCGTTACATATTGACCCTAAGCATGCTGAGTTCCTAAAGATTTCTAAAGTTAGTGGGAGCAGTCAAAGTCCTTATCATGACTTGCAAGGAATACAAAAGGCGGGGGGAAGAGTGTCATTAAATTCACTCTGAATTTAACTCCGATTACACCTCTTGTACACCATACTGCACCAACTCTTAAAAACTTAGAATCCTGAAAATGATAGCAACCTAACCAAGAGCTAATCCATAAAACTGAAACTTCTAATAAACCCAATAATCAACTCAGGAGGTCATTTAGGTTTAAAAACCTACTAACTTTGAGGATTACATAACCTCCCTAATTGAAGTTGAAATGGATTTTGGAAAAGTTTACTGATCATATCTCTTCAAATTAAGCCATTAGCGTCAATTAATCTTTTTGAATGGAATAAAACAGTTTTCTAGTAAAACTGATTTTATGTGTTCGAATAACGTTTGTGATTTGATTGAATTACCCAAGAGTGTTCACAACCAAAACCAAATCCTAATGTATACATTAAGACACAAAGAAGCATGATTAATTGACAAAGGTTACACTCAGAAAGAGATGAATTATCAAAGAGTCTTTCTTACCTATCTTACAGAAGATTTCTTTGAGGATCATCACTGTTCTAGTAGCTTATAATAGTTTAAAGCTACATTAGATGAACATTATAAACAATTTTCCCTAACAAATGGCTGACACATTTACATGTTCATTAGATAACAACCTAAACTTTCAAACTGAAGGTTAAAGAACACTTTATTTGTAAGCCAATAATATCCATGTATGGGTTAATGCAAACATCATAATGTGATGAAAAGCTAACGTAATTATTTTCATCAAGAATCAAGTGGATTAATATACCTACCTCAAAATGAGTGGGAGTAACTAAGATAAACTTGTCAATATAGATGATATTCTTTTGACAAGTATATGTTAGATAAGTCAAAGCATTGTTAACACAAACTTTGATATAATAAATCTCAGAGATATCTCTTACGTGATTGATATCATAACATACTGAGATAGACCTAATGGGATATTAGTTCTGTTCCATAAGTTTAACATTATTGGGTCCTTACATGTGTAACAAACAATACTGCTCTCCTTTAGAGGATAATAGGATAAATGAGATTATTTATTTACGCTTCATTAATTAGAAGCCTTATGTAAGTTCAAGTCAATACTCGTTTAGATATTACTCACATTGCAACACACTAGATATGTCTAGATTAATGTGAAGCATTTAACAGAGTATTACAATATATTTAAAAGAAACGAGAGACTACAATTTAAAGAAGAAGAGAGAATTAAAACCGGTTTATTACTTTAACTTTGAAATATTCAAAGATGACAAAATGTAATTTCGGGTATATCCTTATGTCAGCAGACAAACCTATCTCATGGAGAAGTCATAATGGACTGATATCAACAACCTAAGTTATAAGACATAATATAGTCACTAAATGTTGTTGGAAATTTATCAGTGGACTCATAAGTTTATTAACTCCATATAATTAATGTTTTGAAGACTTAGTGTGATAAAGTCAGCTACCATAACTCCTTGAACAGTATCTGTAACAACTCTCATCAAAAGTCATATTTATTAAATTAATTTGTCCAATAGAAAACCCTAATTGAGACACCCAAGTGATTCTGCACAAACCCTAAAATTTTCAGAACAATCAGAATCAGGATTAGGGCCCCTAAAACTCAAGGGGGTAAAACCCTATTAACAATTATCCTTATAAAATGCTGTCGAAATAGAATTTTCATGCAACGTCGACTCATCAGGGCTAGATAGGTGACGAAGCAGGCCTACCCTACTTTGACATCCCAGGCGACACGCGGCACGTACCGCGGATTCTTCCGCGACTAGCGGGAGGTGCAAATTTTGGGTATAAATAGAAGGGCCTGGCACTTGCATTCTGTTGTTCGTTCGACGATCAAATTACAAATATACGCTGAGATATACGTAGATTACTATAAAACACACACACGATTCACGAAGTGCTGCCGCAATACAGGGTAATAACTCGATCGCTGATACGATTCAATGTCCGATCGATTAAACTATCCAATGGATGTTTAAGTGCTGCCCACATTAGGGTTTATGCTTTGTCATTCGTTGTTAATTCAATGGATGTTTAAGTATCGCACTTTGTCATTCGTTGTGAAGGTTTTTATCTCGTGAGTTATCGTAAATGCTGTATTAAGTTACTAACCGAATTGTGTGCATGTTATTAAATTTAGGTTAAAAGGCTAATCAGTAGGCTAGGCTCTGCTCAAATTAAATCTGCAATGTGAGTCATTCTCTTTTTATCAAATTTGTTTATAAAAGCATGTTTATTTTCAAAGTTATAATTACGGGGATTAAGTCTTTGTAATCACCAAGTTACAACCGGTATGTGGGGTTTTGTATACATTACTTGATAATCGTCACCATTGGGGCAGCCAATGGGGGATATGACCATAGTCACCGAAACGAGTCGAGTGACAAATACTGTGGGTAATTGGTTGAAATAAACATTGTAATATCTCTTAATACTGTAAATTATAATAAACGAGTCGTTTTTATAAAAGAATGATTCACTCAGTATTTCCCGCTGACAAAACCTTTTACAAACATGTTTCAGGTGATCTGTTGTGATCCAGGAAAAGTGCCGAGAAGCACTACAAGCTTAAGGAAGTGGCTCAGTATAAAATAAAGAAACATGTTTTGTAAAATAAAAGATTTCTCCGTGAAATCTCAATATTGTAAATTACCGGGTTTTATCCCGAGTTGTGAAATAAAATAATCGGGAAATATTTCAGTTTTAAAAAGATCCTGAAGAAACTTCCGTTGTTAATTAAATACCGCGGGATTTCTGTCCCGCGGCTCCTGAAACGGGTCAAACTGGGTCGGGGGCCGTGACAGTATCAGTTCAAGAGGTGTTGCATTAAATTTCGATACGCAATTAATTATTCGTTTATGAACGAATTGAGGAAACTAAGTTTTGTATCGAATACATTCATGATATGCTTAAGGATCCTATAACTGAAGGGCTATTACCGATAAGTCTTATTAAGAGAGCTCAGAAACTGGTATAAATTGATGGCCGTACGCAACTGCATATCGTACTATGAATGACTAAGTATTAGTTAATTTTCCTCATCAGTTTGATTTTGTATGTCTCTAAGAATATGTCAAGCTAGCATAATGGCATATAGACAAATATAGTTACAAATCAAACAAAGGGCTTATGCGCATTTTGATCATAACGATTAGGTTTTAAATTAAGGCTATAGTATGACTAATGGGGGTCCCGAGTCGCATAATGATTCAACGGCTGTATTTCTCTGCTATGTACTTGTTTAAGGCTAAAATGAGTGTTAACTCCTGATCAGGCTTATCTAATACTCATAGTAAATGATTACTCGGCTAAGTGGGAGAATGTAAGATTAAATATATTATGGTATAATATTTAATCTAGTAGCCATTATAATCATTTACATTATATAGATCAAAATATATAACAACCTATTAGATAATTAGATGGTAATTGTTGATGGGCCTAATTACCCTTATTAACTAATTAGGGTTTCCTCCTGGGTGCATAAATAAGGAGACTAATGTATAGGTTAAAAGGTTAGACAATTAATAACACATAACATCAATCTCGCCTCCCTCTCTCTCCCAACCGAACACCCTATTCGGTTTCTTCATCACCATCATTAGATTGCACCCTAAGGAGGAACCAGATCAAGCTGACAATCATGTCAAACACTACTGCTGGCCTGTCTAATGCAATCAAAGGTATGTTTTCATGTTTTACATTATGTTCAAAACAGAACTGATCCTTCACGGGCGACTCTGTACTTTTGTATTACATATTCAGTTACATCTATTTTTTTGTTATGTATGTACTATGTGTGATGTTTTGTTTCATACTATTTAGCATGTTTGGTCGGCTAAGTATCAAAAAGTAGTTTAGTTTTAATATATTGTTTATAGTAGTATTATATAATAGGGGGAGTTTCATTCGAGAACAATCTTATTAAAAGAAGAAAAATAAATTAATTTAGACCCTATATTTTTTTTTATCAATGGTAGTGAATCAATATATCATTTTTGTCACTTTTAATTAATATTTTAATTAGTAAGGATAGTATAGACAATTTGATATAGAATATTAAAAAAAAAAACTAAAGAGTTACTCAAGTCTCATTAATGCAACCATAATTTCCTCATTCACCGCCACTAATGTGTTGGCTCCTACACAAATTTTATTAGAAGTGAAAAAATTATTTAAAAATGTTGTGTCCTACACGTATTTTGTTATGAGTCGAAAAGTTATTTAAAAATGTTTGAATCCTACACATTATGTATCCTACACCAAAATATTGTTTTAATGGTGTAAGGAACGTTGAATATGTAAGACCATGTGCGGGATTATTTTTATTGTGTAAGGTGCACAACTATTTTATAAGATAGACTCATTAAGTGATTATAGTTCATTAATTTGATTAGCAAAAATAAATAATAGACTCATTAAATGATTTGTTCAAATTACCTTTATATCCTTTATTCTTTTTGTTCTTAATTTGTAATTTATTCTCATTTGAACTCTCCACTTATATAATAAACATTATTTATTTATATAATGTTATGTATTTTATAGAGTATAAAATCTTTTTACAAACATATAAAATAAAAAAACGAAAAATATTGTAATTTTCATGTTTTTTACAAAATAAACCCTTAATAAATGTTGTTAAAAGGATAAATATTTGTAAAAAAAGTATAAAAAATACTACAAAAATATAAAATAAAAAACGATAAATATTGTAATTTTTGTGTTTCTACAAAATAAAACCTTAATAAATGCTGTTAAAATGTTAAATATTTGACAAAAAAGTTAAGAAAAAAATAAAATATTCTATACACCTTGTATTGGTCGATACAAGACTTATACCACAAAAACATTAGCTACATATGAGTTGAGTATTGGTCAATGCACAACGCTTAAAGTTGTCTCAAAATCAAAGATTAACACTAATCAGACTTTCATTTCGTAGTGTCAATCCCTAACTTTGAAGCACCTTATATATCGCATATTAACCGATACGCGGCCTATACACGACTATGGGATGTTACAATAGTGTCTTAATAGATTCATCCTTTTAAAAGTACATATTAGAAGAAAAAAATCTAAGGATTTCGCGATTTTTAAATAGGTACAAGTTTAAAAAAAAAAAAAAGATATAAAATATTAAAATATCTTTAATTGGTTAGTTACTTACAGGAGTTAGGAAGCATCTAGATGCTACGCTCTTCTTCTACCCCAACCCATTTTTGAATACAAAACCGTTTTCACATCCATTATCATATACCAACATCATTCCAGCGAAGATCGATTCTCTCGTTTCAGTTATAAACAGCAACAATCAATGAGGTATCATTTCGTCTTCAATTCATCTGATTCCTGTTAGTTTGATGATTCGATTTACGAGGTATTTTTTGCGTAAATCAGATTCTATATAAATCTTCAATCTATGCTTGTTCGTAGCAAAAAAAAAAAAAAACATTATGCTGTGATTTTGGATTGAGGAAATCTGATTAGATATAACTGTGATCACCATGCATAACGATCCTGTTATTAGAAGATCATTTTAGTTACTTATGGTTTAATCTTGTGGTTTTTCTTCTGTTGTTATATAATAATAGGCTCATTTAGGTCTGTGAGCTAGCTCGAGCTCGATAAGTGAAGCTCGTGCTTGGACTCATTTCTTAAGCAAGCTTAATTGTAGGCTCGAGCTAGTTTTTTAGCAAGCCGGTCTTCGGTAGCTGTAATAAAGGAATCTATGGAATGGAAGTCCTCAATATGAGGGCTTGATGATGAATCTGGACCCTGTCTTGTAGTTTTAAGTAAATGCGTTTCGATGATTGCGAGTATTATCATTGTTGGATTGGATTAGTTAACTCAAGTGCGATATAATTTTGCTGACTGATGGATCCTGTGTTGGTAGTTTATGTAGATCTATACAGAAATTTTTAAGATTGCGAATATTATCTTTGTTGGATTGGATTAGTTAGCTAAAGCGCGATAAAATTTTGATGCATTGGCGTATCTTTTATCTTCTTGTGTTTATGAACGTTTGTTAGTCGACATCCTACTTTGAAGTGGGCTCAGCGGGCCGATGTGCTATTCATCACAATTGATCTGCCCGACGCAAAAGACGTGAAGCTTAAACTCGAGCCGGAGGGTAAATTTTACTTCTCTGCTACTGCAGGAGCTGACAGTGTACCTTATGAAATTGACATTGAGCTTCATGACAAAGTGAATGTGAATGTAAGCATGATAGTTAATCAGTTATACTCTTAACCTGTTGTATGTATAGTGGTTGAGGAGTGAAGTAATTAAACTGCAAATTGCAGGAGAGCAAGGCGAGTGTCGGGTCGAGAGCTATTGTGTACCTTATCAAGAAAGAAGAAAGTAAATGGTGGAATAGGCTTTTGAAGCAAGAGGGGAAGACTCCGACGTTTGTGAAAGTGGATTGGGATAAATGGGTAGATGAAGATGAGATGGATGAAAAAGGTTGGCGTTTATTTTTTATATTGTTTAAAGTTGAATCGAGTTGAGCTTAAACAAGCTTGTTTAATAAGCGAGTTTCAGCACAAGCTTCACTTATCGAGCTCAACTTCGCATATGTTTATGTGAATATGCTGATAATGTGGTTTTGAATATGCAGCTGGAGCTGGTATGGACTTTGGTGACATGGACTTTTCTGTAAGTACAGCTTTTACATGTCTTCGAAAGTGATTCATTACACAATTAAACTTTAATGAAGCGTTTAACATGAGATTTTGTTTACCTCATATGCAGCAACTTAACCTAGGAGGCGGTGGAGGGTTCGATGCAGAAGGTGTTGATGATGGTAAAGAATCTATTTGAGCTTTGTGTATTTGATCTATCAGATGTTAAATAATATTGATCTTAGTTGCAGAGGATGAAGATAGTGACACAGAAGAAGAGGAAGAAGAAGAAAAGAAGGAAGGTGAAAGTATTGGTAAAAAAGAAGTTGCAGCACCCCTTGGTAACCAAGTTGAGGCAGGAGCTTGAGCTAAGATTTGGTTTTGATCAAAACATATGGCTAAAAAAAGACTGATGGTTTAGTTATGGTTTGAGAGTTATATAGTTTATCTGGTTCATGTCAGTGTTTAGATGGATGGGTTTGTTTCAGTTGTTTTGTGTTGTTATTGCCAACTTTGTGAACTCATTTGTCCAAATCTAGATGGTTTTATCTTTTATCCCAATTTGATGATTTAAGGATTCAACTTTAACATGAATAGCATGTCCACAAAACCATTAGTCTTTCTAAAAACAAAATTAAAATTTTCTTTTTACTTTGTTACACGTAGCTTGTAGGTGCGAACCCGATCCGATAGGCTAGTCCAGTACACAAAATAAGATAACAAACATCTTATATGATAGGAGAGAAGAGGGGTACTCAAAAATTACCATCACCAAAGTCGAGTCATTATGAACAAACAAACGCTATATGAATATGATAAAGTGTATCATAATTGACAATATATATTCAAAAACCATGATGAACATAAACTCTAATATCTCATTTGGCATCCAAACTTATGTATTCAAACACAACAACATAAAAAGAACAACTTAACTTCACGATGAACAAGCGGCATATATTACGGTTTTCTGGCTTCAGGTAGGGCCATAGGCAGCAGCAGCTCGGAAGGAGGACGCAATGTACATACCATCTCCTTCGTTTTCCCAAAGTACACCTGGAATTGCCACGTCAGCAGTACATAAACTAAACGAATTGCCACGCCAGTATGCGATTCATCAGATGAACAAACAAACCTGGTCAAGTTGATTCCTCAGCTTTCCTTCCAATTCTTCTATCATCTTTCCCATATTGCATAAATGACCATCTTCAACACACAAGTCCGCTTTCATCTATTCAACATATTAAGATGTCAAAAACTAAGTTTATCATAAAATGAATGTATTTTGTTATTTTGTGCATTTAAACATTTATAAATTACCTGTCTCCTGATGGATCCTGACAAATTAAAAGTGCCGGATGTGTCACCGTTTGTAGTTAACGACAGCATTATAGTACTTGTTAAACAGTAATGAGCCATTCCTTGCACTTCTGGCCCCACCTGAAGCAGTTCAAAATTTACGCCGTCACAAAAAGTTGGAAATATATCTTTTTTTCGATAACAAAAATATAATAATAAACAAATAAAGCAAATAAAAATACCTGGATAACATGAATGGCATCCCACCCACCCTCATGAAGATAACCTCTTTTACCATGTGCATACTTTGATCCATCTTTTAATAAATAAAAATAACTATATTAATAATAAAGTATGGGACTTTACTGTTAAGGTTTAAAAGTTTAAGAAAGTAATCATGCAAAACCTTTTTTAATCAAGAAGCAGGCTACGAAGCCTTCATTGTCATCATCTTCCCACAGATATACTGATGAAATACCGCCTTCATAATACCTAACAGATAATTAAATCAACAATGACAACAAGCCATTTACAAAAAATAGTTAGGGTTATGCCAGAAAATGAATACAGCTTAAGACGAGGTGAGTAAAGGACCTCACTGGTCACGATAAACTGTAAATATTTCATTTGCTTCGATTTCTAGCTTCCTTAATTCAGATGATGGATAAATCCCCTCTTCCAATGGTGGATGATATTTATTTGACCACGGTGATCTGCAATAGAAAATGAAGAATAAGGAACTCAACGTAATATGACAATACCAAGAAGTTGAACTAAGTTCTAGAAGCCATTGATCAGATGTGGCATAGTTAACAGCTTAAAAAAGACATTGATTAGATGTGGCATAATTAACAGCTTATACAATACCAAATTAAGTTTATGTCAAAACATTGTAAGATAACAAATAACCTCATCTTTATATATAATCGAATCATTTTCTCGAAACTTTTAAAGACATTTTTTGTTCGTACACGGTACACGTCGTTCTTGTTGAATTTGGTATGAACAAACCCGAAAGACCTTATCCCAACAAACGACTTTTATGAACTAGAAAATAAAGACACAATCAAACATCTTTTAACTTTATATAATCCCAAGGGTCACCTTGACTAGGTGTTTGGCATCGCTTATTAGATATGTTCATCTTCATATTAAGTAACTTCAAACTGCTTCTTGAAACCCGATAAGGAATTTTCATAAGCAATGTGAAACACCTCCACGAGATCATCAAAAGTTCCCATCTTTCTTCAACTCACCAACCTTTTCAGCTTGACCCGTGTGCACAAATCAAGATTCCATAAGGATACCACTTTCAAGTGCTTGAAATATTTCATCTTGCTCCTGCACATTTCAAGAAAATTAAGCGAAATGTATAAATACTTTTTACAATAATTGGAAGAGTATTATTGAGCATGCCATAGATGCATAATCCAAGTATAACAAAGATAAAAGTTAAGTGTTTTACATAATACCATATTGAAAAATCTTTGCAACAATATGAATATCAAATAACCAACTACTAAGGTGCAAACCGTACGAAACAAACTTCAAAGGGTTTTTTTTTTGCAGTTTTGCTAATCAACTTTAACTATAAAAGCATATTGTGGCAATCAACTTACATTTAAAAATTTGTTAGATAAGACACCTTATTTGACATTTTTGTGTAGTCACGTGGAATGTGATGTCCCATTTAAATATGAAGTTTAGGAAAAGAAATGCTTTTAGCTTGTAAATAAACTTAAAGAGTAAATTACACAAACAATGATATCTTCTCAAATCACGCAAGATGAAAGTCGATAATCTCCTGAAGATCAAACACACACGGGTGTGAGCTGCCTGTGAGTAATGCCAACTAGAACACTTTCTTTCGTGCATGAATCACCAATAATCTCCACAATTACAACCACCATCCAAAAACCTATGGTATCTATTAACATCCCTCACTACAATCTCCCTCTCCACCACTCTGCTAATATACTTAAACGCCTCATGACAATCCCTACAAATCCTTAAATTCTTCACAATCCTCAACGCCTTTCCTCGTGGTGCCACGTCAGCAACCAACCCAAATGCTAGCGCCAATTTCTCACTGTGATACCAAAGTGCTTCTATCTTATCCTCTTTCCCTACTTCATGCAGCATTTCATTGTGAACTGGCACGTACCCTAACTCGAGTATTTTCTCCATTAGTTCGGCTAACTTTGCGTAGATTTGTTCCGTTAGTTCATGTCGGCGGTCTCCTGCTAAAAAGACGTGAACTTGCCCACAAACCTCGATCCAACTCAACCCACCTTCCTTTTTTACCCTCCTTTCTCTCATCAATTTTCTAACTTCTTGCACTTCGTTTAACCTTCCGGCACCGGAAAACGCATTTGCGGCAATCACGTAAGCCGAATCGTCTTGCGGGTCAAGTTCTTGTAACCTTTGACTCATTTCTTTGACCATTTCAACGTTACCATGATGTGCACTGACCGTTAGCAAAGACCTCCACATTGCAGCGTCAGCTTTATGATTCGGCATCGTCAAAGCAATGTTTTTCGCTTCTTCTAACCTCCCAGCTCTACCCATCGCACCCACCAAACATGTGTAATGTTCAATCCACAACTCTAGTTTGTACTCCACTTTCATCTTATTAAACCAATGTTCGGTCTCGTCAACTAAACCCTTATTGCAAAACGCCGTCATGACCGATAAAAAACTATATTCATCAGGCACAAGACCTTTAAACTCCATCATTCTAAAGAGATCCAAAACCGAATCGTTATCCCCTTGTTGCGCATATCCAGACATCATAGCATTCCACCCTATAACATTCATAACCGACACAAGCTCATCAAACACTAACCGTGCCTCATCTACCATCCCACATTTCCCATACCCGTCCACCAGCGCTGTCCCCACTATCACATTCAAATCAAGCCCGTTAACAATCGAATGCGCATGAACCATCCTACATTGCTCCAAACCAGCTAGTTCAGCCGACGCGCGCAACGCAGCCGACACACTATAACCCGTAGACCCAAACCCACAAGCCCTCATCTCAGAAAAGTAAAATAAAGCATCAACAGACTTACCATTCTGTGCCAGCCCAACAATAACCGACGAAAAACAAACCGAGTCTCGTTCAGGCATTTCGTCGAACACCTTCCGGGCATTGTAAGGAAGCTGAGTTTTTGAGTAAAAGTGAATGAGGGAAGAGGCTGAAAAGGGTTTATCAGAAAGGGAGAGTTTGATCGAAAGGGCATGAAGCTGGAGACCGAATGATAAAGAATTGAGAGAGGCGCAGGTTTTGAAAAGAATGGCTAGCGTGCGCTGGTTGGGGAAAACGGGGTGGCGGAGCATGGAGACGAAATGGGCGAGGGCGGATTGGGTGGTGGAGTGGCCGGAGATGAGGGAGGTCCAGGAGACGACGTTGGGTGATGGGATTAGTTGGAAGAGACGAGTGGCGTCTGGAATGAGGTGGGATTTGAAGTACAGGTTTAGGAGATTGTTGAGGTGGAAACGGTAGTCGGAGACGCCGGCGGTGGCGGATTTGATGACCTGCGCATGTATCCGGCGGGGGTCTGGTTCCATTTTTTTCCGGTCTGCAGAAACCTGAGAAGTTTGGAAAGAATATTGGATTTCATAATCAGTACATTCCCTCCACCTGTAATTTAAGTAAAAACTATTAATATGGCCCGCGTGCTATGCGCCGCATTGCAAACATCGAGTGGATTAGTTCAAGCGTTATGTGATATGTTAACCATATGAAAAACGTGTGTGTCGACGTATCCAATCTAACTTAGTGTAATCTATATAAGCATTGCGGTTGGATTAAAAAGTAAGTTAATTAAATTAATATCGTACAAAAGAAACGGAATCGACCTCAGGTTGGTTCGTTTAGTGGGGTTTCACCCAATCACCATACCACCCTTACCTTTTCATTAATACTTAGTTGCGTCAAAACGTACAGTAACTCACATTTATATCGTCGAATGAAACGTAATATATTTGACACAACTCGTTGCTGAACAGAATTTACGTCAAAACACAGACCAGCTGAAAACGTACAGAAAAATAAGTATGAAAATGTATTATATTTGACCCAAATCGTTTTAAAAAAAATTACGTGGAAACGTTAATTTATACCGTTTATGTCGAAATGTGAATTTATACCA
Source organism: Helianthus tuberosus (assembly GCA_030545235.1). Taxonomy (NCBI): domain Eukaryota; kingdom Viridiplantae; phylum Streptophyta; class Magnoliopsida; order Asterales; family Asteraceae; genus Helianthus; species Helianthus tuberosus. The sequence continues at coordinate 1,602,016 of JARYGA010001261.1, read as the reverse complement.
ACATGTACATAAATATAAGCAAATAAAAAAATAGTCTTTTTATGTCAAAACGTAGAACAACTGAAAACGTACATAAAAATAAGAATGAATACGTATTATATTTAACCCGACTCGTTTCATAAAAAATCATGTCGAAATGGGTACCGTTTACATCAAAATGGGTATTTATACCGACACGTACGTAAAGTTAGTACATGAAAAAATCGTATTTTTTAAGTTAAAAAATGAAAATATTGGGATAAACTTGAAACGTTAGAAACTCAAGGGGTGAAAATGAAGTTTTTAGAAAGTGTTGAAGTTTTTAGAAAGTGTAGGAGTCAACTTTAAAAGTGTAGGGGTTTTTTGATCGGTAACAAAGGCCGCCGACTTTGGTTTTTAATATAGATAGTAATTAGCGAAACGTACATAAAATGTAAACACTAAAATGTATTATATTTCAACTTGTTTCTAAACAAAATTTACGTTTAAACCTAAATCAACTCGAATTTATACTAACGCATACATAAATAAGCATGCAACAAATTAGTTTGTTTAGCTAACGAACGAAATTATTAAGAAAAAATTGAATTATATATACTCTCTCGAGGGTGAAAGTGATATTTAAAAAAAAAATTAATAGAAAGTTAACGGGTAAAAGTTATATTTTTAAGCTTAAAGGACTAAAAATGAGTTTCCACAAACTTTTGGGTAATATGATCCATGGAAACATTTGCCTTTAAGATACAGAAGACTAAGGTGCTGGTTGTTTTTTCTGAGGTAAAACGTCTGCAGTCTGCGGACCACATCTGCAGACATCTGTAGCAGAAGTGGTGGATCAAATGTCTGCAGTCTGCAAGAAGAAGACTGTTTGTTTTTTTACTTCTGCAAACTGCTGAAATAAACTGAAATATAAATAAACATAAGCGAAGCGAAAAATTCCAAAACACCCAACATCTATATTTCAAAACATAAGCGAAGCGAAGCGAAGCGAAAGTGAAAATTATATTCAAAACAGCACCGTAGTGTTTTTTTTTTTTTTTGAAACGAAACAGCACCGTAGTGTTAATCCCTAATTTTGAAGCACCTTATATAACGTATATTAACCGATACGCGGCCTATACGCAACTATGGGATGTTACAATAGTGTCTTAAAAGATTCACCCTTTTAAAAGTACATATTTAGAAGAAAAAAATCTAAGGATTTCGTGATTTTTAAATACAAGTTAAAAAAAAAAAACATTATGCTGTGATTTTGGATTGAGGAAATCTGATTAGATGTAACTATGATCACCATGATTGCGAGTATTATCTTTGTTGGATTGGATTACTTAGCTAAAGCGCGATAAAATTTTGATGCATTGGCATATTTTTTATCTTGTTGTGTTTATGAACATTTGTTAGTCAACATCCTACTTTGAAGTGGGCTCAGCGGGCGATGTGCTATTCATCACAATTGATCTGCCCGACGCAAAAGACGTGAAGCTTAAACTCGAGCCGGAGGGTAAATTTTACTTCTCTGCTACTGCAGGAGCTGACAATGTACCTTATGAAATTGACATGAGCTTCATGACAAAGTGAATGTGAATGTAAGCATGATAGTTAATCAGTTATACTCTTAACCTGTTGTATGTATAGTGGTTGAGGAGTGAAGTAATTAAACTGCAAATTGCAGGAGAGCAAGGCGAGTGTCGGGTCGAGAGCTATTGTGTACCTTATCAAGAAAGAAGAAAGTAAATGGTGGAATAGGCTTTTGAAGCAAGAGGGGAAGACTCCGACGTTTGTGAAAGTGGATTGGGATAAATGGGTAGATGAAGATGAGATGGATGAAAAAGGTTAGCGTTTATTTTTTATATTGTTTAAAGTTGAATCGAGTTGAGCTTAAACAAGCTTGTTTAATAAGCGAGTTTCAGCACAAGCTTCACTTATCGAGCTCAACTTCGCATATATTTATGTGAATATGCTGAAAATGTGGTTTTGAATATGCAGCTGGAGCTGGTATGGACTTTGGTGACATGGACTTTTCTGTAAGTACAGCTTTTACATGTCTTCGAAAGTGATTCATTACACATTTAAACTTTAATGAAGCGTTTAACATGAGATTTTGTTTACCTTATATGCAGCAACTTAACCTAGGAGGCGGTGGAGGGTTCGATGCAGAAGGTGTTGATAATGGTAAAGAATCTATTTGATCTATGTGTATTTGATCTATCAGATGTTAAATAATATTGATCTTAGTTGCAGAGGATGAAGATAGTGACACAGAAGAGGAAGAAGAAGAAAAGAAGGAAGGTGAAAGTATTGGTAAAAAAGAAGTTGCAGCACCCCTTGGTAACCAAGTTGAGGCAGGAGCTTGAGCTAAGATTTGGTTTTGATCAAAACATATGGCTAAAAAAGACTGATGGTTTAGTTATGATTTGAGAGTTATATAGTTTATCTGGTTCATGTCAGTGTTTAGATGGATGGGTTTGTTTCAGTTGTTTTGTGTTGTTATTGCCAACTTTGTGAACTCATTTGTCCAAATCTAGATGGTTTTATCTTTTATCCCAATTTGATGATTTAAGGATTCAACTTTAACATGAATAGCATGTCCACAAAACCATTAGTCAGGAATAATAGGGATGTTGGAATTTTATATGTAATTTTTCAAAGTTATATATACACAAAATTTTATACATATATACTAATCAGACTGGATTAATAAGTATAATCTTTTGAAATTTGACTGCCTTTGACCAATTGACGATTTTAGGTCCTGACGAGGTGAAATGTAATCGATTAAGTATCGATTAACGATTGATCCCGATTTTCACATTTATACCTTTTATGATAATAAATGAACGATGTTTTGAAACAAGAACTAGACCATCTGAAAACAAAATTAAAATTTTCTTTTTTACTTTGTTACACGTAGTTTGTAGGTGCAAACCCGATCCGATAGGCTAGTCCAGTACACAAAACAAGATAGCAAACATCTTATATGGTAGGAGAGAAGAGGTGCTAAAAAATAACCATCACCAAAGTCGAGCCATTATGAACAAACAAGCAAAGCTATATGAATATGATAAAGTGTATCATAACTGACAATATATATTCAAAAACCATGATGAACAGAAACTCTAATATCTCATTTGGCATCCAAACTTATGTATTCAAACACAACAACATAAAAAGAACAACTTAACTTCACGATGAACAAGCGGCATATACTACGGTTTTCTGGCCTCAGGTAGGGCCATAGGCAGCAGCAGCTCGGAAGGAGGACGCAATGTACATACCATCTCCTTCGTTTTCCCAAAGTACACCTGGAATTGCCACGTCAGCAGTACATAAACTAAACGAATTGCCACGTCAGCATGTGATTCATCAGATGAACAAACAAACCTGGTCAAGTTGATTCCTCAGCTTTCCTTCCAATTCTTCTATCATCTTTCCCATATTGCATAAATGACCATCTTCAACACACAAGTCCGCTTTCATCTATTCAACATATTAAGATGTCAAAAACTAAGTTTATCATAAAATGAATGTATTTTGTTATTTTGTGCATTTAAACATTTATAAATTACCTGTCTCCTGATGGATCCTGACAAATTAAAAGTGCCGGATGTGTCACCGTTTGTAGTTAACGACAGCATTATAGTACTTGTTAAACAGTAATGAGCCATTCCTTGCACTTCTGGCCCCACCTGAAGCAGTTCAAAATTTACGCTGTCACAAAAAGTTGGAAATATATCTTTTTTTCGATAACAAAAATATAATAATAAACAAATTAAGCAAATAAAAATACCTGGATAACATGAATGGCATCCCACCCACCCTCATGAAGATAACCTCTTTTACCATGTGCATACTTTGATCCATCTTTTAACAAATAGATAAAAAATTATATTAATAATAAAGTATGGGACTTTACTGTTAAGGTTTAAAAGTTTAAGAAAGTAATCATGCAAAACCTTTTTTAATCAAGAAGCAGGCTACGAAGCCTTCATTGTCATCATCTTCCCACAGATATACTGATGAAATACCGCCTTCATAATACCTAACAGATAATTAAATCAACAATGACAACAAGCCATTTACAAAAAAAAATAGTTAGGGTTATGTCAGAAAATGAATACAGCTTAAGACGAGGTGAGTAAAGGACCTCACTGGTCACGATAAACTGTAAATATTTCATTTGCTTCGATTTCTAGCTTCCTTAATTCAGATGATGGATAAATCCCCTCTTCCAATGGTGGATGATATTTATTCGACCATGGTGATCTGCAACAGAATATGAAGAATAAGGAACTCAACGTAATATGACAATACCAAGAAGTTGAACTAAGTTCTAGAAGCCATTGATTAGATGTGGCATAATTAACAGCTTAAAAAAGACATTGCAGGGTCAGCTATGATGAGAATCATCCTTACTTGATATAAATAGAAGGCTAGAAGCTATGATGAGAATCATCCTTACCTGTAAGAGTCAGCATCTCTGTTGTACTCACATAAGATGAACTCTTTTGCATTATCCACATCACATAAGACCTGTTGTTCAGAGTAAGAAGACTTAAAGAACAAAGTTGCAAATTAAAAGATAACCATAGGTTTTGTAAAAAGATCCATATAAGACAAGACGATACAGCATGCAGAATATATGCACTGATGCATATTTGTTTATGCCAAAAGGCATCTTGAACTGAAACCTGCACTATTTTCCTTTGCAAAGCAAATTGTACAACAACTTTTTTGTAGAATTCGATTGTGTTTGATCAACGATAACTACGGCTACATTAAGATAGCTGCAAGAAGGCTTTAATAAGCACTAAAACAGTAGTCCGCTAACTACAAAATCCGTCAATAGACACCGGAAACCGACAAAGCAAGATTGTGATCCTCTAGGAAGCCTTCATCAATCAAACACATGAAATTCGATAAAAATCGCAAAGGTCACAAACTGAACCTTATGTCACCCAGAACCAAAACCTCAATTGCATCTAAAATAACATCATCTGCCATAGTGCCATACTTATCAACTCTTAGATCCAACGTATTCTCACTAACTGCATGGTTAATCCTACAACAAAATCCGATACAGATTCAAAACTATTCAATTGTAATTGATAATTCAGCACTCGTGGATGAAATACAAACCCTAACTAAACCGAAACCGGTCAAATTTCTAGCCCTAACAAAACCAAATCACAAATCCAGAATCTCAAACTTCATGCACATAACTATTCATCATACGGATCCCTACTAAACTGAAATCGATCAAATTACTAACCCTAGGAACTCCTATTTGGAATCTGAAACAACATATATGATAAAATCGATTAACAAATCAATAATTTCGAGCTACAATAACAGAATCGATGTATAATACTGCAAATTAGGGCTTGAAAAACCAAAAAGGTGAAAAGTACCTGAAGCGGCTGATCGATTTGAGAGAGCAGATCGGAGGAGTGGTCCGGCAGGAGGCTGAGGAGAGCGGAGAGAGCGGTTTCGGTGTGTTTTGGAGGCATTCTTCTCATCAATCCCATTGCTGCTTCCATTGTTTTGATCTGAAACTTTCCCTCTCAACAAACCACCATCTGCTTGCTTATATATCAGTCTGTCTGGCCGGCATTCATTTCAACTTATTATTTATCAAATGGTCCCTTCTCTTAGGATACCAAACATACTATTCTAGAAATGTTTAAAATTGGGTACGGGTATCGGTACTAAAAACACTCAATATGATACGGTATTGGTATCGAAAACACTATTGAAAGGTAAAAATCGGTAAGATATTGGTATTGTATCGTTCGGTACCAGAGTTTTATTGGTACCAAACCAAAAGTACTGATCCTGAAAATGCCAAAAAGTGGCTACCAAAAATTTATCAGGTACCATACTGGTTCGGTTGCGGTACCAAAATGCTCATACCTACCTTTCTTTGCTCGTTATTCACTTTTCGGTCATTCGTTGTTCCAACGTTGGCCGGATGATAGAGGCTTATGCATTTTAGAGAATGTAGATTTTATTGTTTATGTTGTTTGTTTTAATATAAGAAGGAATTGTAATTGAATTTAAAATTGTCGGGTAGTTATGGCATTTATATATTTTATATTCCAATTCTATTGATAATTATACGAACCAAACAAATTATGGGTTTCAAATAAATTCTTTAAAATCCAAGTTTAATTTCGTTACATTTCGTGAAATGAATACTAAGTAAGGTTCAATTTATATCATGGGGTGGATTAGAATTAATTTGTGTAATTTTATTAGTAGGCTTTCACTTTTGTTTAATTTTGTAGAACTTATGAAAGTCATTGATTGATAACAATAGAATTCAATTCCTATTTTATATATTAGAAAGGTTTTTTTTTAATCTAAATATAGTTGGTATATACATGGAACAATGGCCAAGTTATTACAATCTATTTAATTTAAAAATGAGTTAACTGCCATTTTCGTCCCTGTGGTTTGGTCACTTTGGCCATTTCAGTTCATTTTTCAAAAATGCGCCATTTTCGTCCCCCACGTTCTGGAAAGGTGCCATTTCAGTCCAAAAATCATAACCCAGTTAAGTCAGTTTGTAAATAAGGACTGATTGTGTAAATTTGTAACATAAAGGACTGATTGTGTAAATTTGAAAAATGGACTGAAATGGCAGTTAACACCACCACCACTAGCCCTGCCACCACCACCACTCCGCTGCCACCACCACCACCACCGCCACCACCGCCACCACAGCCACCACAGCCACCACCGCCACTCCACAGCCACCACAGCCACCCTGCCACCACCACCAATCCGCTGCCACCACCACCACCACCACCACAGCCACCACCGCCACCCTGCTCATTTCTGCAACTCGCCGGAGTTCGGAGTTCATCGGAGAAGACGAAGACGTCCCCTTAACCCAAACACGGGACAACTTTCAAGGAATTCAATAACTAGTCCAGAGTACCAAAAACTTGTAAGCCGCAGATGCTTCATATATGGAAAGATGGGCAGAACTGAATTGAATGGGAACTTCAACAAATATAAAGTTACAATTGGTACATGAAATTGTAAACAAAAATCAACAAAAGAGTAAAAACTAACTAACAAGTCAACAACATTACAACATATTGAAGTCAATAAGAAGCTGGACACTTACTTTTTTAATTGAAAGGGATTTAACTCCACTTATTCCCTTCAGAAACTCCAGCCACATATCATCAGATTGTAAACAACGAAATGAAGTTGATGCCTCAACCAATGACGACAAATCTTCTTCTTCGTAGTAGGGATATTGAATATGTAATCTTCTTCTTCGTCCAGTTGAATAAATACTTCCAAAGATAAACTTTCAAGGATCGGGCAACCACGGATGAGTTCAAATGCATTGACAAAAGGATTGTTAAAAACAACAATGTCAAGAGTTTTCAGACTAGGAAGATTGACCGGACATGGACACTCCCAAACACGGGAATTAAGATTGTCATCATCTATTCTTTGTTTTGCTCGTTTACTAAAGCTAGGGGCATGTATATATAGTAAATATTAGGCTAACATTATAGAGGTAATTATATATTCTCAGCTTTCGGATAATAGTCACCACGCTCCCCATCATAAGCGAGTTTCCACAGAATCTGTGTACGATGTATGGCAATAGTCAACGAATTCTTCGTCTGCGACAGTAGCACGCTTGCAACCTTCATAAAAAAACATATTGCAATGTTAGCCAACAGATTGCATTCTACAGATGCTAATATGCGAATGTCTTCGTCATCCACATCTTTCATTATATATGGGTCTTGCCATGACTTTATATTACATATAAACCTCCATACAATTTGCAAACTTAGAATCTGTTTTCGGAAACGAGCAAAACAAAGGAACGAGAACGGTATACCGAAACGAAAAGCTTGCGGGTTACGGGGACGTCTTCGTCTTCTCCGGTCGTCTTCTCCGATGAACTCCGAACTCCGGCGAGTTGCAGAAATGAGCAGGGTGGCGGTGGTGGCTGTGGTGGCGGTGGCAGCGGAGTGGTGGTGGTGGCAGGGTGGCTGTGGTGGCTGTGGAGTGGCGGTGGTGGCTGTGGTGGCTGTGGTGGCGGTGGTGGCGGTGGTGGTGGTGGCAGCGGAGTGGTGGTGGTGGCAGGGCTAGTGGTGGTGGTGTTAACTGCCATTTCAGTCCATTTTTCAAATTTACACAATCAGTCCTTTATGTTACAAATTTACACAATCAGTCCTTATTTACAAACTGACTTAACTGGGTTATGATTTTTGGACTGAAATGGCACCTTTCCAGAACGTGGGGGACGAAAATGACGCATTTTTGAAAAATGGACTGAAATGACCAAAGTGACCAAACCACAGGGACGAAAATGGCAGTTAACTCTTTAAAAATATATATATAAAACTTTATCAAGCAATAACTAAGTTACCGTCCAAGCCACTCACCGATCACCAAAACTGGGCCGGCATCACTTCACCACGCGGTAAACCTTTCTCCCCGATTGAGTCACCGAACCCACTGCGCCACCCTAAAGTTTTCACGCTATGTCTAACTAAAACTTAAATTATAAATGCACATCATAAATCGAGCATGTTCCTTACATTTGCAAAATATCCACATGGAGACCCACTTTATGGTCCAACCATCTTTTTATGAGTACAAGAATGCAGAATGTCTGGGCCATATTCAGTAGTCACTCACTACAATCTTCTTAAATGTCAAGAGCAAATAGTACTAGATATAATAGTTAGTTATGTTCGGGACCCATACCATAACTTGCTCTTCAATATTCTATTTATGTATAGTGATATGAAGTATTAAATTCGGTTAAAGCAATTAACTTGCTCTTCAATATTGTTAGCCTTTAAAAAAAAAAGCAATTTAAATATTGAACAAACTAAAATAAAAGAGAGAATGTACGTGAAAAGTTTCGAAGAAATAAGTTGAGTATAAATCTAATTAAAGTAAATAATTTTATTTGAAAGGAAAATTTATTAACAAACGCCAACCCTCAACAGAGATGTTAGCTGCTGCAAAACACCTTACATCAAATTAAATTTATACCATATGTCCCAAGACACCGATCTACTTCTTTATCATAAGAAACCGAGTGTCTTGATATCCTGCATAATCTTCTCCACATTTGAAAACCTTTTTTTTCATTTCTCGTTTTCCATAAAACCCAACACAAGACCATTAAGATATCTTTAAACGCTTTCTTCGCTATCCTCCCTAGCCTCATGCGCTCATGAATATCCACCAAGTCTTTCACATAAAACATGTAAACTGCCCAACCTTGCACCAAGAGCTTATTATATTCCAAACGGTTGTGGCGATAAAACATGAGCAAAAACGGCGTTCCATGGATTCGGCCTCATCTTCAAAAAGGACACACACTAAATCTCCAATGTAACAGTTCCTCGCATTAAGAGCTTAATTATGGGGACCTGATTCACAGGGTCGGCCCTGAGAATTCGTGTACTCTGTTCGAGCTTGAAAAAACGTGTCATTAGGCCTTAACGAAATTGGGTATTGAGCTCACTAAAAGTCTAAACCTAATGCCAATGAGCTAATAACTAATCTAAACTATAAGAATGGTTTTGTAAGTGGACCTATGTTGGTGTTTGTATGTGTATACTCTATTAAAAAAAATATTTAACATATACATATCGGGTTTTTTTTCATAAAAAAACGTGCCCTTCGAAATATCAGGCCCTGGTCGGTGGTCCTCCCCGCCCACCCCAGGGCCGGCCATGCTAATTCATAACCACTCTCCACATAAACATGTTACATTTCTTCAGAATCCACTTGCACCAATCAAAGACAATTCTGCTACTATAATCTACATTACTCCGAAAATTCCTAACCACATCAATCGAAAACTCCCTTTGGCTCCCACCTGTCCACTCCTAACTAACTCATCTGCTCGACATCCTAACCTCATCAAGTAACCCGATCAAATTAGACCACTCATTTAACTCAATTTCTGAAGTCGACATACGCAACCAAGTCCACAACCCCATGAAACTACTTATACCTTTATTGAACCGTTCACAAACTTTGCATTTCTTCTCACTTTCCAGCCAAAAATGATTAGAAAGCTGTCCCTTTAATGGTTCGTTACTCACCCAAAGATCAAGCCATAGTCTAATGCTCGCACCATCTCCACTACGCCTTAAAATAGATGGTTTAAGCCGAGGTTATTAACTTTCACCTTCTCAATTATAGCTACAATATTCTTCCAAACACTTGTCATCAAGTTATTAACCGGAAGCGGCGCCTAACGTCTTTTAGTATCATGTAAGGCGTCGATAATAGATTTCCATAGATTCTTTGGCTCGTTCGTATATCTCCACATCCATTTTGAGAGAATAGCTATATTGGTGATCTTTTAGTCTAGACAGACCTAAGCCACCAACCTTTATAGGTGACGTAACCCTATGCCACGAAACCTAACTCATTTTAACTCTATTCACTTGAAACCCCCCCCCCCCCCCCCCCCCCCCCCTCACACACACACAAAAAGAAAAATATTCTAATAATAGCTTCCAAACCTTGAATAATCTGACCCGGAGCTTCAAACAGGGAGAAATAATAATTTGGAAGGGCCTCCATGACCGACTTAATTAAAGTCACCCTTTCCCCAATAGACAATGTATCCCCCTTCCAACGTGATAGCAGAGCCTCAAAAATATAAAATATAAAGTTCCAATTTGTCAATCTATTCATATTCGCTCCAACCAAAATGATGGAAGCAAGCATGTTTTACAATTAACCACCGCGACCATAATATCCACTTTGATGTAGACTAGAAATCGGGATTGGAAATCGGACATGTTGATTCACACAGAATACCAAAAACGATTCTTCCAAAATTCGTTGATTCACAAATAATACTGAAAATTGGGATTTTCACACACAAAACACACACTAGTGAATTGGGAGAGAAAAATGACTTTTCATATATTTCATAACTGATTTGCTTTCTCCCATTACAATCATGTAAATAACAACCTAAACTGAAAACGGGCCTTAGAAAACACTTGGGCCAAAAGCTAGAGCAAAATAAAAGTCCACCAAATAACTCATAGAAATAAGCGTTTTTGGGCCCGAGCGATGACCCAAATCGCCTACGGCCATTTGTAGAAAGATGGGGCTCGTTTTCACGATCGTTTCGCCTGGTCGTACGCCCAAAACGGACCCCCATAGCCCAAGTTAGAGCCATTTTAGTGAAGCCTCTTTTGTCACACGATCTTAGGCCTCCAAATACAAGATGGCCCGCTCCTCCACACTTGGGTCAGCATCACACTTCCAACTCCTCTGCTCCAATACTAAATATACAAGACTTCCCCATATTTATTTTTAATCCTGAACATAAATGGGAACAACACAATAATGTACTAACATTTTTAACATTATGAAGTATGAACCGACCATTCACCCATCATAACACAATCATCCACATAAAGGAGGTGAGAAAGGGTCGGTCCACTATTCGAGAGAGTTTTGCCTCTAAAATCATATCTAACATAAAACTTAAAAAAAAAACTCTGTTTATGTTTCCTAGAAGCTATGGACTCATTTCTTATTTTTTGTTCGCATTCCAACTCATTCACATATTACTTGTCATTCGAGTTATCAAATCCTTATCACAACATAAATGGCTTGTCTAATAATTCATATGCTGTGAAGTGTCTCAGTTTGTCTCCCCCTACGCACGACTTTCAACAACATTTAAGTTATTCATCTCTTTGGCAATACAATGACCACAAAATGAATTGCCAGCCTGTGTTTCTTTTACGATTACGTTCGTTCTACTTGTCTACCAATGCACTAAACTAAAAGAGTGTTCATATGTGCCACACATGTTCATGCGGTGTCGTAACAACGTTAAATTATTACTAGGCTAAGTTACTTTTAAGGTTCACTACTTGAGCTATATATTCATGTGTGTATATATATAGGTTTTGACAGTTTCTACGTCAAAATGTGAGGTAAGCTGTTAGTAACGCTTTTTAGTTATTGAAAACCGAAACCAAACCGTTGAAAATTAAAACCAAATAAAAAATGTGAGGTAAGCTGTTAGTAACGTTTTTTAGTTATTGAAAACCGAAACCAAACAGTTGAAAATTAAAACCAAATCAAAACAAACTGTTACTAAGGGTTAGATTCCGGTTTAACAAATGCATAAGATATAAAATGAACAAAGGTGTCCAAAAAACGTAAACAAGCTATCCAAAATAACTGTTTATGAAATAAAATATAGAGTTAAATGCTTGGTTGGTCCCTGTGGTTTGCAAAAATTGCAAACTTGGTCCCAATGCTTTACTAATTACACTCGTGGTCCCTGAACTTGTCAAAAGTGCACTCGCTTGGTCCTTAGCCCTAACTGAAGTTAAATTTCCCAGTTAAGTCTATGTTAAATGACCAAAATACCCTTGCTTATTAACTCTCTTTATAATCTGCATCATCTTTATAAAATCACGCACATCATCTTCTCCATCATTTCTCTGCTTTTCTATGGAGAAACCCTAACTCACCACACAAAACTCCATGTCTCTTCCTCAGCTCCGGTGACCGGAGATTCCGATGGCTGGTTATGCTCCGACAACTACACCCTGCATCCCCTTCATCTCTCTATGCCTTGTCTCTCTCGGTGAGCAGGTGAAGCCGCACCCCACACCCCTCGAAAACCAAGAGAGTCGCCGTGTGCGGCGGCGGGATCAGAGAAAAGAACTGGTGTCCCCTTTCTTTCAACGAAATTCCGGTAAGAACTGGTGTCCCCTTTCTTCTCTCTTTTCTTTTAATTTCTGATCGTTGATGATGATGTTACCTGCTATCGTTGATGATGATACTGATGCGGTTGAAGACGGGGATGGTTATGATGATGAAGGGGTGGTGTTAGCCTTAGCCGACGGCGGCGTAAGATTATGGAGGGTATTGACGGTGGAAATTGGGCAGATCTGGTGGAAAGATGTTTGATTTCAAGAAAGGGGTGTGAAAGTGGGCGGATCTGGTGGAAAGATGTTCGATTTCATGAAAGGGTCTCCGGCAACCGAGACGTTACAGCTGCTAATCAACCCAAAAACAATAAAAATAAATAACAGAATCGGAGAGTGAGAACCGATTATTGTTCCTTTACCGCAATGATATCGGGGGAGCACCATGGCCGGCGAGTTCTGTGTCCGACGAAACCCAAGAAACCCTTTCTCTTTTTCTCTCTCTACGATCGACGGAAATGCTTTCTCCCTTGAGCCACCCTTGTTCCGGTCTTTTCTCTCTCTACGATCGACGGAAAATGTGGTGTAACACCTCGAAAATTCACGTCCTATAATGTGTTGACACGTGTCATAATGTTTAAACGTGTGAAAGAAATATTATAGAAGGACTAAAGTTGACAAACGTGGAAAGTATGTGAATATACGTATTCTAAGTGTCAACTGTGAATAATTATATTATATATTACCCCTACACGATGCTCGTACCTTCAAACGAATAAATCATGGATCATACGAAGCTAAATGTGTGTGATTTCAAACTACAGGGACCAAATGTGTCAACATGTTTAAATTATACCTCTGAGTGACCTTTTGACGAACCCGAAGCTTTGTAAATATTAATTATGCTCACGAGAATGCACCATAAAAATTTCATAAGGTTTCGTTCACGTATGAGAAAGATATGATCAAATTCGTGTGCGAAGCGTTAAAGCGTAAACGTCGAAAGTTAGGACTTTTCGGGTGAAAATAAAGTTACCCGGGGACTTGGCAAAGTGGGTATATGATTTGAGGCCTTAGTAGATAAATTGTGGAGGTTTAAAGTGCAATAAATCAGTAACCATTCGAGTTTTGAAGAGACAAGGGCTGAATCGCAAACAAAATCAAATAAGCTGATCTGGTAGGGGGTCGCGCTGCGCGACGGACCCTCGCGCTACGCGAGGGTGTGCCCAGCTCCGAGAAAATCGCTGCTGGTCTGCCTTTACGTATTTTCGCGATCTCAACTCGATTTTCCACTTCTCCTGGCCCCTAAAACGTCCCCTAAGCCCCTAGGACACATGTCAAACGATTGTGGGCACTCCTAGACTCAGTTGTCAAAGAATTATGGTGTGTGGAACCATTATAAATAGCCTTCCAAGTTCACCATTTTTCTCACACCTTCATTTGATCATCTGGAGCCTTTCTGAAGCTAAGGAACTCTCCCAACTGATCATAAGTCGTGCATAGGACCCTTGTAAGTGTTCTAATCCTTTCTTGTTTGAGTTTAGCTTAGTTAATTAGCTAAAAGTCAAACCGTCGTAATTTCGGTTTGACTTCGAGATTAGTCAATAATGGCTCAGTCAAATCTCGAATTAAAAGTAGTTATAAGTTGGTATTTATGTGGGTAATAAAACCCCAAAAGGGTTTCCCCTGATCACCACTTTAACTAGTTCAAAAGTCGGGTCAAACATATACTTAAAAAGTCAACAGAATTCTTAAAAGGTCAATTATGCATAATTAGCTATCTAGACCATGTATAACCTGTTTGATTATTGTTATAACTTAGTAATTAGTGTAAGAACATGTCCAAACCTGTTCAACCCGACTATTTCCTGTTTAGACCCGGTTCGGAACCGAAAGTCACATAGTTTGACTTTCACTTTGACTTTCAGTTCTGACCCGTTTAGGCATATTTTAGAAATGCCACAGAGCTTAAATTGGACTAGGTTACATGTTAGAACAACCCTATGTGATTGTGCACCTCGGTTCATTAGTTATCCAATTAATATGCAAGTTTCCGTTAATTGTTCATATGTTGACCGTTATGCCCTTATTACATTAAAACATGATTTATGAAAATGTAAAAGTGTGGAAACCTTGGATATTGATATATAAACTTGTATGCAAAATTTGACATCAGTTTGACTTGTAGATTAAGAGTTATGCTCAATATCGCAAAACTAATGCTTTATGTTAACATAATGGCGTAATTAGCGTATAGCCTAGTTAAACATACTTTTTGGTATCAAATCTTTTACCCACTAATATAATATATTATTTAAGGATTTTTAAAGATTTTTAATTAATTTTAGGCTGAGCATAACTCATAGTCGTAGGCTTAATTCGGTAATTGTCGGTTTTGCCCTTACGGGCCATAAAATGAGTTTTACTTATCTAAACGATTCCAAACCTTTTGCTACTGATCACATATGTTAAATAAATTATTTTAAGCCTTCTGGAAATATAAAAATATCAGATTTAAGTATAGAACCCGGAAATGGCCTTTAATCGCCATAATTAGCGTTTTTAACGCATAGTATGTCTTGGAATCATATTGGACATACCCGGGATGATACCTACTGATATAAGAGGCTATTTATCATATTTTAACAGTAAGCAAATGTTGATAAACTCAGACTTCAGTTCTGAGCTTTTCGGCTTGTGTGAAATTACCAAAATACCCCTACGGGGCCTAGTTTGGTTAAATATGATAAATTTCACATATGTGCCTTAGCCTACTGTTATAACCCATCAAAAAGAGTATGTTTGCTGTTTACATCAGACCTGTAACTCAGTTGAACATATAAACGCTTTTACAAACTTTAAAATGACCAAACTACCCCTACGGGGCATAGTTTGTGTTTAAATTAGTTCGGGGCATAACGAAAGACATCTTACTGATGTCACAACATATTTGAAGCATATTAACTTAGGAAACCTGTATATGGCTCTTACGGATGCCCGTTACGCATATTACGTGTTCGGCTCGGTTTATGTAACAAGTTTACATAAATTAGCCGAAACGGGTCAAACCTTATCGGTTTTATCTCAAAATCCAGAATGTGAATAATAGACCCATATTAAACAAGTCTTCAAACTTGTCGGGTCTGAATCACATTCTATCCGGTCTTCGCTTAATAGTGCGTACGAACCGTATCTTTGAAACTAGTCGGTCTAAGCTTAAGCATAATTAAAGACCCGCTAGGATTCTAATAGGTTATATTTAACCTTCATTCCAGATTAGGAGAAACAGTAAAAGCTACCTGCTATTTGATTATTCTGACTATACTTTGCATCAAGGTAAATACTTTTAACTTATTTTCCCTATACGGGCTTGGGTTACGGTACATAGCGTACCGCTTGATCGGGCATCAAATCTTCCATCGTTGGGTGGTTAATTGAATAATTTGATCGGCTCGTTTTAAACAGATGTGTTTACTTTACAGCCTTTGGGGGGTTAATGACCATGTCCCGGATATCCTCGGCATTATCTTACGAGATAGCCACGACCTGAGCACGGGGTGTAGGCGTACTCCCGTGTATAACTCACTTAAAGTGGTGTGTCTATTGATCTTTAACCCGGATACATTCCGGGCTACTGAACGCATAAGTAACATGTAAATCGTTCACAAGATTATAATATTAAATAATTCTCCCAAGTTAATAAAAATGTTTATGCCATGTGCATCCAAACCAATTTTAAATCATTTTATAAAATGAGTCAGTTGAATGTATTTACCAGTGTAAACTGACGTATTTTCCCAAAAAGATTAAATGCAGGTACTAGGCGAAATAGGCTGGGATTCTCCTAAGCATCATTAGAAGTCTCGCAAGCTTTAGATGCCGAAGTCTGTTGAACCATAAACAATGTTTTTAATTCGGTCCTACTGTGGATAAACACCGGATGATTGTGACTTTGTTTACAATAAATAAATTCGGTTGTATCTTATTTTAAATTGCTTCCGCTGTGCATTATTATATTGTGTTGTTTGACTATTACGTTGCCAACCACGTCACGATACTCCCCCACCGGGCCCACCGGTGACACGTGGAAATCGGGGTGTGACATGTGGTGAATTTAGGGATATTGACAGTGGAGGTGGAGGAGGTGGTAGTGATGGGTTAGAGAGAGAGAGAGACAGAAAGAGAGAGAGATGGGAAGAAGATGGGCCCATCTTGTTTTTTTTTTAATTATTCAGGGACAATTTAGTCATTTCACAGATAGTTAACAGAGAAAGTTAACTGAAGTTAGGGCTGGGGACCAAGCGAGTGCACTTTTGACAAGTTCCGGGACCACGAGTGTAATTAGTAAAGCATTGGGACCAAGTTTGAATTTTTTGCAAACCATAGGGACCAACCAAGCATTTAACTCTAAAATATAGCATATACATCTATACTATCTATAATAAGAGATGAGAGGATGATGTAAATCTGCCTACGTGTCAACTCCTAAGCTATGCCACATGTACATGCTGATGTCATAATTCCGTTTTCTATATTTATATAAATCTATCTATATTATATAGATACCATTTATTTAATTTGAATTTTGAAATTTGAAATTCAAAATAGAGAAGGGAGCTGAATAAATGTCAGGGAATTAAACCGCCCTCTTTCCCTTTCCTTCTCTCTCTCCCTCTCAAAGTTATGTCTTCATCGGCAGTTCATGTTGCCTCCTTCGCAAATCATGACAGATTTAAGGTTAGAAATCCTCCTCTCATATTTGCTCTTCCTTTCTCAGTTTGTTTTTTAACACAAATTTGAAGTTCTAGGGTTCATATGTGGGTATCTATATAATCTCCAGTGAAAACAACCGTTTCTCCGGCGTGGAGGCGGTGGAGGAACCGGCTGCCGCCACATTATTTTCTGGAAACATGTTTACTTTTTAGTCATCTGCTACTTCACATATGGATTGTATTGACGGTAAGTTTCTGTATCAGATTTGCGTAATTCGTAACTTATTTTGAACAAAGATTGTTAATCTGTTTCATGTTTCTTCATCGAGTTTAGGTTTTAGGGGTTTTTGTTTTTTTTGATTTTTTTAAATACAAATATCTTTATTGATGTTGATTATGTTTTTGTTGTTTACGAAGGTTTTTTGACTTGATATTGTTAGGATCATTGATGTTTATTACTGTGAAATTCTATGCTAAAGTTAGTGTACTTGAGTGACTGTTTCTATTTTCGCAATAATGCAAGTCGGTTTAAGTGAAATGGTTTGTAAAGTTGAGTGATGACTTGGGTGAAATATATGGACTGTGTTTCGGGAATGGAAGGATTATGTAAATGGGTTGTTCAGTTAAGAGAGATTACATTATTCTTTTAGGTTTGTTTAAAGAATTTTCGACATTTGTCTGAGACATGATCCGATATTTGATTACTTTAGGAACTTATATTGAAAAGAAGTGCCCTTTCATTAGTGATGTCTCCATTAGAGGTCGTATTCTTGCTGGTACTTGCCACAGTGCGAAAATGGTTAGGACCATTATTGTTCGTCAGGACTCCCTCCATTATGTGAAGAAGTATCAGCGGTTAGATTCAGAGAGTCAAAACCCTTTGCTGCAATTTACCAGTGTATTTATCCATAACTAATCCAATTCACAAGATTTATCTGTTGTATGCAGTTATGAGAAATGCCATTTATGTGTTGTATGCAGATATGAGAAGCGCCATGTTTCCGAGTGAAAGAAGGTGACCATGTCACCGTTGGATATGTGCAGGCCTTCACTCATTGTTTCTCGATCCGATTATCACGTAAGTTCTTCATACTTTTCTTAATTTCTAGATACTTAAAACATCAATCTCTACTTTCTACTGTGTTTGCTATCTGGATTTTTAATTTCGTCGACCATTATTGTTCGTCAGGACTCCCTCCATTATGTGAAGAAGTATCAGCGGTTAGATTCAGAGAGTCAAAACCCTTTGCTGCAATTTACCAGTGTATTTATCCATAACTAATCCAATTCACAAGATTTATCTGTTGTATGCAGTTATGAGAAGCGCCATTTATGTGTTGTATGCAGATATGAGAAGCGCCATGTTTCCGAGTGAAAGAAGGTGACCATGTCACCGTTGGATATGTGCAGGCCTTCACTCATTGTTTCTCGATCCGATTATCACGTAAGTTCTTCATACTTTTCTTAATTTCTAGATACTTAAAACATCAATCTCTACTTTCTACTGTGTTTGCTATCTGGATTTTTAATTTCGTCTTGAACTATAAAGTGATTGGAGGTTTAGGGTTTTAGTTCACTATTTAACGATCGAGGAATCAAATCGTTTGATATCATACCTGCTTTAGAGTTTTACTTGTATTGTTTACTGTTAATAAGACTAATATGTTTACTGTTGGAGATAGAGTTTTGGTCATCAGGTATTTGTTGAAATGCTTAAGTGAGTTTTGATATCAAAATTTGTGTATATATGCTTATTTTTTAACATTATGGTCATAGTCTTTCTTTATCTTGATTTGTGTAGAAGTAGTTGTATCAGCTCGAGCCCGTCTGAAATCGCCTTATAAGTGAACTAAAAGTTGAGTTATGCAAGTGTCAATTAGTAGGATTTATAGAGTAATATATTAACTTGAAATGGAATTATGGAAACACAAGTTCTTTTAACATATGGGTTCAATTTATACCAGAGTTCTTTTACTATCTTGGTTTTGTGGGCTGTTTCCTTGCTTTCTGATTGATTAAAGGGTAATCAACAGGAAGATTATGTCGACATTATCATCACACGAAAAAGAAGATCAATATTACACAACACGAGTATCGACTGGACCCGGGTTCGAGGAAAGTAGCAGTAGCAAGAAGGTGTTAACAATGGATGCAAAGCAAGATAGTAAAAAGATTGTTTGGCCCAAATTGTTTATTACATTATCAAGCACAGAGAAAGAAGAAGAGTTTATGGCAATGAAAGGGTGTAAACTCCGTCAAAGACCTAAGAAAAGAGCCAAGATGATTCAAAGAACCTTTCTTTTAAAAATCACAGTAATTATGACAACCACCTCCAACGGTCTGACTTGAATCTGCAGCCTGCTGCAGTGGAGACTGATGTGCATATTGTTAGTGATGATTCTGTCCACTGTAAATCTCAAGATTTCGTAAAGTCATTCGAGACAGTTGACCAGAGTGCTGGAGGTCAAACTGCTTCTAAAACCTGTGAAAGTCTACCTCTTGTCATACGCTGACTCCATTCCCTGAACCACAGGTAATATTACCCTTTAAAATACGATCGTTACCTTTTCTGATCTGAAAATGTGTTTTGTTTACAGTTGATTTCTTATTCGATCTATTAGCTTGCAGGTAGGTTTACGGCAGTTATATTGACTTCAGTAATGGATGAAAAGATATAAACGGTTGCATGTTAACATTAATAATCAACCACTGCCTTTCAGATGCTTTAGACTGGAAGCTTTTTGTAGATTTTGTTTTTGTAAATTAATTTTTATTTCTAAGATTTTTTGGCATTTTGTAAAATTAGCGTATGAGTGGCACAAAATGGTTTCCAGAATCCGGAATAGTTTTGGAATCCATGATGCTGCTAATATATGAAATACAGAGGCTGACCATAAGGATCTTCATCTTAAGGTAAAGTGCACGTTGTGCTGTATTTTTGCTCGATTTAATGCAATTTGTAGTGTACTAATTTGTGGCGTATTCGGTAAACTTGCATGCTATATGTTGGTTTTAGAGTGTACTAATTGTTTACTATACTATTCAGGTGGGCCTTTTCAAAGAATTGCTTTCACTCAAGGGTAAATTAGACAATGTGTCACACCCCGATATTTCCACTGTCATGGCCCGGCCCGGTTTTACCCGTTCCAGGAGCCGCGGGACAGAAACTCGTGGTAATTGTTATGTTGGCAGCGGAATTATAACAGGATCGTTTTAAAACTTGAAAATACCCAATTTATTTTATTTCATAAGTTGGGGATAACACCCATAATTTACAATAAAGATGATTTCACTAGGAAATCCCTGATTTTACAAAAACATGTTTCTTTATTTTTATTGAGCCACTTCTTCAAGCTTGCAGTGCTACACGGCACTTTTTCCTGGATCACAGCAGATCACCTGAAACATGTTTTAAAAAGATTTTTATCAGCAGGGAAATACTGGCGAGTCATTCAAATTGCACAAAACGACACATTGTTATAATATACAGTATTAAGGGTGATTATATTGTTTCTATCTACCAATTACCCCAAATCGGTATTTGTCACTCGACAGTATCTGTGACTATGGTCAGATCACCCATTGGCTAACCCGTTGTCCAATGGTGACGGGTATCAAGTAATGTATACAAAACCCCACATACCGGCAGTAATTGAAGATTACAAAGACTTAATCCCTGTAATTATAACTGGAAAACATTCAGGGTTTTATAAAGCACTTTGATAAAAAGAGAATGACTCACATTGCAGATTTAGATGGGCAGCGTTTAGCCTACTGATTTTAGCCTGGTTAACCTAATTCAAATAATCAATGCACACGAAAACTAGGTCAGTAACTTAATACAACTTTTATGACAACTCACGAGATCCAAAACCTTCACGACGAATGACAAAGTATAGCCCAAATATGGGCAGCACTTAAACATCCATCGGATTGGTTTTTATCGATCGGACATTAATTCGTAGCAGTGATCGAGTTATTACCCTGTTATCGAGGCAGAATTTCGTGCTGTGTGTGTGTGTTTTGAAGTAAACAGACGACATCTCATTATACGAAACGAGTTTTTACGTCGAACCAACGCCAAATTTCAAGTGCCAAACCCTACTATTTATACTGGAAAAACGACGCCCTCGCGTGGCGCGAGGGCCTGGCGCGTGGCGCGAGGGAACCCCCTCTAGCATAGGGTAGCCTCGTGTCTTACTAGCTCGGGTGAGTCGACGGTTTGACAAATTTTGCATTCTACAACAAACTGCGAAGATAATACCAATTAGGGAATACCCCCCCCCCCCTGAGTTTTAGGGGCCCTGATCCTAGTTCCGATTGTTCTGAAAATTTTAGGGGTCATGAAATATTACTTGGGGGTCTCCATTAGGGTTTCCTATTGGACAAAATAAAATAAGAAATAGTAAATTTGATGAGAGTTGTTACATTCTCCCCACCTTATTAAAATCTCGTCCTCGAGATTTACTGGAACAAGTAGGGATATTTTCGCTTCATTTTCGATTCTAGCTCCCAAGTATACTCAGGTCCTCTCTTTGAATCCCACTTGACTTTGACCAGCACTAGTCGTTTGTGTTTGAGAAACTTGACCTTTCTGTCTTCTATCCGTAGTGGCTTCTCAATAAATTTTAACTTCTCATTTACCTCTACGTCTTGAAGAGGTACTACCAGGGATTCGTCAGATAGACATTTCTTGAGGTTAGATACATGAAATACGTCATGTACTCCAGCTAGTTCTTCTGGTAGTTGTAAACGATAGGCAACTGGTCCTATTCGTTGGATGACTGGGAATGGTCCTACGTACCTTGGACTCAGCTTTCCCTTCTTCCCGAATCGAACTACTCCTTTCCAAGGAGAAACTTTCAAGAGTACCTTATCTCCGACTTGAAATTCCAGTGGTTTGTGTCGATTGTCTGCGTAACTCTTCTGGCGATCTCGAGCCGTCTTTAGCTTACCTTGATTTGAGTGATATTGTCGGTGGTTTCTTGTACGATTTCGGGACCTGATAATTGGCTTTCTCCTATTTCTGCCCAACAAACTGGAGTTCTGCATTTTCGTCCATACAGTGCTTCAAATGGGGCAGCTTCAATGCTTGCATGATAACTATTGTTATAGGAGAATTCAATTAAGGGTAGGTGGTCATCCCAGTTCCCACCAAAATCTATTACACATGCCCTAAGTATGTCTTCTAGGGTTTGAATTGTCCTTTCACTTTGTCCGTCTGTTTGGGGATGATAAGTTGTACTTAAATTTAATCGTGTCCCCATGGCTTCTTGGAAACTTGTCCAAAAATGTGAAGTGAAATGACTATCTCTATCCGATACGATAGAGAGTGGGACTCCATGTAAGGATACTACTTCGTCTACGTACAACTTTGCTAATCTTTCCATGCTGAAGGTTTCTTTCATGGGTAGGAAATGAGCTGATTTGGTTAATCGATCCACAATTTCCCAAATTGCGTCGTTACCTTTTATGGTTTTGGGCAACTTAGTAACAGAATCCATGGTTATTAGTTCTCATTTCCAAACAGACATTTCTAATTGTTGGAGTAACCCTGAAGGTTTCTGGTGTTCCGCCATAACTTGTGAACAAGTTAGACATCTAGATACATATCTAGCTATGTCCCTTTTATTCCTATCCACCAGAAATTATTTCTCAAATCTTGGTACATCTTATTATTACCAGGGTGCATGGTATACCTAGATTTATGGGCTTCCTCTAAAATCTTATTTCTTAATTATCCTTGCTTAGGTACCCAAATCCTTTTCTTGTGGAATCTGCAAATTCTATCAGCTCCTTGCTCTAATTCCTTTATTCGTCCTTTCATTCCTTCAACATCATCCTTGATTGCTGTTTCTTGAACATTCTTCAATTGTTCCATTAAATCTAACTGTAGATTTAATCTAAGAGCACGAACTCTTCTTGGTTTCTCATGATACTTACGACTTAAGGCATCTGCAACTACGTTTGCTTTTCCTTCGTGATATTGAATATCACAGTCGTAGTCACTCAAAATTTCCATCCATCTTCTTTGCCTCATGTTCAATTCTTTTCCCCAAATATATACCTTAAACTTTTGTGATCCGTATAGACTGTAAACTTACTTCCATACATATAGTGTCTCCAAATCTTAAGGGCAAAAATTATTGCTCCTAACTCTAAGTCATGCGTCGTATAGTTCTCTTCGTGCTTTTTCAATTGCCTTGAGACATACGCAATTACCTTTTTGCGTTGCATTAACACACATCCTAATCCTAGCTTAGAAGCATCACAGTAAACTTCAAAATCTTTTGTCCCTTCTGGTAACGCAAGAATTTGGGTGTTTGTTAACTTTTGCTTTAAAACCTTAAAAGCCTCTTCTTGCTTAGGTCCCCATTCAAACTTAACTGTTTTACAGGTTAGCTTAGTTAATAGCACAACTATCTTAGAGAAATCCTTAATAAAGCGCCTATAGTACCCAGCTAATCCTAGAAAACTTCTAATTTCCGTAACTGGTTACGGGATCTTCCATTTGGTGATTGCTTCTATCTTGGCAGGATCTATGTGAATACCTTCGTGATTCACCATGTGACCTAAAAATTGCACCACCTGTAGCCAAAATTCACACTTCAAGAATTTGGCGTAAAGCTTTTCCTTTCTTAACAAAGTTAAGAGTGTATGCAGATGCTCACAATGCTCTTCCTGACTTTTGGAATAAATAAGTATATCGTCAATGAAGACAATAACAAATTTATCCAAGTACGGTTTACAGATCCTATTCATCATGTCCATAAATGGTGCAGGAGCATTTGTTAGTCCAAAGGGCATGACTGTAAACTCGTAGTGACCATACCTAGTTCTGAAAGCGGTTTTAGGTATGTCTTCTTCTTGTACCATCAATTGATGATATCCGGAGCGTAAATCTATCTTAGAAAAATATCTAGCCCCCTGAAGTTGATCAAAGAGATCATCAATCCTAGGTGATGGGTACCGATTCTTGATTGTAACCTTATTCAATTCCCTATAATCGATACATATTCGCATCGAACCATCTTTCTTTTTCACAAACAACACTGAAGCTCCCCACGGGGATGAACTAGGTTGTATGAATCCTTTACTGAGCAATTCATCTAACTGCTTTTTCAATTCTAGCATTTCGGTGGGTGCTAATCGGTAGGGTTCTTTAGCTACGGGTGTAGTTCCAGGAATCAGATGAATTCTAAATTCTACCTCCCTATCTGGTGGTAATCCTGGTAACTCCTCTGGGAATACATCCGGGTATTCTGATACTACAGGAATTTCCTTAAGTTCTTTACCCTTAGTGCTAATGATTACTGAAATTATATACACTATTCCTTGCTTTCGTTCATAACTAGCAACTTTCATTACCGAAATGAACTTCATTGGTTTACGCGGCTTATCCCCTGTAATCATAATTACTTCTCCGGTAGGTGCACGTATTTCTATGGAATTTTTATCACAGAGGATTCGAGCATGGTTGGCTACTAACCAATCCATTCCTAATACGACATCGAATCCAGCTAAATTCATAGGTAATAAGTTTGCAGAAAATTTATGACCTGAAAGTTCTATATTTTCTTTTTGCAAAACCGTATCTATATTAACAGAATTCCCGTCTGCCGTTTCTACTGTAAAAACTTGCATAAGTTTCGTTAAAGGTTGCTTAAGAGCTTGGCAGAATGAAGTATTTATAAAACTCTGGTTTGCACCAGAGTCAAATAATACTTTCGCATAAACGTCATGAACTAAGAACGTACCAGCTATTACGTCAGGAATCAATTCAGCTTCCTGCGTGGTCAATTGGAAGGCTCTTGCGTTCTTCTTGTTAGTCCCTTCAGCAGGTTTGGCCTTGTTATCTGCTGGTTTGACCAATTTAGGGCATTATGGTCTAAAATGCCCAGCTTCTCCACAGTTGTAGCAAATCTTTATTTTCCTTCTGCAATCTTCTTCACGATGTCCTATAGCTTTGTAGAAGTTGCAGGTTTCATTACATTTTCCAAAATGTTTCTTTTTACAGTTTCTGCAGAATGGCGGAGTGGAAGATGATCCAGTTCCCTTTCTCTTGAAATTGCTATTATTACTCACATGAAATCCTTGGATAATTTTCTGAGCCAATTCCTTTTTCCTATTTTCTTCTCGCGTACGTACTAGTCTGTCAGTCAAAGTGTTGGCTAATTCCACCGCATCATCGATCGTGCGGGGTCTCGCAGCTTTGACAATATCACGGATCTCACTAATTAAACCCCAAATGTAGCGAGAAATAAGTACCGGTTCTGGCGAAGCCAGAGTAGGCACAATTCAAGCATATTCGAAAAATTTCGAAGTATACCCTCGGTAATCAACATCCACCATTCGATGGCTCAGGAATTTGTTCGCCATTTGTTCTTTTTCAAATTCTGGGCAGAATTTTCTTTCCACCAGACGCTTAAATTCTTCCCAACTCATGGCATAGGCCATGTCACTTCCCTTAGCTTGTAATACCGTATTCCACCATTCTAATGCTTCTTCCTTGAAAAGGTGAGAAGCATACATGACTTTATCCTCCTCGGCACATTTACTTAGTTTAATTACTGCCTCGGTTTTCTCCAACCAACGCAGTGCAGCAGTCGCCCCTTCATTGCCTGCAAATTCAACAGGTTTACAGGCAAGAAATTCCTTGTAAGTGCAACCAGGCGTTGCAGCTTTCATTCTCTTAGGAATTGGGGCTTGCATTACATCATTATCATTATTATTAATGTTGCCGCCTCCATTTATGCTATTACTGAAGTTGTCTTTATGAGTACGTTTGCTAGGAACAATTGGTTGAGGTTCAACTGGATTTCGGGCAGCAGCAAGAATTGCTGGAATGGCATTGGCTATTCCCTGAGCAACGATATTCTCTATATCTTGTCTATTCAGAAATTGATCTT
This sequence comes from Helianthus tuberosus, assembly GCA_030545235.1. Classification (NCBI taxonomy): domain Eukaryota; kingdom Viridiplantae; phylum Streptophyta; class Magnoliopsida; order Asterales; family Asteraceae; genus Helianthus; species Helianthus tuberosus. The sequence continues at coordinate 1,575,721 of JARYGA010001261.1, read as the reverse complement.
CAAGGTTTTGCGCGGATTGGTTACCCTCGTTAACTGGTTCATTACCAGTGTGTTCCATCTGGTAATTAATATATATAAGTTATTAGCATAAAATAAATAACGACTAAATGCAAAATAATCGCACAAAAATCACGTCACACGTATAGCCAAAATTGTCGATTTTTCGACTTCCATATTTTATATATTACTATGCGTCCGTACACACCAGTTATCTTACAAGAGTTTTATTTTAAGTTATTTTACAAGATTATATTTTTCAACCACAACCACATAGTCACACCATCCCCGTCAACTGGCATTTCAAAAACGACGTTCCCTCTCGTCGTATTTCCATGATACCCTCTCCCCTACATCTCGGATTCTATTTCCTGCATCCACCAGTTCCTCGCCATAGTGGCGAAGTTCAGCCAAGTTCTCAGTGCTCATTGGTGGGTGTAGTGGAGGCTCAGGGTCAAATTGAGGGAAAAAGGTATTAGGGTTATTTAAAAGATTCTGGAATTGCCAGTCAGTGGTCCACCATTCTTCTAGCTCTTCTGGTAGAGGTCGGGGGTGGATAATAGGATCTGGAATAGCAGGTTCCAGATTAACTGGAAGTTGTGCTTCAACTGGGTAATTGAAGAGGTTTTCATCGGCAGGTCCGATGAGATCACTAAGTGCCAGTTTACGATCCAGCTCCTCCCATGATGGCATTTCCTGGTCTTGCCTGGAACTTTCTCTGATCTCTATTCCTTTGCCTTTATCCTTCAGATCCTCAGTCTTTACAACTTTCCGTACCGCTGGTTTCTTCCTACGCACACGCCTCCAGCCAACAAGTCTTCTTCTCTTTTTCGGCTTTGGTTTCTCCTGAGGTTGGGCTTGGAATACCATTGGTTCCTCAGCGTCGGCCCAATAACTGGAAAAGCCCTCGGAAACGTCCATATCAGCAGAATGGATAGTGATATTCTGAAGAGCTTCAAACAACTCATTCATGATGTTAGCATATGAAGAAACATACAAAATTCTAAGTTAAAATTTTGTAAATTGAATTTTCACATAATCAAAGAATGGCAATTAGAAAAATTAAGTATTTCTAAATACTTAATTGGCTTAAATCAGTGGCTCTGATACCACCTTTTTCTGTCACGGCCCCCGGCCCGGTTTTACCCGTTTCAGGAGCCGCGAGACAGAAACCCGTGGTAATTGTTATGTTGGCAGCGGAATTTTAACAGGATCGTTTTAAAACTTGAAAATACCCAATTTATTTTATTTCATAAGTTGGGGATAACATCCATAATTTACAATAAAGGTGATTTCAATGGGAAATACCTGATTTTACAAAAACATGTTTCTTTATTTTTATTGAGCCACTTCTTCAAGCTTGCAGTGCTACACGACAGTTTTTCCTGGATCAAGCAGATCACCTGAAACATGTTTTAAAAAGATTTTTATCAACAGGGAAATACTGGCGAGTCATTCAAATTGCACAAAACGACACATTGTTATAATATATAGTATTAAGGGTGATTATATTGTTTCTATCTACCAATTACCCCAAATCGGTATTTGTCACTCGACAGTATCTGTGACTATGGTCAGATCACCCATTGGCTAACCCGTTGTCCAATGGTGACGGGTATCAAGTAATGTATACAAAACCCCACATACCGGCAGTAATTGAAGATTACAAAGACTTAATCCCTGTAATTATAACTGGAAAACATTCAGTGTTTTATAAAGCACTTTGATAAAAAGAGAATGACTCACATTGCAGATTTAGATGGGCAGCGTTTAGCCTACTGATTTTAGCCTGGTTAACCTAATTCAAATAATCAATGCACCGAAAACTAGGTCAGTAACTTAATACAACTTTTACGACAACTCACGAGATCCAAAACCTTCACGACGAATGACAAAGTATAGCCCAAATACGGGCAGCACTTAAACATCCATCGGATTGGTTTTTATCGATCAGACATTAAATCGTAGCAGTGATCAAGTTATTACCCTGTTATCGCGGCAGAATGTCGTGCTGTGTGTGTGTTTTGAAGTAAACAGACGATATCTCAATGTACGAAACGAGTTTTTACGTTGAACCAACGCCAAATTTCAAGTGCCAAACCCTACTATTTATACTGGAAAAACGGTGCCCTCGTGTGGCGCGAGGGCCTGGCGCGTGGCGCGAGGGAACCCCCTCTAGCATAGGGTAGCTTCGTGTCTTATTAGCTCGGGTGAGTCGACGGTTTGACGAATTTCGCATTCTACAACAAACTGCGAAGATAATACCAATTAAGGAATACCCCCCTGAGTTTTAGGGGCCCTGATCCTAGTTCCGATTGTTCTGAAAATTTTAGGGGTCATGAAATATTACTTGGGGGTCTCCATTAGGGTTTCCTATTAGACAAAATAAAATAAGATATAGTAAATTTGATGAGAGTTGTTACATCCACATATTACCGTTGGGCCTAGCGGGGAGTATCGTGACGTAGTTGATATCATCATTGTCAATACACACAATATAATAGCACAGCGGAAGGCTTGGTGAATAAACTATTACAAACCATAATGTCTGAGTGTTCGAGTGAAAGAATATACAGACTGGAATTTAATAAGATTCACAGGCGGATCATAAATAGTACAAAGAAACAAAATAACAGACTTCAAGTATCTATGGATTTGCAAGATCCTCTTATGACACCTAATAGCTCCAGCCTATTACGAGAGGTACCTGTCAATCAGTCTTTAAGAAAATACGTCAGTTTACACTGGTAAATACAATTAATTGACTCTTTTGAAAACATTTATAAAATTGATTTAAGTGCACATGGCACAAATCATTTATAACTTGGGACAATTATTTAAAGATGATCTTGTATACAGATTTATATGTTTGTCATACAATTGGGGCCGGTTGGAAGCCGGTCATGATTAACCGACTCACCACTTATAGAACCCACAAAGGAGTTATCCCCAACATGTGGGTTTATATTTAGCATTTGCATCTGTCAGGTGTATGCCTACACCCCGTGCATAGGTCGTCACCATTTTCAAATGAAATGAGCCGAGGATATCCAGGACACGGTCGAATTAACCCCCAATGTTTATGTTATCAAACAAGATAGATTAAAACGGGTTATGCAAATTTATTAATCACAATCCGATTAAATGATTTCATACCCGACCAAGCGGTATTATTATAATACCGTATCCCAAGCCCGTATAAGGGGAAAATAAGTTAAAAGTATTTACCTGAGCTAATGTGAAAGGTAACTCAGCAGTATAATCCTAAGCTTTTTGATGGTACCTTCTACTGGATGCTATTTAATCTGTATAGAAGGTTTAATAACCTATTAGGATGCTAACGGGTCTTTAATTAAGTCAAGGACTTAGACCGGCTAGCTAGAAAGAGACCTTACGGTTCTAAACGCTAGATTAAGCGGAGACCGGAATAGAATGTGGTTTAGACCCGACAAGCTTGGATACTTGTATAATATAGTTAAACTAATCACATTCTAGAATTTGAGGATTTAATGATAAGGTTAAACCCGTTTCGGCTATTTTACGTAAACTAGTTACATAAACCGATCCGAATGCATAAACGCGTAATGGGTAACCAAATGAATTATATTCAGGTCTTAATTGTTATTATTCTTAAGATATGTTAATACATCAGTAGGATGTTAACATATATGCCCAAGAAGCATTTAAAAACAATTTAAGTCCCATAAGGGCATTTTGGTAATTTTAATGCTTATAAAAGAGGTTTTATAACAAACTGAAGTTCTGGTCTTTTGAAATCAGTAAAATATTTAATTTATATCATTACATCAGTAAGATATCATACATATGTGAAATTTACTATTTATGACCAAACTATGCCCCGAAAGGGCATTTTGGTCATTTCACATAGGCTTTTAAGGGTATTTTTTTTGAAAACCTGAGTTCATAACTTATACCTACTGTAATAATATTCAAATTTGTTTAAAAATTCAGTAGGTAACAAGTCTTAGATGTTAAATATGGTTTTAAACCATACTATGCACCTAATTCGTGTAAAACTCGCTAATTGACGATAATCAAGGTGTTTATACAAATATGAGATTTTGATCAGTTTTAAATGATCAAAATAATTTATTTAATGTATGAAATCAGTAGGAAAAATTTTGGCATTCCAATCCTTTGTTAATCTCATTTTATGTCTAAAAAGGGTATTATCGTCATTAACCGAATTACACAAGAACTCAATGTTTTAAACAGATAATAATCTGACCAAAAATCCTAAAATTCCTTAAAAATAATATCTTAACAGTAGGTAATGAGTTTTGGTTCAAAATCCAAGTTTAAAGGTGCATTATGCAAGATATCGCAAATTAATTTATAAAAAGCTTCTAAGTACGATATCGCGCATAACTCCTATTTGGGACCAAGAACTGATGTCAACTTTTCGGGACAAGTCTAAATATCAGTAGCAAAGGTTTTTGTCCACTCACATGGCTAAAAATCTCATTTGTGTGTCAAAAGGGCATTTATGGCATTTTTAAGCATATTAACGATCAAGAGCATATAATTTAAACCACTAAGAACCATGCAATATAACTCCAGAGGTTTATACTACTGAGTAATGTGGTCCTAATGGAAGCTTAAAACATGGGAGAATTAAGCTTGAATGGGTCAGAACTGAAAGTCAAAGCAAAAGTCAAGCTTTTGCGACTTTCGGTTATAAACTGACCTTAGACTGTTAATTGTCGGGTTAGGACTGATAAAACATGTTCTAATATTAATTACCAAGTCATTAGAATGTTAACATATAATTTAGAACCTCTGTTTTATTAACTTACTTCATTTTTAAACTTTCTGTCCAGTTTGACTTTTTGTCAAACTAGTTTGACACGACAATTAACTAGTCAAACGAGAAAAATAGGAGGTGCCCTTTTAAGGGTTAATCACATACCTTAATATGGTTCCATAACCACTTTCGTTTTGATCAGTGGCTGGACCATTTGTGATTAAACCGAAAGTCAAAACTTAATTACGATAAGTTTGACTTTTCGGTTTTTTTAAACTAATTAAAAGGACTAAGCAGGTAATAAAACTCTAACTAATGGTCCTTGTTATCTTTTCTACACTTCTAAGTCTTCTCCTATTGCTTGCAAGCTCCAGAGGTGAGTGTTCTTGAGTGATGTTGCAAATGTGAGTATAAGAACACAACACTCAAGTCCCTTATATACTAAATTCCAATCTCTTGGATCATTAGCAGCTGTCATGGGACCTCCTAGGATCACCCCAGGTGTCCTAGTGAATTATAAAAACCGTTTAACAGCCCCTAGGATCGATACAATTGAGAATAAGGCGGTGCAACAGCTGAAACCTGCATCTGTCAACAATTTTCTGTGCTGGGCGTTTTCAGGCGGGCCGCGTAAGACTCAGTAAGAGTCTACGCGGGCCGCGACAACCTGTAAAACAGGTTAAAACACTTTCCAACTTGGCAGCTTTAGTCCCTGGCCATTTAAATCCTTTTTTAACCTTATTGTTGACATGTAAGGCCCTTGTAGTTAGTTTGTTGAGGCTCAAGGATGTATAAACAAACTTCGTTAGGCTCGGTTTCGTTAAATATCACAATAAATGCAAGTTTCATCAAGTTGACACTTTTCACCCAAAGTCTTGAAAACTCACTTAACGATCTCGAAACCACGTGAAAATTTTATAACCTATTCTTGAGAGTATATTTGAATATTTCGAAGCCTCGGGTTCGTTAAAAGGTCAATCAGAGGTAAGAATTAACATGTTGACACGTTTAACCCTTTTAGTTTTATAATCTTCCGATTATTTTCACAAATGGCTTCTTATATCCAATTAATCACTCGTTCAAGAATATATTCTTCACGTATGGTCATTCAGAGGCCTAAGTTTGGCATGTTGACACTTTTAGTCCCTTCGCATACATATTTTCACTGTTTGTCAACTTTAGTCCTTCAAACTCCATCTTTCACATATTTAGAGTTTAGGACACGTGTCTATACATAATTGGACACGTTTTTACGTGCTGTTACACAATGCAAACTCCTAAAACAAGGTATGAGATCCAAAGTAATCATGCTTGTGTGACTGGTATTACATGCATTGAAATTGGTACATTGCACTATTGCAGTAATTTTGTCAGTTTACACTTAGGTCATGGACTTAGTCTTTTACACTGGTATTACATGCATTCAAATTGATACATTGCACTTAGTTGTTTGTAAACTTCAAATTTAGTCTTTCCATTTGCTTAGAAAGTTGGTTAGCTAAGAGCAAGTCGGTTTGTGTTTGAAGAACCTATAACAAAACAAAAATTTAGCATTTAAAACAAAACCAAAAAAAATTGAAAAGACGAAAACCACACCTAAAATCATAATGAAACAGACGCAGGCGGGTCGTAGACAAACTCAACGACTGAAGCAAATCAAGATACATACAAGCAAGAATTTAAGAAATATAATCATAATATATATGTGGATGAGTCACAACAACCATGTGTAAGATACTATGATCACCATCAACTGTAACTAACAAATAATCATTAAAATGCTAATAAAACACAATAAATGAATAAATCTTCATGGATGATCTGTATACCTGAATTAGAGCAGTGAAGCCAGCAAAGATTTGGATGAAACACAGGAAAATGTTAATGGATTTGGATAATTAGGGCATGAAAAAGTAATATCTATAGAGAAAATGGTACCAAACAACAACCTTAAAAAAATTCAGATGAAACATTTTCTAATTTATCGACAATGGAACACTGTCTCTTTATCTTCAAACTCATAAAAAGACGCAAAAATAATTTGTGATAAAAAAATTAATACGATTAAAATATAAAGTATTAAAAAAGTAACAATTACATATAAAAAAGAAAACTAATCAGACACTTAAACTCTAATAGCAAGAATCAAGAAACTTTAACTTCAACTCCATGGAGCACTGAACCTCTCGATGTATGTCATTGATCTTTCTCATGAACTCCAGGTCTCTATCTCCACACTCTATATTACTCGCAACACACATGTCATGAACGGAAGTAGTCGGCATCGCCCTCAGGTCTCTCGAAACTTGGTCTCTTGTCAGCAGACCAAGTTGCAGTCCGTTAAAACACCTCTTCAACTCTTGAAGAGTAGACCTATCAGCAAAAACTTGCTCTTCGATTTGTTTAATAAAGCGTTGCTTGAAATCGTCAGATTGTGCAGAAGTATGTGACTCTATTTTAATGTATTTATAAGAACTAAGGCAAAACAATAACAGTTGCTCTTCTATTTCACTGAATGAATCTGGGTATGATGAAACAACATTTGAATTGGCAATGGTATTATATAGAATATGTAACAGCCCAAAGGTCAGATTTAAATGCAACCATTAAATAAAAATTTATATTTAAAAACCATGTACATTTAATGATTTAAGAGTGAAAAACGTGTATATTGGTAGGGTCTCTTCATTTACCCTATCAAATATTTTAATGCAAAACCTTTGAAAAATGAGTTTTCATGGGAAACCAAGTAAAATTAAATATTTAGAAAACCAAAGAACAAAATTTAAACCTTCAAAAAAAGGTTATCATTATTAGGAGAGGTCTCTTCATTTACCCTATCAAACATTTTAAACACTATAAAGGATCATGATTAGTTTACTTGAAAACATCAACACTTCATTTTTAAAAAACCGTTCATCCTAAAACAAAACGTCCAAAAACACTCACACTTTTTCTAAATGGCAAGCGAAACCTTCTACCACTGGTCGGATACTACCGATCTTAAAATTGAATTTTCAAGATGGTCACTCCAAGAACAGAGAAAAGATGAAGAACTCAACAAAAATGTTGCTATGGTGAGTGATAAATATTATAAGCAAACATGGAGTAGCATTGCACTGCTGGATGAATTTGTCTGTTCTACTCCATCAGAGTTTAAAGAAAAATCGGAAGAGTTTATCACACATCTGCTGAAACAGGATCAGAAGACCTATGATATGCTAGCTGATCTGCAAATTAAAACAAAAAATGAAATTGCATGGAAGAAGGCGAGAGTCATAGATATCCTAGGAAGTGTTTATTGTAATGTGTAATTTTTAATATTTTTCAAAATCAGAATTTTGTAATACTATTTAATATCCAATGAAGAAAATTCAAAGCTTCAAAATCAGAATTTTGCAATTTCACTTTTACTAGTTTCAATAATAACAAAACAACTTCCAAATACAAAAGAATCCAAACAGATATCACTGAAAACTACAATGAAACGCAAATTTTGTTCCACAAACTCAGTAAACTAACATAACCATCTTACCTTTTGAAATCGATGGAGGAAGCGAGCATCTTCAAATCGATGGATAAAGAAAGCTTGAAGCTGAATAAATAAAAATTAGGGTTTGGGGAAACATCTTTTCCAACTACGTGTTTAGGTTTTGGGGGAGAATAAGAAGAGCTAGCAAACAGATTATTGATAGGAACAAATTGTTGCGATGGAAGAGGGAGGAGTTTTAGGTTATCTGTAGATTGGGGGAAAGAGAGCGTGCAAACAAAACCAGGTATGATTGGAGGAAAGATTTGGCCCAATGAATAACATGCAGAAATATTAATTAGTCTTGGTTATTGTTTAAAAAAGTTCAATTAAAAAGGTTACAATTTTAATTTTAAATATAAAATCCTTTTATTGGTTAACTTATGTATGTATGTGTGCATGTATGTGGTCATGTATGTGTTTTAGAAAAAAAGATGACATCATTTTTTAAAGAATTGACATCACCTTTTTTAAAATAACTGTCTATGATTGGGGGAGGGCTGTTTTATAAGAATTTTGGTCAATTTTGTACCTAACTTTGGGAACACGTTAGTCTTTTTTGGTCAAAATGAGTACATTTGTAGATCAAAATTTATAAGGATTAGGTCAATTTTGTACCTAACTTTTGTATATTTGTAGCTTTAGACATCATTCACAATGGTACCGATATATGCGGTATGGTATTCAGTATCTACTTTTTTGTCAATTTCGGTATCGGTATTTTCAGTATCGTACCCGTATGATACTATAATCAATACTCATCCCTATTGGTTATAGCTAAATGTTGTTTCTAATAGGTTGTAGGTTTGACTAATAGTTCAATTAAATGGCAATTTGATAGCTAAATATAGGACTAATCATGCTTCCTTTTAGGTGATATGATTTTTTTTATCATCACATGTTGTGGTCAGATTGAGGGGAGGCTGGTTCAATGGAATGGAAACTGGACAAGTGAAACCTGTAGTATGTGAGCCATAGCCATCGGAAACTTGTCCAATGGAATGGAAGCTGAACAACCTGGGGAAAAAATGCAAAACCTGGAACTAAAAGGCACGTGTTTCATCAATGTCAGTTGCTTGGGACGTGCAAGTTTAAATAGTGATATAATACTTTTGTCTTTGTTAGATTTTTGAAGATTAAATGGCACTTGCAAAACTACAATCTTTAAACCGTGAGTATTTTGTTTCTCCGCATTACACACTTTATCCATATAATGCTTCTAATAGGTCATTTGGATTGGTATAATTTTTCTTTTTGTTTAATAGGGTTGCATCTCAAAGGAAACGGGAACAACTCAGAGAATATTATTATTCTAACACCAACGGATCTATTTGGTGAAAGCACATATATAAACAAGTCATTATCATATGCACTACAATTAAATTTGTTAAGTTTTACAGTACTGAAAAATAATGTAAGAGTATATATGTCATTCGGTTAAGGGCCAAGCATGAGCTTGCCTAACTTCAAACAGTGTTTTAATCCGAGAAAAAGTGAAACTACTGTTTTGGGTTAAAACAGTGTTTTCAAACCATTGTTTTGGGTTAGAACATTGTTTTGAATGCACTTTTGGGTTAACAGTGTTTGAAACAACTGTTGGTTTAAAACAGTGTTTGAAACCACTGTTTTAACCCAAAAGTGGTTTCAAAACAACAGTGTTTTAACAACACTGTTTTAATCCAGCAATCTGTCATTGTTTGTATCTTCAATGGTCACACCACTTGAATCGTCAAATCATAACATTGAGAGCAGCCCATTAACAAATATTACAAACTGTATGCTGTATAGAGTTTTGTTATTACTATTAATCATTCATTGAATGTTGATTTATCTATTGTAGCTGATGAAAGGAGGACATCTTCTGGAAGTGTTGCTTATTACAGACACAGTTGATCCAATTGGTTCTCTCATATCATTCACATACCCTGATATTTCAAGAAAAGTTTTTAATCCTTCTTATTTTCGCGATAGAGTTATTCAAGAAAAGTTGTAGATACAATCAATGACAGATTCCTGGCAATGATTCCAGGAATTGAAACTGTTTATCTTAGTTGTGATATTATTTCAGAGTGTGAAGACAAATGACAATGTTTCCTTAATGTTTCCTGTTCTTTTGGATTTTTTTCCTTATTTTCATGAATATTTATATTATGTTCTCCATGGATACACTATAGATAATATATAGTTATATATAACACGGGCCAAGAAAATCGATATACCGAATTTACTTATATCTGTTACACATCCCAAAAACAAAATTACGATACCATCGTAACGGGACGTGACTGTTAAAGTTCTACTTAAGAAAACCAAATTTGTCCACCTAGGATAACCACCAAAAGATAAAGCATTAAATCCTAAAAACATGTTCATAAAACATATTAACAAACTTCAAAATGTACTTTGTCACCTATCACACTTTTTTCTTCCACCAGCTCAAACCTCAATACTTTGTCCGCAGACATCCCCGTTTTATCCAGTATATGCTGCCAGTCCGTAACCATTACCAGATGGGTGTCATCAGCAGCTTGTCTATCATCTGTCCTGACACGTAGGGGTACAAGAAACTTCACATGACCAAACGACAAGACTACACAACCGTACCTATTTAGCTGGTTATCTCTAACAAACTTCTTTGGTATCGTCTGTAAAAGTAAATCATTGATTTTATTATTCGTTTTTCATAACCGTTAGTTTAAGTTAAAGTTAAAGATAAAATTATAACGAAAATAATTTATAAAAAGCAAAGTTGTTATGTAAATACCAGGTAGTTTGTCTTTGTCACATGATATTCAATCTGTTTCTTGTATGTGGGACGCCTTTTGGTGTGTCGGTGGTTGGTACGGCTGCATTGATGTTCAGCCGTTACTTGCAGTCCTAACCCGTTTTTGTTGAAAATGTTAACATTGAAGTTAAAATGGTATGCTGGGGTACTTCCCATCCATTGAAACAGCAACTGGCAGCCCTCCTCAATGTCATTCTCAAAGCAAAATGTGGTCCATCCTGACCCCATAAAACCAGCAGCTAAACCTTTTGGATTTTCCGGAGTGAAAACATAACACACATCAACCTTTGAACTTTGTTTAGGTCCGTGTACTTTTGCAAGTAAGTGATCAATCTTTAACTGCCTATCTGACAACAACCACAGCAATCCATGCGGTAAATCCTACAATTTTGATACATTTCAGAAACATTATATTACATTTTACAAACAATCCAACATATATATTATAACTTTATATTCCAAAAAATAGACACTGACAAAACATAAAAACAAGATGGCAAACTTTAACATGCTTATAGTATGTTTCTTCCGAAGCACGTACCAAGCAACCATGCACATAATCTTTTCCGTTGCCATCCTTTCTAATTTCAAAACCTTCATCACTCAGAACAGATACTTCAAATTTGGCTTCTTTCAATTTTTTGAAACAAAGCTTCGCTATATTCTTGTGTTTGTGACATTCAAGAAACCGAATCCATTGAGAACCGTGTATCTTTTTACTTCTATGACCCATGTTTTCTACAGAAACCTTATACTTAACCCCCAAATAATCAACCAACTTTATCAACTGACAATCTCTCGGTATGTGGTTAGTTAATATCTTTGGTAACACCTATACATAGAATTCAATTACTGACATTTAAGTGTATTCTATAAATATAAACACAATTCTAAAAATGTATCTTACCAATCCCTGTGTTACTTCCTTCATTTCACTGACATTTAGAATTATCATAAAATCCATCTGAAATTCAAAAACAAAAAATAATCAAACAGTTTAACACAAAATGAGTTTTATCTGAAAAGCATACTATGTAAGCCCTAAAATAACTTTTAACACTTTCTAGGACAAAGTCATATCTTTCTACTGCAACTCGGTCCCCACTACCAACTATATTACACTAAATTTCCAAAGATCCATCTTTCTCCCAACTTGAAACATCAATTTTTTAAACAATCAACACTCTATTCGCTTACAAATCAGATATATCAACACTATAAAGCGATTGCAGGAGTTTTACAGAAGAATTCCACAAGCAATCCGAAAATACACTTTCTATTATAATACTTGAAATCACAAACAATCTCTATTTCAACATCACCACATTAGGATTTTTATGCATTTAATCGAAATCAAGAAACCAAAACCCAAATGTAAAACCAGGACAGTAAAATTCCGAAGATAACAAATGGTATTACCTGATAGAAACCTTCAAACCTCTGATCGCCAAGGATGGAGAAGAAAGTGAACAGCTGCTTTGTGAACGAGAGTTGTTGATGAAAGTTGTATTGGGATTGTTAATATTTGTTTATAAAACCCTATTTAATCTGGATTCTTAAAAAGAGTTATTTAAGTAATCAATCTTTTTATATTTGATTTATAATCATTCTTTTTTTGGAAGTAAAGTTTTTATTATTTATTAGAAAATTTTATAAATGTATATCTTTTCTTTTTAACTTTTAATAAATTAATAGATAAGATTTTATTAAACAAATTCTTTTTAATAGAATGTAAGATGTATTTTGATCTCTTCCACTAAAGAAAACCCGTTTGTTACACTTAAATAAGAACAAGTTTTGTTTGGGCCAAATAAGACTGGGTTTAATGAAAGTTTGTGCATTGGTGACATATTGTTTTTACATTATGTAAATAGATCTCTATAATCCATAATTATGGTTTCAAATCTGTTTCCTGAGTTATTTACAATTGTAGTACACTAAATATTTCATTTTTCTATTGAGTTGGTATATTGGGATTAAATACTGAACTGGTGGAATTACAGCAAGTCCAGGTTATGCTTCAAATAATGTTTCCTGGGTTCGTTATTCTTCTCTTGTATTGAGTTGGTATATTGGGAACAAATAATGTTTCCTGTGTTAGTTATGCTTCTCTTGTGTCTATACTTAATCAGTCGACAAGTTTAATGTATACTTAACTAAAATGCGAATATGAATTCATCAAATATTTGTTCACATCATATTTTACATATAAACATAGACAAAAACTTTTATCATTATAGTTATTATAATACTAACACATACTGTCTTTAACATTATTTTATAAAGATATGTAACTAAAGGCAAAAATTTAAACAATATATTATAATCTGTTTTTTAGTATTTGATTTCGATCGTTAGGAAACCTACCCGTGTGTTCACACGGGTCCTAAACTAGTAAAAATAATGTAACACAAACTTGAGGAGTCTGAAACACAAACACAGCCTCCACTTACCAGGAGACAGGAGACCCACCTATGAAATAAAAAAGAGTTAAATGCTTGGTTGGTCCCTGTGGTTTTCAAAAATTGCAGACTTGGTCCCAGTGGTTTACTAATTACACGCGTGGTCCCTGTGGTTTTCAAAAATGCACTCGGTTGGTCCCCAGCCCTAACATCAGTTAAATTTCTCAGTTAAGTCCATGCTAAATGACCAAAATACCCTTGCCTAACTATAAAAGGGTAGTGAACCCTGTCTCATTCATCAGACCTTGAACCCCAAACACGTTCCTCCGGCAACAGGTTCCTCCGGCGAACACGTTCCTCCGGCAACAGGTTCCTCCGGCGAACCCCCATAACCACTGTCCTCCTCTTTCTCTCACACATACACACCCCTGAAGCCTTACATCACCCCCAGCCCCTGTTATCTTGGAATAGACAGCCGGCCAACACCAATCGGTGGTGGCCTACGACGATGAGACGGAGAGAGAGAGCAGACGGAGAGAGCTAGAGGCGACGGGACTGGCCGCGGAGCCGATCTCCGGGAAGAAGAAAATGATGATGATGATGTTTCACGGCGGCGGCGGTGGTGTTCCACTCCGGTAAGTTTTATTTTGTTGTCTCCCTTGTTCTATTCCATCACAGCTCCTTTAGATCCCCAAGTTTTCCCCGTCAGATTGGTTGAAGAAACGGGAGAAACCGTTAACGCTTGTCTGACAGTCGGTGCCGGAAGCGATTCTGATTCGTCGGCGGCTGGTAGTTTTGGATATGCTTCTGAGCGGTTGATGAAACGGGTGAAACCGTTAACGCTTGATCTTGATCTTAATTTTCCTCCGCCGGAAGTTGTTTAATTGGAAGTTTTTGTTTTGTTTTGTTTTTTAGATCAGATTTAACGGGAGATAAAAGTTGGTCTTTGTTGGAATCATGTTTTTTAGATCAGATTTAACGGGAGATAAAAGTTGGTCTTTGTTGGAATCAATGCAGCCTTTTGATGCGCTGATAATGTTGAATTTCGTGTTCAGTTTGCACATTTATTTATATGATGATGATGAAAAACATAAACTCTTTTGGTTGTTGTAAGTTGTTCTGCCAAACAGATGGGTATCTTTTTTAATAAAATGAGTTAAATGCTTGGCTGGGTTGAAGGTGACGATGATGCTGCTGGATTGGAAACATGGATGAAGAAGGTGGAGGTGGAGGTGGGGGTGGGGGTGGGGTAGAGTAAGAAAATAGGACCCACTTGAATTTATTAATAGGCAAGGGTATTTTGGTCATTTAAAATGGACTTAACTGAGAAATTTAACTGATGTTAGGGCTGGGGACCAACCGAGTGCATTTTTGAAAACCACAGGGACCACGCGTGTAATTAGTAAACCACTGGGACCAAATCTGCAATTTTTGAAAACCATAGGGACCAACCAAGCATTTAACTCAATAAAAAATGAAGGCATTAAACTTTAGGACCCACCTATGGTAAACAAGTATTTAATATCAGTCAATAAAAATATTAGAAAATAACATAGGCCCCATTATATGTTGGGCTTAGTTGCTTGGTTGTTAATAGTTTTTTTTTTCTAGCTAATTTTATCAAATATGTTGGGCTTGTCTTTTAACAGGTTGTTTAATTACTTTTTTAATTAGTTTGTCAACTACATTGTTTCTTATCAGGCTTGGAAACTTCGGCATTCACTTTTATAGTTTTCTATCTATATAAAACTCATTTCACTATCCTCTTGCGTGTGTTTCTTTCAGTTGTTTTACCAAGTTCTATCAACATACCAGTAATCCAGTATTATAATAAACCACCAAGTTCTATCAACATACAAGTAGTCTATTACTATAATAAATCAATTTGATACCGACCAAATATCCACCGCAATGCGCTGAAAATCCCACTAGTGATAAACCATGATAAGCTATTCAACTAATATATATACTTTGAATTACAAGGTTGGTGATAAATAGACAAAAAACCAAACTTTATAAATTTACAAAACCAGCCCTTATACTTTTGAAGACCTTCTAACAACTTTATAAATTAACATTTTTAACCTTTAAGTTTTAACTTTTCAATTTACTACCCGTACTTTCATTTTTTAGCTTAAAATATAAAAAAACTATTTTCTCACGTGGTATTTATTATGTACGTATCAATATAAATTAACGTTTCAACGTAAACGATATACATATTCAACCCTAATCTTTTAGTAAATGACGCATTGACCCTTAACTTTTGGTATTTAACAACTTTGACTCACATGGACTTCTACTTAATAACTTCACACCTCATCTTCTCCAATACTTCAATTATGTTGTTAAATTACTTTTATGCCTTTACACCGCAATGTGCGAGACATTATACTATTTTTTTCAATGCCTAACCACGTTAATGTTACTAACGTAACGTGTGTAACAAAGTAAAAGACGCATCACGTCACACGTGGGCACTACATGTTAACAAAGTTAATAACGCGTGTAACAAAGTCACAAACGTGTCGTTGCCGCCGCAACGCACGTCACGGGCTAATATCTAATATAACTATAGAATTAGGGGTGTTCAAAAAACTCGTGGCTCGCAGCTCGCTCGAAAAAAGCTAGAAGAAAGCTCGGCTCGAAATTGGCTCGGTTGTAAACGAGCCAGCTCGGCTCGACTCGGTTTGTAAACAAGCCGAGCTCGAGTTTGGCCTGGCTCGACTCGTGAGCTAGTTCGATAAGGTTTACATCCTTCATTTTTTTGTCCCACATCGTTTAGAAAACAAAAACTAAGGGAGTATCTCCCCTATAAAAGAAGGTAAAGATAATGTACAAAGTGAATTAACTATTTGTACTTGCATATTTAGCCATATGGTTAAATTAAATGGCAATTATGACCCTTAGTCTATGAAGAAATTCATTTTTAAGGGTTTTTTAAGTAGTAAATTTAGCGGTTCTTTGTTAGTTCGAGCTAGATCGAGTCGACCTCGAGCCTCAAATCTCAGCTCGATTTGAAAATCGAGTTTGAGCCGAGTCAGCTCGAATCGAGTTCGAGCCGAACTCGAGTTGGGTCTAGTTCGACTCGACTCGGCGCGTTTACAGCCCTATATAGAATACAATAAAAGCATAGTTGATATCATCACTTTGTTTCCACTTGCAACTTCACAAATATCATCAAATCACAACCCCAATAACCAACCCCAACTCTCATCTGCCGGCCATGGTGGAGATCGAAGAAACCGAAGAATCAACGGTCACCACAACCAGCAAGCAAGAAGAATCACAGCCACTGTTAAATAGTTCTTCAGAGTCAAAGCCCCGGTCGAAATCGGTGCGAACCAAGGTCCCAGAGGTGGAAGTCCACCTCTTCCGGTCCGGCGAGGGTCCGATTGACACCTTCAAATCACCATTAGGTGGGTGGGACCAAGATCAGCTCGAAGTTCGAGACATATTGGAAAAGTATGGGTTCAAATCGGTGTACGCTTTTAATAAGCAGTCTGGTAGAGGTGTTCCCATCCGGTTTAACCCTAAAAATGGTCGATCTATTCTTCCCTATAAAGATGGTTCCGTAATTCTCATTGATGGAGAGCCTAAGGTGATTTACTCTGTTTTTACACATATTTACTGTCAGTTGTTGTTGCTGATTTTATATAACTAGGTGTCATGTAGTGGAAATTAGGGCATTTCATCAAATTTACTTTTAGTTGTTACTTATGGTGCTGTTTGGCAACTTCTGTATGGGTATGGGTATGGGTATGGGTATGGGTATGGGTATGGGTATGGGTATGGGTATGGGTATGGGTATGGGTATGGGTAAGTGCGGAACTAGCAAGAGGTCTGAACCATTAAGTGATGGACCGACCTTTTACGGTCTGAGGGGCTGTTTGTTTGCCTCTGAATGGTTCCATTAAGAGGCTACCTCTGAATCGGTAAGAGGTAGGTGTGTTTGGTTCACTAAAACACCACCTCTTAATGGTTCCATTCAGCTCTGAATGGTTCAGCATATGAGAGAGTCTGAATGAAAACGTAAGACCTCTGTACCCTTCCTCTAACAAAACACGCTGCTCTCCTCCCTCAACCTCTCATATCACTCTGTAACTCCCTCCCTCCTCCTCCATCCTTTTGCGGCTTTGCGCTTCACCACAGCCACCGTCCTCCTCCTTGACGGCCACCGTCCTCCTCCTTGACGGCCACCGTCCTCCTATTGCGTCGCTCACTCACTGCCTCTTACTCCCTCCTTTTGCACTGCCACCACAGCCACCGTCCTCCAGACGCGACCACATCCAATCGACGACCTTCAACCATCCTAGCCACCAGCCTCCTCCAATTGACGACCTTCAGCCACACCCGTCACCGCTCTCCTCCTCCATTCGACGACCATTAGCCACCGGCCTTCTCCACAGGTAAAAATCAGTTGTTTTTACCTTTCTTAATACAATTCCTGAATCTTTATGTGTTCAATCCGTGATTTTTTAAACACTGTGAAATATGATAGGAAGTGTGATATTGATTTTTCTGTGTGCAATCAACAGTCAATTTTTTTATTAGGAAGTATGATATTGGTTTTTCTGTGCAAGTTTGATGTACTGATGGATTTATGAACTAATTCATTGAATATGTGCGAAAGTTTTGATTAGGAACTATGATATTGATTTTTATGTGCAAGTTTGTATGAACTGATGGTATGGAATTTGTGGTATTATGTGCTTTTTTGTACTGAACAGTGGTATTATGTGCAAGTTTATATGAACTGTGATATAGAAGTTATGATTAGGAAGTATGATATTGATTTTTAATCCATTACACTGATTTTTGTTAAACATGTTTTTGAATTTAAGTAGTTTTTTTGTGTGTGTGTGTTTTGAATTGTTTAAAGAAATGGCAGAAAATGGGTAAGATTAACTGGAAGCAAGAGGGGTAAAAAAAAGTCATTATACACACTCATTCAGAGGTCTAACCAAACAGCACATTACTGGTTCAGAGTCTCTTACTCATTCAGACCTCTTGATGGTTCAACACTTATCCAGTCAGAGGTTGCCAAACAGCCCCTGAGTCATTAAGAGCGAGTATAGTGCTTAACCATTCAAAGGCAAATGTTTGATCAATTCAGATAAGAGGTCTTAACCATTTAGACTCAGTATTCAGACATCTTCTCTCAAAACAACAGTCTGAACCATTAAGTACCGAACTTGTAAGATGTCTGAATCATTAAGAGCCCATCAAGAGCTGAAACAAACAGCCCCTTAGTGTCCTATAGGTTACACACACACACCATATAGCCTGCTAATCAACACCCGCATTCGGTTTTAAAGAACGCGATGCGCGCTGAAGCGATAGGTTCTGAGCGGAGGCGCAAAGCGCAAAAGTGCATCGCTTTTTGTATGTGAGCTGCAATGTGTGTGTGTGTGTGTATATATATTGTTTTATAGATTTTACAATCACGTTAACCCAAAATTGTGCCATGGATACGCTTTATATATTATTTATTATAGAATTAATTACATGGTTAGTAACTGTGGTTTACCTATTTTGCCATTTTCATACATATTTTTTGAAAATTAAATCATTGGTACCAACTTTTACAAATTGTTTCACCATTAGTACCTGTGGTTGTAGAATTGATTACATGGTTAGTACCTGTGATGTACCAATGATGAAATAGTTTACATAAAAGTTGGTACCAATTGTGTAAATTTCAAAAAATAGGTATGAAAACGGTAAAATAGGTAAACCACAGGTACTAAACATGTAATTAATTCTTTATTATATAAGTAACGTATATATTATGTACTACGTAAAAAGCTATATGTTTAATATCCTGATGCACAAAACCTTCCTCGTACAAGAGTTGTGCGTCAAGAATGCGCTTCAAGTGCGCGTTTTGTACAATGTGTGCCTCACATAGTTGAAAGCGTGTGCCTTGGGACACCTTGCGTTGAGGCGCGCCTTAGGCACTTTTTTTAAAACCAAGCAACTTCTATTGATTTGATTGTTTTTTAGGTTTGAACGGCAGTATAGAAGGGTTTAGGCACGGTGAAACACTAGTATAACTAGTATACCAGATGAAATTATGTGGCAATGGGAGGGGGTGTACATCTAGTAAAATTCTCTTTTTGGGGTGTATGTATAGCAGCACCCTTTTTTATTTGATCATCTCTAGTCTCTACCAGGAGATCTTATTTATGAACGCAAAGTCAGCTTAGTCAAGACTAGCTTACCATTTTTAACAAACCATTTAAGGTTCGGAAAATGCAGATATTTTACTTCAAGATTCCATTTTAACAAACCATTTAAGGTTCAGAAAATGCAGATATTTTACTCCAAGATTCCATTATATGTACGCGCCCTTTTGTTTATCAGCAAGAGTGGCTGATAATCATGTCTTTATGATGGTTTGAGAGTCTGCACGATCGTTTCTCTATGTTCTATAATCCAAATTGTTTGTTCTTGATATATATTAAAATTTAAGACCCGACTTTACTTATTACCCACGGTGGAATTAATTACATTGATCAAATCCCATTACAGCCAACAACAATAGTTCTTAGATAGTTTATACTAATACGGGGGAACTAAGGCAGAACTGCACACTTTAGCTTAAGCATGTTCATGATTAATATACGAATTGCCCTTTCCTTTTAGTAGTTTGGTTTTAAGCTTGTACGTATCTGCACAAACATATATAAATGAGCCTCTTGTAGGTTGTATCCTCACTTGGATTATTGTTTTCTTGTATTAACTTGATTCATATAAGAATCATTTCTTCAAGGGTTAGGTTTTCTTCGACGACTTTTTTTATTCAAAATAAGTGGGAGGTGCAGACTCGGGTCATATCCAAACGGTCCAATTTTCTCTTTTCCATTTTTCCATCTATGAATTGTTAATGTACCCATCTCATTCATCAACATTTATGTAATCTGATTTTTCTCTCGCGCATCTTTTTCTAAGCTGCCTGACAGTCCAAGAAAACCCAGTCTCCAACTGATCGATCATTCTCTCTCTTTTCTTCCAAGTATTCAGCAGGCTTGCATATGGCCTAAAAATGTCTTGTTATTTCTTTTACTTGTTTGGGCTTCCTTCTTTTTCTTGATTGGGCTTTGAACTTTGAAGCGTGCTATACTTTCTGCAATTGTGTGTGAATTATTATTTTTTGATATTACATTTTGTTTTTCTATTATATCTGGCCATCTGGGGAGTAGTATTAGTTTTCTGTCTGTCTGTCTGTCTCTCTATACGCACACATGTGTGTGTGTGCGCGCGCTTGTATGTGGGTATTATTTTTGCGCTATTTTGTATTGGGTGTGCTCTTTTTGCTCCTTGCGACCTTGGCTAATTGGCTACCTAGGTTTTTATTTTTATATTTATGAATAATCAGTTATATGTCATATAAGATTGCAAAATTATATTACTTCAATTATAATCGTTTTTTTAATAAAGGGTAAATTACTTTTTGAGTCCCTGTGTTTTATGGGTTTTAACTAGTTGAGTCCAAAAACAAAAAGTTTAACGACCTGAGTCCCCATAAGCATTTTCTTTAACCATTTGAGTCCAAATTTCTAACTCCATCCACCAAGTCTGTTAACTATGAGGGTAATTTGGTCATTTACACACAAAATACAAGTCTTATATGCACATAAGTACAAGGAATAAGTCTTTAATGCATAAACCTTTAATATATAATAAACACCACCGCACAGCCACCACTGCCCCGCCACTGCCACCACCATCCCCACAAGTTTTATCTCATCCTTCACCATGGAAAATTAGTTAAGAGGAAAATATATACATTTAACGGGTCAAATTTTGTCCATACCTGTATTTTTAACTAAATAAAAAAGATGTAGTTTTGGTCACCGATTTTACGAAACAAGATGAAGTTTTGGTCTTACCACCTAATTCTGAGGCAGCCATTCTTACAAAGATATCCTGCCCATCTTCAACATACACTCTCATATCAATCAATTCATCAAACCAAATCAAGCATCCAGTTCCTGTACTAATATTCAAACTAGCATAAGCGGTACAATTACACTTCCTCAAACATTCACTCTCACACTCCTCAAGATTCATACTCTCGTTAAACCAACTTCTCCTCGTATCCGGAACCTTCACACCCGACTGCTTCACAAACCCGTCTCCACCCGCCGCACAATCCAACTCTACTTTCCTCACACACCCGTTATCCCAATCCGCCAGTCTCCATTCCTCAGGGAATCGCGGCTCAAACCCACGCAAACACCCACAAGGAAGGGAATCGTTAATGCTACAAATGCCATACGCGCCACATAACCCGTAACGATCACAACTATCCATTTGTCCTGTCACATAAATCTCCCATCTCATGCTTCTTTCGATCCATGTATACCGCTCTAAAATACCATCCACACTCAGAATACATTTGAGTTATGAATTGATTTACGATAAATTTGAGTCGATTGTGATGAATTTGAATGATTGATAGGATTTGGGGATCTGGGGATACATAAAAGAGAGAGAGAGAGAGATTTGGACTGATGATGGAGGTAGATGTGGGGATATATAAAGGTAATTTAACTATAAGGGTATTTGAGTCATTTAATAATATTTAACCAAAAAATTCTAACAGTGTTAGAAATTTGGACTCAAATGGTTAAAGAAAATGCTTATAGGGACTCAGGTTGTTAAACTTTTTTGCTTTTGGACTCAACTAGTTAAAACCCGTAAAACCCAGGGACTCAAAAAGTAATTTACCCTTTAATAAATTAATTGATTTAGATGGTCATACGAATTGAAAATACACTTTCTACACTGTGGGTGAATTTCAACCCATTTCCTTTACATAAGTTTTTGTTTTTTTTTGTTTTTACCCATTTGACGTCTATAAGACTAAACATTACAAGTAAACTAGTAGGATAAGAGAGGAACTCGTTTGGAAGGTTTGATGGTGACTTAATCTATCTGTGCGGCTGGGAATTATTATAGCCAAAAGCAACCTTTCCTTCTAGGCTCTAGCCTACATAGAAGATTGGGTAATCTTCTTCTTTTTTTGCTGGCTACCGAAGGTGACTTTCCCCGCCTATCAATCAGCGACGCTACTCTAAGCTCTAAGCCGGTATAGTTTGGTTCGGATCAGTCAAGTGCTTTCGGTCAGTTCGCTCTGGTGATCCTCCCTTGTCTTCCCTAACATTCAGAGGTGTTCTGGTTTGAGAAAGGAGCACCGGGCGAGCGCCCTGAATGAATAAGAAATTGACGGTAGAGGTAATTAGGGTGTAAATGAACCGAGTTCGGCTTGTTACGAGATTTATTTTTAATGCTCAAGCTCGGCTTGTGAGTAGTTTATTCAACCTCGAGTCGGATCAGGCTCGCTTGTTTATTACTTATATACATTTTTATTTTCGTATATATTTATAATTATAATTAAACATAATGTATATTGTTTAGTTCTTTTTATCTAAATTTTATATATATTAATAATAGTAATGTTTTATATAAATATACACTATATTAAATTAAAGTTATATAAACAATAGCCTTGTTTAGGATTGTGAGCCAACTTGAGCTCGAATGCTCGATAAGTGAAGCTCATGCTCGTTTATCAAGCTCAGCGGATTCAAGCTTTTGTGAGCTGATCTTAGGTAGCTCATGAATGGCTTGGCTCGTTTGGATCCCTAGAGGCAATTGCAGATTCTTATTCGAAAGAGTTTAAGCTAACAAAATGTTGATTACACAGTGGGGGATAGTAGGGTTGCATACCATCTAGAGGTGAAAAAATCGGTGCATGTTATAAACATGTAATTTTTCTACCGGGTTGAAATAGGTTGGCCTGAAACACTTGTTGTCCAAAGTTATTTTTATGTTGTATATTAATTATTAGTGAAATATCAATTATGATAAGTAAGTTAATTTATATTAATTTCAATCTGCTTTTTAGTAATATAATTTACAAGGTTGTATCCATTAACCGTATTCTTTGGGTGACTTTTGACCCGTTTCTTCTTGCCTAACATGTTCTAGTATAATGATTTCCAATTTTCGCTTTGGGTTTGATCAGGACTCGCTGATAAAGCCAATCACAAGGATCCTCGTTGGCGTTGCAGCATTAACCGCACTGATAATACTGGTTATGAAGGAGACACCTGGATGGGCTAAGAAGTTGAACTTTACCGGTGTTAATTTCAATGTCCTGCCGTGGGTCCTAGCTTGCATGGTTATTGTCTTCACTCGTTTGAGGAAGAGAACCCGAGATTTCTTCATCAAACGTCGTTAGTTTATAGTTTCCCTTTAAGCCCATGGTACACATCACCACCATCATAATCTAAAAACACACATTTCATAAGATGGTTTTTGATGTTAAATGTGGTTTCTGCTTGAAAGAATCTTTGTTTCTGATAATTTGTTATGGTAATGCTGGTTTTGCTTATTTTTGGTTGATCCTGTGGGCAGGGTAAATTGGTCTTTTTATAGTTGATTATAAAAAAAATTTGCAAACACGTTATTGACCTGTAAGTAAATTAATGGGATTCACCGCGTTCCGTAACGGCTTTTTATCAGTATCGACTTGGTTTGTTAAAGTACCAGTACGATACGATATTGACACTCGGTATACCAACTAAAAGAAATATGCCCAGAGGATGCCGACACCTGTTTCGTAGGGGTGTGCAACAAACCGAATTAACTGACAAGACTGAACCGAAAAAAACTGAACCAAGACGGTGTTCTCCGGCCACCGTCGTAAGCTCTTTGGCTTTTGTTTTTCGTTTTTGTTTTCCGATTATGTGTTCTTATGGATTTGCATGTGGGTTTTGGGGGTATTTGTTATTCCGATTGTTGATTTTTCGGAGGGTTTCGTTACTTGCGAGCCCTAATCGGATTGTTTAGGCTTTGGGGGTTGCGCGTTTGAGGAGTGTTTTTTTCGACTGTTGTTTCTTCAAGTCAGTGTTGAATGGGAGTTGGTATGTGGGTGTTTATCACCTGCTTGATGTTGATGAGGGTGACACTTGTTTGTTCATCCGAGACTAAATCCGAGTTTTGTTTCACTACGATTCAGTCGGTATGTTTTGGTCTTGATGGATTTTGCGGCTGGTTCTTTTACCCAGCCTTCGTGTCTATCATGATGGTGCATGTTTGTTCATCGGAGACCTATTTGGGGATATCAGGTATTTTCTGTGTAAAAGGTTTTTTTGGTTAACTGATGTTGGTTTTGTTTCGATGAAGATGATTGCTGATCAGTTCATTTTAGGTACACCTTATTTTATAACAATTATAAACAAAATGCATTAATATTAGTGTAAAGTTTATTACTTTAATTACTTGTTATATTTAATAGGCTTTTATATTCAGTCCGTGATCTTAATTTTTATATTATTTGTATTATTAATACTACAGTTAATTACTATTTTCGTCCATATGGTTTGTCAAAAATCACTATTTCAGTCCATTAGTTAAAAAATTGCAATTTCAGTCCCTGTGGTTTCACTTTCGTAACCATTTCAGTCCCTGTACTTAACAGAATAATGGATTGAAATGGTTACGAAAGTGAAACCACAGGGACTGAAATGGTTACGAAAGTGAAACCACATGGACTGAAATCACAAATTTTAAACTAATGGACTGAAATAGTGATTTTTGACAAACCACAGGGACGAAAACAGTAATTAACTCTTAATACTAATACTAATTGTTATGTTACTAATACTAATTACTAATGTCAAATTTTAAATCAAGGCAACACATTGTTAGTGATCTAAACTACAACCGGAATAGTAACTAAAGCATATGATTAAAAGTAAGATAACGATCTTGACATGGAAACACAAAATCAAAAAATAGATTTCATAATCAAGAGAAAATCTAAGAAGGCACGGACACATAAAATCTGAAATGGATTTCATATCGAAGGAAAATCTAACAAAAATCTTAAAAGAGATTGGATAGAATCCCCATGAGTGATTCTAATTTTAGCAAATCTTTGACTTCTATGTTTTTAAATGTGATTTCTAATGGATCATATTATTTACCATTGATCATATTGACTTATGCCTTCATGTTAAAGTTTGGTAATTTATTTTAGAAATTACACGTATAAAGGAACAAAAACCGCTTTAATATCTTATATGATAACTACTAGGTTTTAGACCCGTTCACTACACGGAGTTGGGTACAAATAATGATACAATAAAAGAATATTTATAATAAATAATTATACATAACATTACATGTAATAATGGAAAATATAAATTAATGTTATATTTATAATTTACAAATCTATTAATACAAACACAAATTACAAATCTCTAATTTTTTTTAGAAAACGTTGGATGTCCTACTCCGAAGATTATCATCTTTGTTAACAATGAACAATTTAAGTCTATCTCTACCATCTTTATTAACAATGAACAATTTAAGTCTAGTGGATGATTCAAATGAAAAGAATTTTTTTGTAAGAAGAAAAAAGAAGAAGTTTCAACAATTAAGAATGCTTCATTTTACTTCATTTAATATTTGCATTTAATTTTAATATAAGGGTATATTGGTAAACTTGCATAAATCATTAATTTGTATTTTCCCCCTTTAATAACTAACTAAATTAAATTTGTAACCCCTTTTCAAAATATATATATTTTTCCAAATTAAAAAAAAACAACTTAATTTAAAGTGTAGAAATAATTACTAGTTGTGTAGGATAAATTATGAGTTATGTAGGATATATTTCGAGGTGTGTAGCATAAATTTCGGCTGTGTAGGATAAAATTCTATAATGTGTAGGGTATATGTAGGAAAATTTTGATATGTGTAGGTTTTGTAGATTATATATAGAATAATTGATGATTAGTTAACTAATTAATTAAAGAGAGAAAAAATAATGATATGAGTTATAAATGAAATAATATTTTACTAATATGTTCTTTCTTCTTTTTCTTCTCACATTAAATTTCTTCTCAAATGAACATTCCCCTTTTAAGTCTATCTCTACTTTTGACACTGAAAAAAACTACACACAGACCATGTAAAAAGACTCGTTATTCTAAAAACAAACCAACTAGATATCGATTAAACTAGAATTTTATTTATCGTCATCGCGAAACATACGACAGGGATAAGCTGTCTTCTTTGATCTCGTGTATAACACAGGGCTGAATAAATGATACAATGTGACAACAAAGTATAAATATTTATTGAATTTTCTAGATCAAATCTTTTAAAATAGAGTTTTCTTAAGTTGTACCTTTTTATATAATCTAAACATATTATTAAATTTAATTGTAAACTTGTTATTAAATGAGGATTTTAAATCATATATTTAAAATTATTGATAATAACAAAAATTATTGTCCATGGCTTTATAGCCTAGTGGCATCTTGGGGGTGTGATAAGACTTTTGAATCAATTTGTCCTGGGTTCGATTCCTACAAGGAAGTTTTTCCCATATTTATTGGGTTTCCTCCTGAATTGGTGTATATGCATTATGCCTAGTGGAGATAGAGATGATCGGGTGGTTCCGCTGGTGGTACGATGATACTCTAGTGGTCCGTCAGTGATCCAAATTTGCCGTTAAAATAAATAACAAAAATTAGTTTGGAAATAATTTAGGAATGAATTTGAATTTCAACTTATATCAATTACCATAAAATAAGATATTGAATAATTGACATACTAAAAATTCTGGTATTCATTATTAGGAAAGAATTATTTTACTTTTCGCATACATTATAACTAGGGGTGAGCAAATTAACCGCCATAACCGATAACCGAACCATAACCGACATAACCGAACCACTAATAACCGATAACCAATATAACCAATGGTTATGGTTATGAAACTTTGTATAACCGCTCAATCGGTTATGGTTATGGTTATGAAGCTTTGGTTAACCAAATATAACCGAAACCGAACCGAAGTTGTGATGTTAACTTTATATAATAGATTTGTGTTTTACAAAACCATATAGAGGGTTTTTACTAAGATAAAAGTATGTTAGTAACAAAATGATCTTGATATAGATGTCATTTATTTTAATAAAGAACTAAGGTGTTATGGCCATAATTGTTTTTGTTTGAGAATTACCTTAGTAAAAAGAACTCTAAATCGGTAGTTTAACCAAAAAGTTTAGTCTTCGTTATCTTATAAAATAGGCTCAAGCTAAGTTCAAATCGTGCACAACCCTATTTATTTCAAACCTTGCCTGGTTACTTAACCGAAATTAACCAAAACTGAACCATAACCGACTTCATAACCGATTAACCATAACCGAAGTTTGGTTATGGTTATGGTTACCAAAACTCCATAACCGAACTAGCGGTTATGGTTATGGATAATAGTAAAAACCGACCCAAACCGACCCATGCACACCCCTAATTATAACCTTTAACTATTAGCACGAGAACATGGTTTACGTGCTAAACATTTTATGTGAAAAGTCCTTCACTGGAAACTTAGTTTTTGCGTGGATGGAGTTTTTGCTCATATACAACATTTTGCTAACTATACGATTCACATGCTGTAAGATTAAATATATTATGTTTAATATTTAATCTATAGCCATTATAATCATTTACATAATATAGATCAAAATATATAATAACCTATTATTTAATTAGTTGGTAATTGTTGATGGACCATATTACCCTTATTAACTAATTAGGTTTCCTCCTGGGTGCTTATATAAGGAGAATTATGTAGAGATAATAAGGTTACACACTTAATCAGATAACCTAATCATAACATCATCATCATCGACCTCCTCTCCCATAACCGATTCCCTTGTCGGTTTTCTTAGTCACCATCATCAGTTAGCGCCCTAAGGAGGAACCAAATCACACTGACAATTATGTCGAACGGGATGTCAGCTTCTCTGACTGGATTCTCAACTGCACTGTCTGCTGTAACAGGTATGTTTTAATGTTTTCCCTTATGTATAAACAGAACTGAACCAACATGTGGTATCAGAGCATATGTTGATTAGTCAGTTCTGTTTTGTATCCGAAAATCTGGATTAAATCTGGAAAACAGACTTGAAAACCATAACAGAATCCGTTTTCTGTCATCCGAAATATCATTCCGGATGCATCACGGATGAGTTTTTTCATATTACTGCATCCGAGATGACATTCCGGATGAAATATATGTCATTCCGGATCATCTCGGATCCATTACGGATCAGACATTCATCCATTATAACTGTTCCGATATCAAAAGTTCTGATTTCGGATGAATGTTTGAATTTTCTGATTTAGGGTTCATCATGAGTTATTGATTAAATTCGAAAAAATTCCTTTAGTTTTGGAATGAATTCGGGTTATTGGGTGTTTTTGTTCCTGTTTGATCCATTTTATCTACTTAAAATTTCCGAAAATATGTTTTTCTATTAATGGATATAATTTTCGAAATAAATAGATAAATATAATTAATATTTAAACAGGAAACTTAATCCTATAATCCCTAAGATTTCGGATTTAAATCTTATCATTATTAACTGCCTAAATTAAGGATGTGACAGCTTGAGGAACACATTACGGATGATCATTTCGGACTAAGCGTCTATCACGGATCAACAACTAACTGTACATTCCGGATGGACATTCCGGATGAGCATCTGTTTTGTCCATTACGGATCAACATCTGCCTGATCATTACGGACCATCACAGATCATTTCGGACTAATCATTTCGGACTAAGTATTATCATCCGACTTACGCGTCTTGAACCCATCCGAAATCATTCGAAATCACTCATCTCGGACAATCCGAGATCATTCGAAGTCATTCATTTCGGATGCATACAAGACATAAACCATCCGAAATCATGAGTGTTCATAAAATTTCAAGACTTATTCGAAATCCTATTACTTTATTAAGCAGTTAATAAGAACTAAATTTGGCTAACGGGTGGGTTGCTATTAAATAATTGGTTTTTGTAATTACTTAGTTAATTAATCAGAATCAGATAATGTTTTACAAAACCAAAATGGCTTAACTTGAATGAGTTTTGATGTATCATTTCTGGCCAAAGCTGATTTGATACATCTACTTATCATTCAAGTATTACGAAAGCTATGTTAAGTGTGCATCATAAACATGAACGTCTTAATATCTGGCCAAAGCTGATTTAATTCTTTCATAGATGGCATACTTAACAAGTGCATAACTAAAGTGATTGTCTCAATTTCTGGCCAAAGCTGATTTGTTACAACCACTTTGCACATATGCTTAAATGATTACACTTCTGGCCAAAGTTGATTTGT
The DNA here is from genome assembly GCA_030545235.1 of Helianthus tuberosus. Taxonomy (NCBI): domain Eukaryota; kingdom Viridiplantae; phylum Streptophyta; class Magnoliopsida; order Asterales; family Asteraceae; genus Helianthus; species Helianthus tuberosus. Next base: position 1,546,017 of record JARYGA010001261.1, on the reverse strand, counting down.
CTTCGTTTAAGTAGAATTTTAACTAAGTCTATTATTTTGATGTTAGTAATAGACAATATCACAGCTTCATAATGTAAAATGGTCATTATTTATGCCTGCCTTAGTTTAACATGCCCTAGATCACATTAGAACTTCTTCCTAAGTATCATAACTTGCTCATCTTATTTCCACTATCAACACCAAATCAGGGGATTCCACCTTTGACTGGTGATAACTTTGCTGCATGGAAGGATGCCCTCATGCTTACACTTGGATTGCTGGACTTTGATTATGCTCTAAGAGAGAATAAGCCAGCGGACCTTACCACTCAAAGTACTGCTGCTGAGCAGATAGTTCATGAAAAATGGACTAGGTGTAACCGCATGTCTCTCATGTTCATGAAGCAGTCCATCAGTAATGCAATCAGAGGGGCCATTCCTGATTCTGAAGATGCTAAAACCTACTTGGAACATGTGGAGGCGCAGTTCAAAGGGACGTCTAAAGCACACGCTAGTACCCTTATCCTCAAGCTGGTGACAACTAAGTATGATGGGAGGAGCGGCATTCGCGAGCACATCATGATGATGAATGACATGGCCAATAAGCTGAAGGGGCTGGAAATGGAGATCAGTGATGGTTTCCTTGTTCATTTTATCATCACTTCGCTTCCTTCATCCTTTGAAGCATTCAAGATCAATTACAACACTCAGGAGGACAAATGGACGATGAGTGAGCTGGTCGCTATGTGCGTACAGGAGGAAGAGCATATGAGGATGGATCGCCCTATTGATGTTGCAAACTTCACCACCTCCAACTCTAAGAAAAGGAAGAACAATTATCAGAGGAAGGATGCTTCAAAAGTCCAAAGGCCTAATCCTAATACAAGTGCACCCTCCAGCTCTAAGAACTCCTTAGGCAGAATCCGCTGCAAGTTCTGTAAAAAGACAGGACACATGCAGAAGGAATGCCCTGACTTTAAGGAGTGGCTGGCTAAGAAAGGTAACGATTATTTTGTGATACTTGAGTCCTATAATTTAAGTGTTCCTACTAATTCTTGGTGGTTTGATTCTGGTTCTATGGTTCATGTTACCAATTCAACTCAGGGATTCCTTTCAATCCGGAAGCTGGAAAGAAACCAAAGAACGCTTAAGGTTGGGGATGATCGAGAATTAGAAGTGAAGGCCATTGGAACATTACAATTAGTTATGAAAACTGGTTTATGTATTAAACTTTATGATACCTTATATGTTCCTGAGGTAACTCGGAACCTTGTATCAGGACCAAAGTTAGACATGGACGGTTTTATTGTTTCCCATGGTCATCGCAAACTCTCTATCCTCTATGATTCTGTTCTTTATGGTACTGGTATTCTGGATGATGGTCTCTATAGATTAGAACTAGATGATGGCTTTTCCAAATCTTTTTTGTCATATAACATTAATGAATCACTCACAAAGATGAAAGAGAAATGAGACTTAGAGACTTCATCCATGTTGTGGCATCAGCGTTTAGGCCACATTTCAAAAGAACGATTAAATCGTATTGTAATGGACGAAGTCTTACCTCCTCTCGATTTCTCTGATTTTGGAACATGTGTCAAATGTCTTAAAGGTAAAATGACATTAGCGAATAAGAAAGGTGCCACTAGGAGTTCTAATTTATTAGAACTCATTCATACTGACATTAGTGGTCCATACCAAATCGCTGGCATAACAGGACATACTTCATTTATCACCTTCATTGATGATTATTCTCGTTACATGTACTTGTATCTAATTAAGGAGAAATCTGAATCTCTTACAACTTTTAAAGATTATAAGGCTGAAGTTGAAAAGCAATTAGATCGTCAGATTAAAGTTATGAGATCAGATAGAGGCGGTGAATATTATGGAAGACATACTGATGTGGGTCAAGCTCCTGGTCCATTTCATGAGTTTTGTAAGGGCCAGGGGATTGTGAACCAATACACCATGCCTGGTACACCTCAGCAGAATGGTGTCGCTGAAAGAAGAAACCGTACCCTTATGAACATGGTGCGCAGTATGTTAGCCAACACTAATTTACCATTATTCCTCTGGACTGAAGCGTTAAAAGCAGCTGTTCATATACTCAATAGAGTTCCTTCTAAGTCTGTCCCTAAAACTCCTTATGAACTTTGGACAGGAAGGAAACCGAGTCTTAAATATATGAAAGTATGGGGCTGCATTGCTGAAGCAAAACTTTACAATCAAGGAAACTTGACCCTAAAACAGTTACCTGTTTCTTTATCGGGTATCCTGATAACTCTAAGGGTTATCGTTTCTATTGTCCTTCTCATGTCACATGTATTGTTGAAACCAAGCGTGCTGCGTTCCTGGAGGATTTCAAGGTCAGTGGGAGCAGTACCAATCCTTACGAAGAATTGCAAGAAGTACAAGACGCGCGGGGGGGGGGGGAGACTCGTCGCTTACCATTACTCCGATTACTCCTCTTGTACACAATGCAACTACTGTACCTGAAGCTACTGCACCAACTGCAAATTCACCTCTACAATCAGAACCCATTATACCTCATGACGAAGGCACATCAAACGCTCAAAACCAAGGCCTACTAAATGGGATGATTATGTTACCTACCTGACTGAAATGGATCCTGGAAAGCTCAATGATCCTATCTCTTACAATGAAGCCATTAGCAGTGATCAGTCTTCTGAATGGAATAAAGCAATGATTGAAGAGCTTGAATCCATGAAGAAAAATGACGTTTGGGATTTGGTAGAATTACCCAACGGTGTGAAACCCGTAGGATGTAAATGGGTGTTCAAAATAAAACTGGATCCGAATGGGAACGTTGAACGCTACAAAGCGAGATTGGTTGCAAAGGGCTACACTCAGAAAGAGGGAATTGATTATCAAGAGACGTTTTCACCTGTCTCTCGTAAAGATTCATTAAGGATCGTCATGGCCCTAGTAGCTCATATTGATTTAGAGTTACATCAGTTGGACGTTAAAACCGCTTTCCTTAACGGAGACTTGGACGAAGATGCTTACATGAAACAACCTGAAGGCTTTAAACCTGAAGGTCAGGAGCATCAAGTCTGTAAGCTGAAGAAATCCATTTACGGGTTAAAACAAGCATCACGTCAATGGTACCTCAAGTTTGATGAAGTCATGAAGAAACAAGGTTTTATGAAGAATCAAGTGGATCAATGCACCTACCTCAAGATGAGTGGGAACAACTTTACTATACTTGTCCTTTACGTAGTTGATATTTGATGTGTGCAAAATGCAACATATAAATTACATCAATTGTGGCATAAAACTAACCCTTTTTAGTACTAATGTTGGAAAAAGTGTGCTTTTGTCTTCCTTTTGTATTTTCAGGATTAAATGAGCTCAAATCAACAAAAGAAGCAAAAAGACAGCAAAATCTAACATAAATACAAGAAAAGGAACAAACGTGACATGCCCGACCCCACGACAGCATCTTCCCAAGCAAAACAAGAAGACAGAAGACTGAACACGCCCCGTGCTCAGCCAGCACGGGGGCGTGCCCAAGCGTCAGCAGAAAAGACAAAGTGGTAGAAGCTTCTATTACCCACCACGGGGCCGTGCTCAGCGGACATGGGGCCGTGGTCAACTATAAGATTCGCACAATCCAGGCAAATCTTCATAGTATAAAGATTCTTCTGCACACGGGGTCGTGCTCAGCAGACACGGGGGCGTGGTCAACTAATAAAGACAAGCTGCATTAAATGAAGAAAGAGAGGATGTGGACACGGGGCCGTGCCCACTGGACACGGGGCCGTGCCCGAGCTTCTGTTCAGCCTATAAATAGGAGTGCTTGACTCAAGCTCAAACCATCCCTTGGCACACCACCTCTCTCACACTTCACCCGCCACCCACCACCCACCACCACCATAACACCATCATCCACCACCATCATCCATTGTCCATCATAGAGTGTGTGAGTCGTCTCAGGATCCAAGATTGATCGTAAGAGTTCTTGACAATCAAGGCCATGTTTCCCTAAGTCTCTTACATCACTTGGTGAAGACAAGTGTCTAGTGTAATACTTTTTATTTCTAATCTTTTCGCACTTTTTATTTGGTTTTGTATTAATGACTTTAATAACTAGTTTCTTATGTTGAAGGTGATTCTTCCTTATTGTTTGTCCGTGGTGTCTTGGCATTATTTTACTGTCTATATAAAATAAAAGATTTTCACCATTCATATCTCCACGGTCTATATGGAGGTATGTTGGCTACCTGGTCGGGGGTTAAGGGAACGGTTTGGTAAGAGTCTTGCCATTGTTCAGCGTTTAGAGGTCCCGCAATGGACCTGGGTCAAATTTAGTAGGACCTCCTTCAATACTTAACGGTATTGGATGGCGGGGGTCCAAACTCTTTGATCGCCTCATAAGTTAACTACTATTAATACTATAACCCGACTATTTAGGACTGTATCCCTACTGACACAGACTACTTAGTCGAGGGTAACGTCACCTCCAAAAGAGGGGCCTACCATAATTTGCATTAATAACTTAATTCATTATCTTTCAATAATCCGACCCTTTAGGATTGTATCCTTGCTGACTCAAACTACTAGGTTGAGGGTAACGTCACCTTCAAAAGAGGGGCCTACTACAATAACTAAGATAATCTCTTAAATAAGTGCAAAAGTGCGGAAATAATCAAAGGTTACACTATACACGAGTCGGAACCAAGTGATTCATCTTGTCTATCTGTTTTTCTTTTATTTTTATTTTTCAGCATTTTAATTAGTTTTTATTTTTCTTAGCTTAAAAAAAAACCTTTTTTTCTAAACTTTTTGATTTGATTAGACGTTGAGGATAAACCGGTACTAAAAGCTCTTGTGTCCTTGGATGACCTCGGTATCTTGCCAACACTATACTACGCTCACGATGGGTGCACTTGCCCATATGTGTGTTTAGTGTTAGTAAATATCGTGTTTTATAAATTTAAAACTTGGCTAAAAAAGTGTTAAAGGGCTTAAAATATACACCTAATATATATAACACTTCACACGCATCAAGTTTTTGGCGCCGTTGCCGGGGACACAAGGATTTTAAGAAAGTTAGGAATCAATGGCCTAATCGTTTTTTCTTATTTTTCATTTTTTTAGGATTTTTCTTAGTTTTTCAGCTTCTGCAGAACTCAGCACGGGCTGTGCCCGCTGAACACGCCCCGTGCCCAATCATTGGAACTGGCAATCCTGTTTTAAGTCAGACAGTAAGCTGAACACGGGGCCGTGCCCACTCAACACGCCCCCATGCCCAAGATTCAGTTACTGAAAACAGAACCGTAAGATCCCGACGGTTGGTAATTTCTGACACAAACATGAGTGATACTGATGCTTTTTACTTTCGGCACTCTTATGGTACTACGTGGTGTCAATTATGTGGTGGTAACCATAAGGAATTAGAATGTCATTTTCTAAATTATAAGCCCCACTATATAGACCCATCGTTTCCTTGTATCCTTAAGAGGGGCGAAAGTAAAAATAATCCCTATCTCTCCCTTGAATGCTCCCAACCAGATTTTCTAGGAGAAATGCTTCTCGATGAATTATTTCAATTAGAAGATCTAATTCTTAATTGGTTAAAAGAACTTAGGAAAGATTTCAATGATCTTTTCCAGGACAATAGCCAAGAAGAAGGGTTGGAACCGCATTCAAACAACTTCGTTGTTTCCGACGATACTTCTAACTCTAGTAAGGACTTGAGCGATAGTCGTCCCTGTGTCGATTGTGCCGTGAAGGACTCCCCATTGACTTCGTTCGATGCATACATAGACCTGAGCGATTCGACATACACCTTCTTTAACGAGAGCCCGGAAAAGGGTTGGACTTGTCCACCTACATATAGCATAGGAATCACCCTCACCGACAACCTCTTGCGTTCTCGACTTAATCTAGAGCAATTAAGGTATCTTAGGCACTTTGGGGTTGTTCCATCCAGTAAGGAACCACCCGATCCGGAAAAGTTCCTTAAAATAGACACACTTCATAAAACAGCCTTCCGACACGGGGCCGTGACCAGGTCAACACGCCCCCGTGTCCACCGAAAGATTCCATTCTGACTTTTGTCAGAATACGGACAAAACGTGTCAGGATCTTGCCTGCACACGGGGCCGTGTCCAGCCGACACGGGGCCGTGTCCAGCATGCTGTCGTTTTCTATAAATGCAGCCAAGAATCCTGCACATTTGGACCATCCAGGGACAGAGATTTGAAAGGATTTTCTAACTTACCATCCTTGGTATGTTCTAAAAGAAGGTTCTAACAAACATCTTGTCCTTTCCTCTTTTATCCATTACCTTCTTCTTCACCTTTCTTGCAACAACACCTCCATTGAAGCTTGATTTCAAGCTTCATTGTGATGATTGTTGAGTTTTTGTTTAAGGGATCTTGTTAAAAATAAGTTACACAACATTGTTTTAAGTTATTTTTGTTCAAACATGCTTCATAAGTTGGAAAAATAATTTGAAACTCCAAGATTCCTTGTTCTAAAAAACTACAGAAAGTTGAACACGGGGCCGTGCTCATTGAGCACGGGGCCGTGTCCGTGGTACTGTTTCATTAAAACGAACTATTTTGGTTTGTTTTCGTAGAATGTCTAGCCAAAATAGTGGAACCTCTTCTGCGCACTCCAGGAACAGTCGAAGGGAAAGGAGGCCATCGATTGAAGCAACTCTCGTAAGATACGTAATGGCGCTACGTGAAGCCCTTGACGAGATGACTTCGGTAGAGGAGGTCCTCATAGACCGTATAAATTATCTCTCGGTGGGGTTGGAAAATAGTTTTCAAGAAATAAACCTCTTGCACCAGAGGTTAAACATTCTTGTAACACCTCCCATGGAACCAATCCTCCCTCAAGAGGATTGGAACCTAGCACTTGGAATCCAAAATCCTACCGGTTGGGACGACATTCCGGCGGAACCTCCTCTTGAAGAACTCCAAGAAATCCCGGTGGATGTTGCACCTCCTCAAACCAATGCTAATGAGCCCGCTTTTCTTCTCCCTAGGGAGATCGAAGAATGGCTCGCCGACGTGTGAGGAACCCATACCTGGAGAAAGAAGTTTGTCAAGCCACTTTTAACCGAGAGATTTATCTTTTCGGAAATTTTGCTAGTAGAATAAATAGTAGGCTAGAACTTCTTGGTTTAAGATTTCTTGTGTTTTTGACCTAACTATCTAATATTTTAATTTTAGAACTATTATGTAATTCTCTCTATGACTCAATAAATGATGGTTTTAGTTAATTTGGTGTTTGGATGGTGTTGAAATGAATAAAACACACTTGAGATGGTGTTGAAATGAAGTGATCATTTAGAAGTGGTGGGCTATTCTGATTCTGACTTTGCCAAGTGTAAAGATGACAAGAAATCCACTTCGGGCTATATCTTTATGTTAGCAGGCGGCCCTATCTCATGGAAGAGTCATAAACAACAGTTGACCACAACTTCCACAATGATGGCAGAGTACATTGCTGTTTATAACGCAACCTGTCATGGAATGTTGCTTAGAAATCTGATCACTGGACTCAAAATTGTTAATTCCATTTCTAGACCATTGAAGCTTTATTGTGATAATTCAGCTGCCGTTAGTTTCCCGAATAGTAACAGTTCGACTGGAGCTGGTTTATATCTCGATACAAAATATATGTTCGTACGTGAACGAGTTGAGGAAAATAATCTTTGTATCGAGTATATTAGTACTAACGATATGCTTGCGGATCCGATGACTAAAGGTCTCCCTCCTAAGGTTTACGAAGAACATGTTCGGAATATGGGATTTAGTAAAGACCTTATTTAAGCATATTGTACTAGCTTATGTTTTATGATTAATGAATTTTCCTCAGTTTGATTTTGTATGTCTCTTAGAATATGTTCAACCGGTATAATGGCATATAGACAAATAAAGTTACAAATCAAACAAAGGGCTTATGCGTATTTTGATCATGATGATTAGGTTTTAAATTAAGGCTATAGTATGACTAATGGGGGTTCTGAGTCGCATAATGATTCAACGGCTGTATTTCTCTGCAATAGTACTTGTTTAAAGCTAAAATGAGTGTTAACTCCTGATCAGGCTTATCTAATACTCATGGTAAATGATTACTCGGCTAAGTGGGAGAATGTAAGATTAAATATGTTATGTTTAATATTTAATCTATAGCCATTATAATCATTTACATAATATAGATCAAAATATATAATAACCTATTATTTAATTAGTTGGTAATTGTTGATGGACCATATTACCCTTATTAACTAATTAGGTTTCCTCCTGAGTGCTTATATAAGGAGAATTATGTAGAGGTCATAAGGTTACACACTTAATCAGATAACCTAGTCATAACATCATCATCATCGACCTCCTCTCCCATAACCGATTCCCTTGTCGGTTTTCTTAGTCACCATCATCAGTTAGCACCCTAAGGAGGAACCAAATCACACTGACAATTATGTCGAACGGGATGTCATCTTCTCTGACTGGATTCTCAACTGCACTGTCTGTTGTAACACGTATGTTTTAATGTTTTCCCTTATGTATAAACAGAACTGAACCAACATATGCATCTACTTTTCGCATAACATACTTTTAGTGTAATTTTTCATGCGATAAGTAAACTATTCATGCCAAGTTACCATGTGAAAACTATTATGCGTAAACTAAATTTTAGCTCATAAGGTATCATGCAAAAACATACCTTATTCTTCGCAAAAATCCTAGAAATAGCGGCCTTCTACACCTATTAAGCTTGTTTCTCGTCAAGATCCCGTTGGAAATGCATTAAACCCATTTATTTTATACTAAACCTTTTCAGCTGGCACAAACAAGTTTAAACATGTTAATTTAACGGTGGAGGTATCCACACATCCCCCCAAAAGTATTTACACATTCCCTAACCCTAAATGACCCTCATTGCCCAATACGCCTCAAACTGGCCCCACCCATACGCCCCTCATTGCCCAATACGTTTGAAAATGGTCCCTACCATCTAATTAATGCCAATCATTGGGTGTCAGCCAATGATTGGGGTGTAAGGAACTTTATTTTTGATAGGGTTTTTGTATGGGGAAGTTGTGAAATATTAATATAAAAAAATTATTTTTTTTTAAAAAAAATGTTGTTATAAAACATTGTGTTAGTATTATAAAAACTTCATATTTTTATGAAATGAATTGTGTATAATATAAAATGCCAATTTTTTATAAGTATTATTAAATGTCAATTTTTTTTTATAAAACGAATTGTATATATTATAACATAGTTTTTTATTTTTGAATTATTATTATGTGTTTAATTGTCAAAATTTTTAACTGTCAAATTTTTATTAAACGACTTTTATTTAATATTACTAAATGAGTATTATTACGTCTTTAATTGTCAAACTTTTAAATTTCAAATTTTATTAAATGGGTATATTATAACGTTTTATTAAATGTCAACTTTTTTATTTATCAATTATTATTATGTGTTTAATTGTTTCTATAACGCAATGTGTATGTTAAAAAATGTCAACTTCTGAAAGTCTTTAATTGTTTTTCAATTGTCGTTTATTAACCATAACGCAACAAGAAACGTAATTCAAAATGTAGTGAAACATCGTTTTATATTAATACACAAAACATGTAACTTTGATACAGAATGTAACGACTAAACCCTAAACCCTAGATCGCTAATTGTTACATATTTTTGAATTCCTGTACAGGAAAACGATGGATGCATCATACACAATACAAAGACAGCCCGGCTGTCTTGAAATTCGTACCGAACCCTACCTTCCAACGGGATTCGGCTTCACATCTACCACACTGAAATGGCACAAGGGATCAGGAGGTTGGAGCAGTGGAGTCGGCATTTCGTTTATCAACCACCGTCCAGCCTTCCGCGTCTTTTCAGGATGGTGAGCGAAGTGGCATTCCCGTTGGTGGAAGGCTCATGAGAACACTAATGAACTCCTCTCTTGAAAGGACATGTCACGGGGTAAACTGCGTTGGCTAGCGTCACTGGGAGCTGACGAGGCAACAGGCTACTCCGATAACACGTAATCCTAGATCGACGTTCTAGTGCATGAATCTGAAATACGAACGTAGTTTCTCCATAAGGATTACGCTACCACCACCGTCAAAACACCGACTTTCGATATCCTATTAATAAAAAATACAATTTAGCATTAGACTCGGCATTCGAAAATATATTGTAAAAAAAAAAAACAAAACACCACCACAGCCGACCCACCACCACCACCACCACCACAGCCGACACACCACCACCACCACCACAGCCGACCCACCACCATCACCACCACCATCACCACCACCACCACCACAGCCGACCCACCACCATCAACACAGCCGACCCACCACCACCCTAGCCGACCCACCACCACCACCACCGACCCACCACCACCACCACCACAGCCGACCCACCACCACCACAGCCGACCCACCACCACCACCACCACCAACACAGCCGACCCACCACCACCACCACCACCACCACCCCAACCGACCCACCCCCACCACCACCACAACTGACCCACCACCACCACCACCACTACAACCACAACCACAACCACAACCACAACCCCAACACCACCACCACCACCACCACAACCACAACCCCAACCCCAACCCCAACACCACCACAAACCGCCAAAATAAAACCACAAAAAACAAGGGTAAACAAACCTTGAATATTCCGACCATATAGACCGATACGAGAGCAAAAACTAAACGAGAGACGCGTGTGGTCCCCTTCCGGATTGTCATCGTGTGGTCCAGAACTCGTCCAAAAAATAACTTTTGTATTTGGATATGTACTTGTTCTCGGTTAAACTATAAAAGGAAATGAAACTGAACTTCAATGAGACCCGTATGGGTCGATGAGAGGCATATGCAAGTGGGGTGTCATAAATGTCCTGTCAACTTTTCAGAAAAGGTAGGTGGAAATGTGTCTCATCGGGCTATACGAGGCATATGGGCTGAAAAGTTGTCAGCCTCCGTACCCACCATACGCGCGTATGGGCCTATGAGCGGCATATTGGTTTGCTTTTTTTTTAAAGCTTGTATATGTTGGTTGCAAATGTCGGGTATTTTTGTCATCCTTACTTGCCACAGAAATATACACCATCTTCACAATCACAAATTCACAATGGTTGTTTGCAAATGTGGTAGGACGGCTGCACTAAGAACATCTTGGACTGAAGCTAATCCCGGACGTCAATTTTACACTTGTCACAGTATGGTATGTTTTTAATGTATTTTTTTTCCATTAACCCTTGTATATTAGTGATTTATTTTTTTCCGTGTCAGCGTTCTAAGTGCAACTTCTTTGTGTGGGTCGATCCTCCCATGTGTCGTCGGGCATCTGTGGTCATCAAAGAACTGATGGATACGAAGGCTGTGCTTCAAAACAAAGTCAAGTATTTGAGAGAGGAGGTTCGAATTTATAAATTGCAAGAAGCGGAATTTGAAGATATTCATTCAAGGGTTGTTCGTAAGAGGGAACGTTGGTTGATAATCAGTTGGATTTTTTTTTTGTGTTGTTTGTGTTGTTATTTTTCATTGTTAGTATGTAAGTTTATGCAAGACATGTAATCGAATATTAGTTATAGATGTCGTTTTTTTATATATATTAAGTTTTTTAAAAAAATGTAATCGAATATTGTATTGTTTGTCTTGTTATTTTTCATTGTTATTATATATACTAAGTTTTTTTTTTAAAAATGTTGTTTTTTATAATAAGTCGACTAAGCATAAATAACAAAACGAACAAACATTCATCAAGTTACAAATGTTTAAACATACCAGAATAAACAAAAAGAAATAAATATTTGTTCATACATGCCCACAAATGTTTAACAAAATAAAATTCACCCAACAAATACAAATACTAATCCTCCATGTCCTCATCGGTGTCGTCAGAATCATCCCCACCACCTGCCTGCGTCCCGGGACGGACCTGCCTCTATGTCGAAACCCGGATACACTCGTGGATGTGGCGGGGGGTCGAACCGGCATCCTCGCCTGGGTACGTCTTTCGGCCTCACTAGCCATCACCCACTCCATCAAATCCTCCATCCGGTCCATCCGCATATCCATCCGCTGAAACTGCTGTGTCCAGCTCGCTATCATACCATCCTGACCCGGCACCAGCCTCTCAAGGAGACGTTGGGTGGACTGAGGCAAACGCACTGCATGATAAACGCGTTGTGGATCTGTGGCGGCTCCTACGGATGCCCCTGGTCAACCTGAGGCTCCATGTCTCCTTCCATAACAGGCACGTCAGCAATATGCGGCATCTCCACCTCCCCAGCCTCGAGCAGTGCCTGGTGGACTATCGGTTGGGGTTCATAAATCTGTTGGTGATCGTCAACAAACCGATGACCGATATCCGGAAAGTTCACCGCAATCTTCATCCCTCTCAACGTCCTAAGATCTAAGGGCTCGTGTGGTGCCGGGGCCGGCATATCCTCAAGGAATGGGTAATACAGACCGCAATGATGGGCAATACACGTGATAAACGCCCCTCCAATCAAACGGCTACGCCTCTGCCGTTTGCCGTACGAGGCGAAATACTCCGCCAGACAGCGATGGAGGGCGCACGGTGTGCCCGTATATAAGCAGTACAGAAAGAACAGATCCACCTTCGTGACCCACTCGTTGCTTTTGCCACGCGCAGAGATCAACGTGGCAATGCAGCGGTGTATGTAGCGAACAAGTGGGCCAGGAATCGCAGAAACTCGGGCCTTCCTACCGAAGGGTCCAGGACATAGAGTGGGCCACCAAGCAAACAACTGATCATCAGGCATAGCCCAAATCGCGGTGGTATAGATGTCCTGAACCAACTCATCATCGGTATAGAACCCGGTGGCAACAGCAAACTGACGCAACGACCAATTTTGTCGCTGCCCGAACAAACAGAAAGATACCTCGGGAGGCGGTGCTTCCACGTTCGGATCGTCCACATCCGAATTGGGCCGGTCAGCCGGCCGTGGACGAAACATGAATGTGGACAGAAACTCCACCATCATGGTCCTATAAGACGGCCCAGCCGCCACCGTAAACATGCGATCCCACAAGGAATTCTCCCTGATCAAACCCCGGGCTCTCTCCTCCTTCCCGACCTCCCGTAAAGCCTCCCATGACAACGCCCTTTGCCGACCCACCTTCTTTTGTCGCAACCTGTTAAAATGTTTATACTCCCTAGAATTGTTCGGGTAGTCCATATAGGGAATACCCAAACAATCACCCCCGACCATCTCATCGAATCCAGGCACATGTGCCGCAACAAACTCCTCCTCGTCTGACGACATATATGCAAAAATTAATATATAATACGTGTCATATTATAAACTTTTTACAATTTTTATAAACTTGTAATAATTTTAGTAACAAATTGTATAGCCGACCCACCACCACCACCACATCCGACCCACCTTAACGAAATTAACGCCTAAATAGTCGACAAAGTTTCTAACAAATTAACATCTAAATAATCGACAAACAATACCAAATAACACCCGAATAATCAACACTTCACGCCAAATAAGACATAACTAAATAACTAATCGTTTATTTTATTTGTAACACATTATTCTTCAATAAACCTTTCGAGTTAATTTTTTTTTATAACTTACATTTTTTTACAGAAATATTAAATAAATTTAGAAAACAAAATAATTTCTATAAAAACTTTTTTACAAATTTAATGTTTAAATTTAAGATTTGTACTAAATAAAGTTTAAAAAAGTGAAGGACAAGAAGGACTTTACCGGCCAAAACTGCTTTACCGGCGAGATTCCGGCCAAAAATTAAAAAAAAAAACTATTCCGGTGACACCTTTATCACCATCCCCAACTATTCCGGCGAGATTCCTGCTAAAGTTTCAAAACTGCTTTACCGGCGAGATTCCGGCCAAAGTTTAAAAAAGTGAAGGACAAGAAGGACTTTCTATAAAAACTATTCCGGTGACACCTTTATCACCATCCCCAACTATTATTCCGGTGACACCTTTATCACCATCCCCAACTTATCCGGTCAACCTTTACAACCCACCACCGGCCAAAATTAAAAAAAAAACAAAAATAGACAAAGGAAATATGAAATAATACACTAACCTTTTATGAAAATATGCACCGTATAGGTTGATACGTTCGGATCAAGCGATACGAGAGAGACAGTGTGTGTTCTCTTGGTGTTTTAGTGTGTGTGTGGGGTTAACTTTTAGATCTGTTCTCTATTTGGTCAAAGTTGAAAATTAGTTTTTGAATCAATGAGGGGCGTATAGGGCAATAAGGGGCAGATAGATTTTTTTCTTTTTTAATCTCTGGAAATAAGCATAAGAAAATTAATAATCGGAAAGATTAATGGGTGAGACACTTGTCCCAGTGGAAGGGACAGGTGTATTTAAGGGAAAGGTCACGAGTTCGATCCGAGTTTAGAGGCGGTTTTTTGCATTTTTTTGGGTTTTAATCTTAATTAAAACCGAAATATTTATTAAATTAATTATAACAGAAAATTTATTAAATTAATTAAAACCGAAAAATTGATTAAATTAATTATAACAGAAAATTTATTAAATTAATTAAAACCAAAAATTTATTAAATCAATTATAACAGAAAATTTATTAAATTAATTAAAACCAAAAAAATTATTATTTTAATTATAACCGAAAATTTATTAAATTAATAAATAATAATAATAATAATAATAATAATAACAACAACAACAACAACAATAACAATAACAATAACAATAAATAATAATAATAACAATAATATTAATAAATAATAATAATAATAAATAATAAGAAAAATAATAACAATAATAATAATAATAATAATAATAATAATAATAATAATAATAATAATAATAATAATAATAATAATAATAATAATAATAATAAATAATAGGTAAAGGGTACTGTACAAATTCCCTTATCGTACATTACGTACGCTACAATCTCAGCCGTCAGATCATCTTCCCGCAATGGAAATCGCATGTTGTTTTTTTTTGTAATAATTTCGCATGTGATAATTTTGATGAAATAGCAGGTGTTTTTTTGTAACAATTTCGCATGTGGTAATTCAATTTCGCATGTGATAACTTTGATGAAATAGAAGGTTGTTTTTTTGTAACAATTTCGCATGTGTTAATTCAATTTCGCATGTGATAATTTTGATGAAATAGCAGGTTGTTTTTTTGTAACAATTTCGCATGTGGTAATTCAATTTCGCATGTGATAATTTTGGTAACAATTTCGCATGTGGTAATTGAATTTCACATGCGATTTTCAATGCGGGAAGATGATCTGACGGCTGAGATTGTAGCGTACGTAATGTACGATAAGCGCATTTGTACGTTAACCAGCCCCATAAATAATAATAATAATAACAATAATAATAATAATAATAATAACAATAATAAAAATAAATAATAATAAGAAAAATAACAATAATAATAATAAAGAATAATAATAAAAATAATAACAATAACAATAATAAATAATAATAATAATAAATAATAAAAATAATAATAACAATAACAATAATAATAATAATAATAATAATAATAACAAATAATAATAATAATAATAACAATAATAATAATAAATAATAATAATAATAACAACAATAATAATAAATAATAATAATAATAATAATAAATAACAATAATAATAATAAATAATAATAATAATAATAACAATAATAATAATAATAATAATAATAATAATAATAATAATAATAAATAAATAAATAATAATAATAATAATAAATAATAATAACAATAATAAATAATAATTACAATAATAAATAATAACAATAACAATAACAATAACAATAACAATAATAAATAATAACAACAATAAATAATAACAATAACAATAATAATAATAATAATAATAATAATAATAATAATAATAATAATAATAATAATAATAATAATAATAATAAATATTAACAACAATAAAGAATTTCACGGAAAAGAATTTGTTAACTTGGCAAAGGTGTTAGTAGATGTATCGTATTACACAGGGTAGGGCGTTAGTAGATAGTAATAGAACTTCACGAAAAAGTATTTGTTAACTTTGCAAAGGTATAACATCCGTGAAATATAGTGTATGCAACAAATTTTTTATAAAAAATATTAATTAGGGTGTTTTATAACATAAAAACCCTTAATTAACACACAATTTTTTTAAAAAATTAATTGCATATGAGTCGTATAGGGCAATGAGACCCATTTACAACTCCTATAAGGTGCTCTTTGACCAATAAGCTTCCCCTGGTGGACACCTCATGAGTGTCTCATTGACCAATAAGCCTCCCCTGGTTGAGCTATTCCACCTTTGATAAAAGTGGAAACCACCAGGGGAGGCTTATTGGTCAATGAGACACTCATAAGGTGTCCACCAGGGGAGACTTATTGGTCAATGAGCACCTTATAGGAGTTGTATATGGGTCTCATTTCCCTATACGACTCATATGAAATTAATTTTTAAAAAAAATTTATGTGGTAATTAAGGGTTTTTATGTTATAAAACACCCTAATTAATATTTTTTTTAAAAATTGTTGCATACACTATATTTCACGGATGTTACACCTTTGCCAAGTTAACAAATTCTTTTTCGTGAAGTTCTATTACTATTTACTAACGCCATACCCTGTGTAATACGATACATGTGCATTGTCACCTATTCCATAGCTTTTATACGTCGGTGAGGTATTTCAAAGTCCATTTCGTACCAACATCGGGCAATCATCCCGTTAACTTAGCAATGATGAAATAGACACCTTCGACATAAGCGATCGATAAAATGGAATGGTTCGGGTAAACCTCCGGACCATCGAACAAACGGGAAGTAAGTTTGACAAACACCGTTGCTTAAATACGTTTTGGCCTGACGTATCGTATAATAATAACAATAATAATAATAATAATAGTAATAATAATAATAATAATAATAATAATAATAATAATAATAATAATAATAAAGCATATGCACATATTGAGTTGCTCATTGACCAATAATAATAATAATAACAATAATAATAATAACAAATAATAATAATAATAATAATAATAATAATAATAATAATAATAATAATAAAACATATGCACATTTAAAAAAAAAACGATGTTATATCTAGTCCTTGCAAACGGGTCGGCCCGGGGGTCGGGTAGGGTCTTTGACCCATGACGATATTTTATGAAATGAATTTTGTGTATTATAAAATGTCAAATTTTTTATTTATTAATTATTATTATGTCTTTAATTATTTTTCACTTGTCATTTATTAACCATAACGCAATAAATACACGAAACATCGTTTTATATTAATACACAAAACATGGCATTTTAATACAAAATGTAACGACTAAACCCTAAACCCTAAATCGCTAACTGTTACATATTCTTAAATTCTTGCAAACTGTATCGGTTATTCAGATCTCTATTCGGTCACCATATTGTTGCTATCAAGTTTAAGGATGCGTTCCACGGTAAACGTGCTTTCCGCTTCCCCATTACCACATGAAGAACCTCCGACCTGATCTGGCGATCCCTCGTTGTTGCAGAAGAAATCTCAGTAACCGGTTCCACAACATGAAGAACCAATCCATACAGAAGGAGTTCTCCCTAGAGGTTGCTGACGTAGAAGCATTGTCGTTGGTGGAGGTTCCAGGACATTCCAGTTCACCCTCACAGTCACCTGTAAATATCTACTTCCACCCTCACAGATTGTGGGTGCAGAAGCATTGTCGTTGGTGGACGTTCCGGTGCATGAATCTGGAATACGAACGCAGTTAAGCGTTTGAATCTGAAATATGAACGCAGTGTACTTCTCCATAAGGATTACGCTACCACCACCATCAAAACACCGACTTTCGATATTCTGTTAATAAAACATACAATTATAGCATTAGACCCGACATCCGAAAATATATTGTTAAAAATGATAAATATAATAATAAAAATAACATATGCATCTTTAAAAAAAACGATGATACAAGTCTAGACCCGACAAACGTGTCGGGCCGGGGGTCGGGTAGGGTTACGCTACCACCACCACCACCACAGCCACCACCACACCCGCCTAACCAACACCACAACCACCACCACCACAACCACAGCCACCACCACACCGCCTAACCACCACCACCACAACAACCACCACCACCACAACCACCACCACCACCACCACAACCACCACCACACTCGCCTAACCATCACCACAACAACCACCACCACCATTACCGTCAATCCCCACCACCACAACCACCACCACCACCACCACCACTTCCGTCAATCACCACCGCCGTCATTCCCCACCACAGTCAATCCCCCACCGCCGTCAATCCCCACCACCACCAATCCCCCACCGCCGTCAATCCCCCACCGCCGTCAATCCCCCACCACCGTAAAACCCAACACCACCACAAACGGCAGAAATAAAACCAAAAAATAAAAAAAGGTTGAATATTAAGCAATAAAATTTGGAATACAAACTAACCTTCATCGTGTGGTCCAGAGTTTGTCTTGTGAAAATCGTGCGGTCCAGAGCGTTTGTGTGTATGTTCTTGGTGTTTTAGTGTGTGAGTTTTCAAATTTTAGATCTATTTTACCCCTTTATTGAAGTTGGGAAAGTGTTTATGTTCAATGAGACCCGTATGGCTCAATGAGCGGCGTATAGGAGTTGTACTTTCCTTTTTGAATTTTGAATCTATGAAACTTAGTATAAGAGAAAAAAGAATCGGGATAATCAATGGGTGAGACACTTGTCCTAGTGGAAGGGACGGGTGCATTTAACTGTGTTGGTGCATATGTCTGGGAGGTCACGAGTTCGAGCCGCGTTGAAACTGGTTTATGGCCGGTTTTTTGCATTTTTTATTATTCATTTATTTATATTAAAATTAATTCCTTTTATTAAAAAAAAACAGATTTCATTTTTAGTTTGAGTCAACAATTTTAAATCCCTTTAAACAATAGTTTTCTTTTATTTTGTACTCCTTTCTTTTATATGAAGCACTTTAATTAAAAAATTTTTTATAAAAAAATTGTTGCGTACACTATATTTGACGGATGTTACAATATATTTAAATTATATTAAAGAGAAACATTAATAAGTTCGTTGCGTACACTATGTTTCACGGATGCTACACCTAACACAAGTCAATAACTTCTTTTTGTCGAGTTCTATTACTACGTAGTAACGCCCTACCCTGTGCAATACGAGACATGTACATTGTCTCCCATTCCATAGCTTCCATACTTCGGTATATATTCCAAAGTCCATTTGTTACTGGCATCGGGCTATCATCCGCTAACTTAACCATGATGAAATGACTATCTTCGACATAAGCAATCGTTAAAATGGAATGGTTCGGGTAAACCTGCGGTCCATCGAACATCGAGAAGTAAGTTTAACAAACACCGTTGCTTAAATGTTGAACAATCACCCCAAATTTTTGAGCCACCAACAACCCTGTGTAGGGCAACAACATCCAACATGCTATAGGTGCAGGTTCAACATTTAACCAATTTATCGATCGATACACATTTTCGTAACATCCCTTGTCCAATGATTCGAGTATATGCCCCCAACGCTTTTTGTTAATGAACATGTCGTCGAGTAGCTCTTGGCGGACCCACTTCCACTGTTTCTAGTCATACCCCAAACCCATAGCTATGGATCGAAACCCACAGTTACCGTCCGGCTGGGCATCTTCGATATGTGTTATGTATCTCCGATAGCTTGATGGAAGACAATCCTTAAAACGCTCAATCATGTTTTTGTACCTATAATTGGCAAAAAAATAAAAAACTAAAAATATTAAAAAATAAAAAATTGAAAAAGAATTCTAAATATATGTATGTATATACGTATGTACCTGTGCCCGGCCAACAGTGGAAAGTCTTTATCTGTAATCGGAAGTGTATTTTTTTCTTCTTTGCTTTTCTTTGAACGACTACGTCGCACATTTGGCTTTTTAGTGTAGTCGTTCCTCTGTGATTCGGGTTGTTTATCTTTACGTCTCGCAAGGTCTTCATTCTTTTGTTGTTTTGCTTTCGTAGTTGGGCGGCCCCGGGTATCTTGTTATACCTCAGGCGGTTGATGGTCAGTCATACTTGGATTCAACACCGCTTTCATCTTCGACAACATACTTTTTAACACTAGAGGTGGCTGCTTCTGTAGTTGCTGTGTGAGTCTATCCATTTCCTCCTGAATATTACACTCGTCTTGATTAAGTTTTTCTGTCGAAAAATCTAGTTTTGTGTAGGATCGATTTGACGATCAAGTGAGTCAATTAAAGTCAATACACCACTGTTTGAGTGGCGGAAACAAACAAACAGTGTTGAATCAGAGAGAATTGAGTAGAAAACAGAAGAATATCACTTTAACACTTGTTTCTCATTCATATATCACTTGAAAATCCGGCAGCAGTTCGGTACACGTCTGATGGCAAAGTTACAAATGAGAAACCCAAACAGCCTATTTATAGGCATCCAAGTTCGCTTGAAATAACACTTGACATTTCAAGCGAACACCCAACATTAGGTTTCGCTTGAAATGACCAAATGTCATTTCAAGCGAACTGACATCACAAACTTCATAAAATCACATTCTAACCCCTGTTCTATACATATTTAACACATTTAGACCCCTAGACTTAAGACGTTGGCTTTACACATCGTGCACTAACAAACTCCCCCTTGGATACCGCCGGAGTCTTCAGTCTTTCACAGCGACTTGAATTTTTCTTCTCTTGGCTTAGGCTTCTTTTGCATCAGCTTCCTAAGCTTTTCATTTTCTTTCTTCTTTTTCTTTTCCTCTTCTGCCTGTATCTTCATCCATTTTCCTTTGTTTTCTTCCAACTTCTTGCGTTCTTTTTCAGCTTTCTTTCTTTCTTTCTCTTCAAGCGACCACCATTTAGAATTCCATTTACTTTCAGAGTTAATGCTTTTCTGAAAGCAAATAGTTACAACTTGTTGAAACTGCATCGCTTGCTCTCTGTCTTCAGATTGAAAATGGATTTTGTTGATGAATAAACATTCAATATCCTTCGCTGAGCAGTTAACCAACCACATTGGGTCATAGATAAAAATCTCTCTAATCTCTTTCCCAGCTCGATAAGTAATCACTGCCTCAGTAGAGATACAACTATACACCCAGCCCATGAAACCTTTGTAGAATTCCTGTTCCATCTTGGGCACTGGAATGTTCTTCATCGTTTTCGGCTTTTTCACATTCAGAATAGTCTCTTCAATCCCTATCACTGGATCTCTCCTTTGAACTCTCTTTGGATAGTGAGGCTTCCAATGCTTGAAATCTTTTAGAGCCTCAAACTTTATCAAGCCCCACATCGCAATATCATTCTTCCTTACAGGATATCCCAAAGTTCGTACTTTTGATAATTCATCCACATCCCACCATGGAAGGGACATAACATCATGTAGCTTTTCAAAATATTGAACTCCACATTCTCTTCTGATCGCATACGCATTAACTTGAGGTAGAAAACCCCAACTAATGATATCCCCCAAGGAAATACTTCTATCTCTTTGATAAGACTTCAATGGATGCTTGAATTTACGTTCATTGCTTTCCTTGAACCACTTTTTACGTTCTTCTTTCAATGGATCTTTGGTAGTACCGTCAAAGTTTTTGTCTTTAAGGATCTCAACAACTTTCCTTCTAAGTTCATCTCTATTCTCTTCACTAAAGAACTCCATCAGTGTTGGATATTCAGAAGTGTCATCAGTAACACCCTCTTCATCAGTACAGTCTTCAACCTCAACCCTGTCATACACATCTGCATCTTCTACATACTTGTATTCATACTCTGGTTGATGGTTAATGTCAAACGCATTCAGTTCTTCCTCAAAATCAAACTTAAACTCAACTTCATTCACTTTGAACATCTTCAATACCTCATCCAACATGTAAGTATGCCTTATCTCACCTTCTTCAACATGAGGTTCAATTCGAAGAATCAATTTTTCGACCGCATCAACATTCTGATCGTCTACATTCTCCCCCTCTCCAGTTGCATTCTCTGGTTCTTCATTTACAGAATCATTCATAAGATCATCAACTGTTGGTTCTTTTGATGCTTCAGTAACTTTAACTCCTGAGGTGCCCTGATCATCATCATCATTCTCATCATCAGAACTATGACTGCTTGCAGAGAATACTTTTTCATTGTCATCATCCTCTTCATCATCATCATTCTCATCATCATCATCATCTTCATCCTCATCATCATCATCATCAATATTTTCATCAACATCATGAACGCTTTCCAATAAAACCTCGTCACCAAAGACAACAGGAACTACAGAAAGAGGAACAGGCTTCTCATAAAATTATTCAGGAGCAGTTGATAACACAAGTGTCCTGTCTTCAGAAGCACCATCTAAACCTTTGCCTTTATCTTTCATTTTAGCATCTACCTCTTCCTGATTCTGAGCTCTTATTTCTTCAACTTCAATCTCCTCAAATCTTTGCTCAATCGACTTTCCGAGCATATTTTCAACTACTTTGTTCAACATATAGAATTCATGTTCTTTCAATGCCTTCGCAGCTTTAAGTTCTTTGTTTTTCAATTTAAAGTACTTGTTTTGTTCATCTTTACGTGCCTTCTCCTCTTCTAACTCAGCCACTCTAACCTTCAAAATATCAATCTCTGTCTGATCAGATTCTACTTTCTTCAGCAGTGACTTGTTTTCAGACTCTAACTTCTTTACACGCATCTCGAGAATCTTTTCACGATCAACCACTATTTTGCTTTCAGCTGCTAATCTTTTGTTTTTAGCCATCACATCATCAACTTTCTTTTCAACATTCTTCACTTGTACAGTATTTGCAAAATCAAAGTCTTCAACATCTTCAAGACTAATATTCAAGTTCGGAGGAACAGGTGGAAAACCTTTGTACCCTGAAGAACCAGGTGTGGTTTGAATGATAGGTTGTGTGGATGGTGGTGTTTGGAATATTTGTTGAGATGTGAGTAAGGTTTGTTGTTGTTGTGGTGATTGATGAGATGGTGGTGATTGATGAATTGGTGGTGATTGAAGTGGTGGAATGGGTTGTCTTGGAGTATATTGAAGTGATGATTGAGATGGTGTAGGTTCAGGTTGTGATGAAGTTTGGTTAGAATCTTGAATTGGTTTCTGGTTCACCAAAATCTTCAACTTTTTAACTTTCTTTGGAGTTTCCACAAGTTTCCTTGCAACTTTCTTTTTCCCTCCTGAGGCAATTTGAGTTTGAATCTCTTCTTGCGAAGGAACGTATACTTCATCGTCATCATTACTACTCTTTTTCCTCTTTTTCTGCTTCTCTTTTGCAACATCAGACATGACTCTCTTGTATCTTTCAGTTTCGTCAATCTCATCTTCAGAAGAACTAGTAGTACTTTTATCAACATCATTACTTTCTACATCATCAGCAACTTTTTCTTTCTGAGCATCAACAGCTGCTTCATCTTTCTGAGCATTTTCAGCTTCAGCTTCAACATCATGTTCTACTTCAATCTCAGCTTCTTGTATTGGTTCTTCCACATCAGGTTCATCAATAAGTAAAGTCTTTGCGGCTTTCTTTTGACGTTTCTTTTGCTGTGAAGATGAACCCTCTCCCTTTTGTACTTTGGGAGTAGCTTTCTTGCCTCTCCTTTTCTGTTCTTTCACAAACCAATCGTTGCGAGTAACTTTAAACCCTTCAAGTGCCTTTAACTCATCAGCATAAGCAGCTTCTTTCATCTCTTCCTCATTTCTCCAGTTTTGATGATTCACTGGATCTGGATCCTGATAATTTCTGTCTTTGATAGCACCAAAGAATTCAACTTGCTTTGTTGGTTCAGGATGATTAGGATGATATCTTGTCAACCCCTTCACCGAATCATTATCCATATGAGAAAGAATCAACAGGTCATTATTCTCATCTTTCACAATTTCCGGATATGCATGATCGATCATCATCTGAATGAATCTTGGATATAACCAAGTCTTTCTTTTCGACTTTACTTCATCCACCAAATAATGAAATACAACATGTTAAAAGTTGTACTTTTTGTTCAATACAAGTGCTACCACCATGTTCATGTGGTAATCACGCATAACATCATAACTTCCTTTTTGATGACTTAACGCTTGTAATACAGAATGAATCAAAAACTTGAAAAACTTTGACTTCAGATAATTTGCACTGTTAAGTGCTCCAATGTAACCCAAACGAAGCAAACATCCTTTCACCATTCTTTCAGGAAAATTTGTTGGAGAATCTTCATCATCCGGAAAATTTAACACTTCTCGTAAATATGCCTCCGAGATAATAATTTTTTCTTTTCATCATTTAGCTTGACCAACGAATTGATTACTTTGCCCTCTTCGTCATATGTTGCATGCTTCCAAAAACGCTTAATATGAGACTTGAAAACCAAGCGTTTGTCTGTCAAAGCCTTTTGTATTGGTACTCTCCTCATAAACTCCAAGATGCTTCTAAACTCCGACAACTTTGGAATTCTATCTTCATCAAAATCACAACAACTGTTGTGTTGTGCATTAAACAACAACTTCGATGGCTGCAAAACAACATCAAACAAACAAATCAATTACTTAGAAAATTTTCATGTTCAAACATCATTCAAGCGAACACTTATTCATCATTCATTTCAAGCGAATCAGACAAACAGTTCACTTGAAGCGGAACCCAAATATTCAATTGGAAACACTTCAAGCGAAATGAGTACATGACCTTCCGCTTGAACTTGACAAAAATCAAATCGAACAATTTCAAGCACTGATGTTCAAATTGATGAAGTGGGTTTGTTCTATGTTAGATATCGAGCAACATGGTACCTTTTTCAATCATTTTGACCTACACATTAACCCTAGATCTAAGTCCGAACATCTGCACAATCGTCAAACAAGCAAAAACCTAGATCTGGTTCAATCAAACATCTTACAACATATCTACAACATATTCCGACAACATCCATGAGATTTTTGTTCATTTTAGATCAATTTTAAAAACCTAAATCTAAGATTCATGTTCAGTTCAGCGCCGACACAAGAAAAACAGTTAAAATTTGGTCAAATCAATGCAAAAACTCACATTTACCATGTTTAAAGTTGAACCAGCCAACTAAAAACACAAGATTTAAGAAGATTTGGGCAGAATAACGGCAAGAAATCGAGGTTTTCAGGTTTTCGCTTGAAATCGCCTTGAAATCTCGTTGAAGCGAAAACAGACACAAATGGCATTCAAGCGGAACCCCTCCCACTATTTATAGACCAAGGTATCTCGCTTGAAAGTACACATGCAACTTCAAGCGGACTCTCCTTTCAAGCGATATGCTATTTTGAAGCGGATTCAGTGTATTTCAAGCGAACTTGCATTTTTAAATTTTCAACTTTTTGATTTTTCCAAATTTTACCGACACACCCAGTCAACCAAGTCCAAGTTAATGACTCTGGTCAACTGTTGAGCCTGCCAAGTCCAAGTTAATGACCATGGCTGACCAAATTATGAAGATGCTGACTTTCAGAAATGATTTTAAGTTCAAATTAATGAACTTTTCAACTTTTAAGTAATTACCGATCACTTTTCTCAAACTTACTGCTTACCCAACCCTCAAGATCCAGACTTGTTCAGCACACAAGACTTTAATCATCTGATCCCCAACATCCGTTGTCGAAAATAAGATGAAAACTAAAATCTTTTTGGATTTGAATATAATAAGCAATAAACTGTACACACAATCTTTTTGCGAGCGTGTTAAGGGATTATATCAGCTACCGACGAGATACAAGTACCGTTAAGCTTAAATTTCATTTTAAGCAATAAACAATTTGCAATGATTGTCGATATACTGGTCCACTTTAAATTTTCACACAAAGTTCAATCTGTTCAGGATACGGATTTAATGTTTTAAGGCTTAACTTTTATATGTGTCCCACCTCAGAATATACTCCCGTATCCAGATCCCAATATTCAGTCTTACAGGTGAGTATACCTAGATGATATCTGTAAGGGATAATATGCGAGGGCCGTGAGAGCTCAGGTCAGAACTTCCGTTCAGCAGAGAGATGACAGCCTCGACTTTAGGTGGGTCCCCTTTAGAGGATCTTTTTTACAACAACATTAATTAGCAATTTTATTGTCTATTTTTGCTGAGGGAGGCGCTATATTTCAAGCATGCAGAAAGTATTCTCCGGGGACTAGGCCATTGCTTCCGCATTATCAGAAGTCCCAGGATAATACCCCAGATATCACTGAGTATAAAGACCTAGTATCTCAGAAAGAGGGACCTTTCAAACAAGATTTCGGGGGTTACCCATATATCCGAGAGATGTTCCCCATATAAAAGCAAGAAATTTTATGTTTATATCCCGAAAAAATCTACTAAATGTGTAAAAACCTATCGGCATATCATTTACAAGACTGCTTAACACATTTTTACCTTACATTTCTTTAGCGTACTGCACTGTCTAGCTGATGTACTATCATTTCCCCTTTTTACACAAACTCATTTTTACTTTTTCAAATGTTTTTGGTTTTTGTAATTTTATCATGTTTTTGTATTTTTCTGCAACTTTCTCCCCCTAAAAACAAAGACATATTTTTGTGTTTTTGGTTTTTATCAAATGCAGAAAATAAACTGTACAAAACTTGACAACTTTGACGTGGATCACATCAGATCGCCGTCCTCCTCGGCTTCACACTCGATTACCCTCCCAGAAAACAGATTTTTCATCCCGTTCAATTTCAAAAGATAATTAAATCTTTTTCTATCAAAAGGTTTTGTATAGAAATCAGCCTTCTGTTCATCGGTGTGTATATATTCAATACGGATTAACTTCTTTTCATAGCAATCACGAATGAAGTGATGCCGTATTTCAATGTGTTTAGTTTTCGAGTGATGAACCGGGTTTTTAGTAATGTTAATTGCCGCTTCATTGTCCACAAATATCGGTGTATTCAAGAACTGCAAACCAAAGTCTCGCATCTGCTGTTGGATCCAAAGGATCTGAGAGCAACAGCTTGAGGCTGAAACGTATTCAGCCTCGCAAGTAGAGAGCACTACTGAGGTTTGTTTCTTGCACTGCCAGGTGACAAGTCGAGTTCCAAAGAACTGACACCCAACAGTGGTGGACTTAGCATTTTGCTTGCAACAACCAAAATCCGAATCAGCAAAACCTGTGAGAGAGAAATCGCCAGACTTAGGATACCACAAGCCGGTGCTTGGGCAGCCTTTCAAATACCGTAAGATTCGTTTCACGATTGTCAGGTGAGATTGGCGTGGACTTGACTGATATCGGGCGCACAAACACGTTGGATACATGATGTCTGGGCGGGAAGCAGTAAGATACATCAAGGATCCAATCGTTGACCGATACAGCGTCTCATCTACTTTCTCTCCACTTTCGTCTGGGCAAATCCCATGATTCTGAGCTAGGGGGGTTGATGCTGGACTGGATTGACCCATGTTGAACTTCTCCAAAACATCGTTCACGTACTTTGTTTGATGAATGAAGATTCCTTCGGGCATTTGTTCAACCTGTAGCCCGAGGAAGAACTTCATCTCCCCCATCGAACTCATTTCGAACTTCTTTCTCATCACATTCTCAAAATCTTTACACAACTCATCGTTTGTTGATCCAAAAATGATATCATCGACGTAAATTTGCACGATTAAGAGATGGCCTGTAACTTCTTTGATGAACAATGTACTATCAACTGTCCCTCTGCTAAATCCGTTGTCCAGCAAATGTTGGGAGAGCGTCTCATACCAGGCTCTCGGGGCCTGGTGTAATCCGTAGAGCGCCTTGTCCAGAAGATAGACTTTGTTCTTGTGTACTGGATCTATGAACCCCGGTGGTTGACCCACATACACCTCTTCTTTGATTGTTCCATATAAGAATGCAGACTTGACATCCAGCTGGTATACTTTGAGTCCTTTCCACGATGCAAATGCTAGGAAGATTCTTATCGCCTCGAGCCTAGCTACAGGGGCATACACCTCAGTGAAATCGATCCCCTCCTGCTGGCTGAAACCCTGTACCACCAGTCGTGCTTTATTCCTTACAATTACGCCTCTATCATCTCTTTTGCATTTAAAGACCCACTTCGTCTTGATCAGCTTCTGGTTCTCAGGAAGATCTACTAATCTCCAGACTCCCAATTTTTCAAACTGCTGCAATTCTTCTTGCATAGCATTCACCCAACTTTCTTCAGTCAAAGCTTCCTTATATGTTCTGGGTTCGATCTGCGAGATAAAACATTTGAGTGAGAATTCTTCCTGCAAAGGAGCAACAGAAGTATAAAAACATGTAAGATATTTGTTGATCTGGTCGCGTGTTTTCACTCCACTATAAAGATCTCCAATAATTTGATCCGAAGGATGATAAGAGAGAGTTCTTGGCATGACTTCGTCAGGCACGCTCACTTCCAATTGCAAATTCGTTATGTCAAGATCACCGGTGTGATCCTCAGCTTCCGTCGACGCAACATTTGGATCCTCATCAAATATCGGACCATTTTCCGAATCTGAGTCATCGGATTGATCAAATGATGGAGCTGGTTCCTCTGGTGGTTCGTGATCTGTTCCACTCGGACCTGCCTCGTGATCATTTGTACCAGTTGTAGGGATGCTTGTTCCCTCATCAAGTTGAGAAACCACCAACGGTCTAGGTATCTGTTCTTGTACCATGGATTGCTGCTGTTGGTATAAGTAAGCAAGTTCCTCTTCACTCGGCTCTGTCGGTAGTTGGAACGACTCCTAGAGTTTGTCGTAGTCGAAAAGCAATCTGTGTCCGGGAAGTTGAGGTGGAGCAGTATGTTTCTGACAGTCCACATGCTGAACTTCAATTACATTCTTCAGGCGTGGTACAAACACTCTTTTTAATGGACTCGCATATCCAACAAAAAATCCCTCATTACTCTTCGCGCCAAATTTTCCATCTTGATCAATGAATGTACATGGTGATCCGAACGGCTCTAGAAACTTCAGATTTGGCTTATATCTTTGAAGAAGTTCACACTCCAAAAATATATCGGTAGTTTAGAATCGGCCAGCATCGTTCGAGCAGTTTCAATGATAGTGCGATTCTTTCGTTCAGCTACACCATTTTGCTGCGGAGTGTATGGTGCACTGAATTCATGAAGAATTCCCTTCTCGTTACAGAACTCGAGCATGCGATTGTTCTTGAACTCCGTTCCATTATCGCTCCGAATCCTTCTAATCGGCACCTTATACAACGTTTCCATTTTTTTTGAATAGGATCATTAATGACTCAAACGTTTGATCTTTCCTCTCCAAGCACACTACCCAAGAAAACCTTGTAAAATCATCCGTGACCACAAGACAGTATAAGTCTCCACTAATACTCTGCACATTGACCGGCCCAAAAAGGTCCATATGGAGCCTTTCAAGTGGTACTCTGATTGAATTCAGCAACTTCTGCGGGTGTGATTTCTTTGTCTGCTTTCCTTTCTATCAAGCTACACAATCATCATTCAAATGAAAGTTTTTTCAAATTTACACCGTCAACCAAATCATTAGATACAAGAAAGTTCATTTTACGCACATGAATTTGGCCCATCTTTCGATGCCACATAATTGACTCTTTTTCAGTTGCCTTGGTTTTAGACACAAAACATTGTTTTTGATAATCAGTTGTTGTTGCGATACCCATATCAAGAATATACAAATCATTTTCGCGTGGAGCTCGCAACAACACCATTTCTTCTGGAATTTTGAAACCAGGTTTTAAAACACAACATTCGTTTTTAGTGAAATGTACGGTGAAAGACTTGTCACAGATCTGCGAAATACTCAGTAGATTGTTTTCAAGCTCAATTATATAGTTCACTTTATCAAATGAAATGACTCCATTCGTTAAAGTCCCTTGACCAACAATTCTTCCTCCCTGATTCCCAGCAAATCCCACGTATCCTCCGTTTAAAGATTTAACGTCATAAAGTAATGCTAGCATTCCAGTCATGTGTCTTGAAGCTCCGCTGTCCATTATCCACTTTGAGATATACGACCTTGGCAGCCCCTGCATTCATCATAGCAAATTCATTCAAACAATGAAACCCATGACTTCTTTTCATGTGGAACACTACCAAACACTAAATCACATTTCCCATCAACTTTTGGAATACTAAAGATCACATTTGGAACAATAGATTCAGCTTTTGATTTTAAAATTTTCTCTTTGATTGGTGGAAATTCATCAAGGAACTTGTCTAGCTCAAATTCATACTTCTTACCATCATTTGCAAAAACTTTTGTTTCAAATTTTAACTCATTCTTCATTTTCTTCACCTCAACTGATTGTTTTGGTTTAGCCACCCATGATTGGGTTTCAAAAACTTTTGTCTTTGGATAAATTTTTGAAGTCTTTTGGGTTTTCGAAGATTCACCAATCTCAAAAGTTGATTTCGGTTTTTCTTCAGACTTCAACGATTCACCTCTTTTCAGAATTTGAACAGAAAAAACCATTGGTTTTTTACCCTTATCATCATTTGAAGTTTTTGGTTTTGGTTTTTGCAAAACTGGTTTCTTGAAAACAGGTTTTTCCATCTTTTTGGTACATTGCTTTGCCATATGACCAATTTCATTGCAGCGATAACAAACTCTTTTGTCATATTCAACAAAAGTAGATTTGTAGGTCTCTTCTTTCAATTTCTTCGCTGTATTGAAATCATCGATGGCCTTTTGACTGAAAATATACTCCTTTTCAGCATCAACACTTGGACCAACAACAAAAAACATCACTCATTGTTTCCTTTGGCTTAACATTCAACTTTGCCATTTTCTTTTCAAATCCAATCCCTTTGTTTTTAAAATTGATTCCATTTTTCTTGTGAGACCCATTGTTACTTACCCAATCTTTCTTCCCAGAGTTGTTTTGTTTCACAAAAGATTTTTTAGGTTTTGAAAAGAACTCATTGTTGTTTACCTCAGAAATATCAATCTCGACAAGCTTAAACACCTTCTCAACATTTTTCATGTTCGCGTTTTGGATCGGATACCTAAAATCAGAATAGAGTTTGTCAGTTCCAATCATTGTGTAAACCACCATAATCGGATCATCATTCGCAACCTTTTCTGATTTTGGTATAAACTTGTCCAAAAAGTTACCATCATCTTCACATTCAGAACTGGAATTTTCCAAATGTGTTTTCACAGTTTCAAAGTCTGAGTTATCAATCTCTTCATCTAACACTTGGTCAACAACGGTCTTGATCACCTGTGACTCATTATCAGTGTCGGACGGAGAGAATGTAACATCAATATTCTCAGGTAACTCATCCTCAATGGTTCTCAACTTGAGGTTCAAAGCAGCTTCCACCCTATCTGGATACTTCTGAGTGTAATGACCCCACATTGGTGGTGGAACACTGGTAAAGACAGGTGTATCATCTGGTTGTTTCGGGACAATTTGTTCAATCACATATGAAGATGCAACGTAACTCATCAACTTCTTATCAATTCTTTCATTCTCAATTTTTGTTAACTCCAATTCCTTTTTCAATGAAGCTATTGTGTCCAAATAAAAGTTGATTTCCTTTTGTTTGTCAAGAACTGTTGATTTTAGCAATTTTGTGGCTTTATCGTTTTCAAGACTCTCATTTTGAATCATTTTGATAGATTTAGCCAACTTGTCATACGCTTCTTTTACTTCATTCAGATCAAATTTCAGTGCATCAGTGTATTGTTTCAATTTTTGAAACTTTGTGTCCTTTTCAAGACACTCCATGCAGGGTTTTGAACAGTTTTCGCATGAAGTTTCAGAGATTGAATCAATTTTTTCAACAACCTTTTCTTCTTGTTCAAAATTAACATCCTGTTTACCGCCATTATCAGACTCTGACTCAGACACTCCTTCGGTTTTGACCTCCTGACTTTCGGATTTCCCATCAGACTCCTTTTGACCTAATTCTGTTTTGACCGACTCAGTATCAACAGACTCTGGTTTTACAGATTCTGTGTCTACCTATTTCAGTTTTGCCATCAAAGCTTTGTCTGCAATCTCTTTCAATGTTTCTTCAGTCATTTCTTTTGAGACATCAATTGTCTCATCAACCAGAACTTTCTCTTCTTCGTACTATGGGCAAAATCCGGTTGTTGGCTCACTGAAAATACCTGCAAAAGATTCAACCACATTAGGAGGCATAACTGATTTTAAACAACTAGCTAAAACCTCTTGTTCGAATTGATAGTAGTAGATTTCAGCAGCAACTTCTTCAAGATCAACCGAACTTTCTTCAGTCACCTCTTCACTAACAACCTCTGTTTCAACAGCACTCTCTGATTCCTCCACAATCTGAGCTATCATTCCTCTACCCTCACTGCCAGGGATGTATTTATCCCAACTGAATCCTTCAGCTACCTTTTCATCATCTTGGTTGACTATGAGAGCTTTTTCTGGCTTGTTCTCAATCTGAGGTCTTTGAACTACAGGTTGTTGATTTGTCTTGTGATAGATCGCCTATTTGTAGTAATCATTGGTAAACGGATTTTGGTGATTGTTGACCTCTCTATTCGGACATTCCCTTTTAAAATGCCCTTTTTCCTTACACTTAAAACACGTTACTTTAGATTTATCAAATCTAAGCTTCTGATCCGGTCCTAACAAATTGTTTCGACCAGTAATCTCCATAAATCTTTGGGCTCTTCTAACCAAGCTAGCCATACCCCACTTGATGTCTATCAATTCGAGTTCTTCCGGATCTATTTGATCATAGTCCTCTTTCGTCATATCGGGGTTTCCTATTCTTCCAGCCACTAAACTCTCGTACGATTCCAATACTGATGCGAGTAGTGCAATGTGCTGTCTGGCAGAAGATTCTGTAAAATGTTGAGCATTCTTAATGTTTACTGCAATGTTACACATTATCCCCGGACCTTGACTCTGATTGTTCGAGTTTGAAAAGCTTTGTGGAGTAGCTTGTTCAGAAGCTTTGTAGTTTGGCTCATAACTAGCAAATGGTGAAGACTTGTTGTTGCTTGAAGTACTAGACGAAGCACCGGATGTTACATCTGCACTAAAACCTGTTTGAATCTTCGGGCTCAGATTCATTGTTGCCGGAGAACTACCTTTGTAATACAGTGAAACATCCTGTTGAATCTTTGCAGAATTCATCTGTTTAATCTTTGTTAACTCTAACTCATGTGCTTCGATCTTCTCTATGAAACCACTAAGATTCATATTCTCAAAACTTGTTTTGTTCTTTAACACCAGCAGATAAGTTCCCCACTCATCATATGGCAATGCATTTGCCAATTTATATATCCACTCCTCATTAGTCTTGGTTATTGATACACTCTAATTTACACATATTTTAGTCCCCCGTTTTACCCCTATTTTATGCGTTTTTGGCCGTAAAACCGTCGTTCGGATACTTATTTATCTACATTTGTGTTTACAGGCCTAAAACTGCATTCTAGATAAGATGATAGCAAAAACGAGGACTTTCCGGACAAAACGACAAAGCTGCGGACTTTCTGTTAAGTATTCTGAACTGGGCCTGTGGAACGACCGTTCCACCTGATGCACGGTCGTGCATCTCCGACAACGCTGATCATCTCGGCAATGAACGATCGGTGCGGCTGGGCGTTCCAGGGAAACGAGCGACTTGGTGAAGAACGGTCGTTCCATCTGAGGAACGACCGTGCGTCTCCGGTGAATCAACAGAGTCTCGGAACTGAACGGTAGGTGCGACTTGGCGTGCAACATGAAGCCCGGAACTGAACGACCGTTCCACACAAAGAACGGTCGTTCCATTTCAGATCTGGTCAACGATCCGATGACGTATGCAGTATGGTGACCCATGTCCAATAATTAAATAAAGTGAACGGTCGTTCCATATGGGGAACGACCGTGCAACAGCAAAAAAGTATAAAAACACAGCAGAAACTTTCTGCTCGACATTCTGGATTTTTGGAGAGCTCTCAGGCGATTTTCAGGCTCCGGAGGCATTAGCTTTCACCCGGATTCAAGCCACATTGTCTCGTTTAGCTCGATTACTACCCGGATCCTTAGTCTAGTACTTGTTTATGGTTTGATTTTCTAATCTTTCCAAGTTTTTGTTAATCTTTCAAGTACTTAGATTATGATTTATGTATTATTGTAGCCTTTGGGCAAAAACACAACAATCCCTTGCTAGATTATAACCATTAGTTTGTTAAACTTTGTTTGTAATGACATTTGAAGTATTTTCTATGTTAATCTTTGATGATTAGTTTGCAACCTTGTTATTGATATTGAACTCTTGATTTTAAGTAATTATGTTGGATGATTGGTGCTTGGTTAGTTAAGATAGTTGAAAAATGAAGCTTAATTAATCTTGTATTAGTAAACTTTGAATTTGGTTAACTAGTTTAACTTGGTTTAAATGTATGCATCATGATACTAGAAATGGTTAGTGATTTAATAAAATGTAATTATTGTTAATCAAGAGAGCTTGCCGTCACGTAAGGGCCTAAACGGGTTAGATGGTGTCGTTATAAATTCTTGCCATGATTTGTTAGCTTAGTTAGTAGTTTAGGCCAAAATTGCTATCTTAGTGAATTATTGTGTAAGATTTGTAAAATGAACTCGGTTGTGATTTAATCTAGATTATGCTTATCTCGATGGTTGCATTGTGTTTATCGGTGTCGCTTTCCTTGTTTAAGTGAGGTTAGAATAATCCTAACGGCTGACTAACTTATTTTTAAGAGATTTTCATAGACATTTATCAATTGCACGTTAAAGAACAATTTTAGGTGGTTAAAGTGTGTTTATCGTTTTAGCTTTCCGAATGATTGTCATGTTAGGATTCCCGAAAGGGATACTAATTGTTTTAAATTGGAAAATTGACCGAATGCTTCTAGTGCCAAAACTGACTTAGTTGACATGCTGTGGTTGTGTATTTAGCAAGGCTTTTTATCTACTTTCTATTATGTTTTTATTATGTATTTGGTTATGTTTACTTTACTTTAGTTTAGTTTAAAATCAACCAAATCTATGTTTTTACCGGTAGTTTAATGACAAAAGGTCTAGTATTAATTCTCCGCCCATTTCCTTGGATCGATACTTGGTTCTTACCGATACTTTATTACATATATGACGGGGTACACTTGCCTCTTTCGTGTGTGTTTTGATGTAAAAGTAATAATCACTTTTATAAATTTAAAACCCAATCGTGTGTAATTCATTGCAAAAATTATGTATATATACGCACACGTTAAGTTTTTGGCGCCGCTGCCGGGGAAATGGCGAGTTTTAGGAACGACCCGAGCCATTTGGTTATCGGTGTATATACTTGTTAGTATTTGTGTATAATTTCTTGATTATTTATTTGTTTATTTATTTGTTAATATTTCTTGTTTTATTCGATTTATTCATTTTTTGCGGTATTTTTGTTTCATTTATTTATTTGATCCGGATTTATTTATTCGCTTATTCTTTGGGTTTTCGGCACCCTAAAGCCATTTTTGTATTAGTCGATTCATTTATTTATTTTGTTGATTTTTTTATAAAATTTCGGGCCAATTTTTCGGATTTTTATAAAATTTTCAGCCCATTTCTAATAATTTTCTGCTTCTGTTCAGCTAAAAAAAAAAAAAAAAGGCAGAACTATTATATAGTAATAAAATATTCATTGTGTGAAATTTTCGTTTGCAGGTTAATGTCCTCAACTCCCGCGCCTAATATTGCTGAACCGGTTGACGAACCAGCGCATAATCTTAGGAGGAGTAGGAGGCTTCGAGAAAGGGCACGTGTCATTGCACAACTGATTGCAAACGCGATTGACGACCCGGTGATACTTTCTGAAAGCGAAAACTCGGGGGACGAAATCATGGCAGACGATAATCAACCTTTGAATGAGACGAATCAGCCCGGACGAGAGGGTTTGGAGCCCAGTATTATTAGACCCACTATTGATGCACCTTCGTTTGAAATAAAATCTAGTATTATTAACATGGTGCAGAATTCAGTGCAGTTTGACGGGCGTGAACACGAGGATCCCGGGAGACACATTGCGGCTTTTCTCCATGTTTGCTCCACATTCAAGATTAGGGATGTTTCGGAGGATGCAATTCGGTTGAGGTTGTTTCCGTTTTCATTGCGTGACAAAGCCAGAGCTTGGCTTATGTCACTTCCAGCCGGGTCCATCAGGATCTGGAATCAGTTGGCGGAGCAGTTTATGCATAAATACTTTCCACCTGAGAAAACGAACAAGCTACGGAACCGGATCACTTCTTTTCGCCAGGACGAGGGCGAATCGTTGCATGCAGCTTGGGAGAGATTCAAGGATTTGTTGATTGATGTGCCACATCACGGCTATTCCAAGAGACAGCTGGTTTTGACATTCTATCAGGGGCTCAGCTACAACACGCAGGAGCGATTAGATGTTAACGCAGGAGGCGATCTGGGAACGAAAACGCCGGCGGAAGCATATGATATTATTGAGAAAGCTGCGTTGAAATCCAGCTCGCGCCGGGAAGGCGATAGAGGTCGGGCTACATCATCATCATCTCGCTCAGGAGCTCACGCTGAGGACGATTACATAGCCATTACTGCGCAAATCTCAGCTCTGGCGATGAAATTCGATAAATCCCAAACAGCCGCGCAAGTTGGCCCTGGATGTGACCAGTGTGGAGTGTCACATGTGCCAGGTACGTGTGAGCAGGGTGTTATGTTTACCGGTCACGAAGAGGTGAACTACATGGGCAATCAAAACAGGCCCCAAAATAACCCCTACAGCAACACGTACAATCCAGGGTGGAGAAATCACCCAAACTTTGGGTGGAAATCTGGTTCTGGGAACCAAAACGCGCCCGGTTTTGCTCAACATGCTCCCGCGCCACAACATTCTCATGGTCAATCCTTCCAGCCTCAATATCATAATCAAGGCTCAGGAAGCAGTTCACAGCCGCACGCCTCTCAAAGCAACGCAAAGCTAGAGGAAATGATGGCACAACTACTGAACAACTCCAATAGTGCTAATCAAATTAATGAGAAGCGATATCAGCAGCATGAGGAGCGATTCTTGGTCAACGAAGGAGAAATGCGGAGTCAAAAGGCTTCCATTCAGAATGTTGAGAATAAAGTGGGACAGTTAGCAAAAATGTAGTCGGAGAGACCCCCGGGTGGTCTTCCGAGCAACACGGAGCAGAACCCGAAGGGGCGTGGTAATGGCCCGCACACGTAAAGTGTGGGGACATGAGTCTTGCTATCGACTCGCCGACAAAAATTTAGCATGAGTCTTGCTATCGACTCGCCGACAAAAATTTAGCATGAGTCTACGCTGCTGACTCGCCGACAAAAATGCAGCAGGAGCGTCTTTGGCGCTATAAGGGCAAAATTGTCCTTTTATTTGTTTTTGTAGTTTTAGCGTAATTTAGGTTAGTTAGGTAGTTTTCGTTTGTTTGTTTAGTTTCCGTACGTGCCGGGCGAAGGTTCTGTATTGTAATATTGTTAGAACAGTTGGTGTGTCGAAAAAACGGCGAAAAACGGCCGAAACGGGTGCTGGAAATAGCTTCTGCAGAAATCTGCATCTGCAGCTGATGCACGACCGTTCCACCTGTGGAACGACCGTGCAATTCCGAGCAAGCCGGAACGGCAGATCGCACCCTCGGTGCATCTCCGAGAACAGGCTGTGGGTTTTGAACGACCTCGGTGACGCACGACCATTCCATTCCGGGGAACGACCGTGCGACAGGCTGAGGGAAATTTGGTCACTTTGCACACTATATATACCATTATCTGCTGCAAAATCCATCATTCGCGAACCCTAGCCGCTGCAGACCGTTCCAGGGCGATTTTTCACCATATCGCACGATTTTTTTCGCACGATCAAACACCCAACTTCGCACGGTACGTCTCTAGTGTTAGATTTCTTGTTTTCTTTCTTTCTAGTGTAGTTTTCTTCCGATTTTTCAAGGAATTTTTAGGGTTCTCTTCATAAACAAATCGAAACCCTAACCCTTGTTAAATCGAAGTATCATGAACACCCGGTTGATTTGCAGACCCCTGTTGACTCAATACTTGTTGAAATTTTGCAAAATCTGATTGTTCTAAGTTCAGGGGTCGTATTCTGCAGATTCGGAAGTGCACGGTCGTTCCTCGGGTGGAACGGTCGTGCCTCGCCGGCTGATTCACGATATCGTCTGGTCTGGCCTGTTAGTTCTCGGTGACGCACGACCGTGCGTCCCGGAGAACGACCGTGCCATATTGCCAGTACAGTTGGACAGTAGCTTCACAATTGGCTGCTCGCTTGTTTTCAACTCATTTTTCTCCTGTTTCTGTCTTCCTAACAACATTCCCCATTACAGATGGATCACCCTTTCCTGCAATTTGACCCCAACATCGAGAAAGAAGCGTTATGCATCGCGAAGCGCGATGAATTGTGGGCAAGACGGGAACAATTTGGCGAACCCCGATGATTGGACTGGGAGGTCATGAGGGAATTAAATCAATATGACCGACTTGATGAAATGATGACTCCCGCGCTAGCAAACCTGGTCGGTTGCAACCGACCCGTGTACCAAGAGTTGACTATTGAATTCTTCGCCTCGTATCAGTATGAAAAGCCGGTTGCACATACAGAACCTGATTTCCGCTACAGGAATCGGGTCACCTTCAGGTTGTGTGGGCGATGGCATACATGGTCGGTGGGTCGTTTGGGACGGAGGCTTGGAATTTATACGCGGGAGGACATGGATGATCCCGACATCTTCAACGATCGGTTCAACTTCCCTAATGATGCAGCGCGAGAGGCATTCTGGGCACGTAACGCTATTGGAGGCCCCTACAACCCACGGATGTCTAAAGCTTCGTGACTCCGAGACCCTCTGGTGCGAGTGATGCACCATGTTTTCAGCCATTCTATTTGCGGACGCATGGACAGTCAAGGTAACTGTCCAACACCTGATTTGCTCTTTCTTTATGCGTTGGTTGACAAAGCACCGATCAACCTCGCCGCGCGAATGGCTGAGTACTTTGTCAAGTGTTCAGGGCGGACCCACAATAGTGAGATCCACGGCGGTCAGTACGTGACCGAGATCGCGTACAATGAGCGATATATGACGCCGGGGGTGCTTAGAGGTCTCACTTTGATCACTGAGGGGGTGCATGTTGATATCCGGTCTTTGAAGTTTATGGGGGTTATTGCTGAGTTGGATGGGAGAGATAGGTTGAGGGGTTTGAATGGAGAGATATGGGACCCGTTACCTCCAGCTGAGGAGGAACA
The DNA here is from genome assembly GCA_030545235.1 of Helianthus tuberosus. Classification (NCBI taxonomy): domain Eukaryota; kingdom Viridiplantae; phylum Streptophyta; class Magnoliopsida; order Asterales; family Asteraceae; genus Helianthus; species Helianthus tuberosus. The sequence continues at coordinate 1,506,776 of JARYGA010001261.1, read as the reverse complement.
TGAGGATGAAGACGAAGAGATGGGAGAGCAGCACGAGCCACAGCCACCGACACCACCACACTCGCCGCAGCATCATGCATTTCATCAGCATGAGGATTGGCCTACTTTCTACCAGCAGTTCCAGGACATGCGTGTCACTCAGGAGCAGCATGGTACATACTTTGACCAGATCAGATCCAGCCAGGACGAGATTAGAGCCAGTCAGGCAGAGCTTCGGGCCACACATGACCGACTAGAGCAGCGTCAGGATACTCTATACCAGGGGGTGTCCGCGGGTTTTTCTTATTTGATCGGGGAGATGCATCACGCACACCCCAACTATTTTCAGCACCCGCCGGAGTTCCCACCATGGAACCCCCTGGCTATGGCGATCAGGGCCCATCTGGCACGAGGCATGATGACGATTATGATGAGTAGTTTGCGGTAGTGGTAGCACTTGGTGGTGTTATATGTTTCAGTACTTTGTTTTTATTTGGGTGTTTATTTTGACTTAGTATTTAAAACACCCCGGATATGTATTTTCAAACAATTTCCTTTCTGTTTTGTTTGGATGTTAGCATTTATGTACATTATGGTTGTTTGGTTTTTCTTTTTCTGTTATATTTTGGGTGTACACGACATACTTGCAGATTTTATCTATCGGATCTTGGACCGGAGCACGTACCAGTTAGAGCTTCGGAAGTCTCGTGGCACCAACATCATCTTGAGGGGAGTATTTTTATCCCTTTCTCTATATTTCGGGTCTCGCATTGGGGACAATGCGAAGTTCAAGTGTGGGGAGGGGGTTAACTTTGTTAACTAAGCTTTGTTTGTCCTCATTTATTTATATAAAAAAACAGAAAATCAGAAAAATCATTTAAAAATACTTGTGTTTTGTGTATATGTTGGTAAATAAACCGGTTGGTTATGTTTTAGAAAGCATCGGACTTGATAAAAACTCGACAAGCAAAATATTTTTGAAAAAGGAAACCGGAAAGCGTGACAAACAAAGAAAGACTTGCATGATAGTTTTCACACTTTTACCCATTCCTTCCGTTACGTGAGCATATTTGAGCTTAGATTGTTATATATTTGTTCATTTCGGATATAGGAGTGAGCCGGATGTTTTGTGCAATTTAGAACTTGTCACTAGTATGCTTGTTAAGACCATGAACGTGCGGATTTGTGTAAACGTGATAGAGGCACTTAGATTACCCCTTTGTTGTGTACCTTGTTCTTTGTGTTGTGCTTCCCGTTCACCTTATATTACCCTTTAGGATTAACCATGTCGAGCCTTCCCGTTCACCTTTGTTTACCCACATTATCGCCTACTTAACCAAATTTAGCCTTTTTATGTTTTTAAACCTTTTTAGTGTTGAAACTCGGTTAAAATAATAGTTTAACTAGCTTGTTAGTGTTTATATTTCATTGTATAGTTTGCAAAAAAAAAAAAAAAAAAAAAAAAACAAAAAATAAAACACCCTAAAATAGGGTGAAGTTGATAGAAATCGAGCAATTTTGAATGCTTAAATGTTAAAAATCTTGTTGATTAGCTCGATTGCGCTTTAGTCTCCTTTTTAAGGCGTTTGTATGTAAAGTTGTATTGTTTATTGCTAGTTAAATGCTACTACCGAGTTTTAACCGTTTTCGCCTTTTTAAATGTCCACTTCCATACCCTTCGCCCAAGCCTAACGTTATAACCCGTAAAGACCTCTTGATTTACACTTATTTGCATGTTAGTTGGTGGAGACGAGATCTTATGACAAGCTTATGTTATTGCACATTTCATTGACTAGGCGTTGAGTGTTTACGCATACACATTTTATGTATGATTCATAAATAAAACCGAGTGTGTGTGAACATTGTGAGTTGGGTGAAGATTAACATGTGAGTCAATTAAATGTTTAGTCTCGGCTTTTTGGTTGTCACTTTTTAAACTTGCATATGCTTGTTGGGTTTGAATCTTTTGATGTTGTCTTTCGACAAACCGGCTAACCGTTTATATATTAGTTTTCAATAAAATAGTGTGTAAATTATCGTTCTTGTTTGTTTATGTCTTTTATTGCTTTTTAGTTTAGCTTGCTTGAGGACAAGCAAGGTTTAAGTGTGGGGAGATTTGATACACTCTAATTTACACATATTTTAGTCCCCCGTTTTACCCCTATTTTATGCGTTTTTGGCCGTAAAACCGTCGTTCGGATACTTATTTATCTACATTTGTGTTTACAGGCCTAAAACTGCATTCCAGATAAGATGATAGCAAAAACGAGGACTTTCCGGACAAAACGACAAAGCTGCGGACTTTCTGTTAAGTATTCTGAACTGGGCCTGTGGAACGACCGTTCCACCTGATGCACGGTCGTGCATCTCCGACAACGCTGATCATCTCGGCAATGAACGATCGGTGCGGCTGGGCGTTCCAGGGAAACGAGCGACTTGGTGAAGAACGGTCGTTCCATCTGAGGAACGACCGTGTGTCTCCGGTGAATCAACAGAGTCTCGGAACTGAACGGTAGGTGCGACTTGGCGTGCAACATGAAGCCCGGAACTGAACGACCGTTCCACACAAAGAACGGTCGTTCCATTTCAGATCTGGTCAACGATCCGATGACGTATGCAGTATGGTGACCCATGTCCAATAATTAAATAAAGTGAACGGTCGTTCCATATGGGGAACGACCGTGCAACAGCAAAAAAGTATAAAAACACAGCAGAAACTTTCTGCTCGACATTCTGGATTTTTGGAGAGCTCTCAGGCGATTTTCAGGCTCCGGAGGCATTAGCTTTCACCCGGATTCAAGCCACATTGTCTCGTTTAGCTCGATTACTACCCGGATCCTTAGTCTAGTACTTGTTTATGGTTTGATTTTCTAATCTTTCCAAGTTTTTGTTAATCTTTCAAGTACTTAGATTATGATTTATGTATTATTGTAGCCTTTGGGCAAAAACACAACAATCCCTTGCTAGATTATAACCATTAGTTTGTTAAACTTTGTTTGTAATGACATTTGAAGTATTTTCTATGTTAATCTTTGATGATTAGTTTGCAACCTTGTTATTGATATTGAACTCTTGATTTTAAGTAATTATGTTGGATGATTGGTGCTTGGTTAGTTAAGATAGTTGAAAAATGAAGCTTAATTAATCTTGTATTAGTAAACTTTGAATTTGGTTAACTAGTTTAACTTGGTTTAAATGTATGCATCATGATACTAGAAATGGTTAGTGATTTAATAAAATGTAATTATTGTTAATCAAGAGAGCTTGCCGTCATGTAAGGGCCTAAACGGGTTAGATGGTGTCGTTATAAATTCTTGCCATGATTTGTTAGCTTAGTTAGTAGTTTAGGCCAAAATTGCTATCTTAGTGAATTATTGTGTAAGATTTGTAAAATGAACTCGGTTGTGATTTAATCTAGATTATGCTTATCTCGGTGGTTGCATTGTGTTTATCGGTGTCGCTTTCCTTGTTTAAGTGAGGTTAGAATAATCCTAACGGCTGACTAACTTATTTTTAAGAGATTTTCATAGACATTTATCAATTGCACGTTAAAGAACAATTTTAGGTGGTTAAAGTGTGTTTATCGTTTTAGCTTTCCGAATGATTGTCATGTTAGGATTCCCGAAAGGGATACTAATTGTTTTAAATTGGAAAATTGACCGAATGCTTCTAGTGCCAAAACTGACTTAGTTGACATGCTGTGGTTGTGTATTTAGCAAGGCTTTTTATCTACTTTCTATTATGTTTTTATTATGTATTTGGTTATGTTTACTTTAGTTTAGTTTAAAATCAACCAAATCTATGTTTTTACCGGTAGTTTAATGACAAAAGGTCTAGTATTAATTCTCCGCCCATTTCCTTGGATCGATACTTGGTTCTTACCGATACTTTATTACATATATGACGGGGTACACTTGCCTCTTTCGTGTGTGTTTTGATGTAAAAGTAATAATCACTTTTATAAATTTAAAACCCAATCGTGTGTAATTCATTGCAAAAATTATGTATATATACGCACACGTCAGTTATCTTCAATCTTCCCATCTCTAGAACTAAATGGCAGTATCTTTCAATCAATTGTTTTGTAGTTTCACCTTTCATACCCGTGAAGATGTCAAATTGTTTATTTATCAATGCCTTCTTGCTTTTCAACATCTCTCCACTCCCTTCAAACTTTGTTTGCAGTTTATTCCAAATAGATTTTGAATTATCCTCATGCTGTAACAACACCAAGATATCCTCTTTAATTACCTGTTGAAGAATACTCATCATCTTCTTTTCAGCTTTGAAATCTGCTTGCTCAGTTTGTGTCAAACTTCCAATCACTTTTGCATGACCCATAACATCTAATGGAGGATCATATTTATCTTCAATCTTCAACCAGCATTCAAAATGGTTTGCTTGAACCCATGTTTTAAATCTTCCAGCCCAACCCGAATACTCATCAATATTCATCAGTTTAGGTGGTTTCTGCATCGTTCCTAACTCATTCTCCATATTGACGTTTTGCACAATACTGCCCGAGGTTTGTCCTGCTGTCATACCACTGCCGGCGAAGAAGTTATAAAAATCTTGATTTTCCATTTTAAGAAAACAGTTTATGAACAGATTTTCAAGTTGTGAAAACAGGTTTACACAAAATCAGACTTTCGAACGAAATCACGAAGAATATGGACTTTCAAGCGAGAACACTTTCAAGCGATAACAATATTTCAATTGAACTCAAAATACACTCAAGCGAACTCACCTAATTCAAGCGAAATGAGGTGTTTTTCAAGCGGACTCAGATTTTTCAAGCGAAACTCTCTAGTTCGCTTCAAATTGCCACAATTTTCAAGCGAAACCTACTTGTTCGTTCAAGCGAAATGAGGTTTTCAGGCCATTTTTATCTATTTTACTCCGAATTTTAATCTGATTCTCTCAAGGGTTTGTTAAAACACACTTTTACACACACTGTCCAAAACTCAGTCCATTTTGTCCGTTCAAACGTCCAGAAATCAAATTTTGAGTAGAAAAAGCTACTGATTCAAGTGTATTGGCTCATAACTGGCTCTGATACCAATTGTAGGATCGATTTGACGATCAAGTGAGTCAATTAAAGTCAATACAACACTGTTTGAGTGGCGGAAACAAACAAACAGTGTTGAATCAGAGAGAATTGAGTAGAAAACAGAAGAACATCACTTTAACACTTGTTTCTCATTCATATATCACTTGAAAATCCGGCAGCAGTTCGGTACACGTCTGATGGCAAAGTTACAAATGAGAAACCCGAACAACCTATTTATAGGCATCCGAGTTCGCTTGAAATAACACTTGACATTTCAAGCGAACACCCAACATTAGGTTTCGCTTGAAATGACCAATTGTCATTTCAAGCGAACTGACATCACAAACTTCATAAAATTACATTCTAACCCCTGTTCTATACATATTTGACACATTTAGACCCCTAGACTTAAGACATAGGCTTTAGACATCGTGCACTAACATTTTGTCCAGAATTTGTCTATCGCGGCAAGTGGAATTTTGCAACCTGTTTTTCAAGAATCATTGTTAAAACATGAAGTATAATGATGATTATATTCTATCGATTGAAGCATATGTTATAGTTGTTATGTTACCTGTATTTTCCCACCACTCCATCTGACAAGCACATGGCAATCCACAACCCGTAGAAAGCTGGTGGCCACAAGTCCCCCCTCCTACGCTCAACGCATGTAGCTTCTTCCTCTCGACAACCAATAACTCTAAGGCTTTTTGGGAAACTTTACCGCGTAGGTTGTCAAAAAACGGAAATCTGTGGTCCCCCATTTGCACGGACCTGCTCTCCTGAAAACTAAGTTTTATTTGTATCTTTTGTGAGTCTACAACTTTGCCAATGAGCCACACAAGTCTATGGAGCGAGTTGTTTGGCCCTTTAATGTATCTCTTAAACTTAGAATGCTGGCTTTCAACTCTGTTGGTTGTATGTTGACCAAAATTGGGGATTGTGTTAGTCCAAGCTGAAATGAACTTTTCTTTATAATCTTTCAGCCACACCTCATACAAATAATCCATAACATCTGAATTTTTTTTTTGAATACAACGATTTGTAATGTTTGTATGTATATATGTATGGATGAATGTATGTATGTAAACTAATATAATATGTACCTGATCGTTCGTCGTTAACCAGTCACGTGAAAAGCCGCTGAAAGTTATAATTGTATAGTGTCGGAGTGGGAGAACTACACAGTCGAGACCAAGAAAGCTTGAATATTTTCCAGTCTTCATCCGTAAATTTTGCCCGACAGTGTTTTAGAATATTCTGTGAGATGTGCCACCTACATAGCAATTTGGAAGCTTTTGGGAATACTTTATCGCAAACATTCATCAAAGCTTGATCCCTATCTGTTATAATTACACGTGGCTCCATGCAATCTACCAACAATTCTTTGAGCTTCTCCAGGACCCATAAGAAGTTATCTTTTTTTTTTCTTTAGAGACAAACGCATGAGCCACACAAAAAGTCTTGTGTGTCGATGTCACACCCACAACTTGAATAAACGGAAGCTTATACTCATTCGTCTTGTAGGTAGCATCAATCATCAACACATGTGGGAATGCACGCCACATGTTGTACGAGTCCGGATGAACGAAAAAAACCTCCTCGACCGCGTTTGTGGAGGGATTCACTCTGGTGAAATAAACGTACCTTTCTTCTTGCAACATGCTCTCCAATATCTGCATTGGAGTTCGATCGCCGTACATTTTGCGTTTAATCTTTTTAATCATGTTTTGTACGTCTTGTAGAATGCACACGCTATGTGGGTACTGTTTTCTTATGGTTAAATGTATATTTATAGGCTCCATGTTTTGCAGATACAGTCTCTCCACCAGTGATTCTTCGTCCGGGGTCAGCCTTCTAGCAAACGCGTGGCCCTCGAGAAATTCAGCAGGCTCATGGTTGTGAATGTTTTTCTTCTCCACAAGGCTCCAACTACCACTACTTGAGTCTAGTTTCCCTATCAGACAAAAAGGACAGCCAACTTTTTGCTACCGGAACGCCGAACTGATGCTTTACTTTTGGGTTCGCCGCCACGATCGCATTGCAACTATATCTTCACTGTTCTTGCTGACGCACCTTCGCCTTTTGTTATCGTTCGTTAGGTTACAATGACGTAACCTTTCGCAACTTCTCTTTTGTATACCCAATTCTTCAATTCTTCAAGTGACCCAAATACCTCAAAAAAAGGGTTCATTAGAAATCCACATAAATGAAATTAATATATTAATTTGTCGAAAAAACAATAAAAAAACTCGGGTTCAACATCGGGTTCGGGTTAATATGTATGACACATTTTTGGGTTTATATGAAATTTCGTGTCATACATTTTCTATTTTTAATCAGTATACATGCCTCGTTCGTGTTCGTTCGGTTCATTTACAAGCCTAAGTAATCTATTTTTAACAAAATATTTCACCAGAACATATATAATATTTCACCAAAATGATAACGAAATCGAGTTAATATGTATGAAACAATTTTCGGGTCGGGTTCGGGTTAAGGTCGAGACGGGTCAAACATTTTCTAGATTTCTCCTACCTAATAAAAATTATATATAACTATAATATTTCACCAAAATGATAACGAAATCGGGTTAATATGTATGACACAATTTTCGGGTCAGGTTCGGGTTAAGGTCGGGACGGGTCAAACATTTTCTAGATTTCTCCTACCTAATAAAAATTATATAATAATGAATAACACGTATACAAAATCGTTTTTTTCACTCTAAAATTTTATCAACATTATATAACACGAATAACACGTAATTGACGGTTATGTCATACCTTTTTTGTTTTGTTCTCGTCATTAGCACCTTCCTCGTTAGCACGTTCCTCATTAGCACGTTCGTCATCCTGAACACCTTCCTCGTTAGCAGGTTCGTCGTCGTCAACACCCTCCTCAAAGTGCATTACACCTTCCTCGATTTCGTTGTCATTTTCCTCAAAGTCCTTAGCACATTCCTCGACTTCGTTATCATTTTCCTCAAAGTCGTTAGCACCTTCTTCGACTTCATTATCATTTTCCTCATACTTCTTAGCACCTTCCTCATACTCTAACTTGTGTTGGTTTTCCGTATACGAATGGTAAGTCCCGTATTCGTGTCGCGGATAACTTTGGGCAATGTAAGATGGTTCCCCCTCATCTACAAACACCGGGTTCAAGTCAGGTAACACGGGTCACACACCCCCGTCATCACAACGAGGCATGAACACAACCTCCTCCTCACCTCGATCAATGCCGGATAACCAAACGCTTTCGGAGACGTACGACTGGTTCGAATCTTCGCCAAAAATATTACCAATGCCCCAAAACGACATCTTTATGCTTCACGGTCTCAACCAATGTTTTTATTTGAGAATTTCTTCAGTTTTATCGGTATTTTGTGAGTTTGAAAAGTTTTGAATCAAATAAATCCGGTAAGCTTGGGTAAATAAACATTTTTGGTCGAAAACGGTCGTATAGGTCGATAAGGGTCATATGGGTCACTTTCACGCTGTTTCAGACTGAACTACCTTTCATGTCAGTAATTATACCTTAAATTTATCAAAAGTCGTGCCGATAAGCCTTTCATTGTTCAATGAGAGGCGTATAGGGTTTAATGCTCCAACTACCATAACCTTATACGCCTCTCATAGGGCAATGAGAGTCTTATCTCAACCCTTTTTCTGACACATTAATTGCTTTCACACTATATACTCTCCTTATTGACCTATACGCCACCTCTGGGGGGATGTGCACTTAAAAAGTAGGGATGTGCCAATACCCTCACCCTAATTTAAATGTGATTCTTAGTCTTTCTAGCAAATTAAAGCCTTGAACGGGGATTTTAACCTTTTAATAATAGGTAACAACATTTGCTACATACACCTCGACCGACCGATATCGGTGCCACCACCTTTAAAATTGTGCGAAAATCTCTCTTGAGAAAGGATGCCATGAGGAGAGACTACCATGCATGCATGCTTCGTTTTTCATATATATAATGAGTAGCTGGCTTTTATTTAAAACCATGCATGATCTTTCAAACAGTTGAGTTGGGTTTACCCTGCTTCCAAAAAGGAAGGAAAGGTATTATATTATGCAACATAACATTTGGAGTCTTTGGTTACATAAGATCGAACGAGTATATATATCTTTAACGAGAGGGTTCCTAAGGCCGGTGATGGAAGATATCAAAGATCGACTTGGATGATGATGAATCGCTCCTCAAAGCTTTCTATCCCGTGCTTGGGTTGACTTTAATTTGTATTTTGATAATCTTTCCTTTTTCTTGCTGGCTTGGTTGGGCTGGGCTGGGCTGGGCTGGGCTGGGCTTGGTTTTCTTTTTGTTTTGCCACTTTATTTAATTAAAAAGAAGAACCATAATCGAAATTTCAAGTCTAATCATTAAAAATCATACTTGGGTTGTTTTGTTACTATCCAATCCATTATGATGATCATGGGCGGCCCTAGGGGTGGGCGGAGAGGACCACCGGCCAGGACCCAATATTTCGAGGGGCACACTATTTTATGAAAAAAACCCATTATGTATATGTAAAATATTTTTTAATAGGGTATACCCATACAAACACCAACATAGGCCCATTTACAAAACTATTCTTATGGTTTAGATTAGTTATTAGCATATTGGCATTACTGTTAGACCTTTAGTGAGCCAAACACCCAATTTTGTTAAGGCTTAAGGGCACGTTTCTTCAAGCTCGAACATGGTACACGAATTCTCAAGGCCGGCCCTGATGATGATGAACTTCTCTCGCTCATCTCCACTCCGCTCCTTTTCTCGTTTATGTCAAAACATTTTTTAGGATCGACATACCCTGTTTTTAGCAACTATAGTCTATAGATATATATCGGCCAACGCTGAGATATTAAAAACGTAACCAACTTCTCCATTTGAAGGATAAAGCCTTCGCCATATATGCTTGCCGTAAGTAACTAACTATATACCATTAGTCAAAAGCAACAACATTTCTTTAATAAAATTATTATTTAATATACTATTAGTCAAAAGCAACACCATAGATATTAAACATGTAACCGACTTCTCCATTGGAAGGATAATATATGCTTGCCGTAACTATATACCATTGGTCAAAAGCAACACCATTTCTTTTAACTAGACTTTTATGTGTGTCGCCCATTGCAGCGGCAATGCCATGTTTGTAACTTCGTTACATGTGATACAATAATGACATTAACGTGTGGTGTCCACACGTGACGTGGCACATTTTTTTACTTTGTAACATATATTACGTTAGTGATATTAACGTGGTTAAGCATAGATAAAAAGAGTATAACGTCTCGTACGTTGTGATGTAAACTTGCAAAAGTAATTTAAACAAAAAAAAAAAAAAATTGAAGTATTGAAGAAGATGAGGTGTAAAGTTATTAAATAGAAATAAATCAAGGGTATAAGTTATTTAATAAAAATTAAAGATCAATGTGTCATTTACCAAAAGATTGGGATTGAATGTATAAAGTATACAAATATAAGGGTAAAAAATAAGACTATAATCCACCGACCACGGTTAAATATACTATTAGTCAAAAGCAACACCATTTCTTTAATCTTTAATTTAATAAAATTGTTATATAATATACCATTAGTCAAAAGCAACCTTGGTTGAGGGGTCATGGCAATGATGGATAAGAGCCTTGAGTGCGTAATAGCCCGGGTTCGAGTCTTGAGCCGCACACGAGTTTTCTATTACAGTGCGGTTACTCCGGATCTTGAGTGCGGAGGCTGCAACGGCAGTCAAGTGGCTGTCGGCTGGAAATTTTCTCGTGGAGCGCCTACGGTCAACCTCGGATGCCTCGCCCGAGGGGGACTAGGGACCCATGCAATGTGGGTGTGATCCTCTCGACTGTTGGAGTCAATCGACGTTCAAAAAAAAAAAGCAACCCATTTCTTTAATAAAATTATTATTTAATATTTTTGGATGTAAGAGAAAATACCATATATATATTAATTAAGAATTCTTTATGTTTATTCTTTCGGATGTAAGAGAAAATACTATATTAATTAAGAATTCTTTATGTTTATTCAGATAATAACAACTTTGTCGTGCAATATCGTTATTAACACGTCAAACAAAACTGCCAGCTGTCGACCTTGAGAAAGAAAGTCGCAAAAACTTGCAGCAGCCGGGCACAATGATTAAACCCATACCTTTCCAAAAGCGGCAAATCCCATGATTTTGCTTTATTAACAAAAACTAGGTTATCAACCCGTGTGATGAACCATCACTAACACTAATGCTCCAGTGGTGGCAACGGGTATTTAGGTTATATTTATAGTAGGTCTGGGTGAGTTTTTCCCAGGACCGTCTTAGAAAATCACAAAAAATTTTTTGGCCCTAATCGAGATACAAAATTTGGGCCATATTCACAAATCTTCATATAATATAAACTAATCAACCATTCAATCAGAATCACATATATTAATATATTATGAAATAAAAAACGTATGACATCAAAAACATATGAAATCAAAACGAAAAAAACATATGATCGACGTTTTGTTTCCAGTTTCCCTCGTCCCACTTCCCTGTGCGATATACTATACTGCCTGCGACAGTGCGACGTTTTGTTTTCTTTCCTTGATCTAGCATGCCCTTATTTTTGTTTAGACTAGTCACTTAGGCTTGTTAATTGGGCCGTTTTTTTTTAACTTTTAAACAGGACCTTAGTTAAAAAAACTTTGGGTCTTTTAGTAGGCCCTTATTTATACAAATATCTAGGATTTTTTTAAATATATACATACATATATATATATATATATATATATATATATATATATATATATATATATATATATATATATATATATATATATATATAAAATTTAAAATTTTTTCGGGCCCTATATTGATTTGGGCCCTGATCACAGGCACCTACTGCACCCCCTGATAGACGGTCCTGGTTTTTCCCTACAGGTCTCAAGTTCGAGTCGAGTGATAGGGGTTTCTCATTGAGGGGTTTAAATTGGGGATCTATTGTGCGAGGGGGCTCCCTGGCGCGGACCCAGTTAAGACAACGTATGCTAGACCTCCCAACATTCGCGAATAATTTACACCTTTCAAAAAAAAAAAAAAAAAATCTACCCATGTGATACACGGGTTGAACAATTTAATAATTTATACTACATATACATTTACAAGTTGGGGGGGGGGGGGGATAGTGCCAGACAGCTGCCTGGCACTCCCTCATTCGACCAACACGTTTATTGTTTTAAATCCATTTTAAAATTACGTTTTAACCCCCAGCTCAAAATAAAATTACGCTTTTTGTCCCCATCTCAAAATTACGATCTTGCCCTCAATTCAAAATTACGACTTTGCCTGGCACTCTCCCATTGAACCAACCAGTTTATTATTTTATATCCATTCTAAAATCTCGTTTTGTCCCTCTTTAAAATTCCGGTTTTGTCCACAGCTCAAAATAAAGTTACGCTTTTGTCCCCAGCTCAAAATTACGATTTTCCCTCCATTCAAAATAAAATTGCGGTTTTCCCCTCAGCTTAGAATTACCTTTTCGCCCCCAGTTCAAAATAAAATTTTTGTTTTTGCCCACAGCTAAAAATTACGATTTTGCCCTCTTTACAAAAATGTGATTTTTCGCCGTTTAAAAAATTGTGATTTCGCCCTCATTTCAAAATTACGTTTTTTTCCCAGTTCAAAATAAAATTATGTTTTTCGCCCCAATTCAAAATTACGATTTTGGCCTCGGTTCAAAATAAAATTGTGCTTTTGCCTCCAGCTTAAAATTACACCTGTGCCCTTAGTTCAAATTTATATTATGTTGTTACCCCAAGTTCAAAATTACGAATTTACCCCTGTTAAAATTTACAATTTTGCCCCTGGGTCAAATTTACGGTACTGCCATTACTTTATCTTTTGGCAAATTACGATTTTACCCCAGTCAAAAAATACAACTTTCCCTCAGTTAAAAATTACAATATTGCCATTGTTTTAGTTTTTTTTTTATCAAAACTATAAAGGTGTTTTCTTTTAATTGGTTGACTCGTTTTAATTGTTTTTCGTGTCAATGAGCTAACTAACACTCGCTCATTATTCGGCTACCGCCCTGCAACGAAGACGGGGCAACACCTAGTTGTTATTTAAAAGTCATAACTGAACAATCGGTTCAATTATTTCAGGTATTACACGGAATTGAGTACTAACACTTATGAAAAAAGGTAAGTTCATTAAAAAAAAAGAATCAACAGGTAAGTTTATTAGGATAAAACCTAGGAGAGGTCGGATGTTTGTATTACATGGACTTGAGTAGATGTAGGTAAGTTTATTACACATGGACAATACCTTTCCTCTAATCTTTATCTACACAACCTACATATATTGCTAAATAATAAACAACTAATTTTTGTTATTCTTTTTTGAAACTTTTATTAAAATAGCACAAAACAATACAGTTGTTATCCAGCAAGATGCTGACTACAATACGCATCCATACCCAGTGGCGGAGCTAGACTTTAACACCAGGGGTATCAAAAAAAAAAAAATACGGTGTATTCATATAAAATCCTTTATAGGGGTATACTTACAAATGCAGAGTTATTTAGTCTAGATGTAACACAAAAACAGAAGCATAATACTTACGGTGTATTCATATAAAATCCTTTATAGGGGATCATCGACAGAAACGGCAGAACACGTATTTATCCGCTGTCCATATGCTAATCGGGTATGGATGATGATATGGGCATGGCTAAAAATCCCGGTAAAGAACCAACTGGAGTCGTTGCGTACAAGAATTCAGGATAGATCTGAATGGCCGAGAAGAAAAGCAAAAATAATTCATGCCATATACCTCCTAACTGTTTGGAGCATTTGGCTGAACAGGAATAAAAAGGTTTTTAATGACGAAATATCGGATCCGAGCAGACTAGTAGAAGAGATCAAGGAGGAGTCGTTTGAATGGATAAACAAGAGGTCAAGATTCCAAGGCATAACATGGAACGATTGGAGCGAGTTCTCGATCCCGGAAAGATGAAAGTTTGTATAGTCTGTTTGTTTGTTTGTTTTCTCTTGATGTATGTGTTCTCTTGATTTCCTGGATTGTACCTATGGCTTTATAGCTTCTTGCTATGTGCCGGGTTTGTGATGAATAAAGGTTCCGTTGTTGTCGTTCAAAAAAAAAAAAGATAGAAAAAGATGATTATCTACTGAAATAGAAGCATAATAGATAGAAAAAGATGATTATTCGTAGATGATCATGGTTAATAATAACTTGAAGAAATGGATCGAAGATGAGGAACAAATGGGTTAATCACAAAATAATTATTGACATTGATACTGAAATAACAAAATCTATTCCCTAAAATTATTGAAAGTAATTAAAAGCTAATATACAGTTTGATAACCATGAACATAATAGATAAACTAACGAATAACACTGATTACAACTTTGTGAACTGGTTCGAGCCAACCCAACCCAAAAATCTAACTTATGTCTCAAAAATCACCCTTGATTTTAGAAAGTGCGCCCAAAGCAGGAGGAGCACGAAGTGATCAAACAAACGTGTGCTTGATGTAATTGTGAGTTTAAATTTATTAAAAATAAAGTATCGAGAAGGATGATATATAAAAATGACCAAAAGAATGAATAGATTGTGAGCAGTTCACTTGATTAAAAGACTAATATGTATAAAAATGAGAGATATGTGATTGTGGATTATACATAAAGCGTTTTTTGGCTGAACATAGAGCAACACCTCGAGTACGTGAAGCTCCCATCTCACGCCTCGAATTTCTAGACCTAAACAACTCGAACCACCTCTTGTTTTTGAAAACCAAACACTCACCTTTAATTATGGAGGAATGTAGAAGCTCTATCAAGAAAAAAACAATTTATTCATCAAAACTGAAAATTGTTTTCCTCTCATATCACATAATCCACCAATCTTAACAAATTCAAAGTGAAATTAACTAATTCAGGACACCTGTTATATAAATAACACCTAACACTCTAGATGACATACATATATGTATCAATATAATGAAATAGGTTTCTAAAGGTCCGATCTAAGGTTACAAAGAGGTTTAGTGTTATGGGTGGTTTTTTACTCATATATCCTGATAATATTCTGACTATGTTTCTTTTGTTGTGATCAGGATACCGGATCAGGATATTGGTAACATCCTGATACAGTATCCTGGTAGTGACTAATTAATTCACGTGTAGATTAATGGTGCAAGTCTATAACGTTCAAGTGGACTTCTTCTCCCAAAGAAGTAATAAATGTCTTTACTATCATTAATATCATAACAAGAGCAAATCGAAATAATACCAATTTATCAATTCTAAAGCTTAAAGGCTTTTAGATAAGAGAAGTAATAAATGTCTTTACTAACGCCATAGATCGTGTTGTCACTATGCCTGAGTAATCCATCTAAAGTATCAGCTTCATTACTTGTAGGTGTGAATATTGTGCACTTGAATTCTTGAAACTTTGGGATCATGTACTTTGGCATTTTTTTTCATATTTCTTCCTATCATGTTGAAGTTTCTCCCTGAGTGCAATAACCTTATTTCTCATATCTCCAATCTCACTTGTATCTGGTTGAGATGATTAAGCTGAAGATTTATGGCTTCTTTCTCAATCTTGTTGTTCCATATCAATAGTAATGCAGTTCCTTCAAAATTTTAATTTATCCACGATGACCTCTTTATGTTGAATGCTATTTTTCTAAAATAATTGAAGGTACGAAATCAACATTTAAAACCAATAGCGACCCAAAATCAATATTTCACAAAAATAAAATTCAAAATTAAAAGCTTTTAACAGATACTTACATATTCAATGCATGAGTGATCATTTAACCATCTTGTTTCTTGGTTAGCCTCATCTAGTGAAACTAGCATTTTGGTAAGCCTTTTCTTTTACTACCTGACATGTTAGATATAATTAGATCTGTTATATATGATAACATCTGACCATTTTTTTAACTAACATTTATGATGTATTCTTACTAGATATGGTGTTCAAGGATAATTCAAAATGTAAGTACTGAAATGGATATATTTATTTGCTGCACTAACTAATTAAACCCAAACATGCACTTCCTATAAATTGCAAACACTTGGTTTCTTGAAAGGAATGAGATTATACCATCAAGATATCTTAATCATAAAAAAAATTATGAATCCGAAACATTACCCCATAAAGAGAGTAGAGAATAGAGAAGAGCAAGCAGTTCCCATAAATGAGAGTTGAAATGCCATGTTAGAAAGGTGTGAGTAGACTCATAGGAAGCACAAAATAACCTGCAGAAATAAGCACAATAAAAAATTTGTTATAAATTTCAACTTTAGAAGTTATCTATTTGTATAGTACACATACATACAAATGAATATCATCCTTTTGACATAATTTAGAAGGCACTAGTGTTCAATAAAAAGCAACTTATAATCCATTCATATAAGAATCATGAAGAGTAAAGTTAGATATTACACTCACTTTTTAAGCGGCTTGCACCTAGGCTCTAGTCAATGCCAAATAAAACAGATGCTAATTAAAAAATGAAGTCATTATGCAACCAATAACTTAACTATTCAACTTAGTTATGAACGAAATTCAAAAAGAAACCATGTTGTAGCACTGATAGAGCTTTCTCCCAATTGTAATAATTTAGGGTCAAGACAACATGCTCTCTGTGTGGCGTTTCATCAAACATGGTGTGAGCAAAGAACGCTTATTAGCATAACACGATCCAAAAGTCAAAAAAAAAGAGCCAATCACACAAAAATAAAGCCCCTGCAACAGAAACTTTCAGAACCAGATCGAAACCAAAAAAGAAAAAAGAAATCAGAAACAGGGATTGAATGGACCTTAGTCTTTAAGACCACCCGTAGTGGTGAGAAATTGGGGCGTTTTTTTGGCCCAAAACGCCCAAACACGCCTGATCTCGGCCCTCGTGGGCTTTTTTTGCAAAAAAATGTTTGGAGCATGGAATAAAGCACGCCGGATGGGGGATTCAATTGACCAATCACATCTAACCCATCATTCTTTGGCCAATCAATTTTTTTCATGGTTTTTTTTACTTTTTTTTAATTCTTTACACACCTTTTAACATAATGCACATATCCCCATTACACCCATTTTAGAAAAACGCCTCTTTGCTGACTAGGACGACACGTGGCGGACAACGGCCAAGGGTGAGCCATTATTCACCCCAACCACTACGCATGGTCTAATATGTTTCCTTAAAATCGTGGAATATACATCAATTGTTGGAGAGACTAAAAGTATATCCCTAATTCTTCATCTATAAAACACTTTGGAGATTGAAAATTAGTCCCTAGTTCGATCCATTTTAAATATAGTAAAAATTGATATACATTCTCTAATATTTTACCTATATATTAGAGACGAAAATAAGTAACCAAGATAAGTTAAAAAACAGAAGTCCCAAATACCATCTGTAAGTAATAAAATTAGTATTATATCCTATATATTTGAAACTAATACATCAGTCATTCATACTTTAGTTACTATTGTAATGTTGAACTCACAATGTGGTATAATAGACTAATAATCATTTCATATACAAAACACATCCGTTACTATCAGTCCCTAATACAACCTCTTACAAGAATTGTGTGGACTAAGTTTTATTCTCTAATATAATTCATCATAACGGTAGAATTTTAATTGAATTTTGGAGACTATATATCAGTCCCTAGTGACTTTCGTATACCTTTTAGTAACGAAATCTTAGTTTCGAATAAGGTCACTTACAAGATATTTGAGACTAACTTTCAGTCTCTCGTACTTCCTTCAAAATGTTAGAACTTGAGCCAAATATTTGGATACTAAAAATTAGTCCTTAATCCTTTAATATACAAAATGCATCCATGACTGAAAATCAGTTCCTAATTCAGTAAGTCTTTTAGAATATTAATAACTGATTTTTAGTCTTTAATATGTTCCATCCTTTTTAGAGACTGAAAAACAGTCGCCAATACATTTATGCCATTTTTCATTATAGAGGGGAATTATTTGGGACTAAAGTTCAGTTGCAAATAAGTTTCCCTCGAAAACCTTATATTACTTAGACATATTTATGACTGAAAATTAGTCTCAGATAAGGTGGAGATACATTAGCCGCTAATTATCAGTCACTAACAAAAGTCGCGTAAAAATCAGTCCCCAATATTATTAGTGACTGAAAAATCAGTCCTAAATATTATGTATTCGAGACTGATAGATCAGTCCCTGAAAAAATAGTCTCTAATGGTCACTTTTTTGTAGTGATAATAGTTCAACATATATGTGTAGGATACCAGATAAGAGTTTTTACCTGATTAAGGAATGACGTCATGAACCCACTGGCTTCATTGAATCCATGGTTCTCGTAAGGGAAGGTCTCGGGGGTAGCCGGAGAGTCCATTTCCTTCCTCTTTCGGGCACTGGAGGCACGAGTCTTGGTGGCTTGAGGAGGCTTGGGAGTAGTAGCAGCTTTCGAACCAGTGGGCTTGGAAGACGTGGTGGCTTTATGGCTTGGTTCTCTCTTCACCGAGATAGGAGCAAAATAGCTGTCCAACTCGTCGAGATCGAAGACCTCTGGAACTTTGACTGGTGCTGCATGAAAGGGAGAAACATTTAACTCTTGAGTATTTATAAACTGATATATTTGTTTCATATATACTGATGTACCAACCAGACATGTCGGAGCTGGATCTTTGGCTTGAACTTGCGAAGGACAGAGAAAAAGTTCTCTCACTCTCCGGGAGTTGGTAAATGCTTTTGATCCTCTGTTCTGATTCAGTGCTTGGAGGGGCTAGTTCTTTGAAATTTGCTGCACAAGAAATAAAGATATCAGTTCAGGATATAACTTCAGGATACGTTTGGGGATATTCCTAAAACCCTAAATCCTACCAGAAGTTGGAAGGTCAAAACCTCCAGTAATAGAATCCCTTTTTACAAAAAAGAACTTTCGTTGCCATTTATCCTCATTTTTTGTGGCTTTGAGGATGAGGGGATTTTTGGAGGTTGAAAAAAGGAGAAAACGGCTATTGCTTTGAGAACGAAGGCGATAGGCAACCGGAAGATCCTCGATGCAGAGGTCGGGAATGAAGCGGGATCTGATTTGGTCCAAGGTCACTAGCAATCACCAAACCATAGGCATGGTTTGGGCATAACTAAGACCGGTAAGTTCAAAGAAACGACATATGAAAGCCGGAAAGGGGTATCGGAGTCCAATGGAAAAGGGGTAAGCCAAGAAGCACACCCATTCGTTGGAAGAAACATCTGATCGGACCTCTCGGTCAAAAGAACGGATAATTGCATGAACAGGGAAAGCACCAGAGGCTTGAAGGGCAGCAATGTCAGCGTTGTCGAATGAGCAGACCTCTTTTTCGGGTTCTTTGAGAATGTTTTGGGCTTCGAAAGTCGGGATTGAATCGCCTGTGTGTGATCTCGTTCTACTAGCCATGGAGGATTTTAGCAAAGAAAAACGGAGAAGAAAGGGAAGAGAGAAATTACCTGGGAATTCTGGTGAAGATGGTGGGTTATCAATCAAAAAGAGAGAAGATATAGGGGCTAAATGGATAGCCATTGAGTGTAAAACGCGTTGGAAGTTGCACAATGTCACTTCAATCGTCGCTTCAATTTAATTACCTCGATTCACTAGATAAGCTTTAAAATATATCCGTTGGAATTGGTATACCAACAGATATATTATGGGGACAATTGTTATGGGTGGTTTTTTACTCATATATCCTGAATAATATTCTGACTATGTTTCTTTTGTTGTGATCAGGATACCGGATCAGGATATTGGTAACATCCTGATACAGTGTCCTGGTAGTGACTAATTAATTCACGTGCAGATTAATGGTGCAAGTCTATAACGTTCAAGTGGACTTCTTCTCCCAAAGACTCGGGCAAATCTGTTGGATTATGAATGTTGAAGCCGGAAGACGTGGACTACAACGTTCACAAAGGGAATATTCGTTATATCCCGGATTTACAGGCTAGTTAGTTAGTTTTATTTTACTATAAATAGGATTGATCGGATCAGATAAGGACACACAATCTCTCGAACTCTCTTTTCTCTAGCTGCAAACACATACAACACACTTACACTTGTATTCAAATCGCATTGTAACACCTAGTTGATCCGCATCATATCCTGCACTGTATCCTGACATTTGAAGTAATAAGAAGAACAAGGCAGCTGCTATTGTCAGCTCCCGAGGTTTTGTGTCGGCGATCTAGATTGATCAAGGGCTTTCCTCGTACATCCCATGTCACCCTTTACATTTTTGCTCATTGTTTGATTGTAGATACAGCTCGATATCCTGAGCCGTATCCTGATAACTGTTTTTGTAAACAACTAAATTAGCATATTTTCGATACACATTCTTAGCACACTACCTTACTTAGCTAATTTGATCACTAAATTGCTTCGGTAATTTTTGAGCAAAACATTTAGGATGAAAATGTTGAGTTTTCCAGGCAAAAAGTTGAGTTTTCCGGCGAAAAAGGAGTTTTCCGACTTCAAAAATTGGGGCTTTTACCAGAAAAAAAGTTACTAAAGGTCCGTAATAAGGTTAGAAAGAGGTTTAGGACAAAAATGTTGAGTTTTCCGGCGAAAAACGTTTTTCTAGCGACCGGAGACTAACGGCCAGGGGCGGAACTACAGGGGGGTCAGGAGGGTCCGCTGACCCTCCGACCGTCCATGCAAGTTTTGATCCTTCATCCTGTGGCTTTTTGTTTTCTTGACCCCTAAGATTGTTAATGGACCAGTAACTCAGTAAGTGCAACGAAAATGAAGAAAAGTGTTAAAAGTAGTCATCAGAATCTGATTCCGACGCAAAGTTTACCTGGGGAGGGAAAATTTAATGTTGTGAAGAAGATGATGTATATAGTGGTGTTTTTGTAATTTAAGCATGTTAAAAAGAGTCAACATCTATTTTAGTAGTCAACGTCAGTCATTGTACGATGCTTTCTTCTTTATAAATGGTTTAATTCTTTTTCTTTTGGATATTAAAAAGGGTAATAGTTAATAATAATAATAATAGTAATTAATAATTTAACCTAAATCTTTCATTTATTTGAATTTCCCCTTTCTAATAATTTTGTTAGCCTTTGTTGTTCGTGTGTTTGATTTGATTTAGTTTATAAAAAGTGAAGATTATATTTTTTTGTTACTCTTTTTTTTTTCTTTCTAATCTTTTTACCTCACTAAAATGACGATTATTATACACCAACAAATGTGTGCATGTATATTATTTCGACCATCCGGTTAAATTTTCTGGTTCCGCCACTGCTAACGGCGTTACGGTTCTGTTAGTCAGGATCTATTGAAGGCCAATATGTTAATAGTTGGGACTGCTACTGGTTATTTTTTAAGTTGGAACTGTTGACGGCCAACGACGAATGGTTGAGATTTTTTAAAATCCAATATTCCATTACTTAAACATAACTATAAAATAATATATCGTTTCTATGATAAAACTCTGTGTAATATAGGTGTTTATAACTAGTGTATAAAAGAATAAAACATTATTGTCACACCCCGATTTCCACGTGTCACCGGTGGGCCCGGTGGGGGAGTATCGTGACGTGGTTGGCAACGTAATAGTCAAACAACACAATATTATTATGCACAGCGGAAGCAAATTTAAAATATGATACAACCGAATTTAATATTGTTTATCAATGTAACAATATCCGGAAGTTTATCCACAGTAGGATCGAAACAAAATAATATTAATGGTTCAACAGACTTCAGGCATCCTAAGCTTGCGAGACTTTTTATTGATGCTTAGGAGACAATCCAGTCAATTTCGTTTAGTACCTGCATTCAGTCTTTTTGGGAAAATACGTCAGTTTACACTGGTAAATACAATCAACTGACTCATTTTGGAAAATGGTTTAAAATTGGTTTGGATGCACATGGCATAAACATTTTTATAACTTGGGAGAATTATTTAATATTATAATCTTGTGAACGAATTACATGTTACTTATGCGTTCAGTAGCCCGGATCTTGTCCGGGTTAAAGATCAATAGACACACCACATAATTGAGTTATACACTGACAGGTGTACGCCTACACCCCGTGCTCAGGTCGTGGCCATCTCGTAAGATGATGCCAAGGATATCCGGGACATGGTCATTAACCCCCCAAAGGTTGTAAAGTAAACAAGACTGTTTAAACGAGCCGATCAAATTATTCAACTACCCACTTTAACGGTGGAGATTTGATGCCCGATCAAGCGGTATGCTATATACCGTAACCCAAGCCCATATAGGGAAAATAAGTTAAAAGTATTTACCTGAGTAAGTATTAATCACAATAAGCAAAATGCACGTAGCTTTTACTGGTCCTCCTAATATGGAACGAAGGTTTATAATAACCTATTAGAATTCTAACGGGCCTTTTATTAAGCTTAAGCTTAGACCGGCTAGTTTCAAGGTACGGTTCGTACGCACGATTAGGCGAAGACCGGATAGAATGTGATTCAGACCCGACAAGTTTGAAGACTTGTTTAATATGGGTTTATCATTCACATTCTGGATTTTGAGATAAAACCGTTAAGGTTTGACCCGTTTCGGCTAATTTATGTAAACTTGTTACATAAACCGAACCGTACGCGTAATAAGCGTGACGGGTGTTCATGAGAGCTATATACAGGTTTCCTAAGTTAATTATGCCTCAAATATGTTGTGACATCAGTAAGATGTCTTTCGTTATGCCCGAAACGTGTTTAAACACAAACTAGGCCCCGTAGGGGTAGTTTGGTCATTTAAAAGTTTATAAAAGAGTTTAAGTGTTTAACTGAGTTACAGGTCTGATGAAATCAGTAAATACACTCAACTTGCTAAGTTATATCAGCAAGTTAAAGCATATATGTGAAACTTATCATTTTTAACCAAACTATGCCCCGTAGGGGTATTTTGGTAATTTCACATAAGCCGAAGAGCTCAAAACTGAAGTCTGAGTTTATCAACCTTTGCTTACTGTTAAAATATTATAATTTGCCTCATATATCAGTAGATATCAACCCGGGTATGCTCAATATGATTTTAAAACATACTATGCGTTAAAAACGCTAAATAAGGCGATTAAAGGCCATTACCGGGTTCGGTACTTAATCTGATAATTTTATATTTCCAGAAGGCTTAAAATAATTTATTTATCATATGTGATCAGTAGCAAAATGTTTGGAGTCGTTTAGATAGGTAAAACTCATTTTATGGCCCGTAAGGGCAAAACTGACAATTATCGGATTAAGCCTACGACTATGAGTTATGCTCAGCCTAAAATTAATTAAAAATTTTTAAAATTCCCAAAATAATATATTACATCAGTGGGTATTAAGTTTGATACCAAAAAGTAGGCTTAACTAGGCTATACGCTAATTACGCCGTTTTATTAACATAAAGCATTAATTTTGCGATAATGATCATAACTCTTAATCTACAAGTCAAACTGATGTCAAACTTTGCATACAAGTTTATATATCAGTATTTAAGGTTTCTACACTTTTACATTTTCATAAATCACGTTTTAAGGTAATAAGGGCATAACGGTCAACATATGAGCAATTAACGGAAACATGCATATTAATTGGATAACTAGTGAACCAAGGTGTGTAATCACAGAGGGTTGTTCTAACAAGTAACCTAGTCCAATTAAAGCTCTGAGGCATTTCTAAAGCATGCCTTAACGGGTCATAACTGAAAGTCAAAGTGAAAGTCAAACTATGCGACTTTCGGTTCCGAACCGGGTCTAAACAGGAAATAGTCGGGTTGAACATGTTTAGACATGTTCTTACACTAATTACTAAGTTATAACAATGATCAAACAGGTTGTATATGTTCTAGATAGCTAATTATGCATAAATGACATTTTAAGCATCCTGTTGACTTTTTAATTATAAGTTTGACCCGACTTTTGACCTGGTTAGAGTGTTGATCAGGGGAAACCCTTTTGAGGTTTTATTACCCACATAAATACCAACTTATAACTACTTTTAATTCGAGATATGACTGAGCCATTATTGACTAATCTCGAAGTCAAACCGTAATTACGACGGTTTGACTTTTAGCTAATTAACTAAGTTAAAACTAATTAAAGAAGGACTAGCAGACTTACAAGAGTCCTATGCACGAAATATGATCACTTGAGGCTGCTTGATAGCTCCAGAAATGATCCCACAATGCAGGAGATGGTGTGGGAATGTTTGTTGCAACTAATGAGCTTTATATAGTGAACTAAGGCACCATAAAATGTTGACAACAAAGTCTAGGACCCATCCATAACTGATTAACACTTGTCCTAGTGCTTAGGGGTGCCTAGGGGTCGTCCATATGTGAGAAAAACTGGTGAAATAGGTCACAATCGCGCATTACAGGCTGCAGAAGGTTTTCTGGTCGCTGGCACTTGCTTACGGACCGTAAGCTTTATTTGTTGCGGTCCGTAAGCCTGACATCAGACCCAAAAATCTGTTGTTCTTTGGTATTTCGAAGGGGCAGCCACTTGTTTCGCAATTGGGACTTGTTTTATCAATTAGGGACCTCCAAAAAGTGCTTTGTACAGTATCAAACCCTACCATTATGAATGTATACTTGTATTCCAAAAGAAAGTACCGAATTATAAGGTTTACCGTTGGAATTTCTTCGTAGGAGTCCACCAATTAAATCATGCATCATTCAATGTTATAATTCACTGAATTTTGAACATATATTAGATGTTTTTAATATGTTTTGAGTCTTGGGATTTATATTGAGGTCGTTCAGAGGTGCAAAAGTTAACATGACGACACTTTTAAATCCTGTCAAAGATCTTTATTAAATCCGAGTTTACAACGCGTTTTGTCTTACATGACACGTGTCGTTTTATTATTTAACACGAATTTTCGAGGTGTTACATCCTCACCCCCTTAAAATAAATCTCGACCCGAGATTTACTGAAACAAATAAGGGTACTTTTCTTTCATGGTGGATTCAACCTCCCACGTGTATTCGGGACCTCTACAGGCATCCCATTTGACCTTAACAATAGGCACATGCTTCCTTCGAAGCTTCTTAACCCGTCGATCCTCAATCGACAAAGGTTTTTCAACAAATCTTAAGCTCTCATCTATATGCACATCTGTATGTGGTATAACCAGTGATTCGTCAGCGAAACACTTTTTCAGATTGCAGATGTGGAACACATTGTGAATTCCACTGAGCTCTTCTGGTAAGTTTAACTTATAGGCAACTGACCCGACACGTTCGATAACCTCGAAAGGTCCTACGGGCTTAGCTTGCCTTTCTTACCAAACCGCATCACTCCCTTCCAGGGTGACACTTTAAGTAGGACTTTGTCACCTACTTCGAAGTGAAAATCCTTACGCTTTGGATCAGTGTAACTTTTCTGCCTATCCCGGGCAGCTTTGAGACGGTCTCGAATCTGGACAATCTTGTCCGTTGTTTCGAACACGATCTCTGGTCCTGATAACTGGACATCTCCAACTTCCGCCCAACAAATAGGCGATCTACACTTTCTACCGTATAATGCCTCAAAAGGCGCAGCCTTGATGCTGGTGTGGTAGCTATTGTTGTAGGAGAATTCGATTAACGGTAGGTTCTTATCCCAACTACCACCCAAATCGATCGCACATGCACGTAGCATGTCTTCCAACGTTTGAATAGTACGCTCACTCTGACCGTCTGTCTGAGGATGGTAAGCCGTACTAAAGTTCAAACGTGTGCCCAAAGATTGCTGGAAGCTCTTCCAAAAATGTGACGTGTACCTAGTATCTCTATCAGAGATAATAGCTACAGGTATGCCATGTAAGGCTACAATCTTATCAACGTATAACCGGGCTAACATATCGGAGCTATAAGTCTCTTTGATGGGTAAGAAATGTGCTGACTTAGTCAGTCTATCAACTATAACCCATATTATATCATTTCCTTTCCTTGTCTTGGGTAACTTGGTAATAAAATCCATAGTTACCATTTCCCACTTCCACGTAGGAAGTTCAGGCTGTTGTAGCAAACCTAGCGGTTTCTGATGCTCGGCTTTGACTTGCGCACATGTCAAGCATTTTGCTACATGGGCGGCTACAGACTTTTTCAAGCCTATCCACCAATAATTTGCCTTTAAATCCTGGTACATCTTATCAGCTCCAGGATGAACGGAGTATTTGGAACTATGGGCTTCCTGGAGGATGACATCTCGAAGTCCTCCATAAATTGGAACCCATAGTCGTCCGTTTAATCGTAAAATTCCGTCCTTGCTAAGAGTTAACTGCTCCTCAGTTACTCCTAACTTTTCATTAGGATAGTTAGCTTCCAACACAGCTTCTTTCTGTGCAGCTAACAACCTTTCAATCAAATTATTCTTTATCTCCATGCGCTTGGCATTGATTCGGATGGGTTTCACCCTCTCCTTTCGACTCAAGGCATCGGCGACTACATTCGCCTTGCCGGGATGGTACTTGATTTCACAATCATAATCATTCAAAGTTACCATCCAACGGCGTTGCCTCATGTTTAATTCCTTCTGATTAAACAGATGTTGGAGGCTCTTGTGATCAGAATAAATCACACACTTGACACCATAAAGATAGTGCCTCCAAAGCTTTAGTGCGAATACAACGGCACCCAGCTCCAAGTCATGGGTGGTGTAATTCTTTTCATGCACTTTCAATTGTCTTGAAGCATAGGCAATAACTTTGCCTTTCTGCATAAGCACACACCCCATGCCAGTGTGCGAAGCATCACAATAAACCACAAAGTCTTCAATTCCATCTGGCAGTGTCAGTACCGGGGCGTTGCTCAACTTTTGCTTTAGAATATCAAAGGATTCTTGCTGCTTAGGGCCCCAAACAAACTTAACCTTCTTCTTAGTTAAGGAGGTTAGGGGTGCAGCAATCCTTGAAAAGTTTTCAATGAAACGCCTGTAATATCCTGCCAATCCCAGGAAGCTACGAATTTCTGTAGGCGTCTTTGGCTCTTGCCAGTTCATTACGGCTTCAACCTTAGCGGGATCCACCTGGATACCACGCTCACTAACCACGTGTCCAAGAAATTGGACTTCTCGTAGCCAAAATTCACACTTAGAGAAATTGGCGTAGAGCTTCTCTTGATGTAGAAGTTTGAGAATACAACGAAGGTGTTTCTCATGGTCAGCTTGGTTCTTAGAATAAATAAGAATGTCGTCGATGAAAACGATGACAAATTTATCCAAGAAAGGCTTGCAGACGCGATTCATGAGATCCATGAACGCGGCTGGTGCATTAGTGAGCCCAAAAGGCATCACTAGGAACTCGTAGTGACCGTAACGAGTCCTAAATGCAGTCTTGTGCACGTCTTCATCTTTGACCTTCAATTGATGGTAGCCTGACCTCAAATCAA
This sequence comes from Helianthus tuberosus, assembly GCA_030545235.1. NCBI lineage: Eukaryota > Viridiplantae > Streptophyta > Magnoliopsida > Asterales > Asteraceae > Helianthus > Helianthus tuberosus. The sequence goes on along the minus strand of JARYGA010001261.1, from coordinate 1,479,360 downwards.
TCTTCGAGAAGTAACTTGCCCCTTGAAGCTGATCGAACAAATCGTCGATTCTGGGCAAAGGATACCTATTTTTGATCGTGACTTTATTAAGCTCGCGATAGTCGATGCACAGACGCATCGACCCATCCTTCTTCTTGACAAACAAGATTGGCGCTCCCCAAGGAGATGAACTAGGTCTAATGAAACCTTTAGCCAGCAATTCATCTAGCTGCGTCCGCAACTCCTTCATTTCTGTGGGTGCCAATCTGTATGGTGCTCTAGCAACTGGTGCGGCTCCGGGGATGATATCAATCCTGAATTCCACTTGTCTATCTGGTGGTAAACCAGGTAGATCTTCAGGAAACACTTCTGGGTATTCAGAAATGACAGGGATGTCTTCTATCTTCGGTTTAGGCTCATCAATAATCACTTGCGCCATGTAGATGACACACCCCTTCTTCAAACACTTGGAAGCCTTGAGCATAGTCACCTTCTCAGGCAGTCCATACTGGGTATTTCCCCGAATGGTAAGTGATTCACCAGACGGAGTCTTTATCACTACATGTTTCATGTTACAGACGATTTGGGCCTGGTTATGAGATAACCCGTCCATACCCAGAACTATGTCAAAACCAGCCAACTTAAACGGAAGTAGAGACAGAGGAAAAGAATGGTTCTTAATGGATATAACACATCCATCTAACATAGTTGAGACGGTTTCTATGGTTCCATCTACTAACTCTACCTCATAATTCACTTTTAAGGCTTTGACAGGTAACTTCAGCAATTCACAAAATTTATGATCTACGAAAGACTTATCTGCGCCTGAATCAAAAAGTACTCTTGCAAAGACATCATTTATAAGGAAGGTACCTGTTATGACATTATCGTCTTGCACAGCCTCTTTCGCGTCCATTCTGAAGACTCTAGCATTAGTCTTCTTAGCCTCTTCAGGCTTCTTGTTGTACTTTGGGCAGTTGGTCTTGATGTGCCCCTTTTCATTGCAACGGTAGCACGTTGCGTCTTTTATCTTCTTGCAATCCAGGGTTTTGTGATCCGTGGACTTGCAAATTCCACAAGCAAAGGGTTTTGACTGAGTCTGAGAGTTCGACTCCAGTCTGCACTTTCCATAGTGCTGCTTCTTGCAAATTTTACACTTGGGCTTTTCACCAGAATTATGCCCATCCTTCCTTGACTCCGACCCTTTCTTGTTGTCACCGCTCCCACGGTGCTTCTTGTTCGACTTTCGTAAACCATCATCTTCACGCTTCCTCTTCTCGGCCTCCTTATTCCTCAGCGATCTCTGCCTGACCGCATCCAGAGTGAGGGATAAGGAAATGTCAGTTACAGACCTGAAGGTAGCTGGCCGAGAAGCTTTTACGCTTGCCTTGATTTCCGGGGCTAAACCACCGATAAAGCGAGCGATTCTTTTTGGCTCCGGGGTTACCAGGTAAGGAACCAACCGGGACAGCGTATTGAAGCTTGTCAGGTAAGCTTGACAGTCGAGGTTCGTCATCACCAACGATAGAAAGTCAGATTCTATCTTCTCCACCTCATGTTGAGGGCATAAATTTTCCTTGATTAGGGCAATGAATTGATCCCACGACATATTATACAATGGGATTTTTCCGGTGGCCTCGATCAGAGATCTCCACCATGCTAACGCTTCACCCTTAAAGGACTGTGACACAAACTTAACTACATCCCTTTTAGCGCACCCGCTGATATCTACCACCGTGTCCATCTCGTCCAGCCAAGTCATACAATCGACGGCTCCTTTTTCCCCAGTAAAATCCCTAGGCTTACAAGACACGAAGTACTTATAGGAGCAACCCTTGTTACGGGGTTCTTGATGCAGTACTAAATGCTGAGATGGGACACTTTGATGGTTGGTGGACTGACGGTCATCACCATCTTTCTTGGGTCCATTCTTTTTGGGAGGAGGCTTGCTATGAGCCTCAGAATGTGTCTTGGGCTTTGAATGTGCTGCAGAGTGGGTCCTACTTCGAGTACCACTGTATTCTTCATACTGCCTTTCCAAAGCCTGTGTAACAGCGCCGTCTATGATCGCTTTTAATTCAGCACCCGTTAACGTAATCTGGGCGTTCTCATTTTGCTCCACTGGATGGCTATTTATTTCATTAGAGTCAGCCATTTGAATTGAACTGTTGCAGAAAACAAGGACAATAATTTATTTGGGAGTTTATTATGGAATTACCCCTTAGGGTAACTCGTTAACCATGGTAAACAGAGACCATATTAGGTTAACTTATTAATCGTATTAATTTAGGATTTCAATTAAAATTTATCCTAATTATAAACAATAACTATATATATTAGCACATAAGGCTTAGTCACATGGACAATTTAATAAGCTATGATTTCAGAGAATCAAGACTTTTAAGGTTTGAACCTAGTTCATTACCCTTATCAGACAGGGAGTCATAGCTACCACTGTCTTTTGGCTCATATGGAAGTGAGCTGGGCCCGTAGGCATCATATTACCACGTATGGTAAAATATGATCATCTTAATTGATGATCTTAACCCATGATTCAGAGATCATATAATTGGGTTTGGAATCTTCTAAAGAATCCTTATACATATAAGAATGACATGTGATTTTAACGAATCACTTCTGCCAGGAGTGTTAACATGTTTGAAGATGTTAACAGGGATTTGAATCTTTTAAACAGGTCTTACCATTTTGGCCCGGTCTTATATTTGACACGAGGCTAGGTTTCACACTTTAAGATTCTTAATTAAATGATTATATAGGCAGATTAATCTAAAAGGAATGATTTTAATTTATTTATTTCATTTATAACTTATTTATGCACAAAATGGCAAACATGAAATTCATAAAAACAACATTCCATTGATTTAATAAAAATATTATACACTGCCCTAAACGGGTCTTTTCAAATAACAACTTACCCACGCAGGGGTTTTAAACAAGTACTTGCCCTCGCAGGGGCTTTAAGCAAACAAACTAGTCCACGCAGGGACCTTAATAAATAAACATCATACCCACGCAGGGGTTAACGAAAAACAGACCCACGCAGGGGTCAAATCATCACACATACAATATGCCCTCGTAGGGGTTTATGGAAAGATTGGCCCACGTAGGGGCTCAAAGCAAACATACAAACACACATACCCATATAGGGGCTTAACAACCAAATACACCCACGCAGGGGCTTATACAGAAAAGGGAAGGATTCAATGATCCTTCTTGTCCTTCCCTTTGATCAATCCTACTAATCCTTGGAAGAAAGTCTGTCTCTCCCTACGGTCCCTGTGCACTTCCCGTTCCACCTGATCCAGCCTCTGAAGGAGTTCCTCATGCTCAGGTGGGGAGAACATAGGCGGCTGCGATTGAGTCCGTATGATAGGCCTAGGTGGTATCTGGTACCCTTGTGTTGGGTACCCAACTCCCCATGGAGCTCCGTATTGTCCTTCTGGGTGCAGGGCATTGTAGTTAGCTGCCACCAAGTAGGGGTCGGCCTCTGCATACCCGTAGTTGTTGTGGACTGGCGGCTCGAACGGGTTGTATGCCATGGAACCTGTATAAGCTGGGATTGGGTTGTCAAAACCCATTGGCGGCGGCTGCGGCATCGCTGGGTTGGAAGGCCCACCCATTTGTGGGTCCTCCTGATGTGGCGGGTAGTGGCTGGCACTTGACTGACGTGGGGAGCTGAAATGAAAGTCTCCCGCACGTGATGACATACGTGCACCAGTTCTCCTACGCCTTGGCGGTTGAGGAGGTGCCGGTTGAACTGGTGGCGGTGGAGGTGGTGGCGTAACTGCCACAAACCGGTGATCCTCAGAGGAATCTTGATGATGCTGCTGTTGCTGTTGCTGCTGCTGTTGCTGCTGCTGCTGCTGTTGCTCATGAGGCGACGAATGGTGAGAAGGTGTGTAGTACCACTCGTGCCGAGTGAACATGGCTTGGAAACTGTCTGGACCACCATAAGGGGTATTTTGGTACCCTTATTTGTTTCAGTAAATCTCGGGTCGAGATTTATTTTAAGGGGGTGAGGATGTAACACCTCGAAAATTCGTGTTAAATAATAAAACGACACGTGTCATGTAAGACAAAACGCGTTGTAAACTCGGATTTAATAAAGATGTTTGAAAGGATTTAAAAGTGTCGTCATGTTAACTTTTGCACCTCTGAACGACCTCAATATAAATCCCAAGACTCAAAACATATTAAAAACATCTAATATATGTTCAAAATTCAGTGAATTATAACATTGAATGATGCATGATTTAATTGGTGGACTCCTACGAAGAAATTCCAACGGTAAACCTTATAATTCGGTACTTTTTTTTGGAATACAAGTATACATTCATAACGGTAGGGTTTGATACTGTACAAAGCACTTTTTGGAGGTCCCTAATTGATAAAACAAGTCCCAATTGCGAAACAAGTGGTTGCCCCTTCGAAATACTAAAGAACAACAGATTTTTGGGCCTGATGTCAGGCTTACGGACCGCAACAAATAAAGCTTACGGTCCGTAAGCAAGTGCCAGCGACCAGAAAACCTTCTGCAGCCTGTAATGCGCGATTGTGACCTATTTCACCGGTTTTTCTCACATATGGACGACCCCTAGGCACCCCTAAGCACTAGGACAAGTGTTAATCAGTTATGGATGGGTCCTAGACTTTGTTGTCAACATTTTATGGTGCCTTAGTTCACTATATAAAGCTCATTAGTTGCAACAAACATTCCCACACCATCTCCTGCATTGTGGGATCATTTCTGGAGCTATCAAGCAGCCTCAAGTGATCATATTTCGTGCATAGGACTCTTGTAAGTCTGCTAGTCCTTCTTTAATTAGTTTTAACTTAGTTAATTAGCTAAAAGTCAAACCGTCGTAATTACGGTTTGACTTCGAGATTAGTCAATAATGGCTCAGTCATATCTCGAATTAAAAGTAGTTATAAGTTGGTATTTATGTGGGTAATAAAACCTCAAAAGGGTTTAACCTGATCACCACTCTAACCAGGTCAAAAGTCGGGTCAAACTTATAATTAAAAAGTCAACAGGATGTTTAAAATGTCATTTATCCATAATTAGCTATCTAGAACATATACAACCTGTTTGATCATTGTTATAACTTAGTAATTAGTGTAAGAACATGTCTAAACATGTTCAACCCGACTATTTCCTGTTTAGACCCGGTTCGGAACCGAAAGTCGCATAGTTTGACTTTCACTTTGACTTTCAGTTCTGACCCGTTAAGGCATGCTTTAGAAATGCCTCAGAGCTTTAATTGGACTAGGTTACTTGTTAGAACAACCCTCTGTGATTACACACCTTGGTTCACTAGTTATCCAATTAATATGCATGTTTCCGTTAATTGCTCATATGTTGACCGTTATGCCCTTATTACCTTAAAACGTGATTTATGAAAATGTAAAAGTGTAGAAACCTTAAATACTGATATATAAACTTGTATGCAAAGTTTGACATCAGTTTTACTTGTAGATTAAGAGTTATGCTCATTATCGCAAAATTAATGCTTTATGTTAATAAAACGGCGTAATTAGCGTATAGCCTAGTTAAGCCTACTTTTTGGTATCAAACTTAATACCCACTGATGTAATATATTATTTTGGGAATTTTAAAAATTTTTAATTAATTTTAGGCTGAGCATAACTCATAGTCGTAGGCTTAATCCGGTAATTGTCGGTTTTGCCCTTACGGTCCATAAAATGAGTTTTACCTATCTAAACGACTCCAAACATTTTGCTACTGATCACATATGATAAATAAATTATTTTAAGCCTTCTAGAAATATAAAATTATCAGATTAAGTACCGAACCCGGTAATGGCCTTTAATCGCCTTATTTAGCGTTTTTAACGCATAGTATGTTTTAAAATCATATTGAGCATACCCGGGTTGATACCTACTGATATATGAGGAAAATTATAATATTTTAACAGTAAGCAAAGGTTGATAAACTCAGACTTCAGTTTTGAGCTCTTCGGCTTATGTGAAATTACCAAAATACCCCTACGGGGCATAGTTTGGTTAAAAATGATAAGTTTCACATATATGCTTTAACTTGCTGATATAACTTAGCAAGTTGAGTGTATTTACTGATTTCATCAGACCTGTAACTCAGTTAAACACTTAAACTCTTTTATAAACTTTTAAATGACCAAACTACCCCTACGGGGCCTAGTTTGTGTTTAAACACGTTTCGGGCATAACGAAAGACATCTTACTGATGTCACAACATATTTGAGGCATAATTAACTTAGGAAACCTGTATATAGCTCTCATGAACACCCGTCACGCTTATTACGCGTACGGTTCGGTTTATGTAACAAGTTTACATAAATTAGCCGAAACGGGTCAAACCTTAACGGTTTTATCTCAAAATCCAGAATGTGAATGATAAACCCATATTAAACAAGTCTTCAAACTTGTCGGGTCTGAATCACATTCTATCCGGTCTTCGCCTAATCGTGCGTACGAACCGTACCTTGAAACTAGCCGGTCTAAGCTTAAGCTTAATAAAAGGCCCGTTAGAATTATAATAGGTTATTATAAACCTTCGTTCCATATTAGGAGGACCAGTAAAAGCTACGTGCATTTTGCTTATTGTGATTAATACTTACTCAGGTAAATACTTTTAACTTATTTTCCCTATATGGGCTTGGGTTACGGTATATAGCATACCGCTTGATCGGGCATCAAATCTCCGCCGTTAAAGTGGGTAGTTGAATAATTTGATCGGCTCGTTTAAACAGTCTTGTTTACTTTACAGCCTTTGGGGGGTTAATGACCATGTCCCGGATATCCTTGGCATCATCTTACGAGATGGCCACGACCTGAGCACGGGGTGTAGGCGTACACCTGTCAGTGTATAACTCAATTATGTGGTGTGTCTATTGATCTTTAACCCGGACAAGATCCGGGCTACTGAACGCAGAAGTAACATGTAATTCGCTCACAAGATTATAATATTAAATAATTCTCCCAAGTTATAAAAATGTTTATGCCATGTGCATCCAAACCCTATTTCACCGGTTTTTCTCACATTTGGACGACCCCTAGGCACCCCTAAGCACTAGGACAAGTGTTAATCAGTTATGGATGGGTCCTAGACTTTGTTGTCAACATTTTATGGTGCCTTAGTTCACTATATAAAGCTCATTAGTTGTAACAAACATTCCCACACCATCTCCTGCATTGTGGGATCATTTCTGGACCTATCAAGCAGCCTCAAGTGATCATATTTCGTGCATAGGACTCTTGTAAGTCTGCTAGTCCTTCTTTAATTAGTTTTAACTTAGTTAATTAGCTAAAAGTCAAACCGTCGTAATTACGGTTTGACTTCGAGATTAGTCAATAATGGCTCAGTCATATCTCGAATTAAAAGTAGTTATAAGTTGGTATTTATGTGGGTAATAAAACCTCAAAAGGGTTTCCCCTGATCACCACTCTAACCAGGTCAAAAGTCGGGTCAAACTTATAATTAGAAAGTCAACAGGATGTTTAAAATGTCATTTATCCATAATTAGCTATCTAGAACATATACAACCTGTTTGATCATTGTTATAACTTAGTAATTAGTGTAAGAACATGTCTAAACATGTTCAACCCGACTATTTCCTGTTTAGACCCGGTTCGGAACCGAAAGTCGCATAGTTTGACTTTCACTTTGACTTTCAGTTCTGACCCGTTAAGGCATGCTTTAGAAATGCCTCAGAGCTTTAATTGGACTAGGTTACTTGTTAGAACAACCCTCTGTGATTACACACCTTGGTTCACTAGTTATCCAATTAATATGCATGTTTCCGTTAATTGCTCATATGTTGACCGTTATGCCCTTATTACCTTAAAACGTGATTTATGAAAATGTAAAAGTGTAGAAACCTTAAATACTGATATATAAACTTGTATGCAAAGTTTGACATCAGTTTTACTTGTAGATTAAGAGTTATGCTCATTATCGCAAAATTAATGCTTTATGTTAATAAAACGGTGTAATTAGCGTATAGCCTAGTTAAGCCTACTTTTTGGTATCAAACTTAATACCCACTGATGTAATATATTATTTTGGGAATTTTAAAAATTTTTAATTAATTTTAGGCTGAGCATAACTCATAGTCGTAGGCTTAATCCGGTAATTGTCAGTTTTGCCCTTACGGGCCATAAAATGAGTTTTACCTATCTAAACGACTCCAAACATTTTGCTACTGATCACATATGATAAATAAATTATTTTAAGCCTTCTGGAAATATAAAATTATCAGATTAAGTACCGAACCCGGTAATGGCCTTTAATCGCCTTATTTAGCGTTTTTAACGTATAGTATGTTTTAAAATCATATTGAGCATACCCGGGTTGATACCTACTGATATATGAGGCAAATTATAATATTTTAACAGTAAGCAAAGGTTGATAAACTCAGACTTCAGTTTTGAGCTCTTCGGCTTATGTGAAATTACCAAAATACCCCTACGGGGCATAGTTTGGTTAAAAATGATAAGTTTCACATATATGCTTTAACTTGCTGATATAACTTAGCAAGTTGAGTGTATTTACTGATTTCATCAGACCTGTAACTCAGTTAAACACTTAAACTCTTTTATAAACTTTTAAATGACCAAACTACCCCTACGGGGCCTAGTTTGTGTTTAAACACGTTTCGGGCATAACGAAAGACATCTTACTGATGTCACAACATATTTGAGGCATAATTAACTTAGGAAACCTGTATATAGCTCTCATGAACACCCGTCACGCTTATTACGCGTACGGTTCGGTTTATGTAACAAGTTTACATAAATTAGCCGAAACGGGTCAAACCTTAACGGTTTTATCTCAAAATCCAGAATGTGAATGATAAACCCATATTAAACAAGTCTTCAAACTTGTCGGGTCTGAATCAAATTCTATCCGGTCTTCGCCTAATCGTGCGTACGAACCGTACCTTGAAACTAGCCGGTCTAAGCTTAAGCTTAATAAAAGGCCCGTTAGAATTCTAATAGGTTATTATAAACCTTCGTTCCATATTAGGAGGACCAGTAAAAGCTATGTGCATTTTGCTTATTGTGATTAATACTTACTCAGGTAAATACTTTTAACTTATTTTCCCTATATGGGCTTGGGTTACGGTATATAGCATACCGCTTGATCGGGCATCAAATCTCCACCGTTAAAGTGGGTAGTTGAATAATTTGATTGGCTCGTTTAAACAGTCTTGTTTACTTTACAGCCTTTGGGGGGTTAATGACCATGTCCCGGATATCCTTGGCATCATCTTACGAGATGGCCACGACCTGAGCACGGGGTGTAGGCGTACATCTGTCAGTGTATAACTCAATTATGTGGTGTGTCTATTGATCTTTAACCCGGACAAGATCCGGGCTACTGAACGCATAAGTAACATGTAATTCGCTCACAAGATTATAATATTAAATAATTCTCCCAAGTTATAAAAATGTTTATGCCATGTGCATCCAAACCAATTTTAAACCATTTTCCAAAATGAGTCAGTTGATTGTATTTACCTGTGTAAACTGACGTATTTTCCCAAAAAGACTGAATGCAGGTACTAAACGAAATTGGCTGGATTGTCTCCTAAGCATCAATAAAAAGTCTCGCAAGCTTAGGATGCCTGAAGTCTGTTGAACCATTAATATTATTTTGTTTCGATCCTACTGTGGATAAACTTCCGGATATTGTTACATTGATAAACAATATTAAATTCGGTTGTATCATATTTTAAATTTGCTTCCGCTGTGCATAATAATATTGTGTTGTTTGACTATTACGTTGTCAACCACATCACGATACTCCCCCACCGGGCACCGGTGACACGTGGAAATCGGGGTGTGACAATTATGCTTTTAAGAAAAGAATAAAACATGAAGAATAAAAGAATTGGTTGTCAAACAACTAATATATTTTTAAATAGACCGAAGACTTTGGTAATATACAAAACAATACGTGGACCACTTATATGTTAGATAGGTAGTGCAATCATATGATGTACTGTAGCTAAGGACTACGTAAATTGTTATATATTGTAATAGTAATTATGCTTTTAAGAAAAGAATAAAACATGAAGAATAAAAGAATTGGTTGTCAAACAACTAATATATTTTAAATAGACCAAATACTTTTGTATGGAGTCTCCGCCAATAACAAATGAGGATATTTGGCTTTTTAGTTACTTAACCCCTTGTAATGTGAACTTATGTAATGTGAAAAGTTACTAAAAAAGGCTCTTTAGATGATATGGGGTCGGTAATGGGTAATTATGCGAGGATATTTGGCTTTTTAGTTACTTAACCCTTTGTAATGTGAACTTATGTAATGTGAAAAGTTACTCAAAAACGGCTCTTTAGATGATATGGGGTCGGTAATGGGTAATTATGCGGAATGGTGGGTGATTTTGGGGGACTTTAATGCGGTCCGGTGGCAGGAAGAAAGAAGGAAGGAACTCTATTTTCAACAAAAACTGTGCGTCTAACTTTAATAATTTTATTTATGATAATGGTTTAAAAGAATATGATATGAAATGATGGAAATTTACTTATCTTAATGATAATGGTAATAAACAAAGCAAAATCGACCGTGTTTTGATTTGTCAAGATTTTTTTTCTGAATGGCCGGTGGCTTGTCTAAGGGCCTTACCGAGGGTACACTCAGATCATTGTCTGATAATGCTGGTCTGTGCGGACAAGAATTTTGGTCCCAAACCGTTTAGAACTTTTAATTCTTGGATGGAGAGAAAAGATTTCGATGATGTGATTAATAAGTCGATTGGTAATATGGGGGTGGGAGGGGATCCGGACGTGTTGCTTATGAAGAAATTGAGAGCGATCAGGGAGGGTATTAAAAATGGAAGAAGGCGGTCTTTGATAAGGAGGGAGAAACGGAAAGGGTTTTGAAGGAGATCTGGAAAAATTAGATGAGTTGTCTAATATTAGAGAGTTGTCGAAAGAAGAGGAATGGGCCAAAGCGGAATGTTTGAAAGATATTAAGGAGTTGGAAGGGTATAGAATCAAGGATCTCAAACAAAGAGCTAGGATTAAGTGGGATTTGGAAGGAGATGAAACTTCGGCTTTCTTTCATGGGTACATCAATAGTAGAAGGGCTTGTAACAATATTCCGGGGCTAATGATAGATGGGGTGTGGACTACCAAACCTGCCTTGGTTAAAAAGGAGATTATGAGATTCTACAGAAATGCTTTCAAGGAAAAAAATCAAGGACATGCCTAAACTCTCTTGTCACAACTTAAGGCGATTGGAGGTCGAGGAGGCGGCTTCTCTAATTATTCCTTTCAGTAGTGAAGAGATCAAGAGTCCGGTGTTCGAATGTGGGGCGGACAAAGCTCCTAGGTCAGACGGTTTTAATTTCAAATTCATCAAAAGGTACTGGTCTTTATTTGAGATTGATTTTTCTAACATGTTAGCTTCATTTTACAGTAAAGGTGAGATTTCGGAGGCTTGCAGCTCTTCTTTTATAACGCTTATCCCGAAGAACAAGGATCCTTGGGACTAATAGACTATAGACTGATTAACCTAATTGGGGTGATAAGCAAGACAATCTCTAAGATTCTTGCTAATCGGCTCAAAAAGGTGATCGGGGGTATCATCTCGGAAAATCAGACGGCGTTCCGTAGAGGAAGGTACATTCTCGATAGTCCCCTAATGGTAAACAAAATTATTGCTTGGATCAAAAAAGAGAAAAAAAGGCATTCCTTCTTAAAATCAATTTTGAAAAGGCGTATGACAATGTTAATTGGAGGTTTTTGTTGGATATCATGGGACAAATGGGTTTTCCTAGTATATGGTGTAAATGGGTGGAAGGGGTTCTTTCCTCGACTAGGTCCTCGGTGTTAGTCAATGGGTCTCCCACCTTCGAGTTTGGTTGTTCCAAAGGAATTAGACAAGGAGATCCATTGTCCCCGTTCCTTGTTGTTATGGAAGCTCTTTCTAACATTCTCGATAAAGCTGGGGTAGAGGGGTGGTTTAAAGGAATTCAATCGCCAAATAATGGTCCAAAAATCTCTCATCTTTTTTATGCGGACGATTCTCTTTTGATGGGGGGATGGGATAAGGATAATTTGGCGAGTGTGATGAGATGTTTGATGATTTTTTTTTTATCTCTGTTCAGGTTTAAAAATTAATTTACATAAATCTAACTTATACGGGATGGGGGTGGAAGTTGGCGATATTAAAGATATGGCCAAGGTGGTAGGGTGTAACACGGATAATATTCCTTTCTCATACTTGGGGATTACGGTGGGGGCTAATATGAATAGAATAAGTAACTGGACCCCGATCGTTGAGGTTTTTGATAAAAGGTTGTCGGTTTGGAAAGCTAAATCTATCTCGATAGGGGGGAGGCTTACCCTGATTAATTCAGTTTTGTAAAGTCTCCCTATCTATTACTTGTCACTCTATAAAGTCCCAGCTAGGGTAATTAAGATGTTGGAAGCTAAAATGAGAAAATTTCTTTGGGCGGGTTCAAATGATTATAATAAAATGAACTGGGTGACTTGGGAGTGGGTTACGTGGCCTAAATCTAATGGGGGGTTGGGCATCAGCCGCGTCAAAGAGGTTAATGAGGCTCTGTTGGTCAAATGGGGTTGCAGATACATGTTTGAAAATCAAAATTTATGGAGGAAAGTGGTTGATGCTTGTCATGGCAAAATAAATCAGAGAAGTTTCCTTCCTCTTAATGGTAATGTGAGAGGGTGTTGGAAAAACATTGTGAAATCGATTTCTAAAATTAAAATCAAAGGGAAGGGTATAAACCATTTGGTCTTGGGTAAGGTTGGGAACGGGGAAGATATTAGGTTCTGGATCGATACTTGGGAATGAGATATTCCTTTTATGGAAAGATGGCCACATTTGTTTGGGTTGGAATTATTTAAAACTTGTAGGGTTGCAGATAGAATGGAATTGAACAGGGGAAACAGTGGCTTAGCTATGATGTGGTCTAGACTGCTCGAGTCAGACGTGGAGCTAAAGGAGTGGCAGGAATGCAGAGAGACCCTTAATAATGTGACTATCAACAACTCTAAGGATAGATGGGTTTGGAACGATGACAACCAAGATGGGTTCTCGGTGAAGGCAGTTAAAAAGGCCTTAATTACCGAAAGGGGAAATCGTCAGCTTCCTAATTTCGATTGGTGTTAATGGATGCCTATTAAATGCAACATTGTGGCTTGGGGAGGTAACTTGGATATACTTGCTACGAGAGTGAACTTAAGAAAAAGGAATGTGGTCATCATATCTGTTATGTGCCCTTTGTGTATCGAGTTTGAGGAAATGGTGGGGCACCTTTTTACTGCATGTTCAGTGTCGATTCGGGTTTGGTCGGAGATAAGTGTTTGGTGTAAAATTCCACCAATATATATTTTCGACTTCAAAGACATTCTGGATAACATAATTACTCTCAAGTTGGAAAGAAGGCTAAGAAAATCATTCAAGGGTTGGTGATAATTGCGTGTTGGTGCATTTGGAAGGGAAGGAACGAGATGGTTTTCAATCAAATCAGGCGGAGCCCGCAGGAGATTGTGAGGGAAATTAAGTCGAGAGAGTTCCCTTGGATTAAAAATAGAACGTCATGTAATTATATTAGCTGGGGAAATTGGTGTAAATATCCATTTCTGCCATTTGCGTGTTGTATTGGCCTTTTGCCCGTTTGGATCGGATGTGCGTTTTTAATGAAGTTCTCTTTTAAAAAAAATGTAATGTGATTTATTGAAAGAATCAAGGGAGCAAGAAACGATATAAACTTTATGTAATGTGATTTGATGACAGAATCGAGTTAAGATCACACTTTGAATAAACATGGGATCTTCATTAATCAACTTTAAAAGAAGGTGCTATGGAAAGATCCACAATACCCCAACATTCATATATGATGAAAATCAAACTAAATGAACAGTGAATTTAGGTATATTAGAATATGGGGTATGGGACGGGGGTTGTGGCGTGGGTTGGGTACAAACGCCCAAGTCACCACCCCGGGTGGGCTTGAGTTTCGGCGTGGCCCCTTGGGCGGGGGTTTCATCCAGGGGGCGGGGGTTGTGGCGTGGGTTGGGTACAAACGCCCAAGTCACCACCCCGGGTGGGCTTGGGTTTCGGCGTGGCCCCTTGGGCGGGGGTTTCAGCCGGGGCTATCAAGATGACATGGCAGGATCTCATTGGCCAAGACAAGTAGCCGTTTGGGCTAGCCGTTGGCCAACAGCTATGTGTTTAAAAAAAAATTATTCACTATAAATACTCATACTTCTATTCATTTTTTTACCACAACTACTCCACCTCTTCTATAATCATCTCTATCTTATTTTTAAAAAAAAAATCCCATCCAACCACAATACGAAAAATGAATCCTCATAATCGTGGTTTTGACCCGAACAATCCGTAGGCATTCCAAGAAACACCTAGCCCATCATCCAATCGTCCAATTGCTCCCTTTTTAATACACTCCACGATGCCGGATATGGCTGGTTACGCATCGTTTATCTCGAATCGTTTGAAGAATGATGTCGGTCGAAAACACCAATGCCTTTCACGCAACGCGCGTCATTGAAAAACACTAGTAACTATAGAATATTAACTTGAAAGCATTATAAAAGAGCGCAGCATCATCACTTAATTAACAAACATTAATAGTAAGTATTAATAATTTCTCTCCCCCCACGCACGTACACACAGAAAAAGAGTCTTATCTACCATGTCTTCCCCCTTTGCACGAAAAAGCTTTCCTCTTTCTCAACATCAACATCAAAACGAAAACATTTATTATTCTCCTCCTCATGACTATTCTCTTGCTAACAGTGATGATCAATCAAGTTATCAAGAGCAAAATCTGCACTTCTTGCAAGAAATGACAACCACAGCCAGTTTTAGTACACATGATCAAATTCCAGTCATTCAGGAAACGATCACAACCGACGTTTCCTTCATGCATCCACAAGACAATTTTCACATGCAAGTGTTTTGTTTGAGTTATTTTTTATGCTTCTTAATTAAGTGTTTTGTTAACTATCTAGTAAAACTGAAATAAAAGAATATTCAACAAAGAATTTTTGCAAACATGTCTCAGTCTCTTGTTGCAGGCTTACACACTGAATTTGTAAAACTATAAAAAAGTGAATTTTATATTGGGGAAAATTACAAAAATGGCCTTTGAGCAAAATCAATTTCAAAACTAAGCTACGCCCATGTATACAGTGTAGCTATGTATTATATTTGTGTATATATATATATATGCATGTGTGTGTGCATACACACACACATAACTTAAGCTTTCTTTTTTTTTTGCTTAACTTGCAAAATGCAGAGACGAAGGCCTGCGAGAAAGGGTCCACACGACAACCAAGTTCGCGCTTCGTATGAAAACCAATCTTGAAGTCGTTGATGATGGATATAAGTGGAAAAAATATGGGAAGAAGAAGGTTAAAAGTAGTCCATATCCAAGGTATAGTTTTCAACACCACATGACTTAAAACGTGTGTATCATTTTCATTTTAATTTCTACAAATTATCGCAACTAATTAAAAAACGTGTAGCATTTAACGTAAACTAAGGTTATTAGCTTCTTTATTCTTGCTTATCAAATTATTAACGTGTAGAATGTTATTTTAGTAAACTAGGGTTTTTAGCTAGCTAATTTAAATATTTGACTGTTGGTTAAATATAGCTGATATGAAGAAAACATGCAGGAACTACTTCAAATGCTCAACCGTCGGATGCAATGTCAAGAAAAGAATAGAGAGGGACATGAAAGATTCAAGCTATGTGGTCACAACCTATGATGGGGTGCATAACCACTAAGGTTGCCCTGGATCTATAACGTAAATCATAATGTGTCTTACTAGCAACAGTGGCGGATCTAGGATTCCGACCAAGCGGTAACGTTTTATAAATAAGCGGTAACGAAATCCAAAAAACGTCAAATTTTTCTAAAATTTACACTAAAAACGTCAAAAATTTTCCGACCAAGCGGTAGCGGAGGTTACCCCTTATTCCATAATACATCCGCCCCTGACTAGCAATAAGTTATCCTACAAGTTTATGTAAGTTAAAATAGAAATTATTAAAGGGGATTCTATTCGTATACCCGAGAATCTATCCCCACACTATGATAATTCAATACGGATCGTATAGGCCTATACGATCCGTATTGGATAAAGGTTAAGACATGATAGACTGACATGTGCAGAGGATGTCTGACGGCTGACTTATACGGATCGTATTATACGATCCGTATTAAGGCCCTGATTTTTTTAGGTTTGAATTTTGGTGTGTTGTGTTTGGTTTTTGGTGTTTTGAGTTTGGTTTTTGGTGTTTATTGTTGGTTATTTTTGTTTTAATGAGTTTTAACATCTTTATTTTTTTATCGTTACGTATCGTATTATAGCGTATCGTGGCGTATCGTATCACATTTTTAACTTTTTAATATTTCATCGTGACGTGTCGTATGATATCGCATCATCCTTGTACCGTATCGTGTTGTATTGTAGTTGTATTTTGTATTATTTTTTATGTTGATGTATTCACGGCGTATGATATTATACATTATACGTAACCTAGCAAACCAATCTAAACAATCAAAATAAACAATCACAAATACAGATAAAATGAAACTGCACATTTAATTACATAATAAGTTTGTATATATACATGACAACGTCCAAAATACATAAATAGTCAAAATACAAAAAAGTACAATAATTCTAAACCGCTGGATCCGCATCCTGACCCTCCTGAGTCGTGCCTGAGTGCCTGCATTTCGGTGTATTGACTTGTTTCTTTAATGCAACATGTGCGCCTTCAGCTCTATTTGTCGTAGTTTGGTAAAATGTTAGCGTTTGATTGGTCCATGCAGATACAAATTTATAGTGGGATGTGTTTAACCAGTTATCCCATAGGTAATAAAAAACATCTGAAAAATATAAACATATTCAAATGAATGTATTAACTTAAGAGAAAACGTACGTTTATGCTGTTGATTGAGAAGGTGTCTATGAAGGTTGGTGAGGTTATAATCATATAACTCCTCGTTAGCAGAATCACACACTGTTTTCCACTTACGAACAAAGTCCTCCCAATCTGGTTGAGTAAATGAATTCTTGCAGTGCTTTACAATATTCTGTAAGATGTGGAACCTTCAGAGATACCTGTGTGCGGCAGGGAATATTTTTTACACGCGTTTATCAGTGCTTGGTCTCTGTCTGAAAGAATTACACACGGCTTAATGCACTCGTGCAACATGGACCTGATCCTCTCCAGGACCCAGACGTACATTACCTCCTGCTCGTTTAAAAGAAATGCATGCGCAACACAAAAGGTTTGGTTTGTCGACATCATACACACAACTTACAAAAAATGGAATATTGTAGATGTCAGTTTTGTAGGTCGCGTCGACCATAAGCACATACGGGAATGCCTGCCACATTTCAAAGGACTTGTCGTGACAGAAAAATATATTCTGAACGACATTGGTGGAAGCTTCTGCCTATATGTAATAGGTCATCTTTTTTTTTTCCAGGAGGATTTGTTCCAGCCTCTGCATGGGAGTTGTTTTTTATCGAACTTTGTGGCCCTAATCTTTTGGCGAGCGTTGTGTATGTCATTTGGAACACATTTGTTTTCAGGGTTCTGTTCGGTTACAGCTTTCTAGATTGTATGGGGCTGTATTTCTTGATCTGTCAGCTTTTGCACCAATCTAAACTCATTAGGAGTAAGTCTCCTGTAATACGCGTAACCCTCCAGATGTTCAGCAGGGCCGTGGTTATGCTGCTCGTTAAATTTTTGTGTAGATAATTTATCCGCCAAGCTCGACGACTTTGGTCGAGACGACTTATCACCATAAAAAGGCATGCACATTTTTTGCTGCCGGTTTTCCTAATTGTGGCCTTACTCTCATGCTCCCCACTATGACAACATTGGAGTCATGTCCAATGTTCCTTGGACCGTCTAGTAACAATAACGTGTCCGTTGGCTAAACCCCTTCTTTTTGCTCAACCTTCCAACTCATTTCGGGTTATAAAATCCTAAGTGAAAAATATATATATAATTTATAATAATTTTTAACAAAAAATATAACATTTATAATACATTTTAAAAAATATATAACATTTATAATAATTTTTTAACAGAAAAAATGTAAATTTATAATACATTTTTTAAAATATATAAAGTTTATAGTAATATTTTTAACAATATATATATATATATATATATATATATATATATATATATATATATATCATTCGTACCTGATCAGTTTTGTATGAAACTTCAGGGTAAGCGGGTTGCTCGTCACCCAATGACTCTTGCGCGTAGAAAGGCTCACCAACGTCTTGTCGTACGCCCGAGGCACCACTAACGAAAAAGTTATTGCCATATTTTTCTTGTCCGTATGAGGCACCGTTACCGACTTCATAATCCGGACACCCATAACCATGATCATCGCTAGGCACAATAACCTGAAAAAACCAACGGTTAAATTATAACGGCACATCTAAAAGCCTTCTTAATAATAAGTAAATATATTTTTACCTCGTTCAGATTTGGAAACAACGGTTGGCGGAGCTTAACAAACTAAAAAACCAAAGGGTAAAAGGTAATGGTAAATCTAACGCCGAATAGAAAAAAGTAAATAAATACTTACGTCGTTGAGGTCTGGCAACAGCGATTCATTATGATGGGGACGAAAGCCGGACACGATCTCCTCCGTGTGATCTTCATTTCCTCCCCATCGTAAGAATCAGGGATAGTAGACCCCTCCTAATACAAACGGTGTGCTAAGTATTTCATTAAAAAACAAAACAAGTTAAAAAAAATGCTATACCACATTGTTTTCCAGAATATAGTGCTCATGTTTGTGTCGGACGACTTGCCGAAAAAATAATTAAGGTTGAATCTAGACATGGTTGAATCGAATATAAAGAAAAAACGTAGAGAAGGGAATGAATTTTGCGAATCATCATTTAACTAGGTTACTAGGTTTGGGAGCACAGCAGCGATTTGCGGAGCGATTATGGCTGTCATGGCGGCATCTTGAGTTTGATCACACTACAAGAAAACTGGGTTTTTAATACGCGCAAAAGCGTCCTAAAATGTTATTTTATGGGACCTTTCATTTATTAGGACCAACGTTAAAAGCGTTTCATGTAAAGGGGTCGTAATAAGTCCTGGAAGTAAAGAAGCGTCCTAACATCTCAAATAAGATTATGAAACCAATTTTATGGTCGCGTAATGTCTTTGAACAGCCAAAATAGTGTCCTAATAAAAATATATTAGGACACTTTTACGATGTTCTAACATGTGCTTACATACTTTTAATTTTTTGATACACTTACAAGTGTCCTTAGAAATTAATTGATAGGACCCTTATAATGTAACATTATAGATAATTTAGTACCAAGAAAAGAGTCCTAATATACCAAATAAGATTATGGATCCAATTTTATGGTCGTATAATCTGTCTATAGACAACTTAAATAGCGTCCTAAAAAGAACATATTATGACACTTTTACAATGTTCTAATATGTGATTACCTACTTTTAATCTTTTGATACACATACAAGCGTCCTTAAAATTTAATTTATACGACCCTTATGACGTTATAGCTACTTTAATATCAAGAAAATAGTCCTAATATCTCAAATAAGATTATAAAACCAATTTTATAAACAGACCATCACACATAACATCCTAAATAGTTATCGTATAACATCAACAAATAAAAGAAATAAAACTTCATTGTATTTCAAATAAGCATGTTCATAACAAAAACACTAACCATAAATAAGTTATAACATTATCTAACATAACGTCTTAACATTTAACAAAGAAATTAAAAGTAATTAAAGAAATTAGAAGCATAAAATCTTGAGTCATCATGCATCCTCAATCCTCATGGACTACCTACAAATAAACCATCCACGTATAAGCATTAAGTTCCATGATATTAAAATTATTTGTCTCACAAGTTTAACAAATACATACCGAGATGAATGGATAGGGGGTCATGCAATGGATGCACCTATATAGCGACACTTGAAATGAATATAACAACTATATCTAGTTCTACAAAAGCGTTTAAAGTTGACGTGTGAAATAAACATTCGAATTCGCGATATTTGAAATAAATATAGACTATTATATTTATGTTATAAAGACGCTCGGATTATTGTATACTAACTGTTTGGAATATATAAATTCCGGATTCCGTCGTTTGAAATAAATATAAAACAATTATATTTGTAAATATAAACGACATTTGAAATAAATATAAATAATTATATTTATTTTAAGAAAATATTATACGAATAACGACATTTAAACGAAATATAACTAATTATAGTTTTGTTGTGAAAGTTTCCAAGGTTTGGGCGTCTGAAACAGATATAAATAATTATATCTATTTTAGATTAAATATCGGTTTTTGTTAACTTATAGTGTCGTAAAAATAAATACGTCTTCTTATTTATGCTATAAGAAAAGCTCGAATTTCAATAAGTGTCGTTTAAATAATAGAATTACATTTTGTATTTTGGATTCTTACCGAAAAACGGACAGAGTTTCCTCCGTTTTTGGACGATCCCGACAATCGAGTGTCAATATATTTTTCAAGATTCAACAATATAACACTATATGCATAATTTTTCGTTAAATGTATCAAAAGGAACTAAATTATAAACGAGTCGGTTAGAGCCTGATCGCGAATAAATCTAAAATCTAAAATCTTTAAAATCTAATTTAAATTTCGCGTCGTTAAAATGTTACCGGATCTTCATTTGACTAAGTTTTGAATGCGTTGACCGTCTGTTGACCCGAGTTGACTTGGGTGTTGACTGAGTCAACTCGGTTTGCCCTGACGTTGACCAGGGTCTGACCCGCTGACTCGAACCCGAGTCTTGGCCCGTGACTGAAACTGAAACCAAACATCACACTTGAACCGATGAGTTTAAAACCGACTCCAATCCAAACGAAACCCGAACTAGAATAGAATCGAATCTGAACGCGAACCTGACCCGAACATTTTGACCTTGAATACCCACCACCATTGCCATCACGTCACGCCACCCAACACAACGGTCAACCACCATCGTTGTTGTTAATTTCCGCCCACTGCCGCATACTGCCGTCACCATCGACACCTCCCCCGGTCGCACACCACTACCACCTGCAACGAAAACAACACGGCCCAGAGATGGTGGTTCTACAAAGCATTCGAAGAAAGAAAAAAAAATGAGAAGTTGGAACTTTACCGAAACTCCGGCGGCTACTGTCGCCGCCGTCGGACATGGGTCACCGGTCACCCACTATCACTGTCACCTTTCACATTCAATCAACATCGTCATCCTCATCTGTACAACATCACCATCATCGTCACAGTTGTAGTCGCCGGAAAATAAGGAACGAGAGAGAGAGAGTGGTGTTTTTCGTCGGTTTGAAAACCAGCGCCGGAAAGTCAGCGGTCTCTCTCTCCTTCAAGATCTGTTTGTCGCGCCGTACGCCACCGTGAGCCACCACCCGAGGGTGGTGGTTGGCCGTATAATCGAGAGCAGCGGGTGTTGTGTGGGCGGTGTGAGGGTTACAGGTGTAACAGGTGGCTGTGGCGTGGGGGTGCTTGTCGGAGAACGGAGAGCACCGGCGAAACCGGCCGGAGGTTAACTCCGGTGACCGGAGTTGAGTGAGGGAAGGCAGAGAACTCGTGAGGGGGTGCGGCTGAAGAAAGAATGAGGAGGTTAGGGTTTTCAGGTTATAATAGGCTTTATATACTTACACTATGTTCCAGAGTCTCACTTAACTAAAGAGGAGAAAGGAATTGGAAAGAAAGAGGATAGTAATGATGTTCCAGAGTTTTTTATATGGGGAGAAAGAGGAAGAAGAGAAGAGAAGAGAATGAGGAGGGTTTTTTTTCCTTATATGTTTCATTCCAAATCGGAATGATTATCAGAGAACAGAAGAGATAAACATCACGTTCCTAATTCTCTTCCAATTTTACCCTCGTAAGAAATATGGCGGGTATATCTCCCACATCCCGCCAAATCATCAACCCACCTTCCATCATCTATCCCTCAATTGCAAAACTGTTCGATCATCGTTTCCGTAACCTGCTCTCCTCAGCAATCAGCAGTTCATCTTCCAGGTAACATCATGTTCCTATTTCACATCCAATTTTGAGCGGCCCTCTCTTTTGCGTGGTGTTTCTATCTACAATTTTGATTAAATTAATGTGTCCAATTTCGGTTTTGGCTTCTTGAATTGGTTTCGTTTGATTAAATTAGTATGATAACTGTATGTATGTATGGATGAGGCCTGACCCTGCACTTAGTTCAGTTTCAGTTTCGTTTGTATGTAAAATTTGAGATAATTAATTGAAGAATTGCTAATTTGCAGTATGAGAACTACGGTTTAGTGATGAAAAACTGTGATAGAGATCTGAGTTAGTGTGTATAAATTTAGGGCTTCTGGTGTGTTAACGTGTATGTGTTGTGTTCTAGGTTTTTGGCACTGTAATTGCTATGAGTTTAGCGAGTGTTAGATTAGATGTGAAATTCATGACTTGATCATGCTTATGAGATATGCTACTAACAGAAGTTGCTCAAATTAACTCTTGAATGCCATGATTTGATGATATTAAAATCTAATGATAGATGGTGAGAGTATGTGTTGTAAATGTATACTGTAAATAAACTGAAAGCCAAGCCAACAAGTTACAATCCAGTGAAAGAAGAAAAGTATATTGTTCGTGTATTAAAATTATAATATAGAAGTTAATATAAGGTTAAACATCATGTCTTATATCCCTTTTGTAGTGTAAGAGTTGTAGCAATCTTACGTATAAAGCTTCAACAAGTTGCTTAAAGTATAGACTCTAGATTTATAGATGAGAAAAGTGAATATGGGGTTGTCACTCATCTAAGGCTAACAGTTAGCAGCTGTTCAAAAAACACAAAAGTAAAGCCAACTCAGCCAAAAGTTGAGAAACACATTATCACATAACAAGAACGTAAAGTTTTAACTAACAATTTTATAATCTAATAACAATTTTCAACAGCAAGTAAATTTACAATGGATAATCAGATACGCGAGGCAGCTGAACTTGTGCGAGCTAGACAATTGCAAGCAGCTAACCTGATTTGCTTTCTGGTGGCTTTCGTTGCACTACGTAGATTGTCAACCAGAAGTCGTGCTAATTTACCTACTAATGATGAAATTTTACAACGACGATATGTGCGAGAAGAGATGTTACACGACCTTTCAAATGGCGGTAAATGTCGTGAGCTTATCCGCATGAGTGAGAAAGCTTTTATGACATTGTGCAGTATCTTAAAGCGTGATGGTGGACTTCGAGCTACTCAACGCATGTCTGTTGAAGAGCATGTTGCAGCATTTTTGCATATTGTAGGCAATGATTTGAGAAATCGGTTTACCTCGTGGCTATACCGTCGTTCTGGGTCAACAATTAGTCGCTGCGTCCATAGAGTTTTGCGAGCGATTATATCATTGAAGCAGGAGTTTATGGAGTTATAACCATGTTATTACTTGTGTTGTGGTAAATGATACAGGGTCTAGCAGCTGGTGCTGTGGTAGGATCTGCAGTTGAGAGAAGACTGCAGGTAGACATTGTGCCTTTTCTGGGTAAGGATATATGAAATTAAAGAATTTAATGTGCCTTTGATCATTATATTAAATAAATTTAATGTGACATTCTTAGTAATATAAAAGTTCACCTTGTCTCCAGCTGAACTCTTTTAACTAGACGTAGCAATTTCGACCCATTTGGTCATGAACGGGTCGATTTAGGTTATGTTATAAACGACGGGCCAAATAAGAAAATATAACTAATCAAAACAAGTGAAATTAGTCAAACATCTTAGCAGATCAAAGTGTATTCTAATGCATACAACCTCCTAAATTTCATTAGTTATTATTTATAAAAAAAGTCTTGAATACAGGCCAAAAAAGGACCTTGATTATGTTTTTGAAATTTATATAATTTGTTTCTGCTGCGCAATGTTCTAGCAGTTAAAGCCGAATTCGAAAAAAACACTATGTTGGTTTTCTCTGATAGCCATAAAGACAGCAAAGTAAGTAGATTTGACCCGGTTTAACCTTCTGTGATTTCAGCTAAAAAATTGACCAGTTCAACCATTTTGAACACTTTTTAATATATTTCCTAAAGAAAGGTTTAAATGTCTTGAATATGAATGAAGATGGAACAAGTGTTTTAGAGGAAATGTGATGCGTCGAAATGGTTCGATTCGAAACGGTACTGGTTGAAACTGTACGGGTCGAACCGGTTCGCGTCGAAACGGTTCAGATCGAAACGGTTGGCGTCGAAACGGTACGGGTCGAAACGGTTCGCGTCGAAAGGTTCGATTTGAAACGGTTTGGGTCGAAACGGTTCGATTTGAAACGGTACGGGTTGAAACGGTTCGCGTCCAAACGGTATGCGTTGAAACGGTTCGCGTCGTAAGAGCCTGATTCAGTAATTTATCAACATGATAATATTTAGCTGGTAGATCTTTTGAGCTAACAGTTATATATCTCTTTCAGTAAGCCTAAACTCACCACCCATGCCTTTAAACTTGGATTTCAAAATCTCATTTAGAAGCAACGTGCCATTTTGTGGGACATGCACCTTTCTAGTAAACTTGTTGTTCCATCTATTTGTGAGGTAATGCAGTCTCCTTGATTCGTGATTTAATTCCTTTTGTTGTTCCGGTATATAACTAGTTAAGTATAACTAGCAAAACTATATGCATGAGTAACTTCTAAATTCGTGATTTAATTCCTTTTAGTTGTGATTTGATTCTTTTAAGTTGTTATGTAGATGGATTTGAAGAAGAATGAAATGTTTTAAAGAAAACTCAGTTATGGTATCATCACTTGTCATGGTTTTTTTTTATTTTAATTTTACTTAAAAGGGTATAATAGTAAAATTGTCACTTTCTTTTCTTTTTCTCTGCACTCGGGAACACACAAAATGTTTATTTTCTTTTCCTTTCTTCAAACTCTGGAACGTGAAATAAATTTGTATATTTTTCTTTCTCTTATTTTCTTTTCTCTCTTAAACTTTCTTTCTTTTCTTTTCTTTCTTTTAGTAAACTCGGGAACACAGCGTTAGGTTTTGTTTAATGGGTTGGGCCCTAGGGCCCGTTAGCGTTTTTTTTAACGGCCCAATACGCTCACAAGGCCCAATTTTTTGAACCCAAACGTCGTAATATGTCGCAAAATAATAGATTAAGTCGAAAACACTCCAAAACTACGTCGGAAATCGATATTGAGCGCGTATTTCTTGTCGGTTGTTAAAAATGCGTAAATTGACTCGTTCGTCGTTTCTTGTCCGTTTTGCGATCCGTTTTCAACTACGGATAATAAAATTGGAAAACAAAGCTAAATATGTCATAATATTTCGTCTTTTAACTTAATATGCGTGTCTGATGCTTTCATTTCGTTGTCGGTGCGTTCCTTCCGTCGCGTTGTGATCCATTAAGGCCCAATACGGTTCATTAAGACATATATGATCTACTATGGGCCATTGTGATCCATTAAGGCCCAATATGGTCCATTAAAACATATATGAACTATTATTGACCATTGTGATCCATTAAGGCTCAGTATGTTTCATTAATACATGTTTAATCTACTAGTGTCTGTGTGATTCATCAGGGCCCAATATGGTCCATTAACACATATATGATATACTATTGGTTATTATGATCCACTGAGGCCTTATACAGTCCATTAAGACATATATGATCTACTATTGGCCATTGTGATCCATTTAGCTCCAATATAGTCTATGAAGACATGTTTCTACTAGTGTCCATTGTAATCCGTATAGGCCCAATATGAACTATTAAGACATCTATGATCTATTATTGGCCATTGTGATCTATTAAGGCCCAATTTGGTCCATTAAGACATGTATGATCCATTACTGGCCATTGTTATTCATTTAGACCCAATATGGCCCATTAAGACATTTTGATCTAAAGGTGTCCATTGTGATCCATTAAGACCCAATATGGTCGATTAAGACATCTATCATCTACTATTGTCCATTATAATCCATTAAATCCTAATATGGTTCATTAACACATATCTAATCCCTATTTGTCATTATGATCCAATAAGACCCATATGGTCTTTTAAGACATGTATGATCCACTATTAGCCATTGTGATTCACTAACGCTCAATAAGGTTCATTAAAACATGTATGATCCACTATTGGCCATTGTGATCCATTTAGGCCCCATATGATCCACTAAGGCATGTTTGATCGACTATTATCAGTTGTGATCCATTAAGGCTCAACATGGTTCATTAATACATATATGACCCAATATTGGTCATTATGATCCATTAAGGCCCAATATGGTATATTAACACATCTATGATTAGGGATGAGCTTGGTACATGTACCGAACATTCCGGTACCGAAAATACCGATACCGAAATGGGTACAAGTACTGGTACCGAAAATGTTTGGTACGATACTGTATGGTACTTTTATTTGAAAGTAAAATTCGGTAAGTAACGAACCGATCGGAAGTACCAGTACTCAAAACGCCAAAAAATGGGTACCAAAAACAAGTCGGTAATAGAAATTCGACACCCATGCTAGTATGCATACATTACAAACGTATATAAATGTAACTAATATGCATACATTAACATATTATTTAGAAGAAAAGAAATATGGTTTACAATCTATAATATTTAATTTTTGAATTTAATATGTAATATTTTTTTTGTTTTCTAATATTAAATAATGTGATTTTTTAAACGAGAATACTATTTGAGAGGGAAATTTTGAATGAGATATTTTGGGGGGAAATTTAAGTTTTGGAGGAAATATTTTAGGGGGGAAATTTAAGATTTGGAATGAATTATTTTTTAGAGAAGTTTTAGGATGGAATATTTTGGGCTTAAGTTTATGTTTTAGGATAAAATATTTTGGTGGGCATTTTTAAAGATGTAATAAGTTTAACCTTTGGTCACACATTTTTAAGTTATATTATAATAAAACTTTAGCGAATAAGCGTCCTATAAAACTAATGTTTTATGACTCAAATATCAAGTGTCCTATTACGGTGTATTATAATAACACCACAATGGTTAAGCGTCCTATAAAGTTTAAAGTTATAAAACACAAGTGTCAAGTGTCCTATTAAGTTAAGTTCTAATATGACTTCGACTAGAAAGGGTCCTATAACACTAACATTTATGACTTAACTACAACGTGTCCTATTAAGTTATATTATAATAGGACCCCAGATGACCAAGTGTTCTAATACAGTACCACATAATGGGACACTAACAATTAAATGTCTTATAAAGTACTTTATTAGGATCTACATTTTAAGTGTCCTATTAAATTATATGATAATATGACCCCAAAAAATCACCCATCCTATTAAATAGCTTTTTAGGACACCGGTTTAGTAGAGTATATTATAAAAGGACCCCAAAAGTTCACTAGTCCTATTAAATAGTTTTTTAGGACCCTCTTTTACAAGCGTCTCGCCGAAAAGGTCCTAAAAAGCCATTTTTGTTGTAGTGTCACGTCGAGGAGGCATTCTAAAAGAGCAGAGAAACATGAGAGAAAACGAGTGAGATGATATTGGATAGTCAAAATTGAATGTTTAAAAAGAATATCGACAAAGCATAAGGATTGTGATCATTTGTTCGTTACCTAAAACAAACAAACGACACGGTGACTAATCAAAGTAAACGGGTCTTTATAATATATCGCGAAGATATGCTTTAGCCTATAGGTGGACACTCACCCCAAGAGTTCCCAGGTAAGAGTGACTGGTCCGATGATGTGGATTTGTACGAACACTCTAGCCTTAGACAGAAAACTCTGGGTACAGGCACCCACCCTTCCAGATTGCACATGTTCACATTATTAAAGCCCAAACTTTGACGAGATTTTAAAAACACCAAAGGCTTAAAAGCCTAAAACAAATCATCTAAGGATAGATGATTTCTTGTGAAGTTTTGAAAAAAATTTGACTCGAGAGAACGAATTATGTCTTGTTTTTGGTAATCACCAAAAGATAGGTGATTGGTATTGTATTAAAAATCTAAACGCAAATTTTCTTGCGTTAGGGTCCTAGGAAGGTTATAGACTAGGTCAAGAGCATTACTAATAACCTAATTCCCTATAACCATGGCTCTGATACCAACTTTTCTATAACACCCCGACCGCGTAATACAACAAACCGCGGCGGAAACGTCGGGGACTCGTGTCACAGAATCATTGTTTCACAACACATGGTAATTGAAGTTTTGTTTTATTTGGTTATTATATTCATTGTTTTAAAACAAACCATATAGTACAAATAATTGTCTTTCAAGTTTTAAAGTCACTAAGGCCCGCGTCCATCCTATGTGAAGCAAGTATTCAACAATCGTCACATAATAGAACCTGAAACATATGTGAAAATAAAACGTCAGCATAAAAATGCCTATGAGTAACATAGGTTTTGTGAATTAGATTCATGGCTTTGGATAATATAAGAAACGATTATATGTTTACAAAAATAGCCATGAATCCTTGATAAAAGCTTGGTTTCTAAAACACTTTGCATTGATAAAAAGGTTTGTAGTATATACAAAAGTATACTTTGGTTTTGAAATAATAGAATAGGTAGTATATCAAATATACTTTGGTTTTGAAATAATAGATTAATATATCAAATATACTTTGGTTTTGAAATAGTTGAATTGATAGTATATCAAAATATACTTTAGTTCATGAAGTAATAGATTTGATAGTATATAAAAAATATACCTTGGTTTAAGAATATAAGCAACGGTAGTATATCAGAGTATACTTTGGTTTGAAAATAGCATATCAAACTATGCTTTGGTAGTATATCATAATATACATTGGTTTTGGAAATAACATAATCGGCAGTATATCAAACTATACTTTGGTAAACAATATCACATTGGTAGCATATTAAACTATGCTTTGGAAGTATATCGAAATATACTTAAATTGTGATTTGGTAGTATATCAAACTATACTTTGGTTTAAATAGCCTATCAAACTATTGTAACAACCGTCTAATTTCTACTCGAATTTTATTGAAATTAAGCATAATTTTATAAAATGGATACTTTACTTCAACACAAGAACAAAATTTGAAGTATTAAAGTGACTACATACTAGTTAATCTACTAACTAGTTTAAACATTCAAAACACGATTAGTAATTTGTTTACATCATAAACCTTGTCTAATCAAGTTAAATTAAAGCGGAAGCTTCAATAGTTCATGTTCGGTTCTTCAAAACATGCTTGATCGCCATCCGGAAAGACCCCATCATCACCTGGAGTCAAACCACTTAAAAAGTTAGTCTTGACATTTATATGATGCATATAAACGAGTTCTAGTATCTAATTATCAAAAATAAATAAAATTTCAGTTTTGGTCCTGTCGCGTATCGCGCCAGAACCCACTCGACTTGTCGCGTGCCGCAAGGGCTTCCGCGTGTCGCGCCAGATCTAGGTGATCCTGTCGCATGGCGCGGGGGATACCATTTTCCAGCAGGTGCAGGTTTTTGACCTGCATTTCCTGCCAGCTCCGAAATTCACAAGTTCTATCTTCAAATGGTCATAACTTTTGATCCGAAGGTCCGTTTTAGGTGATTCTTTTTCCTATAAGTCTGTAATTTAATTACCGACGTGTCTATTGCAATTATTATACCGAAAATTTGGTTTACGGACCGAACGACTAAATTTACTATACAATTGCTCGACCCACTATATTTACACCCAATTTGCTACCATTGCAATAGAGACCATAAGGCGCTTTTACCCAACATTCGGGGCTTAATATCACCGGCATTTCATTACCAAAACTATGGCTTTGCGCTCTTGTGATTCGTCTTCGCCATTACTAATCAAAACACCATTTTACTACTACTAAACAATTGTTTGGCCCGTTTGGCTCATTTACGGAATCCTCCGCTTCTAATGACTACCAAACGCTTCCTAATCTATTTTCAACTTATTCAATCAATTGTGAACAATGACATTTCAACTAATACTCATCTTTATACTAAAACACAACCAAGACAATTTAAATATCCAAATTCGCATATTGTAACGAACAAGTTACACACCTTCAAAGCAAACCCTTCAAACGCGCGTCACCACCGGCTTGTCCTCTAGACGCTCCGGCTTCCTTCCCTATAGGGTTCATCCATAGCATGTTTAGAACTATTTTCTAACCATATATCGCATAGTTTGCCGAAACACTTCAAATATGCGTTTTAACTTGAAATTTCAGTTTTAAGCCTTCTTTGAGGCATTTTTACAAACACTTTAAGGGCAGAATTTTACATGGTTTATTATCAAGTTCATAACTTGCCATCCGACCGGATCACCATTCTGCACTTGGTAATTTTCTCGTTATACGCGCCGCTTATCTTTTATGCTATGATTAACTGTTCAGAACGCCTTGCTTGATAGGTGATGAAATTGAAGCTAGGAGAAGTGTCCTAGAAACAAATAAACATTTGCTCATCTATTTTGTAAATCTGAGTTGTCGGAACAGAATTACTTGACTAGATTTTTGTCTGTAATAATTATGTTACTTCTTATGTCATGGTATGGGACGTGATGTTTTAAATAATTGGTAATTATAATTGTTATGGAAACTTCTGGACAATCTGTTTCGCTCAGTGCCGCGCCCCGATGTTTCCGCCATCGGTTGGGGTGTGACAGATGTTTCGTCAGCTAGACATTTCCGGAGATGCGATACGTGGAACGTGCTATGTATTCCACTAAATTCTTTGGGTAATTCGAGACGGTACGCTACCTTACCAACCCGTTCGATGATTTTAAATGGCCCAATAAACCTTGGGCTTAACTTTCCTCTTTTTCTAAATCGAAAGATCCCCTTCCATGGAGATACTTTTAACATAACATTGTCACCGACTTGAAATTCGATTGGTCTCCTTCGTTTATCTGCATACGACTTTTGTCGATCCTGAGCCACCTTCAAGTGAGCTCGAACCACGTCAATTTTCTCATTCGTGATCTGGACTACATCCTTATGTGCAAGCTCGCGTGGACCAACCTAGCCCCAACACACCGGGGTTAGGCATTTTCTACCGTAAAGCATCTCGTACGGAGCCATACCGATGCTTGCGTGGTAACTGTTATTATATGAAAATTCGACCAAGGGTAGATAGACGTGCCAACTACCCCCGAAGTCGATAATGCATGCCCGTAACATATCCTCCAACGTCTGTATTGTTCTTTCACTTTGTCCATCCGTTTGTGGATGGTACGCAGTGCTAATGAACAATATAGTTCCCATTTGTTCTTGGAATTCGCGCCAAAAGTTCGAAGTAAACCGAGTATCTCTGTCGGACACAATAGATATCGGTACCCTGTGGCGTGCCACTATTTCATTGGTATATACTTCTGACATCTTTTCGGATGTATATGTCTCACGAATCGGAATAAAGTGAGCACTTTTCGTCAATCTATTCACTACTACCCATATAGCATCGAAACCTCGATTGGTTTTGGGCAGTTTGGTCAACAATTCCATTATGATTTTTTCCCATTTCCAAACTGGGATATCCAATGGCTGCAGCTTACTATACGGCTTTTGGTGCTCTGCTTTGACTTGCAAACACGTCATGCACTTTTCCACATATTTTACTACATCTCTTTTTATTCCGGGCCACCAATAGTTCTGCTTTAAATCGTTATACATCTTGGTTTCCCCCGGATGAATTGAATAACGGGATTTATGAGCTTCGTCAAGTAGGAGCGTCTTGACTCCACAGGAGTTTGGGACCCATATTCTTCCGAATCGAGTCTTCAACCCATTGTTACCATCCGCCAAATCCTTCAGCTGACCGATTATTCTTTCCCTTTTCAAGTTTTCCTCTTTCACTGCCTCGGCTTGTGCTTCTCGAATTCGTTCAAGTAAACCCGAGGTTACAACAAGCTGCCTCGACCGCACTCGTATTGGGACATAGTCCGTTTTTCTGCTCAAGGCATGTCACACCCCAACCGATGCCGGAAACATCGGAGTGAGACGAAATAGATTGCAAGAGACTTCATAACACTAATTATGACGAGTATTTAATAATTACTTTTTTACATCGTTTGAACTAGAAATGCCACAAGTTTGAAATAAATAAAATACAACGAGTATTCAAGTAATTAAGTTTCATTTCATTGATTAATAGTCTCATACAAAGATTGGAAACAAATTACAACATGTTTGAAAATAAAATACATTACAACTGGTATTAGAATTTAAATGCATTTCTTGCATCATCCAAATCTTGCAATACATGTTAAAGCATAGATCAATACAAATAGTATTGGCGAGCATACAAGTTTGATTATAAGTATAAAAATGTTTTAAACAGATCTTTCATGGCAATAACTAATTATAAGCATATGAATTTAAACACATAAATTTCTAGTATAACACGTATGATTACAAGTATAACACGTATGAGCCTATATAGAGATTATTTGTTTAAAAATTCTAGCATGTTTATGTATTTGATTCAAAGAACATGTATTGCATCCCAAAGGTAATAAAGCGTAAAAAGGGATCGAGTATGCTCACATAATTGCTAAGTCTTCCGATTATCCAAGTGTTGACGAGTGTACGAGTTTCCGAGGACGGAGCATCGAGGTCACCCTATAAGGGCAAACGATGGTGCATGAGTAAACGGAATTCCAAGAGAACGAAAGAGAGTGGTTATCCTAGATATTTAAAAAAAACACGAATATTTAGGTTTTGCATAATTTGGAATTCGTATATTAATATATTATATTTTATCTCAATATAAAAATTTATTGTTATAAAAAGAAATAACCATTTATGTTATAAATTTAGAGGTTTGGTTATAAAGAAAACGAATAAAAAAAATCGTTTTGAAATTAAACACGTATTGTTTCGTGGATTTTTACGAAAAACGGACAGAGTTTCCTCTGTTTTTGGACGATCCCGACAAAACAAGTTGTCGATATAATTTTCCAAAATTCAATAATACGATGATAACAATATGCGAAATCTTTAGAAGAGTTTGACGATTACTAACAATATATAAACTGTTATGGTAAATAACTCATAGATTTAATTGTTACGCATATAAACTGTTAGTTGGAACAAGTATAATGTTGAGAGTAAAATAAATTCCATAACAATTGATTAACGAAAGGAAGGTATACCGAACACGAATTTGAACGTGAATCTGAACCGAGACTGAAACGAGGTAGAGCCCGAAACCCGTGTTGACTGTTTGACCAGTTGACTAATGTTGACCGGGGTTTGACCGAGACCCGAATCCACAACAAAACCAAAGCTGAACCTCATGAACCATGAAGTTATCGGAAGGATGCAAGCACAAAATCTGGTCTCGAATCTAACCCGGAATGGAGACTCGAACAGGAACTGGACTGAATAAACGTTGATCGGAGCTCGGACTAGCTCCGAATCGCCGAAAAAACGTAGCGCCGCCGTGAGCTGCGGCTCCGGTCTCTCTCTCCTGCCATCTTCCTTCTTGAACCAGACGCGACCTGACGCCGCCGCTGTGTGTCTCACCGGTCACCGGGACCGTTGTCGGAGACGAAGGCCGGAGCAGCTCCTACTGCCGCTGGTGTCTGAACGAGAGAGGGTGATGAGAGGTTGAGTGGTGGTGTGCGGGTGTGAGTGGTTGCAGAAGAGTGATGAGCGAGAGTGGGGGTGGAAGGGGGTGTCGGCTGTGATGTTGTTTGAGCTAGGGTTCCATTTCTTTGAAGATGAAGGTGAACAGTGAGCTGATGTGTGTCTGAAGGTGGAGTGTATGTGCTTATTTAAATAGTCAGGGTTTGTTATGCTGGGCCCAAGGCCCGTTAATCAGTTCTAGCGTTTTATAGTGGCCTGATCACGTTTTCAAGATCCGTTTTCGAACCCGAGCGTCGTAAAATGTTGTATTAAATTATTTAGATCCAACATACGTCAAAAGGATCGGTATTTGACGTTGATCGCGCATTGGAAAAAAAAGAATGCACCGAGTTGCGTATATATATATATATATATTGAATGTTTGATTGTACGAATAACGATTAATAATATATACATATATACATATATTTTTATTATGTTTTAACGCCTCGAATTATGATACAAATATTTATTTTCTAAAATAAGGATGCGAAAAAGCAAGGCGTTACAGTCTCCCCCACTTTAGGAAATTTCGTCCCGAAATTTATTCAAGAGGAAAGACTTTGAGAAAGATGGCATTTTCGGAGTGCGCGTGGGTATAGACGAGGAATGGGTTGGTGAATGATTAAAGTTTGTATATAATTATAGCAGGGAAACACCGAATTCCTCATGGCACGTTTTCATGAAAGTTTGGTAATATAGTAGGAACACTTATATATAGGAAGTACCATCGGCGTATCCACCGTGTTCATACTATATTACGTTCGTTTCGCTAATCGATGCCATGTTACCTCCCATGTCACGAACAGGGTTTATTAACGTATGATAGCGTATAGTAATTTAAGTATGTAAGCATGATTGGTATTTAAGTGTGAGAGAGGTCATAAGGTGCAAGTATATGTACGAGTATGATTAAATTATTTGAATAGTCCACATGAGATATTTTAGTTAACTAGATTAACGCATTACTGGCATGTGATCTCGCTGGTCAAACCATCGTGTCCGCAATTATGTATGTATGTATGTATGAATGTATGAATGACTTAACATGACCGCAAGTCCATGCGGCGGGCGTTACTCGTATAGCACTACACAAGCGCTATATATGTTAAGGTGCGGCTTGATCAAAGTTAATGACAAAATGTCAACCCAACGTTTAACGCAAGCGCCATCTAATCATGGCACATGTCATCATTTCGTTGCCATGAAAAGATCCGTAATGTATAAAGCGTCATCTAATCATAGCACATGTCATCATTTCGTTGCTATGAAAAGATACATAATGTATAAAGCGTCATCTAATCATAGCACATGTCATCATTTCGTTGCTATGAAAAGATCCGTAATGTATGAATGAATGTCTTGACATTACCACAAATCCATGCGGCGGTGCGCTACTCCTATAGTGCTTCACAAGCACTACATATGTCAAGGTGTGGCTTCATCCGAAGTTAATGACCGGTTTATCACATAAAGAATGTCCAGTAATCCCGAATCAAGTATAACGTATTAGTAGGCGTGTATTAATTTATTGTGTAAAACGATGATTAGGTAACAAGTATTAAATCGCATAAAATTTAAGTTAATATAAAAGAGAGGCTTGATAAGTATTGGAGTGCTTCAGGTTTAGAAGCTTCGACTATTCCAACGTGAATCGCAAGTCCTTTCGAATCAGGGAGACATGCTTTGGCCTAATAGGCATAATACTCTCGTCGCCAGGCGATTAACGGTATTTTACCCTTCCAGTTAGTACATGTCCCTAATTTGATTGAAGATACGAAACTTCGGAGAGATTGAAAATCGAAGAGTGGAACCAGTCACCAAGGTTTGGATATCAATCCTAGCTTGACAATTTCGTCCCCCAAAATGTGGTTTATTGAACGAAACAAGATAAAACCTCGACTCGTCAATAAGGAACCACTAGAGTATGAAATGGAAGTTCCCATCAAGATACGGATATCACTCCTGACTTGATGGTGAAATTTCGTGTAAAATAACATGTAAGGTGGATTGAAATTCGTCACCAAAGGCAGGAATCACCCCTATTCTAGTGAGTCGTTTCGATTGTGGAATATGAGTATCTTCAAGTACGTATTGTGTGAAATGTTTTAGAAAAGACACATTGTATATTTAGACAAAAGAAGAGGTAGAAGCAAATAGGAAGAATCACATAGTGAGCAAGAATAAGGAATGGTCAAATTTGGTACTTAGACTATAGACTAGGTCGAACATGGCAATTCTACCTAATTCTCTATAGTTATGGCTCTGATACCAATCTGTCACACCCCAACCGATGGAGGAAACATCGGAGTGAGGAGAAATAGATTGCAAGAGACTTCATAACACTAATTATGACGAGTATTTAATAATGACTTTTTTACATCGTTTGAACAAGAAATGCCACAAGTTTGAAATAAATAAAATACAACAAGTATTCAAGTAATTAAGTTTCATTTCATTGATTAATAGTCTCATACAAAGATTGGAAACAAATTTCAACATGTTTGAAAATAAAATACATTACAACTGGTATTAGAATTTAAATGCATTTCTAGGCAATCCTACTAGATTCCTTGCATCATCCAAATCCTGCAATACATGTTAAAGCATAGATCAATACAAATAGTATTGGCGAGCATACACGTTTGATTATAAGTATAAAAATGTTTTAAACAGATCTTTCATGGCAATAACTAATTATAAGCATATGAATTTAAACACGTAAGATTTCAAATATAACACGTATGATTACAAGTATAACACGTATGAGCATATATAGAGATTATTTGTTTAAAAATTCTAGCATGTTTATGTATTTGATTCAAAGAACATGTATTGCATCCCAAAGGTAATAAAGCGTAAAAAGGGATCGAGTATGCTCACATAATTGCTAAGTCTTCCGATTATCCAAGTGTTGACGAGTGTACAAGTTTCCGAGGACGGAGCATCGAGGTCACCCTATAAGGGCAAACGATGGTGCATGAGTAAACGGAATTCCAAGAGAACGAAAGAGAGTGGTTATCCTAGATATTTAAAAAAAACACGAATATTTAGGTTTTGCATAATTTGGAATTCGTATATTAATATATTATATTTTATCTCAATATAAAAATTTATTGTTATAAAAAGAAATAACCATTTATGTTATAAATTTAGAGGCTTGGTCATAAAAGAAAACGAATCAAAAATAAAAATCGTTTTGGAATTAAACACGTATTGTTTCGTGGATTTTTACGAAAAACAAACAAAGTTTCCTCTGTTTTTGGACGATCCCGACAAAACAAGTTGTCGATATAATTTTCCAAAATTCAATAATACGATGATAACCATATGCGAAATCTTTAGAAGAGTTTGACGGTTACTAACAATATATAAACTGTTATGGTAAATAACTCATAGATTTAATTGTTACGCATATAAACTGTTAGTTGGAACAAGTATAATGTCGAGAGTAAAAGAAATTGCATAACAATTGATTAACGAAAGGAAGGTATACCGAACACGAATTTGAACGTGAATCTGAACCGAGACTGAAACGAGGTAGAGCCCGAAACCCGTGTTGACTGTTTGACTAGTTGACTAATGTTGACCGACGGTTTGACCGAGACCCGAATCCACATCAAAACCAAAGCTGAACCTCGAGAACCGTGAAGTTATCGCAAGGATGCAAGCACAAAATCTGGTCTCGAATCTAACCCGAAATGGAGAATCGAACAGGAACTGGACTGAATTAACGTTGATCGGTGTTCGGACTAGCTCCGAATCGCCGGAAAAACATAGCGCCGCCGTGAGCTGCGGCTCCGGTCTCTCTCTCCTTCCATCTTCCTTCTTGAACCAGACGCCACCTGATGCCGCCGCTGTGTGTCTCACCGGTCACCGGGACCGTTGTCGGAGACGAAGGCCGGAGCAGCTCCTGCTGCCGCCGGTGTCTGAACGAGAGAGGGTGATGAGAGGTTGAGTGGTGGTGTGCGGGTGTGAGTGGTTGCAGAAGAGTGATGAGCGAGAGTAGGGGTGGAAGGGGCGTGTCGGCTGTGATGTTGTTTGAGCTAGGGTTCCATTTCTTTGAAGATGAAGGTGAACAGTGAGCTGATGTGTGTCTGAAGGTGGAGTGTGTGTGCTTATTTAAATAGTCAGGGTTTGTTATGCTGGGCCCAAGGCCCGTTAATCAGTTCTAGCGTTTTATAGTGGCCTGATCACGTTTTCAAGATCCGTTTTCGAACCTGAGCGTCGTAAAATGTCGTATTAAATTATTTAGATCCAACATACGTCAAAAGGATCGGTATTTGACGTTGATCGCGCATTGAAAAAAAAAGAATGCACCGAGTTGCGTATAAATATTTATATATATATATATATTGAATGTTTGACTGTACGAATAACGATTAATAATATATACATATATACATATATTTTTATTATGTTTTAACGCCTCGAATTATGATACAAATATTTATTTTCTAAAATAAGGATGCGAAAAAGCGAGGCGTTACAAGGCATCAGCCACAACATTTGCCCTTCCGGGGTGGTAATGTATTTCGTATCGTAGTCTTTCACCGTTTCTAACCACCGCCTTTGTCGCATATTTAACTCCTTCTGATCGAAGAAGTACTTTAAACTCTTGTGGTCCGTAAATATGGTGCACTTTACCCCGTATAAATAGTGCCTCCATATTTTTAACGCGAACACCACCGCCGCCAGTTCGAGATCGTGCGTGGGATATTTCTTTTCATGCACCTTTAATTGCCTCGAAGCATAAGCTATCACTTTGCCTCGTTGCATTAAAACACACCCGAGCCCCGAAAGTGAGGCATCAGAATAGACTACCAAGTCTTCGACTCCGTCCGACAAGGTTAACACCGGAGCTTGTGTTAACTTCTCTTTTAGCGTTTGGAATGCTCCTTCTTGTTCAACACCCCAAATGAATCTCTCCTCTTTCCGAGTTAATTTAGTTAATGGCGAAGCAATCTTGGAGAAATCTTGAATGAATCTCCTGTAGTATCCCGCAAGCCCTAAGAAACTTCTTATTTCCGAAGGGTTCTTCGGAGGGCTCCATTTTGACACGGCCTCTATCTTTGACGGGTCTACCAATATTCCATCGGCACTTATAATGTGGCCGAGGAATTGCACCTCTCGTAACCAAAAGGCGCACTTTGAGAATTTTGCATACAACCTTTCTCGTCTGAGTGTCTCTAACACTTCTTGTAAATGATGTGTATGATCTGCTTCACTTTTCGAATATACCAGAATGTCGTCGACAAACACGATTATCGACTTGTCCAACTTTGGCTTGCAAACCCGGTTCATGTGGTCCATGAAAGCCGCGGGTGCATTCGTCAGTCCGAATGACATCACGAGGAACTCGTAATGTCCATATCGCGTGCGGAAATACGTCTTCGGTACATCCTCTTCTTTGACCTTTAATTGGTGATACCCCTATCTAAGGTCGATTTTTGAAAACCAATTCGCACCTTGTAATTGGTCGAATAGATCGTCTATTCTCGGAAGCGGGTATCGATTCTTTACCTTGAGTTTGTTTAACTCCCGGTAATCGATACACATTTGCATGCTTCCGTCTTTCTTTTTCACGAATAGTACCGGTGCGCCCCAAGGAGACACGCTCGGCCTTATAAATCCTTTGTCGAGCAAGTCTTGAATCTGCGACATTAGTTCTTGTAATTCTGATGGCGCGAGTCGGTACGGTGCCTTTGCTACGAGTTTCGCGCCCGGAACCAATTCGATTCCGAACTCTACCTCTCGTTCTGGCGGTATCCCCGGTAAATCTTCCGGAAACACATCTTCAAAGTCACGTACTACCGGCACCTCTCCGATCTTCGGTGATTCTTTCTTGGGATCAGCCACGTATATCATAAACGCCCTACATCCATGCTTCATGAGCTTGTGAGCTTTCAACATCGAGCATATTATAGGGTTGCCTCCTTTCTCGCCATAGATGGTGACGTGTTTTCCGCTCGGAGATGTTAGTTTTATCTCTTTACGGAAACACACGACTTTCGCATGGTGTCGGGATAACCAATCCATCCTAACAACCGCTTGAAATTCTCCCATCGACATCGGGATTAGATCTATCGAGTATTCTTCGTCATCGATACTCAATTTACAGCCTTGACAGACATCACACACTATGAAACTCTTGTTATCCCCTATTTCAACTTCTAAGGGCACATATAATTTCGTCAATACAAATGAAGGATGTCGAATAAATCCATGTGAAATAAAGGATTTATTCGCACCTGTATCAAATAATACACGTGCAGGAATCGAGTTTATTGCGAATATACCTGAGACCACATCGGGTTCCGTTTTTGCTTCAGTCGCTGTTAGTTGGAAGGACCTGGCCTTCGCCTTTGGAGCTTCTGTTGGAGATTCTTTGGTGTCTTTCTTTCCAACTAAGTCCGGGAATTCGAACTTTTTGTGACCGGGCTGATAGCATTTGTAACAAACTGAGACTTTACCCGGACATAGAGATGCCGTGTGCCCCGTTTACCCGCATATGGGACACGGTTTGTCTTTGAAACGACACTCGCCCTTGTGCCCTTTTCCACAAACTTTGCAACTTGGCGACCCGCCTTTCGCATCCGTCTTTCGTGTCATTTCTGATGTTTTCGCCTTCTTTGTAGGGCTTGGATTCACTTCCTGCGCCCTTCGTTCGCCCCTCTCGATCTGTTTCTTCAACTCAATCTCCCGCTCCCGGGCAATGTTAATGATTTCCGTGAGGGTTTCATACTTTGAGGGAGTCATAAACTCCCGGTATTCAGCACTTAACATATTATAATAATAATATATCTTCTGTTCCTCCGTAGTCACTAACTCATCACAGAACCTCAGCTTATCCATGAATATACCCGTGATTTTATCAATCGTTTCACCCCTTTGTCTTAACTGGATGAACTCCTCCTTGATCCTGTTGATGACTGCCTTGGGACTATGATGTTTAAGGAATGGCACCTTAAACTCATCCCATGTCATGACCCTTGCCGCTTCGGCTCCTATCTCTTTCTTTTTATTGTCCCACCAATCTTTGGCTTGACCCCTCAACTGACCCGTTCCGTAAGCAACAAAATCACTCACGTCACAGTGGGTCCTTTCAAACAGCCCTTCGACATCACTTAGCCATCCTTGGCATATTATCGGGTCGACCTCCCCGTTGTAATTTGGCGGTTTACATGCCATAAACTCCTTATACGAACACCCTTTACGTTCTATGGATTTTTCTTTCACAAGGTTGACATTATCTTCCAACCTTTTAACTCGTTCTTCGACGAATGATGGCACTGTATTTTGAATTTTGCCTATGAAACCGGATAGACTATTTTCAATTGCCTTCCCTACTTCGTCGGCAATTGCCTCTTTAATTTGCTCGGTGACTGTCGGCACCGGATCGTTGTTACTTGTTTCCGTCATCTTGAAACTGAAATGTTTACATCAATTGTTAAACATTTCATTTATAACATAGCTTTATATGGCTTCGGTTTAGCCAAGTTCATAACTTTCTTTAACCGTTCTAATTTAGTGCACTTTCCGGGTTTGAGTGTGTTAACGTACTCTTCCCATGCACGTTAATTCACATTTCTTTCTCTCATATGATAAGATAAATTAAAATAAATAATTAATCCTTACCGGACGATCGATCAAGCTTGAACCGAACACTTTGTTGACAACCTTGAGCTCTGATTACCAACTTGTAACAACCGTCTAATTTCTACTCGAATTTTATTAAAATTAAGCATAATTTTATAAAATGGATACTTTACTTCAACACAAGAACAAAATTTGAAGTATTAACGTGACTACATACTAGTTAATCTACTAACTAGTTTAAACATTCAAAAGACGATTAGTAATTTGTTTACATCATAAACCTTGTCTAATTAAGTTAAATTAACGCGGAAGCTTCAAAAGTTCGTGTTCGGTTCTTCAAAACATGCTTGATCGCCATCCGGAAAGACCCCATCATCACCTGGAGTCAAACCACTTAAAAAGTTAGTCTTGACATTTATATGATGCATATAAACGAGTTCTAGTATCGAATTATCAAAAATAAATAAAAATTCAGTTTTGGTCCTGTCGCGTATCGCGCCAGAACCCACTCGACTTGTCGCGTGCCGCGAGGGCTCCCGCGTGTCACGCCGGATCTAGGTGATCCTGTCGCGTGGCGCGGGGGATACCATTTTCCAGCAGGTGCAGGTTTTTGACCTGCATTTCCTGCCAGCTCCGAAATTCACAAGTTCTATCTTCAAATGGTCACAACTTTTGATCCGAAGGTCCGTTTTAGGTGATTATTTTTCCTATACGTCTGTAATTTAATTACCGACGT
Organism: Helianthus tuberosus; assembly: GCA_030545235.1. Taxonomy (NCBI): domain Eukaryota; kingdom Viridiplantae; phylum Streptophyta; class Magnoliopsida; order Asterales; family Asteraceae; genus Helianthus; species Helianthus tuberosus. Next base: position 1,437,316 of record JARYGA010001261.1, on the reverse strand, counting down.
GTCTATTGCAATTATTATACCGACAATTTGGTTTACGGACCGAACGACTAAATTTACTATACAATTGCTCGACCCACTATATTTACACCCAATTTGCTACCATTGCAATAGAGACCATAAGGCGCTTTTACCCAACATCCGAGGCTTAATATCACCGGTGTTTCATTACCAAAACTATGGCTTTGCGCTCTTGTGATTCGTCTTCGCCATTACTAATCAAAACACCATTTTACTACTACTAAACAATTGTTTGACCCGTTTGGCTCATTTACGGAATCCTCCGCTTCTAATGACTACCAAACGCTTCCTAATCTATTTTCAACTTATTCAAACAATTGTGAACAACGATATTTCAACTAATACTCATCTTTATACTAAAACACAACCAAGACAATTTAAATATCCAAATTCGCATATTGTAACGAACAAGTTGCATATCTTCAAAGCAAACCCTTCAAACGTGCGTCACCACCGGCTTGTCTACTAGACGCTCCGGCTTCCTTCCCTATAGGGTTCATCCATAGCATGTTTAGAACTCTTTTCTAACCATATATCGTATAGTTTGCCGAAACACTTCAAATATGCGTTTTAACTTGAAATTTCAGTTTTAAGCCTTCTGTGAGGCATTTTTACAAACACTTTAAGGGCAGAATTTTACATGGTTTATAATCAAGTTCATAACTTGTCATATAGCCCCAAATTTACATCAATCAAACTATCTTACATAAATGTTAACCTCTAAAATTCTGAAATCACTTCACAATATCGAATTACACTAGAACAACCACCAAAATCCTAGTGTTTATCAAGTTCCACAAAAACCCACTAATCACCTTCAATGGTGTTCATGGATTTTACTAAAATTAAACATGATTTCATCATATACTTGTCTAGGGTTTACTCCTAGACACTACTATGTTCCTATTTCATCCATATAATAATCATGCATCAACAAATTTTGAATTCTCTAAGTTCATCAAGATTTCAAGTAGAGATTTTCTATCAAATTTCACATACCTTATGGCCCCCTTGCAATGGAGATCATTAATCTTAGCTCGGATTTCGTTTTAGAACTGATTTCAACCTTCAATTTGTGAGATTTTTGGTGAGTTAGGGTTTGATGTGGGTTCCTGGTCGCTCCCCTGCGTTTTGTACGAGCCAGACACACACTTGTGTGTGTGTGTTTGGTGTATTTTTGTTATTAATATGTCAAGTTTCACACTTGACAACTTTAGTCCCTCCATATTCGTTTTTATTTTATTTTAAGTGTTTAACCCACACATAAGTCACTATCAAACTAGGTTAGTGTTAATCCTCGTTAGTTTATTTTGCTTATTTACCGTCAACATATTTGTAATAAAAGATTTATGTTTTCGGGGTGTTACAACTATGCTTTGGTTTAAAAATAGCATATCAAACTATGCTTTGGTAGTATATCAAAATATACTTTGGTTTAGGAAATAACAAAAGATAAGTTTTTATGGCTTAATTGTAAAACATTTGTAAAAGCACATTGTGGACGTTTGGCAATATATTCAAACCTAGTGTATCAAACTACACTTCGGTGACTATAGATTTACCACGAAGGCAAAATCTATTTGGTTTAAACTTTGGTTTCTGACATTCCGTACAACAGGAATGGGGTGTCAAGTCCTATAGCGCTATATCGTACTACCAATCGGCTTGATCATTGTTAATGAATGTATAAGTATATAAATACGCACCAACAATAGTCTTACAAACCTTGAAAATAAGTATTTAAGCCATAGGTAACAGTTTCATTGGAATAAAATTGAATACACGAAGAAACGTAACTCAAGGACACTAATTAATACTAAGTCAAGGCACGACCCGCTCGTCTAATGGACCTTAGTACGTTGTAGGTAGTCGTGTATATCCAGCGAAGCTTTGAGTTACGGTGATTACGAAGACGCAAGACTGTGAGTTCATGTCCCCCTTTTCTTTTAACTGTTTTCGGTTTTATAACTTCAGGGGTGAAGTACATGTTACAAACTGTTTACAAACGTTTCATACATGGTATGGTTAGCTAAGGAAGGGTACTGCTTGATCATGTGAGTGGTGGGTATGACACTTAAGGCCATTAATCCTCATTGTAGGACCGAGGGACATGAGTGATATATCTATTTGGGTGTAGCGAGCCCACACCCATGTGGACAAGGGTGGCCCATGTGGTGACTATGTCTTATTCCCGAAGACAAATTTGCTAGGTTTGAGTTTTCCTGCATCACTTCACACATATCAATGGCCTTGCAAACCATTGGTGATCTGTTTTCCTTGTTGCTTTCATACCAGGATTTACAAACATACATACATACTTTCAATGATTACAAAGGTTATTCATACTCACAAACAAACACATGAACTCGCTCAACTTTTGTTGATGTTTTCAAACTACATGTATTTCAGGGAATTAGATGTGGATCTGGCGGGCGTTCGGAAGTTCCAAGTGTTGTTTGAGAATAAAAGATGTCATCCATGGTCTTAGGGTTTGGTTAGTGTGTCTTATTCCTGGACGAGACACGTCTTCCAAAACCTGGTTTTATTTAATGTCTTTTGTCGAGTCTTTGTGAACTCTTAAACAAGTTGCATGGTTTGTACTCGAATTTGAATTCCTACGTTTTAAAACAATGTTGTTATGTTTTTAAACTATTTTAATGGATGATCATCTTTGGTTTTATCATATAGTTGTTTGGTATAATTGAATGCAATGATATTAAGAAAGTCGCACATAATCACGCTTCCGCAATATTCAGGGTGTGACACATTATTGGGCGTTATTGCAAAAGTGGCGTAGTGGGAATAATGCCCAATAACGCCCCTTCCAATCATTAAACAATTATTTATTTTTTTAATTAAAAACTTAAAATACTTCATTAAATTAAAAAAAAATACAATACTAGAAATAAAAAAATAAAATCCGACTAAATTAAAAAAAATACATTAGTTTTCGTCTTCACTTTCTTCACCCTCGCCAACTTCGTCTTCCTCGTCCTCCGTTTCTTCTTCACCCTTAGGTGGGACATACCGAACCGACCATGCGTGTTGTACCAAATCAACCGTTAACGCGGAATGGTACGGTTCGTAACACAATTCTCGCGCATTATTCACTCTTCCTTCCATTAACGCCCGTGGATGCTCCTCTTGAACGGCTTCTGGCACATAACTCTGGCATATCGCCTTTCCTTCGTCTTCCAAAATCATGTTGTGCATGATTATACAAGCGTACATAGCATCTCTCATTTTTTGCTTGGTCCATGCACGACAAGGATTTCTCAAATACTGCCATCGTTGTTTAAGAACCCCAAAGCATCTCTCAATGTCTTTTCGTGAAGACTCTTGAACCTTTTTAAAGTGTGCTCTTTTTTCATTGATAGGATCACTAAACGTCTTCACGACAATCGAATACCTAGGATAAATTCCGCCGCACAAATAATGTCCATAAGGGTAGTAGTTTCCGTTTGCGTAAAACGACGCTTTTGGAGCTCTGCCAGAAATCCAGTCCTCTAACAATGGAGATTGTTCAAAAACATTTATATCATTGCATGACCCGACCACGCCAAAATAAGCCGACCAATCCCAAAGGTCCTGTGAGGCAACCGCCTGAAGAATAACAGTAGGTCCTTTTTGGTCACCCCGTGTGTGTTGGCCTCGCCATGCGGTCGGGCAGTTATCCCAATGCCAATGCATGCAATCCAAGCTCCCGATCATACCAGGCAAACCATGCTCAGCCGAATGTACCTCGTAGATCTTTTGAAGGTCGTCCCATGTGGGCGTTCTAAGATAACGCGCACCATACAAATCAATAATACCTAAAAAAAACATACACAAACATAAGCTTCAAAAAAAAAAACACTTGTAAACATTATAGTAAAGTATAGGAATTGTACCGCGACAAAAATGCTCCAAGGTGTCTCGCGTTGTTTTCTCGGCCATTTTTAAATACTCGTCGTTGATGTCGGTTGTGTTTCCGTAAGCAAGGACTCGTAGCGCCGACGTACACTTTTGGTTACCGGTAAATCCAAGTGTCCCTTTCGCATCCGCTTTTTGTTTAAAATAATCGTAGTTGGTTTCCAAGTCGTCGACTATGCATAGAAACAACCGCTTACTCATTTGGAAACGACACCTAAAAGTTTCTGGGTTCGAAAATTTCGGCGCCTTATCAAAATAATCTTTCATCAACCGATCGTGTGTCGCGCGTCGGTCTCGTTCAATATAATCTCTTGTTTTAATTTCAGGTTCGGGGCAGCGACAATGCTTCACATATTTCACCGCTAGTTGACAAGCACTTGTAACCGCCTCTTGCTCGACCTCCTCATCGGTGGATTCATAGCCATCCGCAAAAAAACTCTTTGTAGTAAAAAATCACTATGGAAGAGGAACTAGGGGAATCCATATTTTTATAAAATGGTAGTGTTTGTGTGAGAGTTTTGGTGTTTAAAATTGAAGAAGTTTATATATATATATATATATAGAATAAGTATAATGTACAAAAAGGCTTATCATACGTTATCGTACGCGACAGACTATAGAACTTGCGTAATTATATTCCATGCGTTATTATTAGTTAGGTTTTACAAAATCAACATGCGTAATAATAATCCATGCGTTATTTATTAGTAAGGTTTCACAAAATGAACATGCGTAATAATATTCCATGCGTGATTAGGTCAAAAAAAAAGGAGCCCATGCGTTATTTTGTGTCCCATGCGTGATTAGTGCCTGATCGGACGGTTACGCCCGTCGCGTACATGATGTACGATAAGGGGTTTTGTATGATAACCAACCCCTATATATATATATATATATATATATATATATATATATATATATATATAGGTAGGAGGTTAAAAAAATGAAACTAGCCGTTGGAACTAGGCCTGTAAACGAACCGAACGAACACGAACATAGGCATGTTCATGTTCATGTTCATTCATTTAACTTTAACCGAACACGAACACGAACATATAATCGAACACATTTTTTTGTTCGTGTTCGTTTATTAAGAAACCAGGCATGTTCGTGTTCGTTTATGTTCGTTCGTTTAAAGCCTAAATGAACAGTTCACGAACATAAACAAAAAAATTACTGAACACATTTGAATAAACATAAACTAACATGACTGAACAAACATAAACGAACACAAATGAATGTAATTGAACAAATATAAACAAACATAATTTAATATTAGTGAACACAAACAAACAAGTCTAATATATTATAGTTCATCCGAAACACATCTAAATTAGGGTTCATAGATACTGAAATTAAGTAGTTTTTATTTAAATATTTAGTGATCAGTTACGCTATAAGAAAATTTTTAAAATTTTATTTTTTATTACTAGAAAGCTCAATTACTAGTTATATTTATATAATTAGTTAGAAAACCTAATATTTATATAAGTATAACTATTTATATATTTACTAAAATTCAAGTGAACATAAACGAACATAAATGAACGAACATAAATGAACGAACACAAACGAATGTTCACGAACATAAACGAACGAACACAAGGTGTGTACATGTTCGTTCATTTAATTAAACGAACAAAAATTTTTGTTCGTGTTCGTTCGTTTATTAAATAAATGAACATAAACGAACTTCTCGCCGAACAAGTTCACGAACAGTTCATGAACGTTCGGTTCGTTTACAGGCCTAGTTGGAACAGTCCCATTGGTCAGTCAAAATCAACATCAGCGTTATTTAAAAAACGCCAAACGCAATTTAGCCGGAGATAACGCCCGAAAACGCCGCAGGGGGCGGTGGAGGGGCGATAACCGGCGTTATTGGGCGGTTTTTTTGGTGGATCACGCCCGAGTACGGGTGGTCTAATAAAATTATTATTTAATATTTTTGGATGTAAGAGAAAATACCATATATATATATATATATATATATATATATATATATATATAGGGTGAGGATAAAATAGGAAGTTTATTTTGGCTAGGAAGGATAGAAAGCAATAGGATTATGACATGTGGCAAAATTTAAAATAAAGAGTAAGGGTATTTTAGTCAATCGTATCCTTTCTTCTTCCTTCTTCTCCCCAGTAACTTCAAAACCCACCATCTTCAGTCATTTCTTCACTTTCTATCTCAATAATCACTACATTATAGTGCGATTTTCGTCACCAATCAATGAATCAAACACCCGATCAACGTGTTCTTCAGCTTTTTTGAAGAAAACCCAGTTTAATTTCATACAAAATCTCGTTTTTTCCTGTGATTCTGAAGATAATCACTCGATCCGTTCGATTCGATCGCTGATAAGTGTTTCTATCATTCAAATTTCTTCAATCGTTGAAGAAACCGGCTTTGATCCATGTAAGAAATTCTTTAATTTCATGTTTACGATCTGGGTTTTTGATTTAGTCATTGCGTTTTACGATCTTGGCGGGGGTCCGGGGGCAGCGCCCCTGGTAGCGGGGTCCCAGGGGCGGCAACCCCTGGCAGGGTCCAAGGGGCAGAGCCCTTGGCTGGGGTTGAGCTGGAAAACTGCTTCAGAAAATTTAATTTTCTGTAAATTGCCTCTGGAAAACTGTATTCGTAGACAGTTTTTGATCTCTTGCTTCCTGGTTCAGACAATTCACAAACAAAACTGTTGTCCTGGTTCAATGCGTTTTAGAGAGAACAATTTCTTTGGTGTTTTTAGGCCATTGCGTTTTAGAACTAATGCATTGTTATTTGTTTTCTGACCATTGCGTTTTAGAAAAAAACACATTTTGAAGTGTTTTTAGTCATTGCGTTTTAGGTAAAACACATTTTTAGGTGTTTTCTGTCCATTGCGTTTTAGAGAGAACACTTTCTTTTGTTTTTTTAGGCCATTGCGTTTTATAAAGGAGACATTTTTAAGTGTTTTCTGGCCATTGCGTTTTATTAATATGACATTTCTTTGTGTTTTTTGTGCATTGCGTTTTAGAGAGAACACTTTCTTTTGTTTTTTTAGGCCATTGCGTTTTAGAAAGGAGACATTTTTAAGTGTTTTCTGGCCATTGCGTTTTATAAATAAGACAATTCTTTGTGTTTTTTGTGCATCGCTTTTTAGGTAAAACACATTTTTATGTGTTTTCAGTCCATTGCGTTTTAGAAAGTACACTTTCTTTTGTATTTTTAGGCTATTGCGTTTTAGAAATAAAACATATCTTTGTGTTTTCTGGCAATTGCGTTTTACAAATAAGGCATTTCTTTGTGTTTTTGGTGCATTGCGTTTTAGAAAAATGTCATTTTTAGGTTTTTTCCATTGCGTTTTACGCAACTGGGTTTTCAATTTTTTTTTCTTCGAAAATATAGCAATAGCATACTCGTTTTAAAGATAAAAAAACGCTCATTTTTTTGGCGCAATTTTTATAAAAAAAGTAATGTCGTATGAAAGAGTTATTAGCGTTTAAAAAATGAGGAGGAATTGAAGGAGAGAGAAACTATTGGCTTGACTTGACTAGAATGCCACTGAACAAACTCACGCACCTCCTTTTTTTCTTTCAATTTCACCCATTTAATCTTAGCACTTGATTAAGTAAATGGATGGTCAAGATTACTTTTTAGTCTTCCTACCCAAATAAACTTCCTATTATATTCTAACACTATATATATATTAATTAAGAATTGTTTATTTTTATTCTTTCGGATTTAAGAGAAAATACTATATATTAATTAAGAATTCTTTATGTTTATTCAGATAACAACTTTGTCGTGCAATATCGTAATTAACACGTCAAACCAAACTGCACGCTGCTGTCGACCTTGAAAAAGGAAGTCGCAAAAACTTGCCGCAGCCGGGCACAATTATTAAACCCATACCTTTCCAAAAGTGGCAAATCCCATGATTTTGCTTAATTAACAAAAACTAGGTTATCTACCCATGTGATGAACATCACTAGTGTTCTAGTGGTGGCTACGGGTATTTAAGTTTCACTTATGGTAGGTTCGGGTGAGTTTTTCCTTCCAAGTCTCAAGTTCGAATATGGGTGATCGGGGTTTCTCATTGAGGGGTTTAAATTGGGGATCTATTGTGCGAGAGGACTCTCTAGCGCGAACCCGGTTAAAACAACTTATGCTAGACCTCCCGACATTCGCGAATAATTCACAAAAAAAAAAAAAAAAAATCTACCCGTGTGATACACGGGTTAAACAATTTAATAAATTGTTATATAATAGGCATAACTGAACAATTGGGTCCCGAAAAAAGTCGGAATCGTAGCTTGGAGAGCGGAGATGGATAGATTGCCAACAAAGTGTGCTTTGGTTAGGCGAAATATCCCGGTTCAGACTCATATGTGCGTTTTCTGTGGAGATTATGAAGAGACATGTGAACATGTTTTTGTTTCATGTCAATTTGCGCAAACAATATGGCAGAACTTGGCGGGATGGTGTTTGATTCCACCGATCATTGCGTTTGGAATCAATGATTTACTTACGTTGCATGATTCAAGTTCGGGTTCGAGAAAGATAAGGAAAGTAATACATGCTATAGTCTTGGTGACTTTTTGGAGCATATGGAAGTCTAGAAATGAAGTCATCTTCAGTCAACGTAATCCAAATACGACGGGGAATTTGGACGAGATCAAATCGATGGCATATCTATGGGTTAAAAGTAGATCAAAAGTGGTGGCACTAACTTGGGAAGATTGGAGTCGATTTAATTTAAGTGTTTTGAGATAATGTAATTGTATTGTTGTGGTGTCAAAAGGTGTTCTTTGGTGTCAAACGTTGTACATTTGGTGTGTAGCTTCTTGCTACAATGAATAAAAATTTCTGTCAGCCGTTCAAAAAAAAAACTGAACAATTGGTTCAATTATTTCAGGTATTACACGGAATTGAGTACTAACGCGAAAAAAGATAAGTTCATTAAAAAAAAGAATCAACAGGTAAGTTTATTAGGATAAAACCAAGGAGAGGTCGGATGTTTGTATTACATGAACTTGAGTAGATATAGGTAAGTTTATTACACATGGACAATACCTTTCCTCTTTTATCTTTATCAACATACACAACCTACATCCTTATTGCTAAATAATAAACAACTAATTTTTCTTATTCTTTTTTTGAACAAGAGTAAATTACAAGTTTTGTCCTTTATGTTTGTTCGAAATTTCAGGCGCTATCATTTACCTTTAAAATTGATGAGTTTTGTACTTAATGTTTCAAAATCCTGCACGTTATGTCCTTTAGGGCAAACCCAGTTAATTTTTTTTGTTAAATCTGATCATGTGCCTTGCACATAAGGGCATTGTTGTCATTTCATCTCATCAATGACTATTGTGTAAAAGAACTTATGTTTAGGGACTATTGTGTAAGTATAAAAAAGATATTTAAAATAAAAAATATATAAAAAAACAAAACAAAAGTCTACATTCTCTCTCTCTCTCTCTAAATTCCCACTCTCTCTATTCTCTCCCTCTCTCACCTGCCGCCACCTCCCACCACCACCATAACCACCATTACCATCCACCCCACTACAGTTGTAACTACACCAAAACCACCCACACAACCCACCCACGACCGTCCAACACTGCCCCCCTGCATCGGTCTTCACCACCACCCTCCACCTCCACCACCAAATAAAGAACAACCGTCGACACCACCACAACCCTTCATCGTCTACAACCACCATCACCACCACCCTCTACCCTCTACAATTAGGCATCATCTCTAAATCAACTCAAAAACCTTAAAATCCACAAAATCAAAAACCCCCAAAATCCCCAAAAACAAAAACACACCTCCGGTCTTTCGCGGTACCGGCATTTCCTTTTCCGGCGCCCTAAAATTACGATTAGCCCCACTGTGTGAATCCAAATTGCTAGAAATCAGAAATCAATAAGGAATTAGATGTATGTAAGAAGTTGATTTTGTCAGTTTCTTCAAGAAGCTTTTCGATGATAAATGTAGTCCGGCCGGTAGGTGTGAACGGTGGTGGTCTCCGATGGTTGTAAATGGCGGATGGTAGTTTTCTAGGGTTCCGATCCCGATCCCGGTGGTGGGCGTTTCTGGTGGGTGATGGCGGTTAGAGGTGGTGGAGTGTTTCTGGTGGGCGATAGCGATTAGAGGTGATGGTGGATGTTATCCGGTGAAGGGTGACAATGATGGTGGTGGTGGTGGGTGTTTGATTCAGTTCTATGTGTGTGGGGTGATAGAGTTTAGAGAGAGAGATGAGTTGCAGAGAGAAAGAGTTGGGGAGGATTCTGATTAATGATTTCATATATATAAATAATAGTAATAATAATAGTATTTTTTATTATTAATATTAAATATATAGGTAAAAAGACAAAAATACACTTGGATGACCAGTTTTAACAAAAAAAATTAGCTGGGTTTGCTCTAAAGGACATAACGTGCAGAATTTTGAAACATTAATTACAAAACTCATCAATTTTAAAGGTAAAGGATAGCGTCTGAAATTTGTGACAAATATAAAGGACAAAACTTATAATTTACTTTTTGAACAAAAACCAACTTTCATTAAAATAGCACAAAACAATACAGTTGTTATCCAGCAAGATGCTGACTACAATATGCATCCATACCAGATATATTGATTACATTCCAAATAGTGCCACACACTCAACATTTGATATCAAATACACAGCTTATTCAAAAACAAAAACCAAAACCAAAACCAAATTGTAAAAATGAATGGTTTTTCACCATAAACTTCCTTGAATAGGCTGATGAGGATTTAGAGGATCCGTGACCTAGAGTCAAGAGTTGCCACCACCACCACCACCTTTCATTTGAACCGACAACAAAGGGACATATTGGTATTAGAAGGCTGGAACACGTTCTAGAGGCATTTTTATTATAACAGAAGTATAGTATAGACCCAACAAATATATTTTTGGGTAAATTACACTTTTCGTCCTTTATGTTTGTACCGGATTGCAACGGATAGCCTTTAACTTCAATAATCACAGTCACAATCCTTTATTTACAAAACCTATTACACTTTACATCCTTTAACACTAACCAGATTAAAATTTTCAGTTAAGTTTATTCATTTAAGGGTATTCTGGTCAATTCATGCTTTTATTTAAATAAAACCCAAAAAATAATCTAAAATACGTATATGTTTACGATTCACCCTTTACTCGGAATGGTTAACCTCTTTGAATATCATTTCCGCTCGTCCCTCCACTTGACCGATTGCCGAACAGAAGAAGTTTTTAAAAAACCCTAATTCTCCAAAATCCCCAATCAGCATACTCCGATCCTTGTCAGAAAGCTTCCATTCTGACATGCGATCTCACTTTACCATCATTTTCATCCAATTCTAGCTTCTGTTGTCTTGAATTGTAAGTTCAACAAGGTTTCATTATCCAATTCTAGCTTCCGTTGTCTTGAATTGTAAGTTCAACAAGGTTTCATTCAACCCAAACGATCAACAATGTCAGAAGATGTGCTTCTACACTTTACCTCAAACTCTTCTAACCAATCCGACTAATCGTTGCCGTGTAAAATCGCCAAACTCGAAGCTCGAATGGTCGGTAAAACCTCCACTACTGTTGTGGTGTCTGCTATTCAGATTCCTGCTGCAAAAACAGTGACGCGATCTTCGGCTAATTCTTCTTCTGCAATTGCTGCAAAGTTTGGAGCTAATTCTGCTGGTGGAATTTGTGTTGAATCGTTAGATTCTAGTGATTCTGAAGAGGATGACAGTGTGAGTTATTTGAAATTGTTTTTGTTGATACATGTTTAAGTATATTCTCTTAATTAGGTTACAGATTTTGTTGTTATAGAAGTTCCTGGTATGAGGTGGTGGTGGCAAGATGTGGTGGTTAGGGTTTTAGGGTTAGGAATTGGGAAAGATGATGTGTATATGCCAATTTTTGGGTTTTATTTAAATAAAAACATCAATTGACCAGAATGCCCTTAAATGAATAAACTTAACTGAAAATTTTAACCCGGTTAGTGCTAAAGGACGTAGAGTGTAATAGGTTTTGCAAATAAAAGATTGTGACCGTAATTATTGAAGTTAAAGGCTATTCGTTGCAATCCACTACAAACATAAAGGACGAAAAGTGTAATTTACCCTATATTTTTCCAAATTCATTTATCAACCCCGATGAAAAGTGTATACTCAGCCCATAGTGTATTATCCATGCATAGAACCTCCTAAATCATTTTGGTTATTGAAATCACCTTTCTTTAACCAACTCTAGCATAGTTACCATTTAATGTTTTGATATTATGAAGTTATCTTTATAAAAAGGCAATGTCACTTAAAGAAATAATATGGGTTTAATCAAAAATAAACTTTCAAGAGGAAAAAGATTCTGGTATCTAGAATTGTATTAAGCTTATTATTTTTGAAAAAATTGAGTAATATACTTACAAATGGTATCTAGACTTGTATTGAGCTTTTTATTTATGCAAAAATTGAGCAATATACTTACAAATGCAGAGTTATTTAGTCTAGATGTAACACAAAAATAGAAGCATAATAGATAGAAAAAGATGATTATCTACTGAAATAGAAGCATAATAGATAGAAAAAGATGATTATCTACTGGAATAGAAGCATAATAGATAGAAAAAGATGATTATTCGTAGATGATCATGGTTAATAATAACTTGAAGAAAGGGATCGAAGATGAGGAACAAATGGGTTAATCACAAAATAATTATTGACATCGATACTGAAATAACCAAATCTATTCCCTAAAATTATTGAAAGTAATTAAAAGCTAATATACAGTTTGATAACCATGAACATAATAAATAAACTAACGTATAACACTGATTACAACTTTGTGAACTGGTTCGAGCCAACCCAACCCAAAAATCTAACTTATGTCTCAAAAATCACCCTTGGTTTTAGAAAGTGCGCCCAAAGCAGGAGGAGCACGAGGTGATCAAACAAACGTGCGCTTGATGTACATATGAGTTTAAATTTATTAAAAATAAAGTATCGAGAAGGATGATATATAAAAATGACCAAAAGAATGAATAGATTGTGAACGGTTCACTTGATTAAAAGACTAATATGTATAAAAAATGAGAGATATGTGATTGAGGATTATACATAAAGCGTTATTTGGCTGAACATAGAGCAACACCTCGAGTATGTGAAGCTAAACAACTCGAACCACCTCTTATTTTTGAAAACCAAGCACCACCTTTAATTATGGAGGAATGTAGAAGCTCTATCAAAAAAAAAAAAAAAAAAAAAAAACAATTTATTCATCAAAACTGAAAATTGTGTTCCTCTCAAATCACATACTCCACCAATCTTAACAAATTCAAAGTGAAATTAACTAATTCAGAACACCTGTAATATAAATAACACCTAACACTCTAGATGACATACATATATGTATCAATAAAATGAAAAAGGTTTCTAAAGGTCTGCTAAGGTTACAAAGAGGTTTAGGACGAAAATGTTGAGTTTTCCGACAAAAAAATTGAGTTTTCCGGCCAAAAAGAAGTTTTCCGGCGAAAAAGGAGTTTTTTGGCGGAAAAAGAGTTTTCCGACGACTTAAAAAATTGAGGCTTTTACCAGAAAAAAGGTTACTAAAAGTCTGTAATAAGATTAGAAAGAGGTTTGTGACAAAAATGTTGAGTTTTCTGGCGAAAAACGTTTTTCCGGCGACTGGAGACTAATGGCGTTAGAGTTCTGTTAGTCAGGGTCCATTGGAGACTAATATGTTAATAGTTGAGATTGCTAGTGGTTATTTTTAAGTTGGGACTGTTGGCGGCCAACGGCGAATGGTTGGGATTATTTAAAATCCAATATACCATTACTTAAACATAACTATAAAATAGTATATCGTTTCTATGATAAAACTCCGTATAATATACGTCTCTATAACTAGTGTATAAAAGAATAAAACATTAGGGGAGTGGGGGTGGTCATCACTCACATCCAATCAAGTTCCGTCATGTCATCAACCATTATTCCATCACTCACAACCTTTTTTAGTGGTGGTGGTCACCACTAGTGATGAAATTCCATCACTCACAACTTTTTTTATTTTTATTTTTTAAATTAGAAATTAACAATAAAACACTAAAATTATAAATTTCATTAAAATTAAAATTAAACATACTAGAAATTTTTAGACTACAATTTAAAAAATAATAAAGAAACTATACTCCTCGTCCGACTCATGAAACTCCAAACCTAAAGAACCTACTAGTTCGATTAAATCGTATCTCAACCAAAAGTGAGTTTCTTCATCACGCAATTCTTGTTGGATATTTTCTAGAACGTGAACTTGTGTAGGAGGATCCGGCACCCAATCCGGAGATATTGTGTGTCCGTCTTCTTTAATTAGCATATTGAGCAATATGATACATGCATATACTACGCTATGTATTGATTTCTTGTTCATCGCACGAACCGGTCAGCTTAGTATGCCCCATCTACCCTTGAAAACACCAAAAGCCCTCTCAACATCTTTTCTTGCCGATTCTTGCAACTTTTTGAACACGATTTCTTTAGCCTCGACAGGAAATGAAGGAGTTTTCACAAAAACAGACCAAGATGGGTAGATACCATTCACAAGAAGAAAGCCTCGTCTGTAATATCGTCCGTTAACATAGAATGGACAGAAGGGTGCGGTACCATCTGTTACGGTTTGGAACAACGACGACGTGTGCAAAACATTGATGTCGTTGTTTGAACCTGGAACACCGAAATATGAATGCCAAAACCATAAATCATTCGACGTCACCGCTTCAAGTATGATGGTTGGTCTTTTGATGTCACCCCTAACATACGCCCCTCGCAACTCTCTTGGACAATTTTTCCACTCGATATGTGTACAATCGATGCTACCGAGCATCCCTGGAAAGTGCCATCTAGCCTCATGTGCCGCGTAAATACGTGAGATGTCGTGTCTCGTCGGTTTACGTAAAAACTCTTTACCATACAAGTTTATGACGGCGTTGCAAAAAAATTGCAGACATTCACGGGAAGTTCTGGACGCCATAGCTAGGTATTCATCAAATTGATCGTGAGGGTTACCTGTCGCTAGTTGGTGAATGGTGGACGTGCATTTTTGTATTGCCGTGAAACTTGGTTTGCCCCTCGCATCGTAACCTTCTTGAAACCATTCTTCGGTTGCTTCGATGTCTCCAACAATCTTTAAAAATAATTCTTTTGGTAAACGAAACCGATCTCTAAACGTTTCGGCATTGTAGACCGGATTCTCCACAATATAATCGTTCATTAACACTTCGTTGGCATGTATACGATCACGATCCACCATCTTCTTCTTTGGGCGGGACGAACTTGATTCAAGTTCGTTATACACCGACACAAAATATTTACGCGTCTCATTGTCAGAAGACGACTGGGTATCGCTATCGCTGTCCATCGGAAACATCGAATCCGTAGGAAAATCCATTTGAGAAATATGTAGAATGTGTGATTTGTGTTTGTGTTTTGGTGTGGGTGAAATGGTTAAAAGTTTTGAAGTATATATAAAGGGTTTAAAGGTTTTTTTTTTATTAAAGTTACCGTTTTTTAACGGTCATAAAATGCCAAACGGTCCAAATTTGAACAACTTCAACGCGTGATGTCTTCCACGCGTTCTTCTTTCCACGCGTTATACATGCTGGTGGCGGTGGTGTGCTTTTGGCCATCACGCGTGATGGTGGTCCATCACGTGCCCACCCCCAGTCCCCTTATGCTTTTAAGAAAAAGATTAAAACATGAAGAGTAAAAGAATTGGTTATCAATATTTTTAAACCGACCGAAGACTTTTGTAATATACAAAATTATGCTTTTAAGAGACGAATAAAACATGAAGAATAAAGGAATTGGTTGTCAAACAACTAATATATTTTAAATAGACCGAAGACTTTTGTATGGAGTCTATTGATCCCCCAGCCAATAAGAAATGAGGATATTTGGCTTTTTAGTTACTTAACCCCTTCTAATTCTAAGGGGGACGGGGCGACCCGTGATTACCCCTAATGTGAACTTATGTAATGGGATTTATTGACAGAATCAAGGGAGCAAGAAACAATATCAACTTTATGTAATGTGATCTGATGACAGAAGATCAGACTTTGAATAAACATGGGATCTTCATTAATTAACTTTAAAAGAAGGTGCTATGGAAAGATCCCAAATACCCCACATAACTATAGAATATTAACTTTATGTAATGTGATGATTTGATGACGGAAGATCACACTTTGAATAAACATGGGATCTTCATTAATTAACTTTAAAAGAAACTTCATAGAATATTAACTTTATGTAATGTGATTTGATGACAGAATATAATGCGATTTGATGACGGCCGGAATCGAGTTAAGATCACACTTTGAATAAACATGGGATCGTCATTAACTTTCTTTAAAAGAAGGTGCTATGGAAAGATCCATTTAACTTGAAAGCATTATAAAAAGAGCAGCATCACATAAATAACAAACATTAATAGTATTAATAGTATCTCTCCCCCACTCACGTACACATGTCTTCCCCCTTTGCACGAAAAAGCTTTCCTCTTTCTCAACATCAAAATGAAAACATTTATTATTCTCCTCATGACTATTCTACTCTTGCTAACAATGATGATCAATCAAGTTATCATCAAGAGCAGTTCTTGCAAGAAATGACAACCACAGGCAGTTTTAGTACACATGATCAAATTCCAGTCATTCAGGAAACGATCACAACCGACGTTTCCTTCATGCATCCACAAAACAATTTTCACATGCAAGTGTTTTGTTTGAGTTATTTTTTATGCTTCTTAATTAAGTGTTTTGTTAACTACGTATCTAGTAAAACTGAAATAAAAGAATATTCGTCCAAGAATATTCAAAGCACTCGTATATCCATTATTATATATTATATATGTGTGCATCTACGTATATGTATATATATACAGTGTAGTTATGTATTATATATGTGTATATATTTGTATGTGTGTGTGCATACACACACATCTAACTTTTTTTTGCTTAACTTGCAAAATGCAGAGACGAAGGCAAGCGAGAAAGGGTCCACACGACAACCAAGTTCGCGCTTCGTATGAAAACCAATCTTGAAGTCGTTGATGATGGATATAAGTGGAAAAAATACGGGAAGAAGAAGGTTAAAAGTAGTCCATATCCAAGGTATAGTTTTCAACACCACATGACTTAAAACGTGTGTATCATTTTCATTTTAATTTCTACAAATTATTGCAACTAATTAAAAAACGTGTAGCATTTAACGTAAACTAAGGTTATTAGCTTCTTTATTCTTGCTTATCAAATTATTAACGTGTACAATGTTATTTTAGTAAACTAGGGTTTTTAGCTAGCTAGTTTAAATATTTGACTGTTGGTTAAATATAGCTGATATGAAGAAAACATGCAGGAACTACTTCAAATGCTCAACCGTCGGATGCAATGTCAAGAAAAGAATAGAGAGGGACAACCTATGATGGGGTGCATAACCACTAAGGTTGCCCCTGATCTATAACGTAAATCATAATGAGTCTTACTAGCAATAAGTTATCCTTCAAGTTTATGTAAGCTAAAATAGAAATTATTAAAGGGGCATTTTATTCGCACACCGGGGAATCTGTCCTCGTACTTTGACAATTCAATACGGATCGTATAGGCCTATACGATCTGTATTGGATAAAGTTAAGACATGACAGACTAACAGGTGCAGGGGATGTCTGGCGGCTGACTTATACGGATCGTATAGGGATATACGATCCGTATTAAGGCCTTAATTTTTTGAGGTTTGAATTTTGGTGTGTTGTCTTGAGTTTTTGGTGTTTTGGGTTTGGTTATTGGTGTTTATTGTTGGTTATTTTTGTTTTAATGAGTTTTAACATCTTTATTTTTTTATCGTTACGTATCGTATTATAGCGTATCGTGGCGTATCGTATCACATTTTTAACTTTTTAATATTTCATCGTGACGTGTCGTATGATATCACATCATCCTTGTACTGTATAGTGTCGTATCGTAGTTGTATTTTGTATTATTTTTTATGTTGACGTATTCACGACGTGTGATATTATACATTATACGTAACCAAGCAACCCAATCTAAACAGTCAAAATAAACAATCACAAATACAAATAAACTGAAACATCAAATTTAATTACATAATAAGTTTGTATATATACATGACATCGTCCAAAATACATAAACAATCAAAATAAAAAAAAGTACAACAATCCTAAACCACTGGATCCGTATCCTGACTCTCCAGAGGGCCTGCATTTCGGTGTATTGAGTTATTTCTTTAATGCAGCATGTGCGTCTGCAGCTCTATTTGTCGTAGTTTGGTATAATGTTAGCGTTTGATTGGTCCATGCAGATACAAATTTATAGCGGGATGTGTTTAACCAGTTATCCCACCGGTAATAAAAAACATCTGAAAAATATAAACATATTAAAATTATATATCTATTTAAATGAATGTATTAACTTAAGAGAAAACATACGTTTACGTTGTTGATTGAGAATGTGTCTATGAAGGTTGGTGAGTTTATAATCGTATAACTCCTCGTTAGCAGAATCACACACTGTTTTCCACTAACGAACAAAGTCCTCCCAATCTGGTTGAGTAAATGAATTCTTGCAGTGCTTTACAATATTCTGTAAGATGTGGAACCTGAAGAGATATTTGTGTGCGGTAGGGAATATTTTTTACACGCGTTTATCAGTGCTTGGTCTCTGTCCGTAAGAATTACACGCAGCTCCATGCACTCATGCAACATGGACCCGATCCTCTCCAGGTCTCAGATGCACGTTACCTCCTGCTCGTTTGAAAGAAATGCATGCGCAGCACAAAATGTTTGGTTTGTCGACGTCATACCCACAACTTGCAAAAATGGAAGATTGTACATGTTAGTTTTGTAGGTTGCGTCGACCATAAGCACATACGGGAATGCCCGCCACATTTCAAAGGACTTGTCGTGACAGAAAAACATATTCTGAACGACATTAGTGGATGGTTTTGGCGAGCGTTGTGTATCCTTCGAAACACATTTGTTTTCAGGGTTTTATTTGGTTACGACTTTCCAGATTGTATGGGGCTGTATGTTTTGATCTGTCAGCTCTTGCACAAGTCTAACCTCATTAAGAGTAAGTCTCATGGCATACGCGTAACCCTCCAGATGTTCGGCAGGGCCGTGGTTATGCTACTCGTTAAAATTTTTGTACAGATAATTTATCCGCCAAGCTCGAAGACTTTGGTCGAGACGACCTATCACCATAAAAGGGCATGCACATTTGTTGCTGCCAGTTTTCCTAACCGTGGCCTTACTCTCATGCTCGCCACTACGACAACATTGGAGCCATGTCCAGTAATCCTTGGACCGTCTAGTAACAATAACGTATCCGTTGGCTAAACCCATTCTTTTTACTCACCCTTCCAACTCATTGCGGGATATAAAATCCTAAGTGAAAATTATATATAACATTTATACTCGAACGACAGGTTGAGTAGTAACTAGACTGTGTCAGGGTTATTCTAAATTTCCCCCTCTAAAAGCTTGACGGTTTCTCTCGATGGTGCCTAGACATCATCACTTTAAACTACGATTATAGTGAACTTTAGGAGATGACTTTTGATAAAGATGGATAATATTATCAAACTCATATTGCTCTGTATCAGAATATCTCATGAATTGTACAACACCAACCCGACTATTTTATCCATACTATATTTTTAAGTTTATAAAGATACGTTCATGAGGTTTTGAAACCAATGCTTCAGGCATTTACCATCATTCACATACTTCTTTTCACTTTAAACAACGTATGTGCATATACTTTTTTAAGAGTTCTGTTACATAAACCTCCTTATTGATTTCTATATAATATGCAAGAATGTCTTGAACACTTGTTTCATTTGTAAAATCCATATTGTACCATGCTTGTACACTCTACATTGAAATACTATAATCACAAGGTACAAGTTTTCTATGTATGTTTATTGGTGTACAACAATTACATCCATAAGATGTTTCAAGTAACCTTCTAAGTACTCAATTGCTTTAGGATAATCATGTGGAATTCCAGTTATATTCAATTCGATAGTATATACATGAATTTGACAATTTAAATCCATCAAGGACTTTCATGTAAACTTTCAGTATCAAAATTATACATAACATTTCTAATACGCATGTCAATTCTCTTTTTATATTACCAGACTAATAAGATATTGGAAAGTCAGTGCATCCACCACTGGAGAATGTGTCTCCTCATCATCAATCATGGGTCTTTGCAAATATGTTGTGCCACCAATTTTATCTTATATCGCTTAATTTGATTTCAATTCATGATTCACATAAAAGACCCATTTGTATCCAATATGTTTTACAACTTCAGTTGTACGGACTGTTGTTCCAAAAACTTTCCATTTT
Organism: Helianthus tuberosus; assembly: GCA_030545235.1. Classification (NCBI taxonomy): domain Eukaryota; kingdom Viridiplantae; phylum Streptophyta; class Magnoliopsida; order Asterales; family Asteraceae; genus Helianthus; species Helianthus tuberosus. The sequence continues at coordinate 1,416,965 of JARYGA010001261.1, read as the reverse complement.
TAATAGAGAATTCAACTCTGCCTCATTTGCGTCTTTCCATGTTGGCCAATTATTTCTTATAGGCAGATCTTAAATTTTGATCCTCACCATTTCAAGAGCTATATTATATACAAAAGTATGACGACGTCGATTTTATTTCGATTCCATATATTTCATAGACTTGATACAATATAATGAGATCTCTTTATTTTCAGGTGCCTGAGGTTCTTCTAGAACCTTCATGTCCAATTTCTCTTCAGGAGACCCTATTAATATAACCCTGACTTGACCATCTTAATTACTTGCTCCAACTTTCGAGGAATTTTATTATTGGAATCGATTAGTCTACAACGCATTAGACGTGCAATAGACCCATCACAAATATGTGGTTGTCCTTCTGGGACACTCATCTTAATTGGAGCATTAACAGTTGGCATGTGTGATTGTTAGGGGAGGATTTTCCAATCCTAAGGATCACGGATCCTCAAGCACTGCCGGGATCACGGATCCTCAATTCTGTTTGAATTAAGGATCCTCGGAAGGTGTTGCAGGATTCAGGATCCTCATGATTATCCTTACACTAACGATTGTCTTTGCTATGTTTGAGTTTATTTTGCAGGAGTATACGCCTTAGACTTGGTCTTGCTGATATTCTTGGAGAATATGCTCTCAATATTCCGCACATGCATGGTTTAGTGAACGTTATAGAGATCGTGGGAAGCTAGCATGAATTGCGGATAGTTAGTTGTTTTGGTTATTTCTAATTTTAAAAAGGGGATAACAAGCTGGAGTTAGAACACTTGGCATTTTTAGCAAACACACACACACTCGTAACAGCTCTCAATAGCTCTCAACAGTTCATTCGGCGATTTCATACACACTGCACTATAGTGATCCTTGTAACAAGCTTGTTATCATCCTGAGTTGTAACAACCCTTTGTTTAATTGTAGTTGGTGATCGGTAGTTTCCATCACCTGAGGTTTTTTTATGCCGAAGATCAACTCTTGATCAAGGGCTTTTTCCTCGTATAAATCCTTGTGTCATTTGTTCATTTCATTGGCAAGATATTTATACATTTGTTCAAGCATCATTCCTCACAACAAAGATTTGGTTGCATTATCCTAGCCTGATTTTTGACCAAAATAGTTTGGCGCCCACCGTGGGGCAATTGGTGCTTCATTTCTGAAAAATTTTGCTCATTGTGTTCATTTTGGTTCATCATCTTCAACCACATGGCTTCTTCAGCGAAGAACACTTCAAGTTCAATGCCGACAATCACTTCTTCACAGGGCATTCCACCTTTGCCTCCACCACCTTTTGGATCCCAGAAGAATGCTAAAAATGCTGCAAAGAGACCAAGCCCCATTTTCCCAAAACCACCAACTTCTGCTGTTTCTTCTAACCCTACTACTAGTGATCTTTTTACTTTGATTTTGCAGATGAGGGATCACATACAAGAGCAGGACAAGACTAACGAAAGGATCCTCTGGGAGATTGGTGATATCAAGAAACAGAAGAGATCAGGGGAGGATCACTCTCCTCTGATACCAAGGTCACTGGATTTCGACACTCCAGCTATAACTGCCCAGCAATCTGCAGCTCCGGAAATCCAGTACCAGGGTGAACCATTGGGAAGGCGTTATGGAACAACAACCATGAGTCAGGCGTTAGGGTCTCACTTCCAGCCTTCAGGATCCTATTTTCAGCCTTCGGGATCCTCTTTCCAGCATCAGGGATCCTTCATCAGCTCAGGAGGATATATGGGGACGCACACAGTTCAAGGATCCTCTCAGGTTCAAGGATCCTCTCAGGTTCAAGGATCCTCTCAGGTTCAAGGATCCTCTCAGGTTCAAGGATCCCCTCAGGTTCAAGGATCCCCTCAGGTTCAAGGATCCTCACAGGTTCAAGGATCCTCTCAGGTTCAAGGATCCTCTCAGGTTCAAGGATCCTCTCAAGTTCAAGGATCCTCCTTCCAGGTTCAAGGATCCAACAACTTTCATGATCAAGGATTCTTAAGAAGTGTACAACCCTCAAGCACAGATGTTCATCAAGGAGACTTCATTCCAATGCAGACCATTGCTTCTCCTGGTCCTTCAGTCATACCAGAATCCTGTCAATATGGATTCACATCTGGAATTCCAAACTTGAATCCTCTGGGAGGCAACACTTTTAATAATTCTTATAACACTAACCATGGCTCTATGCAGGATACAGGTATCAATCAAGCTATGGCTAGGGAAATACAGAAACTGAAGGATATGATATCCAGCGTTCCAGGGGTGATTAAGCCCATTCCTGAAATCGCAGACGGCAGCCATAGGATATCTCGTTTTGCACCACCTATTTGTGATGCTGAGATACCCAAAAGGTTCCAGATACCAACTATGAAGCTGTATGATGGTTCGACGGATCCAGAGGAACATGTAGCTCAATACAGAGAAAGGATGGAGATCAATCCAATTCCTGAGAGGTTAAAGGAAGCATGTCTATGCAAGGGTTTTGGATCCACACTCACAGGATCAGCTCTTAAATGGCTGCTAAGTCTTCCCCCTTACTCTATTACTTCATTTGCTAATCTAGTTAATCTGTTTAATAGTCAATTCTCATGTAGTAGAAAATTTGAACGTTTAACTAGTGATCTATATAGGGTAACACAATGTCAAAATGAATCACTTAGAGATTACATCAGTAAGTTTAGTAAAGAATCCTTAGATATTCCTAATCTGGATATAGCCACGGCTGTGGAAGCCTTTAAAATGGGTTTGCTTAGGGATTCATTATTCTATGAGGATCTTGTCATGACCCCATGCAGGAATCTTGATGAAGTGAGAACCAGGGCCCTTAGATTCATCCGATTAGAGGATGATAAAAGGATCCAGGAAAGACTAGCAGGATCCTCGAAGCATGAAAAACAAGGATCCTACTTCAAGAACAACAAGTTCAAGTCCTACAACAAGTCTGACAACCAGAACGTGCATGCAGTAGAACAGGAAGAGGATGATGAGGATTATCCTCCCATTTCTGAATATTGTTTTTCTGTTGATAACAATGAACTAATTCTTGCAATGCAGAATTTAGGTGAGAAAGCTATGTGGCCAAAGAAAAGTGATAAACCAGCCGCAACAAAAGACAAGTCCAAATGGTGTGCATATCATGAGGATTTCGGACATCTCACTGAAGAGTGTATTGCACTTAGAAAACAAATTGGTTACTTGTTAAGAAAGGGGCACTTAAAGGAACTTTTGGGAAGGAAGATGTCAAGGATCCAGGATCCTGAAAAGTTCCCAGAAAGAGCTCCTGCTCCTCCAGCAGATGCACAAGTTATAAACTTCATATCCGGTGGATCAGACATTTGTGGTACTTCCTTTTCAGCAGCCAAAAGACATGCCAAGGAGACCAAGATGGATAATGGAGATAGACCCATCCGGACCTCTACTGTTACACAGGAGAAAGTTATAACTTTTGATGAGGATGATCGTGTTGATGTTCAGGATCCTCATCATGATGGTCTGGTTATTACTTTGTTCATTTCTAACCATTTTGTTCACAGGATCCTAATCGATGGAGGAAGCTCGGTGAACATCATTCAGCTTAATGTCCTCAAGAAGATGAACATCCCTGAATCTGACATTGTCCCGAGATCCTTAGTTCTTGTGGGATTCAGCGGAGAAACCAAGAATACATTGGGGGACATTAAACTTCCCATCTACATTGAAGGACTTCATTCTTATCAAAAATTTTGTGTTATAGATTGCTTATCCTGTTGCAATGTTAACCTTGGCAGGCCATGGATACATGACATGAAGGCAGTTGCATCTACATGTTTTGGTCAAACATCAAGCAATGATAATTGTTAGGGGAGGATTTTCTAACAATTAGTGATCCTTATTCGTTATCCTAATTAATGATCCTTATTTCTGTGACAGATAGTGATCCTCAGAAGAGCTTCAGGATCAGGATCATGGATCACTTTAAGGATCCTCGTACTGACGATTGTTTATTTGTGTTTTATATTACTTCGCAGGAGTAACAAGCTTGACTTGGTCTTGGCAACGGTACTAAGGAATATTCCACGGGTATTTCGCACACGATTGACCAAAAATGGACGTTGTGGAGAACGTGGGAGCTTGGCACAAAAGTCGGATAGTTAGTTATTGTAGTTAACTTCTATTTTAAAAGGAGTAACGAGCTAGAATTAGAACACTTAGTCATTTTTTCAGCTACACACTCTCATACACTCGCATACTTGAAGCTCTCGACGAACATTCATTCGTTTTCACTCACTTTTACACATTTCACGATAGTGATCCTTGTACCTAGCTCGTTACTATCCGAAGTTGTAAACATTTATTCATTAATTTGAGCTTGGTGATCGGTAGTTTCCATCACCCGGGGTTTTTTTTGCCGGAGATCAACTCTTGATCAAGGGCTTTTTCCCCGTATAAATCCTTGTGTCATTTGTGCAATTTACATTGAAGTGATCCTTGTTATTGTTCTACATTATTAGCATCATACCCCGTAACAGAGAGTTTGGTTGCAATATCCTCATCAGATTTTTGACCAAAACAGTTTGGCGCCCACCGTGGGGCAATTGGTGCTTCATCCTTAGAAAAATTCGCATTTCTGTGCTCATTTCGGTTCACTACAACCAAGCAAATGGCTTCCTCAGCCAAGAATGCTTCAAATTTGATGCCCTCATTCACTTCTTCACAAGGCATTCCCCCTTTGCCTCCACCACCTTCTGGATCCCAGAAGAATGCTGAGAATGCTGCGAAGAAACCAACTCCCATTTTCTCAAAACCTCCAACTTCTTCTGCTTCTTACACTCCCACTACTAGTGACATGTTTACTTTGATTTTGCAGATGAAGGATCAGATACGGCAACAGGATAAGACCAATGAAAGGATTCTCAAAGAAATCGGAGATCTCAAGAAACAAAAGAAAACGGCAAAGGATCATTCCCCACTGGTGCCAAAATCTTTGAATTTTGATACTCCGGTGATTACTTCCCAGCCATCAGTGGTTCCAGATGTTCAATATGTGGGTGGACCAAAAGGAGTGCACTACGGAACAACAACAGTGACCCAGGCATCAGGTTCATATTTCCAGCCAGCGGGATCCTATCCTCAGCATATGGGATCCCTTACGAATTCAGGAGGATATTCAGGAGCGCACCAGATTCAAGGATCCTCCTTTGTTCCAGGATCATCCCAGGTTCAAGGATCCTCCTTTGTTCCAGGATCATCCCAGGTTCAAGGATCCTCCTTTGTTCCAGGATTATCCCAGGTTCAAGGATCCTCCTTTGTTCCAGGATCGTCCCAGGTTCAAGGATCCTCCTTTGTTCCAGGATCGTCCCAGTTTCATGGATCCTTCCAGATGCCAGGATCCTTGAGGAGTTTGCAAACAGGAAGTTCAGATGTCCATCAGGGAGATTTTATTCCAATGCAGACCAATGCTTCTACTGGTCCCTCGATCATTCCAGAGCCCCAACAATATGGACTAACATCCAATCTTCCTAATCTGAATCCAATGGGAGATAACACTTTTAATAATTCTTATACTACTAACCATGGTCTTATGCATGATCCAGGTATCAATCATGCCATGGCCAGAGAATTGCAAAAGCTAAAGGATATGATATCAAGTGTTCCAGGAGTGGTCAAACCTATCCCAGAGATTGCAGATGGGAGCCACAAGATATCTCGTTTCGCACCACCAATCTGTGATGCTGAGATACCCAAGAGGTTCCATGTGCCAACAATGAAACTGTATGATGGTTCGACGGATCCTGAAGAACACATAGCACAATACAAGGAGAGGATGGAGATCAATCCAATTCCAGAAAGGTTAAAGGAAGCATGCCTGTGCAAGGGATTCGGATCCACTCTTACTGGATCAGCTCTCAAATGGCTGCTAAGTCTTCCTCCCTATTCTATTACCTCATTTGCTAATCTAGTTAACTTGTTTAATAACCAGTTTTCTTGTAGTAGAAAATTTGAACGATTAACTAGTGATCTATATAGGATAACCCAGGGTCATAATGAATCATTAAGGGATTACATTACCAAATTCAGTAAAGAATCCTTAGACATTCCCAACTTAGATATAGCTACGGCTGTTGAGGCCTTTAAAATGGGATTGCTTAGGGATTCGTTGTTTTATGATGATCTTGTTATGACACCATGCAGGAACTTAGATGAGGTAAGAACACGAGCACTTAGGTTCATTCGGCTAGAGGACGACAAGAGGATCCAGGAGAGGTTAGCAGGATCCTCAAAGCATGATAAGCAAGGATCCTCATTCAGGAACAACAAGTTCAGATCCTACAACAGATCTGATAACCAGAACGTGCATTCTGTTGATCAAGAAGAGGATGATGAGGATTATCCTCCAATTTCTGAATATTGTTTTTGTGTTGATAACCATGAACTGATCCTTGCAATGCAGAACCTAGGTGATAAAGCTAGATGGCCGAGAAAAAATGATAGGCCAGCTGCAACTAAGGATAAGTCAAAGTGGTGTGCATACCATGAAGATTTTGGGCATCTCACAGAAGAATGCATTGCACTGAGAAAGGAAATTGGATACTTGTTGAGCAAGGGGCATCTAAAAGAATTGTTGGGAAGAAAAAAGTCAAGGACTCAGGATCCTGAAAGGATCCCTGAGAAGGCTCCAGCCCCTCCAGCAGATGCACAAGTAATAAACTTTATTTCTGGAGGATCAGACATTTACGGCACATCCTTCTCAGCAGCTAAAAGGCATGCAAAGGAAACTAAAATGGATAATGGAGAAAGACCTGTTCGGACATCAAGTGTCTCCGAAGGAAAAGTCATAACCTTTGATGAGGATGATCGTGTTGATATCCAGGATCCTCATCACGATGGTTTAGTTATTACTCTTTTCATTTCTAACCATTTTGTCCGCAGGATCCTTATAGACGGAAGAAGCTCAGTGAACATTATCCAGCTTGATGTTCTAAAGAAGATGGGTATTCCTGAATCGGATATCATACCAAGATCCTCCGTGCTCGTGGGATTTAGTGGCGAAACTAAGAATACCCTGGGGGACATTAAACTCCCAATATACATTGAAGGCCTACACTCTTATAAAAAATTTTGTGTTATTGACTGTTTATCTTGTTGTAATGTTATCCTTGGCAGGCTTTGGATACACGATATGAAAGCAGTCCCATCTACCTACCATCAATGTGTGAAGCTCCCTAGTCCTTGGGGAATAGTGAAGATTGATAGTGATCAGCAGGAGGCTAAGAATTGCTACACTTCATCGATGAAACCAGCCTCGAAGTCAAAGGAGCAATAGCAATCAAGGTATCCTCCAAGGGATGTCTTGGAGGCAAGAGAGCAGGATGTGGTAGAAATCCTCATGGATCCTGATGATCCTGAATCCAAAATCTATATCGGATCAGGGATCCTTGGCGAAATGAAAGAAGACCTCGTATCCTTCCTCAAAAGGAGAAAGACTACCTTTGCATGGAAACACGAAGACATGACTGGTATATCCAAAGATGTAATCACTCACAAACTCGGGATTGACAAATCCTTCAAACCAATCCATCAAAGGAGAAGAAAGTTTGCACCGGAAAGGAATGCCATTATCCAGGAAGAGGTAGAGAAATTGCTCCGGGCAGGTATGATTAGGGAGGTCAAGTATCCAAGATGGTTGGCCAATGTGGTTGTTGTTCAAAAGAAAAACGGAAAGTGGAGGGTATGTGTCGACTTTACCGATTTAAATAAGGCATGTCCCAAGGATCCTTTCCCATTACCCCACATTGACTCCATGGTGGATGCAACTGCGGGTCATGAACTGTTAACTTTTATGGATGCTTCATCTGGATTTCAACAAATCGAAATGGAACCATCCGACCAAGTGGATACAGCCTTCATGACTCCAACTGGTATATACTGCTATATTGCTATGCCGTTCGGACTAAGAAATGCAGGTGCAACATATCAAAGGCTGGTGAATATGATGTTCAAGGATCAGATTGGACAAACTATGGAGGTTTACATAGATGATATGGTGGTAAAATCCTTAAAAGCTGAGGATCACCTAAGAGACTTGGAGGAAGCATTCAATATCCTTGATAAATATAATATGAAGCTTAATCCTTCAAAATGTCACTTTGGTGTTAAAGCAGGTAAATTCTTAGGATATATGGTGACAAAGAGAGGCATTGAAGCTAGCCCGGAACAAATCAAAGCAATAGTGAACATCAAATCTCCGGCCAATGCTAAGGATGTTCAAAGGCTAACAGGCAGGATAGCAGCTTTGAACAGATTTATATCCAAATCCTCAAAGAAGTGCAAAGAATTCTATGATATCCTAAGGAAGAACAAGAAATTTGAGTGGACTGAGAAGCATGAAAATGCTTTAAGAGCCCTCAAAGATTACCTATCCTCAGCCCCGACTTTGATGAAGCCAGAAAAAGGCGATGTGCTATCCTTGTATCTTGCAGTATCCTCAAAAGCAGTAAGTGCGGTCCTTGTTAAGGATCATGAAGGTACACAACATCCTGTCTATTATGTAAGTAAAAGTTTACTTGATGCCGAATCCAGGTATTCACACCTTGAAAAGCTTATTCTTGCATTAATTATGGCATCTACTAAGTTAAGACATTATTTTGAAACTCATGTTATCATTGTTAAAACTAATTTTCCAATTAAGAATGTCCTCAGGAAACCAGAGATGTCAGGAAGGATGGCTAAATGGGCAGTGAAGCTAAGTGCATATGATATAAGATATGAGCCTAGGACAGCCATCAAATCCCAAGCATTAGCTGACTTTGTGGCTGATTTCAGTAGTGATTTACAAGAAGAAGCTGAGTTAGAAGTCCAGCAGCTAGAAGAAACCAAGGATCCTTGGATACTCTATACTGATGGATCCTCAAATGTCAAAGGCACAGGGCTTGGAATACTACTATAATCGCCACAGGGGGACATAATACCCCACTCTATAGCTTGTGAGTTCCAAACCACTAACAATGAGGCTGAATATGAAGCCTTAATTGCTGGTTTGCAAATTGCAAAGCATATGGGGATCAGGTATCTTGAGGTACATGTAGATTCATTGTTAATTACAAACCACTTTAGTGGATCCTATGCTGTTAAAGGTGAAAAGCTAACCAAATATTTAGAGATAGTCAAAAGTTTGGCACTCTCTTTTGTTTCCTTTAGTTTGACGCAGGTACCAAGGGAAGAAAATACAGAGGCTGATGCATTGGCTAACTTAGGATCATCCTTGAAGATCCCGGAGGATATCAAGATCCCTATTATCCATATCCTGACCCCGGCTATCGAGGATCACGAGGCTATGGAAATAGGAAATGATTCTGCAATTATCCCTTGTGAGGATACTCAATCCCATTCAGGATCATGGATCTCACCAATTATGAGATACTTACAACATGGAGAGATTCCTAAAGGAGAAAACCCTAGGGCTTTCAAATCTAAGGTATCTCAATTCACAATTTTAAATAATATGTTGTATAGACGATCTCTTGCAGGACCATACTTGAGATGCATTGAGGATCCTGAAATTCAAGAAGTTTTAAAAGACTTCCATGAAGGAGATTGTGGAAACCACACTGGGGGCATGGCATTATTCTCAAGGATCCTGAGGACAGGATACTACTGGCCAACCATGAAGAGAGATGCTGTGGAGTATGCTAAAAGATGTGATCCTTGTCAGAGACACAGCAATATCCTTCATCAACCAGCTGAATTATTGCATCATATATCCTCCTCTTGGCCATTTATGAGATGGGGTATGGATATAGTTGGTAAGCTCCCTAAGGCACCTGGTGGAAAAGTATTCATACTAGCTATGACTGATTACTTCTCCAAGTGGATAGAGGCTGAAGCTTTTGCCCAAGTCAGAGAAAAGGAAGTTATATCCTTCATTAAAAGAAATATTATAACTAGATTTGGAATTCCTTCTGAGATTATATGTGATAATGGTTCCCAATTTATTGGGGGCAGAACCACTAACTTTTGTGACATCTGGGGGATTAGGATGATAACATCAACACCAGTCCACCCACAAGCTAATGGTCAAGCAGAATCATCCAACAAGATCATCATCAACAATTTGAAGAAGAAGCTTGGATCCAAGAAAGGGAAATGGGCAGAAGAACTACCCTATGTGCTTTGGGCTGATAGGACAACCCCTAAGAATGCTACTGGTCAAACGCCATTCTCTTTGGTATTTGGGGCAGAATCAGTGATCTCAACAGAAATGGTGGTTCCAACTGCAAGAACAAGTACCCGTGATCCTGAGGAGAATGATGAGAACTTGGCTCAAGACCTGGATACTATTGAAGAAATCAGGGATATGGCTAGGATAAGGATGGCCAGTTATCAGCAAAGAATGGCTGGTGCTTACAACAAAAATGTCAGGATCAGGAGGTTTCAAGTTGGAGATATGGTATTAAGGAAAGCATTTCAGAATACCACCAATCCTGCTGATGGAAAATTGGCTCCAAAATGGGAAGGCCATTATTTGATTGAAGCTGAAGCAGGAAAGGGGGCATATAGATTGCTAACCATGGAAGGTGATTTGCTACCAAGAGCTTGGAATGCTGTCCACTTGAAGAAATATTTCATGTGAGTAGGATCCTCATGGCACAGATGATCCTCACGATAGGGATATCCTTAAAAGATCCTCAAAGTATCGGTGATCCTTACTTAGGTAATATCCTAAACTTGAACTATTTCATTTCTTTATTTTCTCATATAAGGATAAGGATCATGTATCCTTTATCCATCTCTCACGTGAGTTTAAGTTTTGAACGTTCAGGTTTCCTTAGCATAACATTGGTTATCCGCTGAAGCAATCCGTTCCTTGGGTTTAACCCCAGTTATTTGGGCTTGACCCCAGTTCCGCCTGTAACGCATGATGATCCTGGTATAGTTCAAGGCAGTGGGACCAGTACTCATTTTAGGGGCTGATAATTCCATTGTACTGGCTATGCCTAGGATCCTACGTATAATGGTAGACGTACCATACATCCGTTCCTAAGGTTTCTAACGTTTTCACGTTAGCTAAGGTTTTGGCATTTTCATGTCACTAAGTTTGGATAGTCGCCAGTTAGGGCCATACTCCAGTTTACATACGATCCTTGGGCTTGTCCCCAGTTATCCTTGGGCTTGTCCCCAGTTGCTAACCCTTTTCTTATGTTGGCTTAGTCCCAAGTTATGCTCTATTTCAGGTTCTTGAAGATAGGCAACTAGGGATCCTTGATCCTTACTTTATTCTAAGGTTTATCTTATAGTTATCCTTATTATGGTTAGGATCCTAACTTGGATCCTCAGGTATGATCCTTAACTAATTTTAATTTTATTCATTATTTATTTGAATAACCCTTAAATTTTGACAACTAGACTTGTGATCCTTAAAATATATTGCTTTTTGGGGATTCATTAACTATAGGATATTTGATCGTGGATCATGCTCTAAATATTTTTAATCTGACTTGTTCAAAATTGTTTATTCAATAAATGTGCATCAAAACAAAGGAGAGTTAAAGAAATAAAAGGATAACAATACAAGATAAGCGACAAAAGGTTAAGATTTTATTTATTAACAAAAGACTAACCCTTAAAAGGTTGTCAAAATTACCTGCCCGAGCATCTACCAGCAAAACGTGGCCCGTCCGCTGGGGTAGGTAAAGGGTGTCCATGATAATAAGTTCAAAGATAGTGCAGGAATATAAAGGTGGCAGGATTACAATGGCTTCATCCCCCAAACAGAGGATCCCTCCACCAATTGCAATCCTACCTATTGTCCAAAGGATCATACATGATCCTTAATCCTAAAAACTATTGTTCAAGTACAAACCATTAAATTATTCAACATCACAACCACAAAAAGCTACTACCAAATTTAAAAATTGGGCTCCGGCTGCGTCTAAGAATGTCCATCATCGCCCAATCATGCAGCCTAAACCTTCGCTGCATTATCACCTCCAGCTCCACTTGTTTCACCACCTTCACCTTTGCCTCCAGCTTCAATCGTCAGGATCTCTTCAACCTCCTCAGCCTCTTCATCGTCCAGTTCAGCCAGCCTTGCCTTCCAGCCTTCAACATCCCAGGTGCTTTTGTCAAAAGCAGGATCCTGAGCTTCCAAGGCCATTTGCAGCTTGGTCTTGTACATTGTTATGGCGGCAGAGACTTTGGCGTCTTCGGTGATCTCACTCTTCTCATAGTCAACATTGATCAACACCTTGGCCGTCTCCTGTTTGGCATCCCGGACTTCCTTCTGAAGATCAGCAATTGCAAGGTCCTTAAGCACTGCAACTTGCTGGAGCTCGGCAATCTTCCTATCCTGATCCTCGACGTGGCCAACATAATCCTCAATCTCAGAGAATTTCTGCAAAAAGGATAAAAGATAAGGTCAGGACTAAGTGATCCTCAAATCAGCAGGATATGTCAACATGATATACGAGTAGAGACAGTGATCCTTACCTCATTGAAGTACTCGAGGAATTGGTGGCGGATCAGAGGCAGACCCTGCAGACCCTCAGCTTCAGAGGCTTTTCTCTTCTTGATTGCCTTCCCTTTGAGGGGTGCCTTGGGGACCGAAGCTGTCGGACTGGTAGGAGCTTTTCTCTTGGAGGATCTTACAGTAGTGAGATCAGCGACATTGAACTTAGAAGCAGACTTGGTGGATTTTCCAGCACCTACACAACCAAAACAAGATAAGTATCTTCTCTTAGTTTATATTTCACTATTTATTTAAATTCTAAACAAGGATACTTACTCGACATCGTGACAGAGCCTGAGGATACCTCCTGTGAATCTTGGGTTGTTGTCTTGAAAGATCTTGTCTCAGGATCAAGTTTCTTGAAAGCAAGGAGCCTCTCCTTAGCAGCAGGGGACAATCTGAGGTGTGAGACGGTGATAGCTGCATAACAAGAAAGCAAAAATATAAGTGATCCTTACATCAAAAGAAAGTTTCTGGTGATCCTTCTCAGGATCCTCCACCCTACCATGGGTAGCCCATTTTTTGGGTAGATCCTTTCCATCCTCAATAGAATCTCTCTTGATAAAAAAGAAACGCCGCTTCCAATTAGCATCGTTCTTGGTGGCTTTAAAGATCGGATGTTCCTCACCGGGTCTACGTTTAAACAAATAGCGATGGGAACCAAAGGTAGTAAGATCGTACAGCTCTCCTAGCTCTGACATTCCTAGGTCTATCCCTTCCTGCTCGATGATCCTTTCAAGGGTGTACAAAACCCTCCAAATCATCGGCATGGCTTGAATATAAGAGATGCCGGTTAGGGAAAAGAAAGATTGAGTAAAGGCTGGAAAAGGATATGTATAGCCTATGGTGAACGGAGTGACGGGGAAAGCAACCCACTTGTCGGAGATATGATCACTCAAGGCATTGGGGTCAAAAGGCCTAAACTCGGTGTTCGCCGGGAAGCAGTGGCGGATCCTATCGATCTGAGCATCATTGAAACAGCAGCGTTCTTTAATGGAGTCTTCAATGATCCCCTGGCTTTTCGGAGGGCTGTTCTTCGGGTGATCCTTGGCTGGGGAATTTCGGAGCAACATCTTTGATGGAAAGAGATGAAAACAAAGCAAGAGAGGGAAGAAGATGAAGAGAGAGAGTACCTGATCGTCTTCGGAATGCAGTTATAAAGGGAGTCTCTCTGAAAATTTAAATGCATTTGATCCTATCTCTATCTCCTATTTATAATCATGATCTTGCAGGGTTGTCACCTCTGTGACGTCACGATTGCAACGGATAGTTCAACAATAACGGCTATATTTACGATAGTTAGTTGCGGATAAGATCAAGAAAACATAACTCGCTCATTTTACATATCACTCCTTATATTTTGGGGGCAATTGTTAGGGGAGGATTTTCTAACAATTAGTGATCCTTATTCGTTATCCTAATTAATGATCCTTATTTCTGTGACAGATAGTGATCCTCAGAAGAGCTTCAGGATCAGGATCATGGATCACTTTAAGGATCCTCGTACTGACGATTGTTTATTTGTGTTTTATATTACTTCGCAGGAGTAACAAGCTTGACTTGGTCTTGGCAACGGTACTAAGGAATATTCCACGGGTATTTCGCACACGATTGACCAAAAATGGACGTTGTGGAGAACGTGGGAGCTTGGCACAAAAGTCGGATAGTTAGTTATTGTAGTTAACTTCTATTTTAAAAGGAGTAACGAGCTAGAATTAGAACACTTAGTCATTTTTTCAGCTACACACTCTCATACACTCGCATACTTGAAGCTCTCGACGAACATTCATTCGTTTTCACTCACTTTTACACATTTCACGATAGTGATCCTTGTACCTAGCTCGTTACTATCCGAAGTTGTAAACATTTATTCATTAATTTGAGCTTGGTGATCGGTAGTTTCCATCACCCGGGGTTTTTTTTGCCGGAGATCAACTCTTGATCAAGGGCTTTTTCCCCGTATAAATCCTTGTGTCATTTGTGCAATTTACATTGAAGTGATCCTTGTTATTGTTCTACATTATTAGCATCATACCCCGTAACAGAGAGTTTGGTTGCAATATCCTCATCAGATTTTTTGACCAAAACAATAATGCAACCAAACTTTCTGTTGTGAGGTGTGATGCTTGAATCAATGAACAATGTGAAGGATCACTATGAAATGTAATGAACAAGTGACACAATGATTTATACGAGGAAAACGCCCTTGATCAAGAGTTGATCTCCGGCATAAAAAACCTCGGGTGATGGAAACTACCGATCACCAACTCAGATTAAACAAGAAATGTATTACAACTTCGGATGATAGCGAGCTAGTTACAAGGATCACTATAGTGTAATGTGCAAAAAAGTGTGTAATCACCAAGTGAATTGTTGAGAGCTGGTGAGAACAGTTGCGAGTGTGTGTGTTAAGCTAAAAATAGCCAAGTGTTCTAATAAAGCTCGCTATCCCCTTTTAAAAATGGAAAATATCTAAGCTAACAAACATTCTGCATTTTGTGCAAGTCCTCCATAACGTCCATTTCAGCCATGCACGTGCGGAATAAATATGGAATATGCTCCAGGAATATCGCCAAGACCAAGTCCAAGCTCGTACTCCTGCAAAACAACATCATATTCAAAGTAGACAATCGTTAGTATAAGGATCCTGATGATGATCCATGATCCTGATCCCACAATAATTTCTGAGGATCACTAATTCAAACAGAATTGAGGATCACTAAACCCAACAGTAATTGAGGATCACTGATCATTGGAAAGTCCTCCCCTAACAATTGTCCCCAAAATATAAGGAGTAATATGTAAAATAACGAGTTATATTTTCTCGTTCTAATCTGTAACCAACTAACGGATATATAGCCGTAGTAATCGAACTATCCGTTGCCAATTCTGACGTCACTGAAGTGACAATCCTGCAAGATCATCATTATAAATTGAAGTTAGAGATAAGGGTTAGAGAGCATTTAAATTCGTGCGTTTCCTCCTTTAAATCCTCATTCGAAGACTTGATCAGGTATTTCTCTTTCCTCTCTCTCTTCATCTTCTTTCTCTGTTCCTTCTTCTTCACCACCGTCATAATCAAGATGATGCTAAGATCCTCACCGGCTAAGGATCACAAGAAAGACAGCCCCTTAAAGACCCAAGGAATCATCAAAGACTCTGTAAAAGAACGATGTTGCTTTACCGATCCACAGATAGACAGAATCCGCCATTGTTTCCCGGCGAACACCGTTTTCAAACCATTTGACCCCACCGTACTAAGTGACTATATTTCTGAAAGTTGGGTGGCTTTTCCAGTCACACCATTTACAATAGGATACTCGTATCCTTTTCCAGATTTCACCCAATCCTTCTTCTCTCTTACCGGCATCTCCTACATTCAAGCGATGCCAATGATCTGGAGGGTCTTATATACCCTTGAAAGGATCATTGAACATGAAGGAATTGATCTGGGAATGTCAGAGTTTGCAGAGATGTATGACCTTGTTAGCCATGGATCCCACCGATATCTACTCAAACATAAACCTGGTGAAGAACACCCCATCTTCAAAGCCACTAAGAATGACACCAACTGGAAACGGCGATTCTTCTTTGTCAGAAGGGATTCTCTCCCTGATGGAAAGGATCTGCCTAGAGAATGGACCACCCATGGTAGGATAGAGGATCCTTAGGAGGATCACCAGATGACCTTGTTTCTTCTGAGGATCACTAACATCCTTTTGTTTCTATTTTGCAGCCATCACTGTCACACACCTTATTTCAACATCTGCAACGAAGGAAAGGCTAGCTGCTTTTCGGAGGCTTGATCCTGAAATAAGATCATTTAAAGCCAATACCCAGGATTCTCAAGAGGTATCCTTAGGTTCTGTCACAATGTCAAGTAAGTATCCATGTTTATATGTAATTAAATGCTTAAATTAAAATGAAATAAGGATACTTATCTGTTTTTGAATGTGTAGGTGCTGGAAAATCATCAAGATCTGCCTCCAAATTCAGTATCACCGATCTCACCACTATTGGTCCCAGGTCCGGGAAGAAAAAAGCTGCTCCTAGCCCAAGTACCACCATCCCCAAGCCTACTGCTTCCAAGGGAAAGAAGAGGAAAGCCTCTGAAGCTGACAATCTAGAAGGCCTGCCTTTAATCCGCCACCAGTTCCTTGAATACTTTGCTGATGTAAGGATCACTGACTTAGCTTAGTTATCCTTCCCACTTGAGGATCATGTTATCCTAAGCTTTACATTGTCTTTTTTGCAGAAATTTGCTAAAATTGAGGACTACGTAGGGAATGTTGAAGAGGTTCAGCAAAAGTGTTTGGACCTCCAAAAGATGATGCTGGCCAAGGATAAGAAGATTGCCTCCCTTGAAAATGATGTCAATCTGGCGAAGAGGGAACTCGTCCTGGCTCACATTACTGCTGACCAAGAGAAGAATGATATCACCAATGATGCCAAAGTCTCCGCTGCCATTGCTATGTACAAAACCTAGTTGCAGATGGCCAAATAAGCTCTGGATCCTGACTTTGACAAGAGCAGCTGGGACGTAGAGGGCTGGAAGGCAAGGTTAGCTGAGCTGGACGACGAAGAAGAGGCTGATGAAGTCCTGGCAATCGAGGCAAGCGGCAGTGGAGTCAAGGATCAGGTGGAGGATGCTGGAGCTGGAGGTGATGGTGATGCAGCGAAGGCATAAGCTGCAGTAATGGGCGATGAAGGATATTTCTAGACGTAGCCGGAGCCCATTTTTTTTAGAACTTGGTAGTTTTATTTTGGTTATGGTGTTTTGAAACAATGATGGGTTGTATTTGAACAATAGTAATTAGGGCTAAGGATCATGGATCCTTGAACAATAGGCAGGATAATGGGTGGTGGATGGATCCTCTGTTTGGGGGATGAAGCCACTCGTTATCCTTCCGTCTTTTATTTCCTGCACTACAAAGACCTGTAAACAATGGACACCCTTTGCCAACCCATGTGGACGGGCCACGTTTTGCTGGTAGAAACGTGAGTTAGCAATTTTGACAACCTTAAACGGTTTAATGTTTTGTGAATAAAATAACTTTAACTTTTTGGCTATCTCCCGTGTTGCTATCCTTGTTAGTACTTTTCTTTTCAATTGTTGTGATATTCATTTTGTCTAAACTTATCAAGTAAAAAAAAAATTAATAGATATTCCCAAAAAGTTTAGGATATGATCAAGGATCACATATCCTATAGTCGACAAGTTCTGAAAAGTAGTGTAGTTTAAGGATCACAAGTTCAGTTGTCAAAAGATGAGAGTAACTCAGATGAATAATGAATAAAATCAAAATAGTTAAGGATCATACCTGAGAATCCAAGTTAGGATCCTAACCTTTAAGACTTATAATCAGGATATCCAAAAGACAAACCTTAGTAGAAGGTAAGGATCAAGGATCCTTGGTCGTTTAGCTTCAAAAACCTGAAATAGGATACAACTTGGGACTAAGCCAATATAAGATAAATGTTAGCAACTGGGGACAAGCCCAACAATTCTGGGGACAAGCCCAATATACTAGGGACAAGCCCAAAGGATAACTGGGGACAAGCCCAAGGATAACTGGGGACAAGCCCAAAGATCGTATGTAAACTGGAGTATGGCCCTCACTGGCGACTATCCAAACTTAGTGACATGAAAATGCAAAAACCTTGGCTAACGTGAAAACGTTAGAAACCTTAGGAACATATGTATGGTACGTCTACCATTATACGTAGGATCCTGAATATAGCCAGTACAATGAAATTGTCAACCCCTAAAGCGAGTACTGGTCCCATTGCCATGAACTATACCAGGATTATGATGCGCTACTGGCGAAACTGGGGACAGGCCCAAATAACTGGGGACTAGCCCAAATAACTGGGGTCAAGCCCAAATAAAAGGGGTCAAGCCCAAATAACTGGATACTTCTGTGGATACTCAATCTTTCGTTAAGGATACCTGAACCTTCAAAACTCAGAATCAAGTGAAAGGAGGATAAAGGATGCAGGATCCTTATCCTTATGTAAGATAATTAAAGAATGAAATAGTTTGAGATTAGAATATTACCAAGATGAGGATCATCTGCCCTGTAAGGATCCTTCAAGGATACTTGTCAGCTAAGGATCATGAATCCTTGTTACATGAAGTATTTCTTTAAGTGGACAACATTCCAAGCTCTTGGTAGCAAATCACCTTCCATTGTTAGCAATCGATATGCCCCCTTTCCTGCTTCAGCTTCAATCAAATAAGGGCCTTCCCACTTTGGTGCCAACTTTCCATCAGCAGGATTGGTGGTATTCTGAAATGCTTTCCTTAACACCATATCACCAACTTGAAATTTTCTGATCCTGACATTTTTGTTGTAAGCTCCAGCCATCCTTTGTTGATAACTGGCCATCCTTATCCTTGCCAAATCCCTGAGTTCTTCTATAGTATCCAAGTCTTGAACCAAGTTTTCAGCATTTTCTTCAGGATCACGAATGCTTGTTCTTACAGTAGGAACCACCATCTCCGTAGGGATCACTGATTCTGCTCCAAATACCAAAGAGAATGGAGTTTGGCCAGTAGCATTCTTGGGAGTTGTCCTATCAGCCCAAAGTACATAAGGTAGTTCTTCTGCCCATTTTCCTTTCTTATATCCAAGCTTTTTCTTCAAATTGTTGATGATGATCTTGTTGGATGATTCTGCCTGACCATTAGCTTGTGGGTGGACTGGTGTTGATGTTATCATCTTAATCCCCCAGCTGTCACAAAAGTTAGTAGTTCTACTCCCAATAAATTGGGATCCATTATCACAAACAATTTCAGAAGGGATACCAAATCTAGTAATAATATTTCTCTTGATAAAGGATATCACTTCTGTTTTGGTCAAAAAATCAGATGAGGATATTGCAACCAAACTCTCAATTACGGGGTATGATGCTTGAAATGTAGAACAATGATGAGGATCACTTTAATGTAAAATTGCACAAACAACACGAGGGTTTATACGGGGAAAAAGCCCTTGATCAAGAGTTGATCTCCGGCACAAAAAACCCCGGGTGATGGAAACTACCGATCACCAAGCTCAAATAAATGAATAAATGTTTACAACTTCGGATAGTAACGAGCTAGGTACAAGGATCACTATCGCGAAATGTGTAAATGTGAGTGAAAACGAATGAATGTTCGTCGAGAGTTTCAAGTGTGCGAGTATATGAGTGTGTGTAGCTGTAAAATGACTAAGTGTTTTTCTACTAGCTCGTTACCCCTTTTAAAATAGAAATTTAACTACCAAACTAACTATCCGACTTTTGTGCCAAGCCCCCACGTTCTCCATAACGTCCATTTTTAGCTAAGCACGTGCAGAATAGTTTGGGAATATTCTCCAGGAATGTCGCCAAGACTTGGTCAAGCTGGTTATACCTGCGAGATAGTACAAAACATAAGTAAACAATCGTCAGTACGAGGATCCTTAAAGTGATCCATGATCCTGATCCTGAAGCTCTTCTGAGGATCACCACCTGTCACAGAAGTAAGGATCACTAGTTAGGATAACGAATAAGGATCACAAATTGTTAGAAAATCCTCCCCTAACAATTGCCCCCAAAATATAAGGAGTTAGATTGTAAATATTTGAGTTATATTTTACTGATCTTATCCGCAACAAACTAACGGATATATAGCCGTTAAAATAGAACTAGCCGTTGCGATCATGACGTCACGGAAGTGACAATCCTGCAGAATCATAATTATAAATAGAGATATAGATAGGATCATTATGCATTCAAATTCGAAAGAAACTCCCTTTAAATTCTCAGTCGACGATCAACCAGGTATTTCTTTCTCCCCTTTCTTCCTCTCTTACTCTGTTTTTCTTTCTTTATCTCCGCCACTTCGAAAATGTTGCTCCGAAGTTCACCAGCCAAGGATCACTCAAAGAACAGTCCTCCGAAAAGCCAGGGGATTATTGAAGACTCCATTAAAGAGCGCTGTCTCTTCAATGATGCTCAGATAGATAGGATCCGCCACTGCTTCCCGGCGAACACCGAATTTAGGCCTTTTGACCCCAACGCCTTGAGCGATCATATCTCCGATAAGTGGGTTGCTTTCCCCGTCACTCCTTTCACCATAGGCTATACATATCCTTTTCCAGCCTTCACCCAATCTTTCTTTTCCCTAACCGGCATCTCTTATATCCAAGCGATGCCGATGATTTGGAGGGTTTTGTACACCCTTGAAAGGATCATCGATCAGGCGGGAATTGATCTAGGAATGGCAGAGCTGGGAGAACTGTATGATCTTACCACCTTTGGCTCTCACCGTTATTTATTCAAACGTGAACCCGGTGAGGAACACCCGATCTTCAAAGCCACCAAGAATGATGCTAATTGGAAACGACGCTTCTTTTTTATCAAGAGAGATTCCATCCAAGATGGAAAGGATCTTCCTAAAAAATGGGCTACCCATGGTAGGATGGAGGATCCTGAGAAGGATCACCAGGAACTTTCTTTTGATGTAAGGATAACTTATATTTTTGTTTTCTTTTTATGCAGCTATCACCGTCTCACACCTCAAACTGTCCCCTGCTGCTAAGGAAAGGCTCCTCGCTTTCAAGAAACTTGATCCTGATACAAGAACTTTCAAGATAACAACCCAAGATTCACAGGAGGTATCCTCAGGCTCTGTCACAGTGTCAAGTAAGTATCCTTGTTTAAAATTTAAATAAATAGTGAAATATGGATTAAGAAAAGATACTTATCTTGTTTTGGTTGTGTAGGTGCTGGAAAATCCACCAAGTCTGCTTCCAAGCTCAACGTTGCTGATCTCACCACTGTCAGATCTTCCAAGAGGAAAGCTCCTACCAGTCCAACAGCTTCGGTCCCCAAGGCACCCCTCAAAGGGAAGGCAATCAAGAAGAGAAAAGCCTCTGAAGCCGGGGATCTGCAGGGTCTGCCTCTGATCCGTCATCAATTTCTTGAGTACTTTAACGAGGTGAGGATCACTGTCTTTACTCGTATATCCTGTTGACATATCCTGCTGGTATATCCTGCTTATTACTTGATCCTGACCTTATCCTTTTTACAGAAATTCGCTGAGATTGAGGACTATGTGGGCCACGTTGAGGATCAAGATAGGAAGATTGCTGATCTCCAGCAGGTTGCGGTGTTGAAGGATCTCACAATTGCTGATCTTCAGAAGGAAGTCCGGGATACCAAACAGCAGATGGCCAAGGTGCTGGTTAACGTTGACTATGAGAAGAGTGAGATCACCGAAGATGCCAAAATCTCTGCCGCCATTACAATGTACAAGACCAAGCTTCAAATGGCCTTGGAAGCTCAGGATCCTGCTTTTGACAAAAGCACCTGGGATATTGAAGGTTGGAGGGCAAGGCTTGCTGAACTGGACGATGAAGAGGCTGAGGAGGTTGAAGAGATCCTGACAATCGAAGCTGGAGGCAAAGGTGAAGGTGGTGAAACAAGTGGAGCTGGAGGTGACAATGCAGCGAAGGCTTAGGCTGCATGATTGGGCGATGAAGGACATTTCTAGACGTAGCCGGAGCCCAATTTTTAAATCTGGTGGTAGTTTGTTTTTTGTGGTTGTGATGTTTAAAACAATTTCATGGTTTGTACTTTGAACAATAGGTTTTAGGATTAAGGATCTTGTATGTTCCTTAGGACATTAGGCAGGATTGCAATTGGTGGAGGGATCCTCTGTTTGGGGGATGAAGCCATTGTGATCCTGTCGCCTTTATATTCCTGCACTACTCTTGAACTTATTATCATGGACACCCTTTACCTACCCCAGCGGACGGGCCACGTTTTGCTGGTAGATGCTCGGGTAGGTAATTTTGACAACCTTTTAAGGGTTAGTCTTTTGTTTATAAATAAAAACTTAACCTTTTGTCGCTTATCTCGTGTTGTTATACTTTTTAATACCTTATTTTCCAACTGTTGTAATTTTCAATCTATTTATACTTATCAAGCCTTGAAAAATTAGAAAAGATATCCAGAAAGTTGAGGATATGATCAAGGATCACATATCCCATAACCGATAAGTTCTAAAAAGTGATATGGTTTAAGAATCACAAGTTCAGTTGTCAAGTATAAGGGTTATTCAAATAAATAAGGAATAGAATTAAAAATAGTTAAGGATCATACCTGAGGATCCAAGTTAGGATCCTAACCTTAATAAGGATAACTATAAGATAAACCTTAGAATAAAGTAAGGATCAAGGGTCCCTAGTTGCCTACCTTCAAGAACCTGAAATAGAGCATTACTTGGGACTAAGCCAACATAAGATAAGAATTAGCAACTGGGGACAAGCCCAAGGGTAACTGGGGACAAGCCCAAGGATAACTGGGGACAAGCCCAAGGATAACTGGGGACAAGCCCAAGGATAACAGGGGACAAGCCCAAGGATCGTATGTAAACTGGAGTATGGCCCTAACTGGCGACTATCCAAACTTAGTGGCATGAAGATGCCAAAACCTTAGCTAACGTGAAGATGTTAGAAACCTTAGCTAACGTGAAAACGTTAGAAACCTTAGGAACGGATGTATGGTACGTCTACCATTATACGTAGGATCCTAAGCATAGCCAGTACAATGGAATTATCAGCCCCTAAAACGAGTACTGGTCCCAATGCCTTGAACTATACCAGGATCGTCGTGCGCTACAGGCGGAACTGGGGTCAAGCCCGAATAACTGGGGTTAAACCCAAAGGACGGATTGCTTCAGTGGATAACCAATGTTATGCTAAGGATACCTGAACTTTCAAAACTCAAATTCACGTGAGAGATGGATAAAGGATACATGATCCTTATCTTTATATGAGAAAATAAAGAAATGAATTAGTTCAAGTTTAGGATATTACCTAAGTAAGGATCACCGATGCTTTGAGGATCTTTTAAGGATATCCCTATTGTGAGGATCATCTGTGCCACTAGGATCCCGCTCACATGAAATATTTCTTCAAGTGGACAGCATTCCAGGCTCTTGGTAGCAAATCACCTTCCATGGTTAGCAATCTATATGCCCCCTTTCCTGCTTCAGCTTCAATCAAATAAGGGCCTTCCCATTTTGGAGCCAACTTCCCATCAGCAAGATTGGTGGTATTTTGGAATGCTTTCCTTAATACCATATCTCCAACTTGAAACCTCCTGATCCTGACATTTTTGTTGTAAGCACCAGCCATTATTTGCTGATAACTGGCCATCCTTATCCTAGCCATATCCCTGATTTCTTCAATAGTATCCAGGTCTTGAGCCAAGTTCTCATCATTCTCCTCAGGATCACGGGTACTTGTTCTAGCAGTTGGAACCACCATTTCTGTTGGGATCACTGATTCTGCCCCAAATACCAAAGAGAATGGCATTTGACCAGTAGCATTCTTAGGGGTTGTCCTATCATCCCAGAGCACATAGGGTAGTTCTTCTGCCCATTTCCCTTTCTTGGATCCAAGCTTCTTCTTCAAATTGTTGATGATGATCTTGTTGGATGATTCTGCCTGACCATTAGCTTGTGGGTGGACTGGTGTTGATGTTATCATCCTAATCCCCCAGCTGTCACAAAAGTTAGTGGTTCTGCCCCCAATAAATTGGGAACCATTATCACATATAATCTCAGAAGGAATTCCAAATCTAGTTATAATATTTCTTTTAATGAAGGATATAACTTCCTTTTCTCTGACTTGGGCAAAAGCTTCAGCCTCTATCCACTTGGAGAAGTAATCAGTCATAGCGAGCATGAATACTTTTACACCAGGTGCCTTAGGGAGCTTACCAACTATATCCATCCCCCATCTCATAAATGGCCAAGAGGAGGATATAGGATGCAATAATTCGGTTGGTTGATGAAGGATATTGCTGTGTCTCTGACAAGGATCACATCTCTTAGCATACTCCACAGCATCTCTCTTCATGGTTGGCCAGTAGTATCCTGTCCTCAGGATCCTTGAGAATAATGCCCTGCCCCCAGTGTGGTTTCCACAATCTCCTTCATGGAAGTCTTTTAAAACTTCTTGGACTTCAGGATCCTCAATGCATCTCAAGTATGGTCCTACAAGAGATCGTCTATACAACATACTATTTATAATTGAGAATTGAGATACCTTAGATTTGAAAGCCCTAGGGTTTTCTCCTGTAGGAATCTCTCCATGTTGTAAGTATCTCATAATTGGTGAGATCCATGATCCTGATCCTGAATGGGATCGAGTATCCTCACTAGGGATTATTGCAGAATCATTCCCTATTTCCATAGCCATATGATCCTCAATAGCCGGGGTCAGGATATGGATAATAGGAATCTTGATATCCTCCGGGATCTTCAAGGATGATCCTAAATTAGCCAATGCATCAGCTTCTGTATTTTCTTCCCTTGGTACCTGTGACAAACTAAAGGAAACAAAAGAGAGTGCCAAACTTTTGACTATCTCCAAATATTTGGTTAACTTTTCACCTTTAACAGCATAGGATCCATTAAAGTGGTTTGTAATTAACAAAGAATCTACGTGTACCTCAAAATACCTGATCCCCATATGCTTAGCAATTTGCAAACCAGCAATTAAGGCTTCATATTCAGCCTCATTGTTAGTGGTTTGGAACTCACAAGCTATAGAGTGGGGTATTATGTCCCCCTGTGGCAATTTTAGTAGTATTCCCAGCCCTGTGCCTTTGACATTTGAGGATCCATCAGTATAGAGTATCCAAGGATCCTTGGTCTCCTCTAACTGCTGGACTTCTAACTCAGCTTCTTCTTGTAAATCACTACTGAAATCAGCCACAAAGTCAGCTAATGCTTGGGATTTGATGGCTGTCCTAGGCTCATATCTTATATCATATGCACTCAGCTTCACTGCCCACTTAGCCATCCTTCCTGACATCTCTGGTTTCCTGAGGACATTCTTAATTGGAAAATTAGTTTTAACAATGATAACATGAGTTTCAAAATAATGTCTTAACTTGGTAGATGCCATAATTAATGCAAGAATAAGTTTTTCAAGGTGTGAGTACCTGGATTCGGCATCAAGTAAACTTTTACTTACATAATAGACAGGATGTTGTGTACCTTGATGATCCTTAACAAGGACCGCACTTACTGCTTTTGAGGATACTGCAAGATACAAGGATAACACATCACCTTTTTCTGGTTTCATCAAAGCCGGGGCTGAGGATAGGTAATCTTTGAGTGCTCTCAAAGCATTTTCATGCTTCTCAGTCCACTCAAATTTCTTGTTCTTCCTTAGGATATCATAGAACTCTTTACACTTCTCGGAGGATTTGGATATAAATCTGTTCAAGGCTGCTATCCTGCCTGTTAGCCTTTGAACATCCTTAGCATTGGCCGGAGATTTGATGTTCACTATTGCTTTGATTTGTTCCGGGCTAGCTTCAATGCCTCTCTTTGTCACCATATATCCTAAGAATTTACCTGCTTTAACACCAAAGTGACATTTTGAAGGATTAAGTTTCATGTTATATTTGTCAAGGATATCGAATGCTTCCTCCAAGTCTCTTAGGTGATCCTCAGCTTTTAAGGATTTTACCACCATATCATCTATATAAACCTCCATAGTTTGTCCAATCTGATCCTTGAACATCATATTCACCAGCCTTTGATATGTTGCACCTGCATTTCTTAGTCCGAACGGCATAGCAATATAGCAGTATATACCAGTTGGAGTCATGAAGGCTGTATCCTCTTGGTCGGATGGTTCCATTTGGATTTGTTGAAATCCAGATGAAGCATCCATAAAAGTTAACAGTTCATGACCCGCGGTTGCATCCACCATGGAGTCAATGTGGGGTAAAGGGAAAGGATCCTTGGGACATGCCTTATTTAAATCGGTAAAATCGACACATACCCTCCACTTTCCGTTTTTCTTTTGAACAACAACCACATTGGCCAGCCATCTTGGATACTTGACCTCTCTAATCATACCTGCCCGGAGCAATTTCTCTACCTCTTCCTGGATAATGGCATTCCTTTCCGGTGCAAACTTTCTTCTCCTTTGATGGATTGGTTTGAAGGATCTGTCAATGCCGAGTTTGTGAGTGATTACATCTTTGGATATACCAGTCATGTCTTCGTGTTTCCATGCAAAGGTAGTCTTTCTCCTTCTGAGGAAGGATACGAGGTCTTCTTTCATCTCGCCAAGGATCCCTGATCCGATATAAACTATAGATTCAGGATCATCCGGATCCATAAGGATTTCTACCACATCCTGTTCAGTCGCCTCCAAGACATCCCTTGGAGGATACTTTGATTGCTATTGCTCCCTGGATTTCGAAGCTGGTTTCATCGATGAAGTATAGCAATTCTTAGCCTCCTGCTGATCACTATCAATCTTCACTATTCCCCAAGGACTAGGGAGCTTCACACATTGATGGTAAGTGGATGGGACTGCTTTCATATCGTGTATCCAGGGCCTGCCAAGGATAACATTACAACAAGATAAACAGTCAATAACACAAAATTTTTGATAAGAGTGTAGGCCTTCAATGTATATTGGGAGTTTAATGTTCCCCAGGGTATTCTTAGTTTCACCACTAAATCCCACGAGTACAGAGGATCTTGGTATGATCTCTGATTCAGGAATACCCATCTTCTTTAGGACATCAAGCTGGATAATGTTCACTGAACTTCCTCCGTCTATAAGGATCCTGCGGACAAAATGGTTAGATATGAAAAGAGTAATAACTAAACCATCGTGATGAGGATCCTGGATATCAACACGATCCTCTTCATCAAAGGTTATGACTTTCCCTTCCGAGACAGTTGATGTTCGAACAGGTCTTTCTCCATTATCCATT
The DNA here is from genome assembly GCA_030545235.1 of Helianthus tuberosus. Classification (NCBI taxonomy): domain Eukaryota; kingdom Viridiplantae; phylum Streptophyta; class Magnoliopsida; order Asterales; family Asteraceae; genus Helianthus; species Helianthus tuberosus. The sequence goes on along the minus strand of JARYGA010001261.1, from coordinate 1,389,700 downwards.
TTAGTTTCCTTTGCATGCCTTTTAGCTGCTGAGAAGGATGTGCCGCAAATGTCTGATCCTCCAGAAATGAAGTTTATCACTTGTGCATCCGCTGGAGGGGCTGGAGCCTTCTCAGGGATCCTTTCAGGATCCTGAGTCCTTGACTTTTTTCTTCCCAACAATTCTTTTAGATGCCCCTTGCTCAACAAGTATCCAATTTCCTTTCTTAGTGCAATGCATTCTTCTGTGAGGTGCCCAAAATCTTCATGGTATGCACACCACTTTGATTTATCCTTAGTTGCAGCTGGCCTATCATTTTTTCTGGGCCATCTAGCTTTATCACCTAGACTCTGCATCGCAAGGATTAGTTCATGGTTATCAACACTAAAACAATATTCAGAAATTGGAGGATAATCCTCATCATCCTCTTCTTGATCAATAGAATGCACGTTCTGGTTATCAGATCTGTTGTAGGATCTGAACTTGTTGTTCCTGAATGAGGATCCTTGCTTATCCTGCTTTGAGGATCCTGCTAACCTCTCCTGGATCCTCTTGTCATCCTCTAGCCGGATGAACCTAAGTGCTCGGGTTCTTACCTCATCTAAGTTCCTGCATGGTGTCATAACAAGATCATCATAAAATAACGAATCCCTAAGCAATCCCATTTTGAAGGCCTCAACAGCCGTGGCTATATCTAAGTTAGGAATGTCTAAGGATTCTTTACTGAATTTGGTAATGTAATCCCTTAATGATTCATTATGACCCTGGGTTGTCCTATACAGATCACTAGTTAAACGCTCAAATTTTCTACTACAAGAAAACTGATTATTAAATAGATTAACTAGGTTAGCAAACGAGGTAATAGAGTAAGGGGGAAGACTTAGCAGCCATTTGAGAGCTGATCCAGTAAGAGTAGACCCGAATCCCTTGCACAGGCATGCTTCCTTTAACCTTTCTGGGATCGGATTGATTTCCATCCTTTCCCTATATTGTGCTATGTGTTCTTCAGGATCAGTCGAACCATCATACAGCTGTTTTGGTCAGAAAATCTGATGAGGATATTGCAACCAAACTCTTTGTTTAGGGGAATGATGCTTAAAATGTATAACAGTGATGAGGATCACTTCAATGTAAAATGCACAAACAACACAAAGATTTATACGGGGAAAAAGCCCTTGATCAAGAGTTGATCTCCGGCACAAAAAACCCCGGGTGATGGAAACTACCGATCACCAAGCTAAAATAAATGGTTAAATGTTTACAACTTCGGATAGTAACGAGCTAGGTACAAGGATCACTACGATGAAATATGTGAAAAGCGTATGAAGTCGCTAAGTGTTTGAATGAGAGCTTGTATGAGCGTGTTTGCGAGTGTGTGTAACTGAGAAATGACTAAGTGTCTTCCACTAGCTCGTTACTCCCTTTTTAAAATAGAAATAACCACCTAAACTAACTATCCGACTTTCGCGCCAAGCTTCCACGTTCTCCACAACGTCCATTTTTAGCTAAGCACGTGCATAATAGTTTAGGAATATTCTCCAGGAATGTCGCCAAGACTTGGTCAAGCTTAATATACCTGCGAGATATTACAAAACATAAGTAAACAATCGTCAGTACGAGGATCCTTAAAGTGATCCATGATCCTGATCCTGAAGCTCTTCTGAGGATCACCACCTGTCACAGAAGTAAGGATCACCGGTTAGGATAACAAATAAGGATCACTAATTGTTAGAAAATCCTCCCCTAACAATTGCCCCCAAAATATAAGGAGTAAAATTGTAAATGTGTGAGTTATATTTTCTGATCTTATCTGCAACAAATTAACGGATATGTAGCCGTTAGAATAGAACTAGCCGTTGCGATGATGATGTCACGGAAGTGACAATCCTGCAGAATCATAATTATAAATAGAGATAGGGATAGGATCAATATGCATTTAAATTCGAAAGAAACTCCCTTTATAATCTCAGTTGAAGATCAATCAGGTAACTCTTTCTCCTCTCTCTCCCCTTCTTACTCTGTTCTTCTTTCTTTATCTTTATCACTTCGAAAATGTTGCTCCGAAGTTCCCCGGCCAAGGATCACAAAAAGGATAGCCCTTTGACGAGTCAGAAGATCATCAAGGACTCAGTGAACGAGAGATGTTGCTTTAACGACGCACAAATAGATAACATCCGTCACCGTTTTCCGGCGAATGTCTTTTTCAAACCCTTCGATCCAACTGTTCTGAGCGACTACGTTTCTAATACATGGGTTGCCTTTCCAGTCACTCCATTTGCTATAGGGTACTCCTATCCTTTCCCGGAGTTCACACAATCCTTCTTTTCCCTTACCGGCATATCCTATATTCAAGCCATGCCTATGATTTGGAGGGTTTTATACACCCTAGAAAGGATCATTGAGTAGGAGAGTCTTGATTTAGGAATGTCAGAACTGGCGGAACTGTATGATCTTACTACCTTCGGATCCCATCGTTATTTATTCAAACGAAAACCCAGTGCAGATCATCCTCTTCTCAAAGTCACCAAAAACGACAAAGATTGGAAGCGTCGCTTCTTCTTTGTAAGAAGGGATACCATTCCAGATGGAGAGCATTTACCGAGAACATGGTCCACCCATGGTAGGCTGGAGGATCCTTGGAAGGATCACCAGATTGTCATGTTTTTGTAATAGGATCACTTACCCCTTCTTTGTCTTGTGTCATGCAGCCATCTCCTTTTCACGTCTCATCACAACACCCGCAACCAGGGAAAGACTTGCTACTTTCTGGGGACTTGACCCTGAAACTAGAACGTTTAAGACAACAACCCAAGACTCACAGGAGGTATCCTCAGGCTCTGTCACAATGTCAAGTAAGTATCCTTGTTTTAAAATTTAAATAAATAGTTAAATGTATATTAAGAAAAGATACTTATCTTGTTTTGGTTGTGTAGGTGCTGGAAAATCTGCCAAAGCTGCTTCAAGGTTCAGTGTCACCGATCTCACCACTGTCAAATCCTCCAAAAGAAAGGTCCCTACTAGCCCGACAGCCTCAATCCCCAAGGCACCCTTCAAGGGGAAGGGAATCAAGAAAAGAAAGACTTCCGAGGCTGAGGATTTGCAGGGTCTGCCCTTAATTCGTCACCAGTTCCTCGAGTACTTCAATGATGTAAGGATCACTATCTCTGCTTATATATCCTGCTGATCTAAGGATCACTTACTCTTGAACTGTTTTATCCTTTTCCTTTGCAGAAATTTGCTAAGATCGAGGATTACGTCGGCCATGTTGAGGATCAAGATAAGAAGATTGCCGATCTCCAGCAGGTTGCTGTGCTCAAGGATCTTGCACTTGCTGATCTTCAGAAGGAACTCCAGGATACTAAGCAGAAGATGGCTAAGGTGCTGGTTAACTTTGACTATGAAAGGCAAGAGATCACAGATGATGCTAAAGTTTCTGCCGCCATAGCAATGTACAAAACCAAGCTTCAAATGGCCTTGGAAGCTCAGGATCCTGCCTTTGACAAAAGCAGCTGCGAAATCGAAGAATGGAAGGCAAGGCTGGCTGAATTGGGTGATGAAGAAGAGGCTGAGGAGATTCTGGCAATTGAGGCTAGTGGCAGCGGGTTGAAGGATAAAGCTGAGGATGCAGCGGCTGGTGGTGATGATGCAGCAAAGGTGTAGGCTGCACAATTGGGCGATGATGGATATATGTGCTAAGGCCGGAGCCCAATTTTTTTAGTTTGATGGTTGTGATGTTTAAAACAATTTATGGTTTGTAATAACTCTAAACAATAGTTCTTAGGTTTAAGGATCATATATGATCCTTTGGACAATAGGCAGGATTGCAATTGGTGGAGGGATCCTCTGTTTGGGGGATGAAGCCATTGTGATCCTGCTGCTTTTATATTCCTGCACTACTTTTGAACTCATTATCATGGACACCCTATACCTACCCCAGCGGACGGGCCACGTTTTGCTGGTAGATGCTCGGGTAGGTAATTTTGACAACTTTTAAAGGGTTAGCCTTATGTTAATAAATAAAAACTTAACCTTTTGTCGCTTATCATGTGTTGTTATCCTTTTTTAATATGTTAATTTCCAATTGTTGTAATGTTCATTCTGTTTATACTTATCAAGCCTTGGCAAATTAGAAAAGATATCCAAAAAGTTTAGGATATGAACAAGGATCACATATCCCATAACCGATAGGTTTAAAAAGTGATATGATTTAAGAAATACAAGTTCAGTTGTCAAGTATAAGGGTTATTTAAAAGAATAATGAATAAAATCAAAAGAGTTAAGGATCATACCTGAGGATCCAAGTTAGAATCCTAACCATAATAAGGATAACTATAAGATAAACCTTAGAGTGAAATAAAGAACAAAGATCCCTAGCTGCCTATCTTCAAGGACCTGAAATAGAGCATAACTTGGGACTAAGCCAATATAAGAGAAGAGTTAGCAACTGGGGACAAGCCCAAGGATAACTGGGGACAAGCCCAAGGATAACTGGGGACAAGCCCATGGATCGTGTGTAAACTGGAGTATGGCCCTAACTGGCGACTATCCAAACTTAGTGACATGACGATGCCAAAACCTTAGCTAACGTGAAAACGTTAGAAACCTTAGCTAACGTGAAAACATTAGAAACCTTATGACCGGATGTATGGTACGTCTACCATTATACGTAGGATCCTAAGCATAGCCAGAACAATGGAATTATCAGCCCCTAGAACGAGTACTGGTCCCAAGGCCTTGAACTATACTAGGATCATCGTGCGCTACAGGCGGAATCTGGGGACAAGCCCGAATAACTGGGGTTAAACCCAAAAGACGGATTGCTTCTGTGGATAACCAACGTTATGCTAAGGATACCTGAACTTTCAAAACTTAAACTCACGTGAGAGATGGATAAAGGATACATGATCCTTATCCTTATAAGAGAAAATAATAAAATGAAATAGCTTAATTTTAGGATATTACCTAAGTAAGGATCATCGGTACTTTGAGGATCCTTTAAGGATATCCCTTTCCTAAGGATCACTTATGTCATAAGGATCCTGCTTATATGAAATATTTCTTCAAGTGGACAGCATTCCAAGCTCTTGGTAGCAAATCACCTTCCATGGTTAGCAATCTATATGCCCCCTTTCCTGCTTCAGCTTCAATCAAATAAGGGCCTTCCCATTTTGGAGCCAACTTCCCATCAGCAGGATTGGTAGTATTCTGGAATGCTTTCCTTAATACCATATCTCCAACTTGAAACCTCCTGATCCTGACATTTTTGTTGTAAGCACCAGCCATTCTTTGTTGATAACTGGCCATCCTGATCCTAGCCATATCCCTGATTTCTTCAATAGTATCCAGGTCTTGAGCCAAGTTTTCATTATTTTCCTCAGGATCACGGGTACTTGTTCTAGCAGTAGGAACCACCATATCTGTTGGGATCACTGATTCTGCCCCAAACACCAAAGAGAATGGTGTTTGACCAGTAGCATTCTTAGGGGTTGTCCTGTCAGCCCAGAGCACACAGGGTAGTTCCTCTGCCCATTTCCCTTTCTTGGATCCAAGCTTCTTCTTCAAGTTGTTGATAATGATCTTGTTGGATGATTCTGCTTGACCATTAGCTTGTGGGTGGACTGGTGTTGATGTTATCATCTTAATCCCCCAGCTGTCACAAAAGTTAGTGGTTCTGCCCCCAATAAATTGGGAACCATTATCACATATAATCTCAGAAGGAATTCCAAATCTAGTTATAATATTTCTTTTAATGAAGGATATAACTTCCTTTTCTCTAACTTGAGCAAAAGCTTCAGCCTCTATCCACTTGGAGAAGTAATCAGTCATAGCTAGCATGAATACTTTCCCACCAGGTGCCTTAGGGAGCTTTCCAACTATATCCATACCCCATCTCATAAACGGCCAAGAGGAGGATATAGGATGCAATAATTCAGCTGGTTGATGAAGGATATTGCTGTGTCTCTGGCAAGGATCACATCTTCTGGCATACTCCACAGCATCTTTCTTCATGGTTGGCCAGTAATATCCTGTCCTCAGGATCCTTGAGAATAACGCCCTGCCCCCAGTGTGGTTTCCACAATCTCCTTCATGGAAGTCTTTTAAAACTTCTTGAACTTCAGGATCCTCAATGCATCTCAAGTATGGTCCTACAAGAGATCGCCTATACAACATATTATTCATAATTGTGAATTGAGATACCTTAGATTTGAAAGCCCTAGGGTTTTCTCCTGTAGGAATCTCTCCATGTTGTAAGTATCTCATAATTGGTGAGATCCATGATCCGGATCCTGAATAGGATTGAGTATCCTCACTAGGGATAACTGCAGAATCATCTCCTATCTCCATAGTCTGGTGATCCTCGATAGCCGGGGTCAGGATATGGATAATGGGAATCCTGATATCCTGTGGGATCTTCAAAGATGATCCTAAGTTAGCCAATGCATCAGCTTCCGTATTTTCTTCCCTTGGTACCTGTGACAAACTAAAGGAAACAAAAGAGAGTGCCAAACTTTTGACTATCTCCAAATATTTGGTTAGCTTTTCACCTTTAACAGCATATGATCCATTAAAGTGGTTTGTAATCAACAAAGAGTCTACGTATACCTCAAGATACCTGATCCCCATATGTTTTGCAATTTGCAAACCAGCAATTAAGGCTTCATATTCAGCCTCATTATTAGTGGTTTGGAAATCACAAGCTATAGAATGGGGTATTATGTCCCCCTGTGGCGATTTTAGTAGTATTCCGAGCCCTGTGCCTTTGACATTTGAGGATCCATCAGTATAAAGTATCCAAGGATCCTTGGTCTCTTCTAGCTGCTGGACTTCTAGCTCAGCTTCTTCTTGTAAATCACTACTGAAATCAGCCACAAAGTCAGCTAATGCTTGGGATTTGATGGCTGTCCTAGGCTCATATCTTATATCATATGCACTCAATTTCACTGCCCACTTAGCCATTCTTCCCGACATCTCTGGTTTCCTGAGGACATTCTTAATTGGAAAATTAGTTTTAACAATGATAACATGAGTTTCAAAATAATGTCTTAACTTGGTAGATGCCATTATTAATGCAAGAATAAGCTTTTCAAGGTGTGAATACCTGGATTCGGCATCAAGTAAACTTTTACTTACATAATAGACAGGATGTTGTGTAGCTTGATGATCCTTAACAAGGACCGCACTTACTGCTTTTGAGGATACTGCAAGATACAAGGATAACACATCACCTTTTTCTGGTTTCATCAAAGCCGGGGCCGAGGATAGGTAATCTTTGAGGGCTTTTAAAGCATTTTGATGCTTCTCCGTCCACTCAAATTTCTTGTTCTTCCTTAGGATATCATAGAATTCTTTACACTTCTCGGAGGACTTGGATATGAATCTGTTCAAGGCTGCTATCCTTCCTGTTAACCTTTGAACATCCTTAGCATTGGCCGGAGATTTGATGTTCACTATTGCTTTGATTTGTTCCGGGCTAGCTTCGATGCCTCTCTTAGTCACCATGTATCCTAAGAATTTACCTGCTTTAACACCAAAATGACATTTTGAAGGATTAAGCTTCATGTTATATTTGTCAAGGATATCGAATGCTTCCTCCAAGTCTCTTAGGTGATCCTCAGCTTTTAAGGATTTTACCACCATATCATCTATGTAAACCTCCATAGTTTGTCCAATCTGATCCTTGAACATCATATTCACCAGCCTTTGGTACGTTGCACCTGCGTTTCTCAATCCGAACGGCATAGCAATATAGCAATATATACCAGTTGGAGTCATGAAGGCTGTATCCTCTTGGTCGGATGGTTCCATTTGGATTTGTTGAAATCCAGATGAAGCATCCATAAAAGTTAACAGTTCATGACCCGCAGTTGCATCCACCATGGAGTCAATGTGGGGTAAAGGGAAAGGATCCTTGGGACATGCCTTATTTAAATCGGTAAAATCGACACATACCCTCCACTTTCCGTTTTTCTTTTGAACAACAACCACATTGGCCAACCATCTTGGATACTTGACCTCTCTAATCATACCTGCCCGGAGCAATTTCTCTACCTCTTCCTGGATAATGGCATTCCTTTCTGGTGCAAACTTCCTTCTCCTTTGATGGATTGGTTTGAAGGATCTGTCGATGCCGAGCTTGTGAGTGATAACATCCTTGGATATACCAGTCATGTCTTCGTGTTTCCATGCAAAGGTAGTCTTTCTCCTTTTGAGGAAGGATATGAGGTCTTCTTTCATTTCGCCAAGGATCCCTGACCCGATATAGATTTTGGATTCAGGATCATCAGGATCCATGAGGATTTCTACCACATCGTGCTCTCTGGCCTCCAAGACACTCCTTGGAGGATACCTTGATTGCTATTGCTCCCTTGACTTCGAAGCTGGTTTCATCGATGAAGTGTAGCAATTCTTAGCTTCCTGCTGATCGCTATCAATCTTTACTATTCCCCAAGGACTAGGGAGCTTCACACATTGATGGTAAGTAGATGGGACTGCTTTCATATCGTGTATCCAGGGCCTGCCAAGGATAACATTACAACAAGATAAACAGTCAATAACACAAAACTTTTGATAAGAGTGTAAGCCTTCAATATATATTGGGAGTTTAATGTCCCCCAGGGTGTTCTTGGTTTCGCCACTAAATCCCACGAGCACGGAGGATCTTGGTATGATCTCTGATTCGGGGATACCCATCTTCTTTAGAACATCAAGCTGGATAATGTTCACTGAACTTCCTCCGTCTATTAGGATCCTGCGGACAAAATACTTAGATATAAAAAGAGTAATAACTAAACCATCGTGATGAGGATCCTGGATATCAATACGATCCTCTTCATCAACGGTTATGACTTTTCCTTCGGAGACACTCGATGTTCGAACTGGTCTTTCTCCATTATCAATTTTAGTTTCCTTTGCATGCCTCTTAGCTGCTGAGAAGGATGTGCCACAAATGTCGGATCCCCCAGAAATAAAGTTTATCACTTGTGCGTCTGCTGGAGGGGCTGGAGCCTTCTAAGGGATCCTTTCAGGATCCTGAGTCCTTGACTTTTTTCTTCCCAACAACTCTTTTAGATGCCCTTTACTCAACAAGTATCCAATTTCCTTTCTTAATGCAATGCATTCTTCTGTGAGGTGCCCAAAATCTTCATGATATGCACACCACTTTGATTTATCCTTAGTTGCAGCTGGCCTGTCATTCTTTCTTGGCCATCTAGCTTTATCACCTAGGTTCTGCATGGCAAGGATTAGTTCATTGTTATCAACACTAAAGCAATATTCAGAAATTGGAGGATAATCCTCATCATCCTCTTCTTGATCAATAGAATGCACGTTCTGATTATCAGATTTGTTGTAGGATCTGAACTTGTTGTTTCTGAATGAGGATCCTTGCTTATCCTGCTTTGAGGATCCTGTTATCCTTTCCTGAATCCTCTTGTCATCCTCTAGCCGAATGAACCTGAGGGCCCGGGTTCTTACCTCATCTAGGTTCCTGCATGGTGTCATAACAAGATCATCATAAAATAACGAATCCCTAAGCAGTCCCATCTTGAAGGCCTCAACAGCCGTGGCTATATCTAAGTTGGGAATGTCTAAGGATTCTTTACTAAATTTGGTAATGTAATACCTTAATGATTCATTATGACCCTGGGTTATCCTATATAAATCACTAGTTAATCGTTCAAATTTTCTACTACAGGAAAACTGAGTATTAAACAAGTTAACTAGGTTTGCAAATGAGGTAATAGAATAGGGAGGAAGACTTAGCAGCCATTTGAGAGCTGATCCAGTAAGAGTGGATCCGAATCCTTTGCATAGGCATGCTTCCTTTAACTTTTCTGGGATTGGATTGATCTCCATCCTCTCCCTGTATTGTGCTATGTGTTCTTCAGGATCCGTCGAACCATCATACAGTTTCATTGTAGGCACATGGAACCTCTTGGGTATCTCAGCATCACAGATTGGTGGTGCAAAGCGAGATATCTTGTGGCTCCCATCTGCAATCTCTGGAATAGGTTTGACTACTCCCGGGACACTCGAGATCATATCCTTTAGCTTTTGCAATTCTCTGGCCATGGCCTGATTGATACCTGGATCCTGCATAAGACCATGGTTAGTAGTATGAGGATTATTAAAAGTGTTACCTCCCATTGGATTCAAGTTAGGAAGTATGGAGGTTAATCCATATTGTTGAGACTCTGGAATGATCGAGGGACCAGCAGAGGCATTGGTCTGCATTGGAATAAAATCTCCTTGATGGACATCTGAACTTCCTGTTTGCAAACTCCTCAAGGATCCTGGCATCTGGAAGGATCCCAGAAACTGGGATGATCCTGGAACAAAGGAGGATCCTTGAACCTGGGATGATCCTGGGACGAAGGAGGATCCTTGAACCTGGGATGATCCTGGGACGAAGGAGGATCCTTGAACTTGGGATGATCCTGGAACGAAGGAGGATCCTGGAACCTGGGATGATCCTGGAACGAAGGAGGATTCTTGAACCTGGGATGATCCTGTAACGAAGGAGGATCCTTGAACCTGGGATGATCCTGGAACAAAGGAGGATCCTTGAACCTGGGATGATCCTGGAACGAAGGAGGATCCTTGAAACTGCTGCATTCCTGAATATCCTCCTGTACTCGTGAGGGATCCCATATGCTGGGGATAGGATCCTGCTGGCTGGAAATATGAACCTAGTGCCTGGGTCATAGCTGTTGTTCCGTAGTGCACTCCTTTTGGTCCACCCGCATATTGAATGTTTGGAACCACTGACGGCTGAGAAGTAACTACCGGAGTGTCAAAATTCAAAGATCTGGGCATCAGTGGGGAATGATCCTCTGCCGTTTTCTTCTGTTTCTTAATTTCGTCAATCTCCCGGAGGATCCTTTCGTTGGTCTTATCCTGCTCTTGTGCATGATTCCTCATCTGCAAAATCAAGGCATAGAGATCATTAGTAGTAGGATTAGTTGAAACAGAAGAAGTAGGTGGTTTTGAGAAAATGGGAGTCGGTTTCTTCGCAGCATTCTCTGTATTCTTCTGGGATCCAGAAGGTGGTGGAGGCAAAGGAGGAACGCCTTGTGAGGAAGTGAATGAGGGCATCAAGTTTGAAGCATTCTTCGATTAGGAAGCCATCTGCTTGGTTGTAGTGAGCCGAATTAAGTGCAGAAATGCGTATTTTCTTAAGGACGAAGCACCAATCGCCCCACGGTGGGCGCCAAACTGTTTTGGTCAGAAAATCTGATGAGGATATTGCAACCAAACTCTTTGTTTAGGGGAATGATGCTTAAAATGTATAACAGTGATGAGGATCGCTTCAATGTAAAATGCACAAACAACACAAAGATTTATACGGGGAAAAAGCCCTTGATCAAGAGTTGATCTCCGGCACAAAAAACCCCGGGTGATGGAAACTACCGATCACCAAGCTAAAATAAATGGTTAAATGTTTACAACTTCGGATAGTAACGAGCTAGGTACAAGGATCACTACGATGAAATATGTGAAAAGCGTATGAAGTCGCTAAGTGTTTGAATGAGAGCTTGTATGAGCGTGTTTGCGAGTGTGTGTAACTGAGAAATGACTAAGTGTCTTCCACTAGCTCGTTACTCCCTTTTTAAAATAGAAATAACCACCTAAACAAACTATCCGACTTTCGCGCCAAGCTTCCACGTTCTCCACAACGTCCATTTTTAGCTAAGCACGTGCATAATAGTTTAGGAATATTCTCCAGGAATGTCGCCAAGACTTGGTCAAGCTTAATATACCTGCGAGATATTACAAAACATAAGTAAACAATCATCAGTACGAGGATCCTTAAAGTGATCCATGATCCTGATCCTGAAGCTCTTCTGAGGATCACCACCTGTCACAGAAGTAAGGATCACCGGTTAGGATAACAAATAAGGATCACTAATTGTTAGAAAATCCTCCCCTAACAACAGCTTCATTGTAGGCACATGGAATCTCTTGGGTATCTCAGCATCACAGATTGGTGGTGCAAAACGAGATATCTTGTGGCTCCCATCTGCAATCTCTGGGATAGGTTTGACCACTCCCGGAACACTTGATATCATATCCTTTAGCTTTTGCAATTCTCTGGCCATGGCATGATTGATACCTGGATCCTGCATAAGACCCTGGTTAGTAGTATGAGAATTATTAAAAGTGTTACCTCCCATTGGATTCAAGTTAGGAAGAATGGATGTTAATCCATATAGTTGAGGCTCTGGAATGATCGAGGGACCAGTAGAGGCATTGGTCTGCATTGGAATAAAATCTCCCTGATGGACATCTGAACTTCCTGTTTGCAAACTCCTCAAGGATCCTGGCATCTGGAAGGATCCCTGAAACTGGGACGATCCTGGAACAAAGGAGGATCCTTGAACCTGGGATGATCCTGGAACGAAGGAGGATCCTTGAACCTGGGATGATCCTGGAACGAAGGAGGATCCTTGAACCTGGGATGATCCTGGAACGAAGGAGGATCCTTGAACCTGGGATGATCCTGGAACGAAGGAGGATCCTTGAACCTGGGATGATCCTGGAACGAAGGAGGATCCTTGAACCTGGGATGATCCTGGAACGAAGGAGGATCCTTGAACCTGGGATGATCTTGGAACGAAGGAGGAGGTTGAAGAGATCCTGACAATTGAAGCTGGAGGCAAAGGTGATGGTGGTGAAACAAGTGGAGCTGGAGGTGACAATGCAGCGAAGGTTTAGGCTGCAGGATTGGGCGATGAAGGACATTTCTAGACGCAGCCGGAGCCCAATTTTCTAAGTTTGATAGTTTGTTTTGATTATGGTGTTTTTTGTTGAACAATGATGGGTTGTATTTGAACAGTAGGTTTTAGGATTAAGGATCATGTATGATCCTGTGGACAATAGGCAGGATAATGGGTGATGGATGGATCCTCTGTTTGGGGGATGAAGCCACTCGTTATCCTTCCGTCTTTTATTTTCTGCACTACAAAGACCCGTAAACAATGGACACCCTTTGCAAACCCATGTGGACGGGCCACATTTTGCTGGTAGAAATGTGGGTTGGCAATTTTGACAACCTTAAGGGGTTAGTCTCTTGTTAATAAATAAAAACTTAACCTTTTGTCGCTTATCTTGTATTGTTATCCTTTATAATGTCTAACTTTTCAACTGTTGTAATATTCATTTTGTTTATACTTATCAAGCCTTAAAAAAAATCAGAAAAGATATACAGAAAGTTTAGGACACGATCAAGGATCACATATCCCATAACCGATAAGTTTTAAAAAGTGATATGGTTTAAGAATCATAAGTTCAGTTGTCAAATATAAGGGTTATTCAAATAAATAATGAATAGAATTAAAAATAGTTAAGGATCATACCTGGGGATCCAAGTTAGGATCCTAACCATAATAAGGATAACTACAAGATAAACCCTAGATTAAAGTAAGGGTCAAGGATCCCTAGTTGCCTATCTTCAAGAACCTGAAATAGAGCATAACTTGGGACTAAGCCAACATAAGATAAGAGTTAGTAACTGGGGACAAGCCCAAGGATAACTGGGGACAAGCCCAAGGATAACTGGGGACAAGCCCAAGGATAACTGGGGACAAGCCCAAAGATCGTATGTAAACTGGAGTATGGCCCTAACTGGCGACTATCCAAACTTAGTGGCATGAAAATGCCAAAACCTTAGCTAACGTGAAAACGTTAGAAACCTTAGCTAACGTGAAAACGTTAGAAACCTTAGGAACGGATGTATGGTACGTCTACCATTATACGTAGGATCCTAAGCATAGCCAGAACAATGGAATTATCAGCCCCTAAAACGAGTACTGGTCCCAATGCCTTGAACTATACCAGGATCATCGTGCGCTACAGGCGGAACTGGGGTCAAGCCCAAATAACTGGGGTTAAACCCAAGGAACGGATTGCTTCAGCAGATAACCAATGTTATGCTAAGGATACATGAACTTTCAAAACTTAAATTCACGTGAGAGATGGATAAAGGATACATGATCCTTATCCTTATATGAGAAAATAAAGAAACGAAATAGTTCAAGTTTAAGATATTACCTAAGTAAGGATCATCGATACTTTGAGGATCCTTCAAGGATATCCCGTTCGTGAGGATTATCTGTGTCATGAGGATCCTGCTCACATGAAATATTTCTTCAAGTGGACAGCATTCAAAGCTCTTGGTAGCAAATCACCTTCCATGGTTAGCAATCTATATGCCCCCTTTCCTGCTTCAGCTTCAATCAAATAAGGGCCTTCCCATTTTGGAGCCAATTTTCCATCAGCAGGATTGGTGGTATTCTGAAATGCTTTCCTTAATACCATATCTCCAACTTGAAACCTCCTGATCCTGACATTTTTGTTGTAAGCACCAGCCATTCTTTGTTGATAACTGGCCATCCTTATCCTAGCCATATCCCTGATTTCTTCAATAGTATCCAGGTCTTGAGCCAAGTTTTCATTATTTTCCTCAGGATCATGAGTACTTGTTCTAGCAGTTGGAACCACCATTTCTGTTGGGATCACTGATTCTGCCCCAAACACCAAAGAGAATGGTGTTTGACCAGTTGCATTCTTAGGGGTTGTCCTGTCAGCCCAAAGCACATAAGGTAGTTCTTCTGCCCATTTCCCTTTCTTGGATCCAAGCTTCTTCTTCAAATTGTTGATGATGATCTTGTTGGATGATTCTGCTTGACCATTAGCTTGTGGGTGGACTGGTGTTGATGTTATCATCCTAATCCCCCAGCTGTCACAAAAGTTAGTGGTTCTGCCCCCAATAAATTGGGAACCATTATCACATATAATTTCAGAAGGAATTCCAAATCTAGTTATAATATTTCTTTTAATGAAGGATATAACTTCCTTTTCTCTGACTTGGACAAAAGCTTCAGCCTCTATCCACTTGGAGAAGTAATCAGTCATAGCAAGCATGAATACTTTTCCACCAGGTGCCTTAGGGAGCTTACCAACTATATCCATACCCCATCTCATAAATGGCCAAGAGGAGGATATAGGATGCAATAATTCAGCTTGTTGATGAAGGATATTGCTGTGTCTCTGGCAAGGATCACATCTTCTTGCATACTCCACAGCGTCTTTCTTCATGGTTGGCCAGTAGTATCCTGTCCTCAGGATCCTTGAGAATAATGCCCTGCCCCTAGTGTGGTTTCCACAATCTCCTTCATGGAAGTCTTTTAAAACTTCTTGAACTTCAGGATCCTCAATGCATCTCAAGTATGGTCCTGCAAGAGATCGTCTATACAACATATTATTCATAATTGTGAATTGAGATACCTTAGATTTGAAAGCCCTAGGGTTTTCTCCTGTAGGAATCTCTCCATGTTGTAAGTATCTCATAATTGGTGAGATCCATGATCCTGATCCTGAATGGGATCGAGTATCCTCACTAGGGATCATTGCAGAATCATTCCCTATCTCCATAGCCACATGATCCTCAATAGCTGGCGTCAGGATATGGATAATAGGGATCTTGATATCCTTCGGGATCTTCAAGGATGATCCTAAATTAGCCAATGCATCAGCTTCTGTATTTTCTTCCCTTGGTACCTGTGACAAACTAAAGGAAACAAAAGAATGTGCCAAACTTTTGACTATCTCCAAACATTTGGTTAGCTTTTCACCTTTAACAGCATAGGATCCATTAAAGTGGTTTGTAAGTAACAAAGAATCTACGTGTACCTCAAGATACCTGATTCCCATATGCTTAGCAATTTGCAATCCAGCAATTACGGCTTCATATTCAGCCTCATTGTTAGTGGTTTGGAACTCACAAGCTATAGAGTGGGGTATTATGTCCCCCTGTGGCGATTTTAGTAGTATTCCAAGCCCTGTGCCTTTGACATTTGAGGATCCATCAGTATAGAGTATCCAAGGATCCTTGGTCTCTTCTAGCTGCTGGACTTCTAGCTCAGCTTCTTCTTGTAAATCACTACTGAAATCAGCCACAAAGTCAGCTAATGCTTGGGATTTGATGGCTGTCCTAGGCTCATATCTTATATCATATGCACTCAGCTTCACTGCCCACTTAGCCATCCTTCCTGACATCTCTGGTTTCCTGAGGACATTCTTAATTGGAAAATTAGTTTTAACAATGATAACATGAGTTTCAAAATAGTGTCTTAACTTGGTAGATGCCATAATTAGTGCAAGAATAAGTTTTTCAAGGTGTGAGTACCTGGATTCGGCATCAAGTACACTTTTACTTACATAATAGACAGGATGTTGTGTACCTTGATGATCCTTAACAAGGACCGCACTTACTGCTTTTGAGGATACTGCAAGATACAAGGATAACACATCACCTTTTTCTTGTTTCATCAAGGCTGGGGCTGAAGATAAGTAATCCTTGAGGGCTCTTAAGGCATCTTCATGCTTCTCAGTCCACTCAAATTTCTTGTTCTTCCTTAGGATATCGTAGAATTCTTTGCATTTCTCTGAGGATTTGGATATAAATCTGTTCAAAGCTGCTATCCTGCCTGTTAGCCTTTGAACATCCTTAGCATTGGCCGGAGATTTGATGTTCACTATTGCTTTGATTTGTTCCGGGCTAGCTTCAATGCCTCTCTTTGTCACCATATATCCTAAGAATTTACCTGCTTTAACACCAAAGTGACATTTTGAAGGATTGAGTTTCATGTTATATTTGTCAAGGATATCGAATGCTTCCTCCAAGTCTCTTAGGTGATCCTCAGCTTTTAAGGATTTTACCACCATATCATCTATGTAAACCTCCATAGTTTGTCCGATCTGGTCCTTGAACATCATATTCACCAGCCTTTGATATGTTGCACCTGCATTTCTTAATTCGAACGGCATAGAATATAGCAGTATATACCAGTTGGAGTCATGAAGGCTGTATCCTCTTGGTCGGATGGTTCCATTTGGATTTGTTGGAATCCAGATGAAGCATCCATAAAAGTTAACAGTTCATGACCCGCAGTTGCATCCACCATGGAGTCAATGTGGGGTAAAGGGAAAGGATCCTTGGGACATGTCTTATTTAAATCTGTAAAATCGACACATACCCTCCACTTTCCGTTTTTCTTTTGAACAACAACCACATTGGCCAACCATCTTGGATACTTGACCTCCCTAATCATACCTGCCCGGAGCAATTTCTCTACCTCTTCCTGGATAATGGCATTCCTTTCCGGTGTAAACTTCCTTCTCCTTTGATGGATTGGTTTGAAGGATTTGTCAATCCCGAGTTTGTGAGTGATTATATCCTTGGATATACCAGTCATGTCTTCGTGTTTCCATGCAAAGGTAGTCTTTCTCCTTCTGAGGAAGGATACGAGGTCTTCTTTCATCTCGCCAAGGATCCCTGATCCGATATAGATTTTGGATTCAGGATCATCAGGATCCATGAGGATTTCTACCACATCCTGCTCTTTGGCCTCCAAGACATCCCTTGGAGGATACCTTGATTGCTATTGTTCCCTTGACTTCGAGGCTGGTTTCATCGATGAAGTGTAGCAATTCTTAGCCTCCTGCTGATCACTATCAATCTTCACTATTCCCCAAGGACTAGGGAGCTTCACACATTGATGGTAAGTAGATGGGACTGCTTTCATATCGTGTATCCAAGGCCTGCCAAGGATAACATTACAACAAGATAAACAGTCAATAACACAAAATTTTTGATAAGAGTGTAAGCCTTCAATATATATTGGGAGTTTAATGTCCCCCAGGGTATTCTTGGTTTCGCCACTAAATCCCACGAGCACAGAGGATCTTGGTATGATCTCTGATTCAGGGATACCCATCTTCTTTAGAACATCAAGCTGGATAATGTTCACTGAACTTCCTCCGTCTATAAGGATCCTGCGGACAAAATGGTTAGATATGAAAAGAGTAATAACTAAACCATCGTGATGAGGATCCTGGATATCAACACGATCCTCTTCATCAAAGGTTATGACTTTCCCTTCGGAGACACTTGATGTTCGAACTGGTCTTTCTCCATTATCCATTTTAGTTTCCTTTGCATGCCTTTTAGCTGCTGAGAAGGATGTGCCACAGATGTCGGATCCTCCAGAAATAAAGTTTATCACTTGTGCATCTGCTGGGGGAGCTGGAGCCTTCTCAGGGATCCTTTCAGGATCCTGAGTCCTTGACTTTTTTCTTCCCAACAACTCTTTTAGATGCCCCTTGCTCAACAAGTATCCAATTTCCTTTCTTAATGCAATGCATTCTTCTGTGAGGTGCCCAAAATCTTCATGATATGCACACCACTTTGATTTATCCTTAGTTGCAGCCGGCCTATCATTCTTTCTCGGCCATCTAGCTTTATCACCTAGGTTCTGCATAGCAAGGATTAGTTCATTGTTATCAACACTAAAACAATATTCAGAAATTGGAGGATAATCCTCATCATCCTCTTCTTGATCAACAGAGTGCACGTTCTGATTATCAGATCCGTTGTAGGATCTGAATTTGTTATTCCTGAATGAGGATCCTTGCTTATCCTGCTTTGAGGATCCTGCTAACCTCTCCTGGATCCTCTTGTCATCCTCTAGCCGGATGAACCTAAGTGCTCGGGTTCTTACCTCATCTAAGTTCCTGCATGGTGTCATAACAAGGTCATCATAGAAAGACGAATCCCTAAGCAGTCCCATCTTGAAGGCCTCAACAGCCGTAGCTATATCTAAGTTGGGAATGTCTAAGGATTCTTTACTGAATTTGGTAATGTAATCCCTTAATGATTCATTATGACCCTAGGTTATCCTATATAAATCACTAGTTAATCGTTCAAATTTTCTACTACAAGAAAACTGATTATTAAACAAGTTAACTAGGTTAGCAAATGAGGTAATAGAATAGGGAGGGAGACTTAGCAGCCATTTGAGAGCTGATCCAGTAAGAGTGGATCCGAATCCCTTGCACAGGCATGCTTCCTTTAACCTTTCTGGAATTGGATTGATCTCCATCCTCTCCCTGTATTGTGCTATGTGTTCTTCAGGATCCGTCGAACCATCATATAGTTTCATTGTAGGCACATGGAACCTCTTGGGTATCTCAGCATCACAGATTGGTGGTGCAAAACGAGATATCTTGTGGCTCCCATCTGCAATCTCTGGGATAGGTTTGACTACTCCCGGAACACTCGATATCATATCCTTTAGCTTTTGCAATTCTCTAGCCATGGCATGATTGATACCTGGATCCTGCATAAGACCACGGTTAGTAGTATGAGAATTATTAAAAGTGTTACCTCCCATTGGATTCAAGTTAGGGACAATGGATTTTAATCCATATTGTTGGGGCTCTGGAATGATCGAGGGACCAGTAGAAGCATTGGTCTGCATTGGAATGAAATCTCCCTGATGGACATCTGAACTTCCTGTTTGCAAACTCCTCAAGGATCCTGGCATCTGGAAGGATCCTTGAAACTGGGACGATCCTGGAACGAAGGAGGATCCTTGAACCTGGGATGATCCTGGAACGAAGGAGGATCCTTGAACCTGGGATGATCCTGGAACGAAGTGGAGCTGGAGGTGACAATGCAGCGAAGGTTTAGGCTGCAGGATTGGGCGATGAAGGACATTTCTAGACGCAGCCGGAGCCCAATTTTCTAAGTTTGATAGTTTGTTTTGATTATGGTGTTTTTTGTTGAACAATGATGGGTTGTATTTGAACAGTAGGTTTTAGGATTAAGGATCATGTATGATCCTGTGGACAATAGGCAGGATAATGGGTGGTGGATGGATCCTCTGTTTGGGGGATGAAGGCACTCGTTATCCTTCCGTCTTTTATTTTCTGCACTACAAAGACCCGTAAACAATGGACACCCTTTGCAAACCCATGTGGACGGGCCACATTTTGCTGGTAGAAATGTGGGTTGGCAATTTTGACAACCTTGAGGGGTTAGTCTCTTGTTAATAAATAAAAACTTAACCTTTTGTCGCTTATCTTGTATTGTTATCCTTTATAATGTCTAACTTTTCAACTGTTGTAATATTCATTTTGTTTATACTTATCAAGCCTTAAAAAAAAATCAGAAAAGATATACAGAAAGTTTAGGACACGATCAAGGATCACATATCCCATAACCGATAAGTTTTAAAAAGTGATATGGTTTAAGAATCATAAGTTCAGTTGTCAAATATAAGGGTTATTCAAATAAATAATGAATAGAATTAAAAATAGTTAAGGATCATACCTGGGGATCCAAGTTAGGATCCTAACCATAATAAGGATAACTACAAGATAAACCCTAGATTAAAGTAAGGATCAAGGATCCCTAGTTGCCTATCTTCAAGAACCTAAAATAGAGCATAACTTGGGACTAAGCCAACATAAGATAAGAGTTAGTAACTGGGGACAAGCCCAAGGATAACTGGGGACAAGCCCAAAGATCGTATGTAAACTGGAGTATGGCCCTAACTGGCGACTATCCAAACTTAGTGGCATGAAAATGCCAAAACCTTAGCTAACGTGAAAACGTTAGAAACCTTAGCTAACGTGAAAACGTTAGAAACCTTAGGAACGGATGTATGGTACGTCTACCATTATACGTAGGATCCTAAGCATAGCCAGAACAATGGAATTATCAGCCCCTAAAACGAGTACTGGTCCCAATGCCTTGAACTATACCAGGATCATCGTGCGCTACAGGCGGAACTGGGGTCAAGCCCAAATAACTGGGGTTAAACCCAAGGAACGGATTGCTTCAGCAGATAACCAATGTTATGCTAAGGATACATGAACTTTCAAAACTTAAATTCACGTGAGAGATGGATAAAGGATACATGATCCTTATCCTTATATGAGAAAATAAAGAAACGAAATAGTTCAAGTTTAAGATATTACCTAAGTAAGGATCATCGATACTTTGAGGATCCTTCAAGGATATCCCGTTAGTGAGGATTATCTGTGTCATGAGGATCCTGCTCACATGAAATATTTCTTCAAGTGGACAGCATTCAAAGCTCTTGGTAGCAAATCACCTTCCATGGTTAGCAATCTATATGCCCCCTTTCCTGCTTCAGCTTCAATCAAATAAGGGCCTTCCCATTTTGGAGCCAATTTTCCATCAGCAGGATTGGTGGTATTCTGAAATGCTTTCCTTAATACCATATCTCCAACTTGAAACCTCCTGATCCTGACATTTTTGTTGTAAGCACCAGCCATTCTTTGTTGATAACTGGCCATCCTTATCCTAGCCATATCCCTGATTTCTTCAATAGAATCCAGGTCTTGAGCCAAGTTTTCATTATTTTCCTCAGGATCATGAGTACTTGTTCTAGCAGTTGGAACCACCATTTCTGTTGGGATCACTGATTCTGCCCCAAACACCAAAGAGAATGGTGTTTGACCAGTTGCATTCTTAGGGGTTGTCCTGTCAGCCCAAAGCACATAAGGTAGTTCTTCTGCCCATTTCCCTTTCTTGGATCCAAGCTTCTTCTTCAAATTGTTGATGATGATCTTGTTGGATGATTCTGCTTGACCATTAGCTTGTGGGTGGACTGGTGTTGATGTTATCATCCTAATCCCCCAGCTGTCACAAAAGTTAGTGGTTCTGCCCCCAATAAATTGGGAACCATTATCACATATAATTTCAGAAGGAATTCCAAATCTAGTTATAATATTTCTTTTAATGAAGGATATAACTTCCTTTTCTCTGACTTGGACAAAAGCTTCAGCCTCTATCCACTTGGAGAAGTAATCAGTCATAGCAAGCATGAATACTTTTCCACCAGGTGCCTTAGGGAGCTTACCAACTATATCCATACCCCATCTCATAAATGGCCAAGAGGAGGATATAGGATGCAATAATTCAGCTTGTTGATGAAGGATATTGCTGTGTCTCTGGCAAGGATCACATCTTCTTGCATACTCCACAGCGTCTTTCTTCATGGTTGGCCAGTAGTATCCTGTCCTCAGGATCCTTGAGAATAATGCCCTGCCCCCAGTGTGGTTTCCACAATCTCCTTCATGGAAGTCTTTTAAAACTTCTTGAACTTCAGGATCCTCAATGCATCTCAAGTATGGTCCTGCAAGAGATCGTCTATACAACATATTATTCATAATTGTGAATTGAGATACCTTAGATTTGAAAGCCCTAGGGTTTTCTCCTGTAGGAATCTCTCCATGTTGTAAGTATCTCATAATTGGTGAGATCCATGATCCTGATCCTGAATGGGATCGAGTATCCTCACTAGGGATCATTGCAGAATCATTCCCTATCTCCATAGCCACATGATCCTCAATAGCTGGCGTCAGGATATGGATAATAGGGATCTTGATATCCTTCGGGATCTTCAAGGATGATCCTAAATTAGCCAATGCATCAGCTTCTGTATTTTCTTCCCTTGGTACCTGTGACAAACTAAAGGAAACAAAAGAATGTGCCAAACTTTTGACTATCTCCAAACATTTGGTTAGCTTTTCACCTTTAACAGCATAGGATCCATTAAAGTGGTTTGTAAGTAACAAAGAATCTACGTGTACCTCAAGATACCTGATTCCCATATGCTTAGCAATTTGCAATCCAGCAATTACGGCTTCATATTCAGCCTCATTGTTAGTGGTTTGGAACTCACAAGCTATAGAGTGGGGTATTATGTCCCCCTGTGGCGATTTTAGTAGTATTCCAAGCCCTGTGCCTTTGACATTTGAGGATCCATCAGTATAGAGTATCCAAGGATCCTTGGTCTCTTCTAGCTGCTGGACTTCTAGCTCAGCTTCTTCTTGTAAATCACTACTGAAATCAGCCACAAAGTCAGCTAATGCTTGGGATTTGATGGCTGTCCTAGGCTCATATCTTATATCATATGCACTCAGCTTCACTGCCCACTTAGCCATCCTTCCTGACATCTCTGGTTTCCTGAGGACATTCTTAATTGGAAAATTAGTTTTAACAATGATAACATGAGTTTCAAAATAGTGTCTTAACTTGGTAGATGCCATAATTAATGCAAGAATAAGTTTTTCAAGGTGTGAGTACCTGGATTCGGCATCAAGTAAACTTTTACTTACATAATAGACAGGATGTTGTGTACCTTGATGATCCTTAACAAGGACCGCACTTACTGCTTTTGAGGATACTGCAAGATACAAGGATAACATATCACCTTTTTCTGGTTTCATCAAGGCTGGGGCTGAAGATAAGTAATCCTTGAGGGCTCTTAAGGCATCTTCATGCTTCTCAGTCCACTCAAATTTCTTATTCTTCCTTAGGATATCGTAGAATTCTTTGCATTTCTCTGAGGATTTGGATATAAATCTGTTCAAAGCTGCTATCCTGCCTGTTAGCCTTTGAACATCCTTAGCATTGGCCGGAGATTTGATGTTCACTATTGCTTTGATTTGTTCCGGGCTAGCTTCAATGCCTCTCTTTGTCACCATATATCCTAAGAATTTACCTGCTTTAACACCAAAGTTACATTTTGAAGGATTGAGTTTCATGTTATATTTGTCAAGGATATCGAATGCTTCCTCCAAGTCTCTTAGGTGATCCTCAGCTTTTAAGGATTTTACCACCATATCATCTATGTAAACCTCCATAGTTTGTCCGATCTGGTCCTTGAACATCATATTCACCAGCCTTTGATATGTTGCACCTGCATTTCTTAATCCGAACGGCATAGCAATATAGCAGTATATACCAGTTGGAGTCATGAAGGCTGTATCCTCTTGGTCGGATGGTTCCATTTGGATTTGTTGGAATCCAGATGAAGCATCCATAAAAGTTAACAGTTCATGACCCGCAGTTGCATCCACCATGGAGTCAATGTGGGGTAAAGGGAAAGAATCCTTGGGACATGTCTTATTTAAATCTGTAAAATCGACACATACCCTCCACTTTCCGTTTTTCTTTTGAACAACAACCACATTGGCCAACCATCTTGGATACTTGACCTCCCTAATCATACCTGCCCGGAGCAATTTCTCTACCTCTTCCTGGATAATGGCATTCCTTTCCGGTGCAAACTTCCTTCTCCTTTGATGGATTGGTTTGAAGGATTTGTCAATCCCGAGTTTGTGAGTGATTACATCCTTGGATATACCAGTCATGTCTTCGTGTTTCCATGCAAAGGTAGTCTTTCTCCTTCTGAGGAAGGATACGAGGTCTTCTTTCATCTCGCCAAGGATCCCTGATCCGATATAGATTTTGGATTCAGGATCATCAGGATCCATGAGGATTTCTACCACATCCTGCTCTTTGGCCTCCAAGACATCCCTTGGAGGATACCTTGATTGCTATTGTTCCCTTGACTTCGAGGCTGGTTTCATCGATGAAGTGTAGCAATTCTTAGCCTCCTGCTGATCACTATCAATCTTCACTATTCCCCAAGGACTAGGGAGCTTCACACATTGATGGTAAGTAGATGGGACTGCTTTCATATCGTGTATCCAAGGCCTGCCAAGGATAACATTACAACAAGATAAACAGTCAATAACACAAAATTTTTGATAAGAGTGTAAGCCTTCAATATATATTGGGAGTTTAATGTCCCCCAGGGTATTCTTGGTTTCGCCACTAAATCCCACGAGCACAGAGGATCTTGGTATGATCTCTGATTCAGGGATACCCATCTTCTTTAGAACATCAAGCTGGATAATGTTCACTGAACTTCCTCCGTCTATAAGGATCCTGCGGACAAAATGGTTAGATATGAAAAGAGTAATAACTAAACCATCGTGATGAGGATCCTGGATATCAACACGATCCTCTTCATCAAAGGTTATGACTTTCCCTTCGGAGACACTTGATGTTCGAACTGGTCTTTCTCCATTATCCATTTTAGTTTCCTTTGCATGCCTTTTAGCTGCTGAGAAGGATGTGCCACAGATGTCGGATCCTCCAGAAATAAAGTTTATCACTTGTGCATCTGCTGGGGGAGCTGGAGCCTTCTCAGGGATCCTTTCAGGATCCTGAGTCCTTGACTTTGTTGATAACTGGCCATCCTTATCCTAGCCATATCCCTGATTTCTTCAATAGTATCCAGGTCTTGAGCCAAGTTTTCATTATTTTCCTCAGGATCATGAGTACTTGTTCTAGCAGTTGGAACCACCATTTCTGTTGGGATCACTGATTCTGCCCCAAACACCAAAGAGAATGGTGTTTGACCAGTTGCATTCTTAGGGGTTGTCCTGTCAGCCCAAAGCACATAAGGTAGTTCTTCTGCCCATTTCCCTTTCTTGGATCCAAGCTTCTTCTTCAAATTGTTGATGATGATCTTGTTGGATGATTCTGCTTGACCATTAGCTTGTGGGTGGACTGGTGTTGATGTTATCATCCTAATCCCCCAGCTGTCACAAAAGTTAGTGGTTCTGCCCCCAATAAATTGGGAACCATTATCACATATAATTTCAGAAGGAATTCCAAATCTAGTTATAATATTTCTTTTAATGAAGGATATAACTTCCTTTTCTCTGACTTGGACAAAAGCTTCAGCCTCTATCCACTTGGAGAAGTAATCAGTCATAGCAAGCATGAATACTTTTCCACCAGGTGCCTTAGGGAGCTTACCAACTATATCCATACCCCATCTCATAAATGGCCAAGAGGAGGATATAGGATGCAATAATTCAGCTTGTTGATGAAGGATATTGTTGTGTCTCTGGCAAGGATCACATCTTCTTGCATACTCCACAGCGTCTTTCTTCATGGTTGGCCAGTAGTATCCTGTCCTCAGGATCCTTGAGAATAATGCCCTGCCCCCAGTGTGGTTTCCACAATCTCCTTCATGGAAGTCTTTTAAAACTTCTTGAACTTCAGGATCCTCAATGCATCTCAAGTATGGTCCTGCAAGAGATCGTCTATACAACATATTATTCATAATTGTGAATTGAGATACCTTAGATTTGAAAGCCCTAGGGTTTTCTCCTGTAGGAATCTCTCCATGTTGTAAGTATCTCATAATTGGTGAGATCCATGATCCTGATCCTGAATGGGATCGAGTATCCTCACTAGGGATCATTGCAGAATCATTCCCTATCTCCATAGCCACATGATCCTCAATAACTGGCGTCAGGATATGGATAATAGGGATCTTGATATCCTCCGGGATCTTCAAGGATGATCCTAAATTAGCCAATGCATCAGCTTCTGTATTTTCTTCCCTTGGTACCTGTGACAAACTAAAGGAAACAAAAGAGAGTGCCAAACTTTTGACTATCTCCAAACATTTGGTTAGCTTTTCACCTTTAACAGCATAGGATCCATTAAAGTGGTTTGTAAGTAACAAAGAATCTACGTGTACCTCAAGATACCTGATTCCCATATGCTTAGCAATTTGCAATCCAGCAATTAAGGCTTCATATTCAGCCTCATTGTTAGTGGTTTGGAACTCACAAGCTATAGAGTGGGGTATTATGTCCCCCTGTGGCGATTTTAGTAGTATTCCAAGCCCTGTGCCTTTGACATTTGAGGATCCATCAGTATAGAGTATCCAAGGATCCTTGGTCTCTTCTAGCTGCTGGACTTCTAGCTCAGCTTCTTCTTGTAAATCACTACTGAAATCAGCCACAAAGTCAGCTAATGCTTGGGATTTGATGGCTGTCCTAGGCTCATATCTTATATCATATGCACTCAGCTTCACTGCCCACTTAGCCATCCTTCCTGACATCTCTGGTTTCCTGAGGACATTCTTAATTGGAAAATTAGTTTTAACAATGATAACATGAGTTTCAAAATAGTGTCTTAACTTGGTAGATGCCATAATTAATGCAAGAATAAGTTTTTCAAGGTGTGAGTACCTGGATTCGGCATCAAGTAAACTTTTACTTACATAATAGACAGGATGTTGTGTACCTTGATGATCCTTAACAAGGACCGCACTTACTGCTTTTGAGGATACTGCAAGATACAAGGATAACATATCACCTTTTTCTGGTTTCATCAAGGCTGGGGCTGAAGATAAGTAATCCTTGAGGGCTCTTAAGGCATCTTCATGCTTCTCAGTCCACTCAAATTTCTTATTCTTCCTTAGGATATCGTAGAATTCTTTGCATTTCTCTGAGGATTTGGATATAAATCTGTTCAAAGCTGCTATCCTGCCTGTTAGCCTTTGAACATCCTTAGCATTGGCCGGAGATTTGATGTTCACTATTGCTTTGATTTGTTCCGGGCTAGCTTCAATGCCTCTCTTTGTCACCATATATCCTAAGAATTTACCTGCTTTAACACCAAAGTTACATTTTGAAGGATTGAGTTTCATGTTATATTTGTCAAGGATATCGAATGCTTCCTCCAAGTCTCTTAGGTGATCCTCAGCTTTTAAGGATTTTACCACCATATCATCTATGTAAACCTCCATAGTTTGTCCGATCTGGTCCTTGAACATCATATTCACCAGCCTTTGATATGTTGCACCTGCATTTCTTAATCCGAACGGCATAGCAATATAGCAGTATATACCAGTTGGAGTCATGAAGGCTGTATCCTCTTGGTCGGATGGTTCCATTTGGATTTGTTGGAATCCAGATGAAGCATCCATAAAAGTTAACAGTTCATGACCCGCAGTTGCATCCACCATGGAGTCAATGTGGGGTAAAGGGAAAGAATCCTTGGGACATGTCTTATTTAAATCTGTAAAATCGACACATACCCTCCACTTTCCGTTTTTCTTTTGAACAACAACCACATTGGCCAACCATCTTGGATACTTGACCTCCCTAATCATACCTGCCCGGAGCAATTTCTCTACCTCTTCCTGGATAATGGCATTCCTTTCCGGTGCAAACTTCCTTCTCCTTTGATGGATTGGTTTGAAGGATTTGTCAATCTCGAGTTTGTGAGTGATTACATCCTTGGATATACCAGTCATGTCTTCGTGTTTCCATGCAAAGGTAGTCTTTCTCCTTCTGAGGAAGGATACGAGGTCTTCTTTCATCTCGCCAAGGATCCCTGATCCGATATAGATTTTGGATTCAGGATCATCAGGATCCATGAGGATTTCTACCACATCCTGCTCTTTGGCCTCCAAGACATCCCTTGGAGGATACCTTGATTGCTATTGTTCCCTTGACTTCGAGGCTGGTTTCATCGATGAAGTGTAGCAATTCTTAGCCTCCTGCTGATCACTATCAATCTTCACTATTCCCCAAGGACTAGGGAGCTTCACACATTGATGGTAAGTAGATGGGACTGCTTTCATATCGTGTATCCAAGGCCTGCCAAGGATAACATTACAACAAGATAAACAGTCAATAACACAAAATTTTTGATAAGAGTGTAAGCCTTCAATATATATTGGGAGTTTAATGTCCCCCAGGGTATTCTTGGTTTCGCCACTAAATCCCACGAGCACAGAGGATCTTGGTATGATCTCTGATTCAGGGATACCCATCTTCTTTAGAACATCAAGCTGGATAATGTTCACTGAACTTCCTCCGTCTATAAGGATCCTGCGGACAAAATGGTTAGATATGAAAAGAGTAATAACTAAACCATCGTGATGAGGATCCTGGATATCAACACGATCCTCTTCATCAAAGGTTATGACTTTCCCTTCGGAGACACTTGATGTTCGAACTGGTCTTTCTCCATTATCCATTTTAGTTTCCTTTGCATGCCTTTTAGCTGCTGAGAAGGATGTGCCACAGATGTCGGATCCTCCAGAAATAAAGTTTATCACTTGTGCATCTGCTGGGGGAGCTGGAGCCTTCTCAGGGATCCTTTCAGGATCCTGAGTCCTTGACTTTTTTCTTCCCAACAACTCTTTTAGATGCCCCTTGCTCAACAAGTATCCAATTTCCTTTCTTAATGCAATGCATTCTTCTGTGAGGTGGCCAAAATCTTCATGATATGCACACCACTTTGATTTATCCTTAGTTGCAGCCGGCCTATCATTCTTTCTCGGCCATCTAGCTTTATCACCTAGGTTCTGCATAGCAAGGATTAGTTCATTGTTATCAACACTAAAACAATATTCAGAAATTGGAGGATAATCCTCATCATCCTCTTCTTGATCAACAGAGTGCACGTTCTGATTATCAGATCCGTTGTAGGATCTGAATTTGTTGTTCCTGAATGAGGATCCTTGCTTATCCTGCTTTGAGGATCCTGCTAACCTCTCCTGGATCCTCTTGTCATCCTCTAGCCGGATGAACCTAAGTGCTCGGGTTCTTACCTCATCTAAGTTCCTGCATGGTGTCATAACAAGGTCATCATAGAAAGACGAATCCCTATTCAGTCCCATCTTGAAGGCCTCAACAGCCGTAGCTATATCTAAGTTGGGAATGTCTAAGGATTCTTTACTGAATTTGGTAATGTAATCCCTTAATGATTCATTATGACCCTAGGTTATCCTATATAAATCACTAGTTAATCGTTCAAATTTTCTACTACAAGAAAACTGATTATTAAACAAGTTAACTAGGTTAGCAAATGAGGTAATAGAATAGGGAGGGAGACTTAGCAGCCATTTGAGAGCTGATCCAGTAAGAGTGGATCCGAATCCCTTGCACAGGCATGCTTCCTTTAACCTTTCTGGAATTGGATTGATCTCCATCCTCTCCCTGTATTGTGCTATGTGTTCTTCATGATCCGTCGAACCATCATATAGTTTCATTGTATCGCACATGGAACCTCTTGGGTATCTCAGCATCACAGATTGGTGGTGCAAAACGAGATATCTTGTGGCTCCCATCTGCAATCTCTGGGATAGGTTTGACTACTCCCGGAACACTCGATATCATATCCTTTAGCTTTTGCAATTCTCTAGCCATGGCATGATTGATACCTGGATCCTGCATAAGACCACGGTTAGTAGTATGAGAATTATTAAAAGTGTTACCTCCCATTGGATTCAAGTTAGGGACAATGGATGTTAATCCATATTGTTGGGGCTCTGGAATGATCGAGGGACCAGTAGAAGCATTGGTCTGCATTGGAATGAAATCTCCCTGATGGACATCTGAACTTCCTGTTTGCAAACTCCTCAAGGATCCTGGCATCTGGAAGGATCCTTGAAACTGGGACGATCCTGGAACGAAGGAGGATCCTTGAACCTGGGATGATCCTGGAACGAAGGAGGATCCTTGAACCTGGGATGATCCTGGAACGAAGGAGGATCCTTGAATCTGCTGCATTCCTGAATATCCTCCTGAATTCGTGAGGGATCCCATATGCTGAGGATAGGATCCCGCTGGCTGGAAATATGAACCTAATGCCTGGGTCATTGTTGTTGTTCCATAGTGCACTCCTTTTGGTCCACCCACATATTGAACTTCTGGGACCACTGATGGATGAGAAGTAATCACTGGAGTATCAAATTTCAGAGATTTCGGCACCAGTGGGGAATGATCCTCTGCCGTTGTCTTTTGTTTCTTGAGATCTCCAATTTCTTTGAGAATCCTCTCATTGGTCTTATCCTGTTGCCGTATCTGATCCTTCATCTGCAAAATCAAAGTAAACATGTCAATAGTAGTGGGAGTGTAAGAAGCAGAAGAAGTTGGAGGTTTTGAGAAAATAGGAGTTGGTTTCTTCGCAGCATTCTCAGCATTCTTCTGGGGTCCAAAAGGTGGTGGAGGCAAAGGAGGGACGCCTTGTGAAGAAGTGAATGAAGGCATCAAGTTTGAAGCATTCTTCGCTGAGGAAGCCATTTGCTTGGTCGTAGCGAACCGAAATGAGCACAGAAATGCGAATTTTTCTAAGGACGAAGCACCAATTGCCCCACGGTGGGCGCCAAACTGTTTTGGTCAAAAATTCTGTTGAGGATATTGCAACCAAACTCTTTGTTTCGGGGAATGATGCTTAAAACGTATAACAGTGATGAGGATCACTTCAATGTAGATTTGCACAAACAACACAAGGATTTATACGGGGAAAAAGCCCTTGATCAAGAGTTGATCTCCGGCATAAAAAACCCCGGGTGATGGAAACTACCGATCACCAAGTTCAAATAAATGATTAAATGTTTACAACTTCGGATAGTAACGAGCTAGGTACAAGGATCAATATCGTGAAATGTGTATAAGTGAATGAAAATGAACGAATGTTCGTCAAGAGCTTCAAGTGTGCGAATATATGAGTGTGTGTAGCTGCAAAAATGGCTAAGTGTTTCTCTACTAGCTCGTTACCCCTTTTAAATAGAAATCTAACTACCAAACTAACTATCCGACTTTCGTGCCATGCCTCCACGTTCTCCACAACGTCTATTTTCGGCCAAGCACGTGCAGAATAGTTTGGGAATATTCTCCTGGAATGTCGCCAAGACTTGGTCAAGCTTGTTATACCTGCGAGATAGTACAAAACATAAGTAAACAATCGACAGTACGAGGATCCTTAAAGTGATCCATGATCCTGATCCTGAAGCTCTTCTGA
The DNA here is from genome assembly GCA_030545235.1 of Helianthus tuberosus. Taxonomy (NCBI): domain Eukaryota; kingdom Viridiplantae; phylum Streptophyta; class Magnoliopsida; order Asterales; family Asteraceae; genus Helianthus; species Helianthus tuberosus. The sequence goes on along the minus strand of JARYGA010001261.1, from coordinate 1,358,433 downwards.
GGATCACCACCTGTCACAGAAGTAAGGATCACTAATTAGGATAACGAGTACGGATCACTAATTGTTAGAAAATCCTCCCCTAACACTACCGTGAGTCATGAGTTGTTGACTTTTATGGATGCTTCATCTGGATTTCAACAAATTCAGATGGAACCATCTGATCAAGAGGATACAGCCTTTATGACCCCAACTGGTATCTATTGTTATATTGCTATGCCATTTGGACTAAGGAATGCTGGTGCTACTTATCAAAGGCTAGTCAATATGATGTTTAAGGAACAAATATGATACACTATGGAGGTCTACATAGACGACGTGGTGGTTAAATCCACGAGAGCTGAGGATCACCTTAGAGACCTGGAGGAAGCATTCAATATCCTTGACAAATTCAATATGAAGTTGAATCCTTCAAAGTGTCACTTCAGTGTTAAAGCAGGCAAGTTCCTAGGTTATATGGTAATAAAGAGAGGCATTGAAGAAAGTCTAGAGCAAATTAAGACTATTGTGAATATCAAATCTCTTGCCAATGCCAAGGATGTGCAAAGGTTAACAGGGAGGATCGCAGCCTTGAATAGGTTCATATCCATGTCATCAGAAAAGTGCAAGGAATTCTATGACATTTTGAGGAAGAACAAGAAATTTGAATGGACTGAAAAGCATGAAAATGCTCTCAAAGCCCTTAAGGATTACATATCCTCAGCTCCTGCCTTGATGAAACCAGAAAAGGGGGATATATTATCCTTATATCTTGCGGTATCCTCTAAAGCAGTAAGTGCGGTCCTTGTTAAGGATCACGAAGGTACACAACATCCTGTTTATTATGTAAGTAAGAGTTTGCTTGATGCTGAATCCAGGTATTCTCATTTAGAGAAACTTATCCTTGCTCTAATTATGGCATCTACTAAACTAAGACATTATTTTGAAACTCATGCCATTATAGTTAAGACTAATTTTCCAATTAAGAATGTTCTCAGGAAACCTGAAATGTCAGGAAGGATGGCCAAATGGGCAGTGAAGCTTAGTGCTTATGATATAAGATATGAACCAAGGACTGCCATCAAATCCCAAGCCTTAGCTGACTTTGTGGCATATTTTAGTAGTGACTTGCAAAGAGAGGCTGAATTAGAGGTTCAACAGCTTGAAGAGACTAAGGATCCTTGGATACTTTTCACTGATGGAGCTTCTAATGTCAAAGGAACAGGACTTGGAATACTACTAAAATCACCACAGGGGGACATAATACCCCACTCCATAGCTTGTGAGTTTCAAACTACTAATAATGAGTCTGAATATGAAGCCTTGATAGCTGGTTTGCAAATTGCCAAGCATATGAGGATCAGGTATCTTGAGGTACATGTAGATTCATTGTTAATTACTAATCACTTTAATGGATCCTATGATGTTAAAGGTGAAAAGCTAATCAAATACCTAGAGATAGTCAAAGAATTGACACTCTCTTTTGTTTCTTTTAGTTTGACACAGGTACCCAGGGAGGAAAATGCAGAAGCTAATGCATTGGCCAACCTAGGATCATCCTTGAAAATTCCAGAGGATATCAAGATCCCTATCATCTATGTTTTGGCTCCTGCTATTGAGGATCACATAACTATGGAGATAGAACAGGATTCTGCAATGGTTCCTAATGATGGTGCACAGTCTCGTTCAGGATCATGGATCCTTCCAATCATGAGATATATACAACATGGAGAGATTCCTACAGGAGAAAACCCCAGGGCTTTCAAAATCAAGGTATCTCAATTTACAATATTGAATAACATGTTATATAAACGATCTCTTGCAGGTCCATATCTAAGATGCATTGAGAATCCTGAAATTCAAGAAGTCTTAAAGGATTTCCATGAAGGAGATTGTGGAAACCACACTGGGGGCAGGGCATTGTTCTCAAGGATCCTTAGGACAGGATACTATTGGCCGACAATGAAGAAGGATGCTGTGGATTATGCCAAGAAGTGTGATCCTTGTCAGAGACATAGTAATATCCTTCATCAACCAGCAGAGCTCTTGCACCCTATATCCTCTTCTTGGCAATTCATGAGATGGGAAATGGATATAGTTGGTAAACTTCCCAAAGCACCAGGAGGAAAGGTGTTCATGCTTGCCATGACTGATTACTTCTCTAAGTGGATAGAGGCTGAAGCCTTTGCTCAAGTCAGAGAAAAGGAAGTGATATCCCTTATTAAAAGAAACATTATTACTAGATTTGCTATCCCTTCTGAAATTGTTTGTGATAATGGATCCCAATTTATTGGGAGTAGGACTACTAACTTTTGTGACAGCTGGGGGATTAAGATGATAACATCAACACCAGTCCACCCTCAAGCTAATGGTCAAGCAGAATCATCCAACAAGATCATCATCAACAACTTGAAGAAGAAGCTTGGATCCAAGAAAGGAAAATGGGCAGAAGAACTACCTTATGTGCTATGGGCTGATAGGACAACCCCCAAGAATTCTACTTGCCAAACTTCATTTTCTTTGGTATTTGGAGTAGAATCAGTGATACCTACAGAGATGGTGGTTCCTACTGCAAGAACAAGTATCCGTGATCCTGAAGGAAATGCTGAAAACTTGGTTCAAGACTTGGATACTATAGAAGAACTCAGGGATTTGGCAAGAATAAGGATGGCTAGTTATCAACAAAGGATGGCTGGAGCCTACAATAAGAATGTCAGGATCAGGAAATTCCAAGTTGGTGATATGGTATTGAGGAAAGCATTTCAGAATACCACAAATCATGCTGATGGAAAGTTGGCACCAAAGTGGGAAGGCCCCTACCTGATTGAAGCTGAGGCAGGAAAGGGGGCATATCGATTGCTAACAATGGAAGGTGATTTGCTACCAAGAGCTTGGAATGTTGTCCACCTAAAGAAATATTTCATGTAGTAAGGATCCAGGATCCTCAACCATTTTCATGATCGATATCCTCGAAGGATCCTTACATGACAGAGGATCCTCATTTTGGTAATGATCTGATCTCAAACTATTTCATTCTTTAATTATCATATATACAAGGAGAAGGATCCTGGATCCTTTATCCTCCTTTCATTTGATTCTGAGTTTTGCAGAAGGTTCATGTATCATTAATAAAGGATTGAGTATCCACAGAAGTCTCCAGTTATTTGGGCTCGACCCCAGTTATTTGGGCTTGTCCCCAGTTATTTGGGCTTGACCCCAGTTATTTGGGCCTGTCCCCAGTATCGCCATTATCGCACGATGATCCTGGTACAGTTCATGGCAATGGGACCAGTACTCGCTTTAGGGGCTGACAATTTCATTGTACTGGCTGTATCCGGGATCCTACGTATAATGGTAGACGTACCATACATCCGTTCCTAAGGTTTCTAACGTTTTCACGTTAGCTAAGGTTTTGACATTTTCATGTCACTAAGTTTGGATAGTCGCCAGTGAGGGCCATACACTAGTTTACACAAGATTCTTTGGGCTTGTCCCCAGTTTTTTGGGCTTGTCCCCAGTTTTTTGGGCTTGTCCCCAGTATATTGGGCTTGTCCCCAGAATTGTTGGGCTTGTCCCCAGTTGCTAACTCTTTTCTTATAATGGCTTAGTCCCAAGTTATGTTCCATTCCAGGTTTTCGAAGCTAAACAGGTAAGGATCCTTGATCCTTATCTTTTAATAAGGTTTGTCTTTTGGTTATCCTGATTGTAAATGTCTTAGGATCCTAACTTGGATTCTCAGGTATGATCCTTGATCATTTTGATTTTATTATTTGTTTATCTAAGTGACCCTTACTGTTTGACAACAGGACTCATGATCCTTAAGTTACATTACTTTTTTTGAATCTATCGATTATAGGATATTTGATCCTTGATCATATCCTAAACTTTTTGACATAATCTGTTAAAATTTTATTCTCAACTTATGAATTTAAACAAAGTATATAATCGCAACTGAAAAGTAAGGTATCCACAAATGAAACAACACATAAGATAGTCAAAAGATTAAGATTTTATTTACCAAAAGTTAAACCCTTAAAAGGTTGTCAAAATTGCCAACCCAAGTTTCTACCAGCAAAACGTGGCCTGTCCACTTGGGTTGGCAAAGGGTGTCCGTTTTAATAAGGTCTTAGTGCAGGAAATAAAGGCGGAAGGATAACAAGTGGCTTCATCCCCTAAACAGAGGATCCATCCACCACCCATTATCCTACCTATTGTCCAAAGGATCCATGATCCTCAAGCCTAAAAACTATTGTCTAAGTTATTACAGACCAACAATTGTTCATGAAAAACATCAACAACCAAAAACCACTACCAAATCATCGCCCATTTCAGCAGCTCACACCTTCGCTGCATCACCACCATCTCCTACCCCAGCATCACCAGCCTGATCCTTAGCTCCACTGCCGCTTGCCTCCAGCATTAAGACATCTGTAGCCTCTTCCTCATCATCAAGCTCAGCCAGCCTGGCCTTCCAGCCCTCCTGATCCTAGTTGGTCCTGTCAAAGTCAGGATCCTCAGCCTCTTGAGCCATCTGCAGCTTGGTCTTGTACATAGCAATGGAAGCAAAGAGTTTGGCATCCTCCATCACCTCGTTCTTCTCATAGTCAGCATTGATCTAGGCCATTACCAGCTGCTTCTTTGCCAAGTTCAGATCCTTCTCAAGGTGAGAGATAGTCTCATCCTTAGCCAAGAAGATTTTCTGGAAGTCCAACTTTTTCGCCTCAGCCTCTTCAACATAAGTATCAAATAGCATCTGGATCTCGGCAAATTTCAGCAAAGAAGAAAAAGGTCAGTTCAGGATCCGATATCCTTAAAATGTGTAGGATGAAATTAAGGATCAAGGATCCTTACATCGGCAAAGTATTCCTCGAACTGGTGACGAATGAGGGGCAGGCCTTCAAGGTTATCAGCTTCAGAGGATTTCCTCTTCTTTCCTCCTTTGCCCTTGGAGGTGGTAGGCTTTGGGACTGGAACGCTAGGGCTAGCAGCAGACTTCTTCTTCCCAGACCTGGGAGCAACAGTACTAAGATCGGTAACACTGAAGCGGGTGGCTGACTTGGAGGATTTTCCAGCACCTATCAATTCAAAACAACAGATAAGTATTCTTGTTTTATTTTCATTTAAACATTTAATCATGTACAGACTTGGATACTTACTTGACATTGTGACTGAGCCGGATGATACTTCTTGAGAATCCTTTGAGTTTGCTTGAAATGATCATACTGCAGGATCAAGATTCCAGAAAGCAGCGATCCTCTCCTTTGTTGCAGGTGATGAAATGATATGAGAAATAGAGATAGCTGCACAAAAGATACAAAAAAGGGTCAGTTATCCTCACAGGAACAGGAACATGGTTATCCTATGATCCTTCTATAAGGATCCTCTATCCTACCATGAGTGGCCCATTTTCTAGGGAGATCCTTCCCATCTGGGATAGAATCCCTCCTAACGAAGAAAAAACGCTTCTTCCAGTTGGTGTCATTTTTGGTGGTCTTGAGGATTGGGTGTTCTTTACCGGGTTTGTGTTTGAATAAAAAGCGGTGTGAACCATGGCTTACAAGGTTGTACAGTTCAGCAAGTTCCGACATCCCTAACTCTATACCTTCCTGCTCAATGATTCTCTCTAGGGTGTATAAAACCCTATATATCATTGGCATTGCCTGAACATAGCACATGCCGGTGAGAGAAAAGATGGATTCAGTGAAGGCAGGGAAAGGATAGGAGTATCCTATTAGGAATGGAGTGGCCGGAAAAGCAACCCAGGTTTCAGAAATAAGATCACTTTTGGTGGAAGGGTCAAAGGGCTTGAAGACGGTGCTCGCCGGAAAACAATGGCGAATCCGGTCGATTTCTGGATCGGTAAAACTGCAGAGTTCCTTCAGAGTACTTTTGATGATCCCTTGGCTTTTCAAAGGACTATCTTTCTGGTGATCCTTGGAAGGGGATAGTCGTAACTTCATCGTGATTTAAAGATTTCGAAGAAGAACAGAGTAAGAAGATGAAAAAAGAAGGAGGAAAGAGAGATACCTGGTTGATCTTCGAATGAGGATTTAAATGGTGTAACGCACGAATTTAAATGCCTGTCGATCCTTATCTCTAACCTATTTATAATGATGATTCTCCAGGATTGTCACTTCAGTGACGTAAGATCAGCAACGGCTAGTTCGATCCAAACGGCCATATATCCGTTAGTCAGTTGGAGATAAGATCAAAAATATAACTCGTTAAAATTACACTTTACTCCTTATATTTTGGGGGCAATTGTTAGGGGAGGATTTTCCAATCCTAAGGATCACGGATCCTCAAGCACTGCCGGGATCACGGATCCTCAATTCTGTTTGAATTAAGGATCCTCAGAAGGTGTTGCAGGATCAGGATTCAGGATCCTCATGATTATCCATACACTAACGATTGTCTTTGCTATGTTTGAGTTTATTTTGCAGGAGTATACGCCTTAGACTTGGTCTTGCCGATATTCTTGGAGAATATGCTCTCAATATTCCGCACGTGCATGGTTTAGTGAACGTTATGGAGATCGTGGGAAGCTAGCATGAATTGCGGATAGTTAGTTGTTTTGGTTATTTCTAATTTTAAAAAGGGGATAACAAGCTGGAGTTAGAACACTTGGCATTTTTAGCAAACACACACACACACACTCGTAACAGCTCTCAATAGCTCTCAACAGTTCATTCAACGATTTCATACACACTGCACTATAGTGATCCTAGTAACAAGCTTGTTATCATCCCGAGTTATTGTCAGTACCCTTCAAGACATATTCTTTTTCATTGACCTTAAATTTCATGGTCAAATCGGTGAAGTTCCAAATTATATCCCCCAAAGTAGCCAACCATTGAACACCTAATACCATGTCATAGTTTTCTAAGGGTAAAACCAATACATCAGTCATGAACCACACCCCTTGCATCATCCACTTAAAATTCTTACACTTGAGACCACATTCTAATTCATTTCCATTTGCTACAGTGACTTTCATAGGTTTAACCTTTTGTAACTCACATTGCAACTTCTTAATCAACTTAATATCAACGAAGTTGTGGGTTGACCCAGAATCTGTTAGGATCAACAGTTTCCTGGTACCCATTGAACCAGTGATCTTCATTGTTGAAAAAGAAGGAATACCTATGATTTCATGCAATGAAATATGAGGATTCTCTTCTACATCTTCTTCTTCTATAACAATTTCCTCTTCTTCTGGATCATCAGACAACTCCAGATTAAACAACTGCTTATTTCTACAATTATGACTTGGTGTAAATCTTTCATTGCACCAGAAACACTCTCCTTTTTCTCTTTTCTCAGCCATTTCTTTGGTGGTCAGTCTTCTAGTGGTTTTGACAGGAACAGAAGTAACAGGTTTCGGAGTAGGCAGCAAAGGTAAACCATTAGCATTCATAGTAGGTGGTGGTTTCAATTGGTTATTATAGGTTCTTTGGTTATAATTTGAACTGGTAGCAGTGTATCTTTTGTTGTGCAGGGTTCCAAATAGGGTATTGTGTAAATTTTCTTGTTGCTTAGTGATGGTATAAGCTTCTCTTAAGTTTCTTGGTTTGAAAGCTTTTACTAAACATCTTAATTCCATTTTTAACCCTCCTACAAACATACTCACAGCATAGTCCTGTGGTATGTTTACCTTGTTCAGCAATGCATCAAAGGCATCACAGTAGTCTTGTAAACTTCCTGTTTGGTGTAAGTTATTTAACTCCTCCATGGCATCTTCCAAAAGATCCTTTGAAAATCTTGCAATAGCAGACCTACTATAATCCTCCCAACTCATAGTATCAATAGTCAGATTATTACTTCTAAGGTACCCTTGATGCCACTGCAATGCTTTCCCTTCCAGATTAACAATTGCATATCTCATTTTCAAGTTTTCAGGAGTTTTATCCACCTCAAAGAAATGGTTACTCTTATATATCCAACCTTCTACATCCTCTCCATTGAATTTAGGGAAGTCTAATCTTCCCAATCTTGCCAATCTGGCCTCTGGATTGCCTCTATTAACAACCATGCTCCTATTATTCTCCATCACGGTCATTTTATCCAACAGCAGCCTTATTTTTCCCAATAGTCAGATTGTATTTGCAATTGGATTTGTGCTACAGCAGCCTTATTTTCTTCAGCATTTTGGGTGACTGTTTGCATGTTATCACTAACCAATTGAGAATTGGCTTGAAGATCTTGTACAATGATCTCCAATTTTCCCAATGTTAGCTGATTATCCCTAATTTGTTTCTCCATTTCTTGCTGCCGTGTACCAGTTGTCATGATTATCAACAACGAACTGAACAAAAACAATCAAAAATTCGAATGGAATCAAGGATGATTTGATCATAAATTGATCAAACTAGGAGTGAATTAATCACGATTGATCAATTCAAGCTTCAAAGAACAGAATAAGGAATTGAAATGAACTAAAGATTGATCGGAATTGCACAAATTTGGCGATGGTGATGGTGACCGGAGCTCCGACGAGGGTCGGTGGCTCTGATACCAATGATAAGAGCTGGATTTTAGAGAGAGAAACTAGAAAGAGAGAGACCAAAACCAAGCTACCAAAACGGTTAGCTGGTAACTACCTTTCAACAACTGTTTACAATACAACCCTTACAGTATTGTGTTTTACAATTAACCCCCCTCAACCTATCCACTGATATTATTAACTATCCACTGACATTACTAACATATCAAATAAGACCATACACCATACAAGTGTATATTTTCTAAAGAAAGTCTTTTCAAAGTCATGTAAAGTTTGTCTATTAAACATGTATAAAAAATTATCAAACTATAATAAACAATACGTTCGTAATATAACCCGCAAATATATAAGATTAGGCTAAAGAAATCAATAATAAATAATTTCTCAACTAGGTTTCTATAGCATGTGTTAACATATATATTAAACTAATTTTTCTTTTTTAAATACCGTGATGATTTTTTATTTAGGAAAAGGTTAACAAAAATTATTAGGATTTAAAGATCCCCTGTTCAATGGACTTCCAAAAATCTCATGCTGGTCAATTAGTAAACGGTCATTCTTAACAAGGTAATATAAAAAGTTGAAAAGTAAGGCATATTCGACAAACAGTAATATAACTATAAGAGTAGTACTTTATGCATAGAAACATGTATGATGGAAAAAAGAACTTACTTTGAAAGAACTAAAGCAAATAGTCTTTCTATTACTTTTCAATCGTCATGTCTACAAAATCCAATCTTCTTTGGAAACACCTCAGGCTGCCAAAACTTTCATCAAAAAAACATCATCGATGACATAGGATAGATAACCATGACTTTAATCAACGATTAAACCAATGATAATTCGAGCACCCTCGTGCTGATAACGTGTTGTGAAACTAGGCTAATAGCAATAGGAATATAAAGAACAATATGGAGAAATAAATTGATCTTATTAATTAATGTGTATATTACTACTTTATTAAAGAAACTGGGTTTTCTACCCTTACGGTAATTTTACATTGTGTATATATTTTTAAGCAACATGTACAAGAGAGTCAAGCTATTTTAGAGGGGCTAAACTTGTGCATTATTCAAAATTTTAAGACACTTTAGGGGCATTTTAGGGATTTCAACACCTTTATAACCTTATAATTAATATAGGTGTGTGAGAGAGAGTAATTAAGAAACACGCATCCCTTCTTCTTCTGTTGAGAACACGCACCAGGCAAGAAGAAACGAACCCACACCATTGTAACGGAATGAATTTTAATGTCAATTATGTGAGATTGAAACCAATTTATGATTGTTACATATAGCTTCATCATATTCATACGAGGGCAACGAAGTATGGTGGCCACGAATTCAAGGGGCTAGGGTTTCACGTAACGTTTTTGTTCCTTTTGGCCAAGTTCTTCGCCATCAGGCTAATCACAGGTTAGTTCATCCACTGTCTTGACGTCTCAATTGTTTTCTGGCATTTGTTGGTGTTGTATGAGAGTTTAGTTTTTCACCGAGTTTTCCAAATGATCGCAATACAGAGGTAAAATATCTTTTGTGTTGTTTTTATGTAAGATAACTGTATAAGAATGTATAGAATACTTATTTGGCATCAAGTGTTGGATATTTTAGTGTAATTTGAGATTGCGTGTGACATACAAATAAGAGTGCACGCTTATTTGAATGTCACCGGGACTAACGGGGGATCCAAGGGGGCAGCGCCCCCTTGGCGGGGGTTCGGGGGCAGCGCCCCCGAGAGAAGCGGGGTCCAAGGGGCGGCAGCCCCTGGCGGGGTCCAAGGGGCAGAGCCCCTGGCTGGGTCGAGCTGGAAATTTTTTTATTTTGGACAAAAGTCCTTTATCGAAAATGCATCAGAAATTAAATTTCGGGCTAAATATGCACTTTTGAAACATGAGGGACTAAAAAGGTTTTTTTGTTCAAAATTGAAAACTGCAGCAGTTGTGGAAAACTGGATATACGCTCTCAAACGGTTTTTGGAAAACCCTAGACGAATTGACAGTTCGTCAAAAATCCCTCAAAATTCTCTCAACCAAATTCATACAGAAATCTAGAATCGATCTGATTTTATCCGATCAAAGATTGGTAGCCACTCCAATTGTTTGATCTGAAAGTGATTACACGACTTCAGATTTATCCAAGCAATTTATCGAATTTCCCCAACAAAGATCAAACAATTTTTATGAAGATGACAAGCGGTGGTGAATCTGCGAAGGCTATGATGAACAAATTTGCGAAATTGGACAAGTTTGAAGGGCAAGACTTCCGTCGCTGGCAAAAGAAGATGCATTTCCTGTTGACGGATTTGAAAGTGGTGTACGTTCTGAGTACCCCGATGCCTGAAGAAGTGACGAATGAACCGCTGGAACTAACTAGGAAGCGTGGAAAATGGCTGAATGATGATTACATCTGTCGTGGGCATATTCTGAATGGTATGTGTGACTCTCTTTTTGATATATATCAAAATGTTGAATCTGCAAAAGAACTGTGGGAATTACTAGAGGCCAAATACATGGCTGAAGACACATCTAGTAAGAAATTCTTAGTCAGTGATTTTATGAATTATAAAATGGTTGATGATAGATCCATCATGGAACAATATAATGAATGTTTAAGAATTCTGGGTCAATTTGAACTACATGGTTTAAAGATGGATGAAGCAATTTCTGTTCCATCTATCATTGATAAACTTCCTCCTTCTTGGAAAGATTTTAAACATACTTTAAAACATAAGAAGGAGGAAATGAATCTGGTTGAACTTGGAAGTTGTTTTCGAATTGAGGAGTCTTGTCGGGCCATGGAAAAGGTTAACAAAGATAAACACGTTGGTGGGTCTTCTGTTAACATGGTGGAAGAAAGTGGTCCTAGTTTTAAAAATTCTAACAAGGGAAACAACAAAAGGAAGTTTCAAAGTGGGCCTAACAAGAAGAACAAGGCTGTGAAACATTCAAAACAGACTAAGGATGAAGGCTGTTGGAAGTGTGGTAAACCAGGACACTTCAAGAGAGATTGTCGTGTTGTTAAAGGCAAGAACGAAGCTGGTACTAGTGGATCCTCTAAGGATCCAAAGCAACAAGGTCAGAAATTAGACTTTAATTATAATTCGGATGTGAATTATGTTTCACTAATTTCTGAAGCATTTTATGTGCAGGATGATTCTGTTGCTTGGTGGTATGACTCGGGAGCAACAAGTCACGTATGTAAGGATCGAAGATGGTTCAAGGACCTTACATTAATTGAAGATGGATCTGTTTTAAAGATGGTAAATGTTGCAACCGAGCCAATCCACGGAATTGGAAGTGTAGTACTAGTATTTACTTCTGGAAAAACTCTAAGTTTAAGTAATGTATTGTATGTACCTGGCATTCGGAAAAACTTGTTATCCGGTATCGTATTAAATAATTGCGGGTACAAACAAGTGTTAGAATGTGACAAGTATATCTTGTCAAGACATGGTTCTTTTATCGGATTTGGTTATCTATGTAATGGTATGATTATGTTAAATTTAGAAGTGCCGTTTAGTGATGATTCTGTTTGTATGATTGATTCTGTTTCTAGTGTAAATTCGTCTAAATCTGAATTATGGCATGCTAGATTAGGACATGTACATTATAAACGACTTATGGAAATGTCTAAAATGAGCTTAATTCCGGCAGTAACTTTAACAAATGAAAAATGCCATATCTGCAAGTTGAATAAAATCACTAGAAAACCCTTTATGCAACATGTTACTAGGGAAAGTAAACTGTTAGATTTGATACATAGTGATTTATGTGATTTTCATGGTACACCATCATTAGGTAACAAGAAGTATGTTGTAACCTTTATAGATGATGCTACTAGATTTTGTTACGTTTACTTGTTACATGCAAAAGACGAAGCTCTGGAAAAGTTTAAAATCTATAAACAAGAAGTAGAGCTTCATCAAAGTGAATTGATCAAAACTCTACATACCGATAGAGGTGGTGAGTATTTTGATCCGGTGTATTTCCAATCAACTGGAATAATACACCATACCACAGCTCCTTACACACCGGAACAAAATGGTGTGGAGGAAAGGAAGAAAAGGACACTAAAAGAGATGGTTAATACCATGTTGTCCCATTCGGGTCTAAATAATGGGTTTTGGGGAGAGGCGATGTTGACGGCTTGCTATTTGTTAAACCGGGTTCCTAATAAAAGGAACAAAACAACCCCTTTTGAGCTTTGGTATAAAAAGCCACCCGAGTTGCAAAAACTAAGAGTTTGGGGTTGTAGAGCCGTGGTAAGGCTCAATGATCCTAAGATAAGAAACTTAGGGGAAAGAGGTATAGAATGCATTTTCATTGGATATGCGGAGCATTCATTTGCTCACAGGTTCTATGTAATAGAACCAAATGACCACGTGTCAGTACATACGGTCATTGAGGCAAGAAGTGGAAATGTAGAATACGATGAAGAGAGATTCACATCTATACCTAGGCCAAAGGATATGAATCCTTCTTTAAAGATTTCTAGTGGAAAAGAAATTATGCCTTCAACTAGCACTGAACCAAGAAGGAGTTCGAGAGAAAGAAAGGCCAAGTCTTATGGTGACGACTTTCAATTGTACTTAGTTGAAGGTTCGAGGGTTGATATTAATTTTCAATATCAATATTGTTTCAATGTCGATGAGGATCCAAAGACATATAGTGAAGCAATGGCTTCAAGGGATGTTTCTTTTTGGAAAGAAGCCATCCAAGATGAAATGGATTCTATCTTGCAAAATAACACTTGGAAATTGGTGGATTTACCTCCTGGTTGTAAACCATTGGGAAGTAAATGGATCTTCAAGAGGAAGATGAAGGTGGATGGTACTATTGATAAGTTCAAAGCCAGATTAGTAATCCAAGGGTTTAGACAAAAGGAGGGTATTGACTTCTTTGATACATATGCTCCTGTAGCAAGGATATCTACCATTAGATTATTATTAGCACTTGCTGCTATACATAATCTTAAAATTCACCAAATGGATGTGAAAACTGCATTTTTAAATGGTGAATTAGATGAGGAGATTTACATGAAACAACCAGAAGGGTTTGTTATGCCTGGAAGTGAAAACAAGGTGTGTAAATTAATTAAATCTCTTTATGGCTTGAAGCAAGCACCTAAACAGTGGCATCAAAAGTTTGATGAGATTGTGTTGTCTAATGGTTTTGTTTTAAACCAAGCAGATAAATGTGTTTATAGCAAGTTTGATGCTTCTGGAAACGGAGTCATGATCTGTTTGTACGTAGATGATATGTTGATTTTTGGTACTAACCAAGATCAAGTTGATAGAACAAAGGAATTTTTATCATCTAAGTTTGCTATGAAGGATATGGGGGAGGCTGAGGTGATTTTAGGTATTAAAATCAAACGTGAGAACAGGGGCATTTCAATTTCTCAATCCCACTATATTGAGAAGATCCTGAACAAGTTTAATTTCAAGGATTGTTCTCCCGCAAGTACTCCTGTTGATCCTAGTTTGAAGTTATTACCTAATAAAGGTATTGCAGTATCTCCACTTGAGTACTCAAGAGCAATTGGATCACTTATGTACGCTATGATCAGTACCATACCAGATATAGCGTATGCTGTTGGAAAGCTTAGTAGATTTACTAGCAATCCTAGTACTCATCACTGGCAAGCATTAGGTCGAGTATTCAAATACTTGAAAGGAACCATTGATTATGGTCTGACTTACATTGGATTTCCTTCAGTGATTGAAGGATATTCAGATGCAAGTTGGATAAACAATAAGGAAGATCATTCTTCCACAAGTGGTTGGGTATTCCTACTTGGGGGAGGTGCTATTTCTTGGGCTTCAAAGAAACAGACTTGCATAACTGACTCAACTATGGAATCTGAGTTTGTAGCCTTAGCGGCAGCTGGTAAGGAAGCTGATTGGCTAAGAAACTTGATTTATGAGATTCCATTGTGGCCCAAACCAATATCTCCCATTTCTATAAGGTGTGATAGTGAAGCTACATTGGCTAAGGCATATAGTCAAGTGTATAATGGCAAGTCAAGACACTTAGGTGTGAGACACAGCATGGTTCGTGAGCTCATCATGCATGGTGTGATTTCGGTTGAGTATGTCAGAACTCAACAGAACTTAGCTGATCATTTAACCAAAGGGTTAACTAGAGATCTCGTGAAAGTATCAGCTGTGGGATCAGGGTTAAAGTCCATCTGAAAACTCTCATGTTAAGATACCCAATTCCCACCTAATATGACGTTAGGTGTAGAATTCAATGTGGAAAGCTTAACATCTAGAGTTTGGAACACAACATTAAATTGTCCCAAAGGTATGTGTTTAGATCTGCAAGTTAAGGAAGGTTGAGGTATATCTTCTTAATAGCTCTTTTGAAAAATTGCATTTGTAGGTGCAAGAGTAAAAGAGCTACCTATATGAGCATGAAGTTTAGCTGCTTCAAGAAGCTTGGACTTGGCTTTGATATGCTTATGAAGGATAGGGACATAGGCTAGTAAAAGATAGTGTCAAGTTAGATCTATGTATGTAAACTAATGTGTATATTATCTTCATGTATTCATTATGGATATTAAGGGTTCAATCCTTAGTGACACCCTTAAATTCGAATATTTGGAATGTGTAATATACTAATATGAAATTCAATCGTCACGACATTTCATTTATGCATTAGTTTGTTTTGGTTGCGGTGAACAAGTTAGTTAATCTATGATTACACTAAAATGGGGGAGGTATGTTGGATATTTTAGTGTAATTTGAGATTGCGTGTGACATACAAATAAGAGTGCACGCTTATTTGAATGTCACCGGGACTAACGGGGGATCCAAGGGGGCAGCGCCCCCTTGGCGGGGGTTCGGGGGCAGCGCCCCCGAGAGAAGCGGGGTCCAAGGGGCAGAGCCCCTAGCTGGGGTCGAGCTGGAAAATTTTTTATTTTGGACAAAAGTCCTTTATCGAAAATGCATCAGAAATTAAATTTCGGGCTAAATATGCACTTTTGAAACATGAGGGACTAAAAAGGTTTTTTTGTTCAAAATTGAAAACTGCAGCAGTTGTGGAAAACTGGATATACGCTCTCAAACGGTTTTTGGAAAACCCTAGACGAATTGACAGTTCGTCAAAAATCCCTCAAAATTCTCTCAACCAAATTCATACAGAAATCTAGAATCGATCTGATTTTATCCGATCAAAGATTGGTAGCCACTCCAATTGTTTGATCTGAAAGTGATTACACGACTTCAGATTTATCCAAGCAATTTATCGAATTTCCCCAACATCAAGCACACTAGAAATTTACTCTATGATGACATGAAACTAATAAGACCTGTCGTTAAGTGAGATTGAAAGATCATATTCAGAAACCAAAGTTATATTTCTCTAGAGTTAACTCATTGATTATTTTCAGTTATTAGAGTTGCAGCCCAGTCAGAATCATCTTGGTGGTGCCCATCTTAGTGGTCACAAATGATAGGGAACATAAGAGAAAGGCCACTGAAGGGGGAATATTTGCAGATACAGGTCCGATGATATCACGGCAACCACACTAGCCGGTCTTGGTACCTCACCCCTAAAATTCACCCACAATTGACTATTGGTTATGCTATGATGAATAAAATCATATAATTTGAAATGTTAAGAAACAAACTATACTGTTATCGTAGACCGAAGTCCATCTGTGAAATGGGAAGATGTTTAGATACTATCATATTATTCATATTCTGGTTGTTAATTACTTTACTGCTGGTTACTTTTTATTTTGCAGAAACACTTTTGCTGATTGCTGATTGTGATTGCAGCTAGCCTTGAAAAAGCTAAACAAGCATAATTTGCTGGAAATGTTACAGGTATTGTATTTTCTTTTTGGCAATTAGGATATGGTATGCACCAAATGGGAAAACGATATGCGCCGCGATTGCTGCTTCATGATTATAAAACAGACGAGGTTTTAACAAGAGCCTCAAGGTTATAACCTTTATAAACATTCTTCTCTTAATCTTGTTTAATTTTTATTTGTTGAGTGTAACAACAAACTATTTGGTTATATTTTTCCAGTAACTGGTTTATGATGAATATAGAGAGACAAGCAGGTTATCAAAAATACCAGATGAAGTCTGTGGTGAAATAGATCACTACTTTGTAGATGCATCCTTCGTACCTTGTTTATGTTTTATAAATATTACTTATCTATAGTCTTGACCCATTTGATATTTTGGATTATTTTTCATGCAGCCAAGATGGAGTGATTTGGATGTCAACTAGCATGCTAACTTTTTTAAGCATACCAGGTGGATCCTAGAGGTAAAGCATCTTCACCATACAACTACATGAATACAATCACCAGTTATATTATCTCGACAACCTTACATGTTTGTTATCACACAATCACACATATAACATGGTAAGAGCTGCACGATTTAAAGAAACAATTAGAGGCCCGATTCGACAAGTTTTGATGAAAGTTATAGGTTAAACCACCAACTTTGGTTTAGGAAAACTACAAACCAAAACAACAGGTTGAGTGGGTTGGCTAGACTGCCCGGTTTTAGCAATTTAGCAGTTTGGCGGTTCTAACTGATCTTTTTGAGATTGATAGTTTTTACTTTGTATTACAGATTTTATAGTGAAAAGATGTTCATGAATATAAATACATATAAATAACTGCATGTTCCAAAAAGTGAAAGTTAAACAGGTGGTTTGGTTTATACAGCCGGTTCCAAGGTTCAAGCCGGTCAAACTAGATGAATTGCTACATTAGTTGGGTCGGTTTCAATAGTTTATGAGCATCTCTAGCAACATCTATGTTTTGGGCCCATCTAATTTTAGTATTTGTGTTTAACATCATAGAGTGCTTCACAAGATGTGGAGAAGTATGAGCTTGCTAGCATTACTCAGAATGTAGGAAGGATAGTGTGCTGAAATCACTGGACTCGGTATTAGGCGGCGGTGACAATGGTGGGATAGATGATTCTGGCCATGTTGATTGCCAACATGTTCTGTTATTTGAGGGTGGTACAAAAGGTACTCCTGGTGGCGAGATTATTAAGGGAATGAGCCAGCGGCGGCCTAAATATGAGAAACAAGATGAAGATAGGAGTGTTGATAACTTCTCTGCAGGAAATGTTTAATTGCATTTTTGATGGTATTGCCGTTTTGCCTCATTTGTATGTGTAAAGAATCAATCATCATAATAACTATGCTCTTAGAAATAACTTGCAATGTTTGGCCTCGTCACTCACATGCATGTTTGGTCATTTATAAAGGGTGTACCTATTGGGGTGACTATCTACACCTTGCAATAACTTGCATGTTTGGTCATTTGTATGTGTAAAGAATCAATCATCATAATAACTATGCTCTTAGAAATAACTTGCAATTTTTGGCCTCGTCACTCACCCCAAAAACACCTTTTTGGGGTGACTATCTACACACCAAGTGTGTAGATAGTTTGGGCCAATAGTAATTATATAAACAAATAACCAAACTAAATGAGCCAAGTCTGACTCGAGCATGGGCTTAAAAAATTACTTAAAAGTCGAATTCCAACTTTACAATAAGCTCGAGCTTAAACTCTCAAATGATAAAGTAGATGAGATCATGCTTCCTTTTTTTATTCCCATTACACGGTTTTTTTTTTTTTTTTTTTTTATAAAAGTGTTATTTTTATATTAACTTTTTAAATGATCTACATTTAACATTACATAAAAGTTAATACCCCACCTTAAATTCTAAGGTCCTGAGTTTCTAATGTGAATAGGTTGTTGCTTCCTACTTATTTAACACGCCACCATAACAAATAACCTACGAACGTCATATACACACCACACACCACAAACCCCAACAATAACTACGAGGCGACAAAACAGACTCATCCGCCGCAACGCGCGGGCATTCCCACTAGTATATAATATAGGAAAACTTGTGGAGCAAGGCTAATCTATTTTAGGTGTTGATAACTACATTAATAATAAATATATTCATAACAATAGAGTTTTAAAAAGTTAAAAAATTTTACTAAGCTTCTGAAAAGGAAATAAGGATTTTTTTTTGGGACGAATGCGTAGTTATAGATGTTTTCTAATTATAAATTCCAAGGTGTTAATCTCTTTTTAACTTTTTATATATTTTATAGGGAAGATAACATATTTTATTATGGGCTTGGTTATCCACACATCCCCCTTGGTTATTTGCACATCCCTTGAACCCTATAGGAAGCGTATATGGCAATATGGTTCCTCTGGGTCCAAGCGTATTGAGCAATACACTTCCTATATGTGTACTTGAAGTACAAACTTTTCAGAAGATGGTCAACTAATGATTAGGGGGCCAGATGAAGCGTATAGGGCAATACGGTTCCTCTTGGTCCAAGGGTATTAAGCAATACACTTCCTATATGTGTACCAAACTTTTCAAAAAATGGTCAGCTAAAAGGAAGCGTATTGCCCAATACGATTCCCATAACTTTAATAGGAAGCGTATAGGGCAATACACTTCATCTTAGTTTTACTCAAAAATTATAAGTTGCATCAAATTTTTAACTTATTATTGTTATCTTATAATGTTTTTATAAAAACATTTATTAAACAAAACAATATATATATAGGAAATGTATGGGGCAATATGGTTTCCTTGGACCCAAAGTATAGGAAGCGTATGGGGCAATATGGTTCCCCTAGACCCAAAGTATAGGAAGCGTATGGGACAATATGGTTCCCCTAGAGCCAATGTATATAGGAAGTGTATAGGGCAATACGGTTCCTCTTGGTCCAAGCGTATTAAGCAATACACTCCCACGGTCATCATCAATCATCGGGTGATGGGGCCGGCAAGTTCGGATCATCAAAATCCGAGTTCGGCCGGTCATCCGGTCGAGGTCTATAGCGGAATGTGGAGAGAAACTCCACCATCAATGGCCGATAAGATGGTGCGGCTCCTATTCGAAATAAACGATCCCACGGGCTATCCTGCCCGATAACCTGTCGAACAGTGTCCGCCACCCCACATGGTTATCATAAATATGTTTTGGGTATTACAATAATGTATAAACGTTTTTAACACATTTTTATAAAAAGGATTCAGATTAGGGGACCAGGGGAACCATATTGCCCCATACGCTTCCTATACATTGGCTCTAGGGGAACCATATTGCCCCATACGCTTCCTATACTTTGGGTCTAGAGGAACCATATTGCCCCATACGCTTCCTATACTTTGGGTCCAAGGAAACCATATTGCCCCATACATTTCCTATATATATATATTGTTTTGTTTAATAAGTGTTTTCATAAAAACATTATAAGATAACAATAATAAGTTAAAAACTTGATGCAACTTATAATTTTTAAGTAAAACTAATATGAAGTGTATTGCGCTATACGCTTCCTATTAAACTTATAGGAATCGTATTGGGCAATACGCTTCCTATTTGGTCACTTTTCAGACCTTTATAGTTTTGAACTCCTTCGTGGCTGCTGCATCGGGTGACGACGGTCTCGCTCGTGCCTTTCACGCCCAATGTCATGTTGCCAGTGAAGGTCCCGACTGGACTGCTGACACCGGAGCCGATTTACACATGACTGATGATACTGGTAAACTTCATTCTTTTTCTCCCTACACTGGTACCTCATCAGTTTTCTTTGGAAATGGAAATTCCCTTCCTATTACTCATAAAGGGCATGTTTCATTAAATAAAAATGTCTCTCTAAATGATGTCTTAGTTGTGCCTACTATAACTAAGAACCTTCTTTCCATTAGCAAGTTAACCAAAGATTATCCCGTTGATGTCTTATTCTCGGATTCCTTTTTTGTTATCCAGGACCGGAGAACAAGCCAACCTCTCGCTCAAGGTCGGTGTGAAAACGGTCTCTACGTGCTTCGGGACAAGTCTTTTGCTTTTGTTGCATCCGTTTCGTCCAATAAAGCCTCTTTTGAATTGTGGCACAATCGATTAGGACATGTTGCTTTTGATACACTTTCTGTTTTAAAAAGACTTGGTTGTTTGTCATTTACTTCTATTTTACCTAATCCTAATTTATGCTCTCCATGTCAACTTGCTAAAGCTCACAAATTACCCTTTGATTTAAATGAGAAACGTGCTTCTCATCCCCTAGATCTTGTCCACTGTGACTTATGGGGACCCTCACCCGTCGTGACCAATGACGGTTATAAATATTATGTTGTGTTTATTGACGACTATTCGAGATTTTCATGGCTATATCCGCTTAAAACGAAAAACGAATTTTACTCCGTTTTGCAAACCTTTTTGAGACTTGTTCAAACGCAATTCTCACGAAAAGTTAAAGTTTTTCAAAGTGACGGCGGTACGGAATTTTTCAACCAACATGTGCGCAAAATTTTTGATGAAAACGGAACTTTTCATTGCTTCTCTTGTCCTTATACCGCTCCACAAAATGGTCGCGCCGAACGGAAGCACCGCCATCTTGTTGAAACGGGTTTAGCCATGCTTTTTCATGCCCGCGTGCCCGTCACCCACGCGTGCCCGTCACCCACTGGGTCGATGCGTTTAGTACCGCCACCTATATTATCAACCGTTTACCCACCAAAGTTCTCCACGACAAATCCCCTTTCCAAATGCTCTTCTCAACAACACCAAATTATGCCAATTTTCGTGTTTTTGGATGTTGTGTTTACCCGTATCTACGCGATTATGCCCCTCACAAACTTGCACCTCGTAGTATCCCGTATGTTTTTATGGGCTATGCGCCCCAATATAAAGGATACAAATGTTTTGACCCGGCATCTTCGCTCATGTAGGTGACTCGGCATGCTAGATTTGATGAAACGTTTTTCCCTTACATCAGTGATTCCTCACATACAAACATTGCAAACCTTTTTCTTTCTACTTTTCATGAATCCACCACTTTTTCTCAATCTGCACATCAACCGGCCAATCCCATCACTCCACTAAAACCCACCAATAAGTCACCTTTTACCCCCACCTTGTTCTTTATGCAAATGTGCTGCCTCAACCGATCAGCAACCTGTTGACCGAGCCCCTCCTATTACCCCTTCAGCCCAGCCGCAACCTGCTGAGCCTTTCACTCCTGACTACAGCCCACTGTCTACACCTTCCGCCTCTTCAGCCGCCCAACCTGGCTCCTCGCCTACCTCTCATTCTCCGCCACATCATGATGTC
Source organism: Helianthus tuberosus (assembly GCA_030545235.1). Lineage (NCBI taxonomy): Eukaryota > Viridiplantae > Streptophyta > Magnoliopsida > Asterales > Asteraceae > Helianthus > Helianthus tuberosus. The sequence continues at coordinate 1,336,815 of JARYGA010001261.1, read as the reverse complement.
CCTCCAACCTCTACGGCCCCTTCCCATCCGATGGTGACTCGCTCTAAGGTCGGCACCTTCAAACCCAATCCTAAACATACCGCCTACCTTGCTCATGCCATGCATTCTGGTTTACATGCTGGTCTCTTAACTACTGTTGATCCTAAGGGATTCAAAAGTGCATCAAAACATTCCCATTGGATGGCAGCCATGCACAATGAGCTACAAGCTCTTCACAACAACCAAACATGGTCTCTTGTGCCACGACCCTCTTCTACCAATGTTGTTGGCTCAAAGTGGGTGTTTAGAACCAAATATCACCCCGACAGTTCCGTAGATCGTTACAAAGCCCGACTAGTTGCTCAAGGCTTCACACAAATACCGGGTCTCGATTTCACTCATACGTTTAGTCCCGTTGTAAAAGCCTCGACTATTCTCATCGTTCTCTTGTTGGCCGTCATCAATGGTTGGTCTCTTCGTCAACTAGATGTTAACAACGCTTTTCTTAATGGGTCCTTATCCGAAACCGTTTATATGGAACAACCACTGGGTTTCGTTGACAAAAAATTACCGAATCACGTTTGCAAGCTCAAGAAGGCCCTCTATGGCCTTAAACAAGCCCCCCGGGCTTGGTTCCAACGACTTAGCTCGTTTCTCATATCCTACGGGTTTACTTGTAGTCGAGCAGATCCATCACTTTTTGTCTTTCATCAAGGTGATTCTCTCATGTATCTTCTTGTATACGTGGATGATCTTATTCTCACGGGCAACAAATCCTCTTTACTTACCTCCTTTACAAGTTGTTTACATAACGAATTTGCAATCAAGGATCTAGGTTCGCTGAGCTATTTTCTTGGTCTTGAGGTTGTTCACAACGACTCCGGTCTCTTTCTTACCCAAACCAAATACGCAAATGACATTCTTTCTCGAGCCAGTCTCACTCATGCCAAGCCTGTCTTCACTCCTCTTTCCACCACCGATACTTTTTCCTCTGCTGGTACACCATATGCCGATCCTACCTTTTACCGATCCATTGTCGGGGCGCTTCAATACTTAACCATAACTCGACCCGACTTAGCCTACGCAGTAAATCAAGCATGTCAACACCTGCATGCTCCAACTGATCAACACTTTCAGCTAGTTAAACGGATTTTGCGCTATGTTAAGGGTACTATTTCTCATGGCCTTGTCTTCACTCGCCCTAAGTCTTCTACTATCTTGGGCTACTCCGATGCGGATTGGGCAAGGTGCATCGAAACACGCCGATCGACATATGGTTATTCATTTTTTTTGGGAGGCAACTTAGTGTCATGGAGCGCAAAGAAACAACCTACCGTCTCAAGATCAAGTTGTGAGTCCGAGTATCGAGCCATGGAAAATGCCGCAGCAGAAATTATTTGGGTTACTCATTTATTGCAGGAACTTCATGCTCTTCCAAATACTCGGCCTAGACTACTTTGTGACAACCGAAGTGCTTTGTTCACGAGTCAAAATCCGGTGTCCAACAAACGAGCCAAGCACATCGACTTAGACTATCATTTTGTTCGTGAATTGGTCATGTCCGGGAAATTGCATACTCAGTATGTTCCTACCAAGCTTCAACGTATATTCTGCAGAATATACTATCTTTTACTCCTCCTCCCGTGATGACGTGGCGCCTACGTGGCGGGTAGTCTCCAAAAAGACTATCCATTCCATACCCAATGGTCTAAAAAGGTACCTTTTAAATTTTTCTCTCATTTTAAAAAATCGCTCACCTTATGTCCATTATTTTTATCTCTATCTTACTTACAAACAATCATTTTATTATATTTCTCGTTTTTTATACACTCACAAGAATTTGTTAGAGGATGAATAATAACTTTTCATGTATGAAAACTTGAAAAGCTAACCCAACGCCGAGTTTTACCTGGCAGGCAGGGGTGTTGCTGATGTAAAGTTGCACATAACGCCACCTTTAAAAGGTCTTGTAATGTACAATAATTGCTGCTGATGCGTGCGAAGTGTTACTATTATTAGGTGTATATTTTAAGCCCTTTTTAACACCTATTTTAGCCAAGTTTTAAATTTATAAAACACGATATTTCACTAACACTAAACACACATATGGGCAAGTGCACCCATCGTTGAGTGTAGTATAGCGTTGGTAAAATACCGAGGTCGTCCAAGGACACAAGAGCTTTTAGTACCGGTTTATCCTCAACGTCTAACCAAAACAAAAGTTTAGGAAAAATATTTTAAACTAAGAAAAATAAAAACTAACTAAAATGCTGAAAATAAAAATAAAAGAAAAACAGATAGACAAGATGAATCACTTGGTTCCGACTCGTATCTAGTATAACCTTTGATTATTTCCGCACTTTTGCACATAATTAAGAGATTATCTTAGTTATTGTAGTAGGCCCCTCTTTTGAAGGTGACGTTACCCTCACCCCAGTAGTTTGAGTCAGCAGGGATACAATCCTAAAAGGGTGGATTATTGGAAGATAATGAATTAAGTTATTAATGCAGTATTGTGGTAGGCCCCGCTTTTGGCGGTGACGTTACCCTCGACTAAGTAGTCTGAGTCAGCAGGGATACAGTCCTAAATAGCCGGGTTATAGTATTAATAGTAGTTAACTTATGAGGGGATCAAAGAGTTTGGACCCCCGCCATCCAATACCGTGAAGTATTGAAGGAGGTCCTACTAAATTTGACCCAGGTCCATTGCAGGACCTCTAAACGCTGAACAATGGCAAGACCTTTACCAAACCGTTCCCTTAACCCCCTACCAGGTAGCCAACATACCTCCATATAGACCGTGGAGATATGAATGGTGAAAATCCTTTATTTTATATAGACAGTAAAATAATGCCAAGACACCACGGACAAACGATAAGGAAAGATCACCTTCAACATAAGTAACTAGTTATTAAAGTCATTAATACAAAACCAAATAAAAAGTGCAAAAGATTAGAAATAAAAAGTATTATACTAGACACTTTGTCTTCACCAAGTGATGTAAGAGACTTAGGCAAACATGGCCTTGATTGTCAAGAACTCTTACGATCAATCTTGGATCCCGAGACGACCCACACACTCTATGATGGACAATGGATGATGGTGGTGGATGATGGTGTTGTGATGGTGGTGGGTGGTGGATGAAGTGTGAGAGAGGTGGTGTGCCAAGGGATGAGATGAAATGAATCCAAGCACTCCTATTTATAGGCTGAACAGAGAGCTGGACACGGCCCCGTGTCCGCTGGGCACGGCCCCGTGTCCGTCTGACACTCTCTCTCCTCATTAATTGTAATTCGCAATTACAATAAATGCGCCTGCTGTACTTTCGACACGCCCCCGTGTCCGCTGAGCACGGGCCCGTGATGGGCAATAGAAGCTTCTATAGGTTTGTCTTTTCTGCTGCTTCTTGGGCACGGCCCCGTGCTGGCTGAGCACGGGGCGTGTTCAGCCTTCTGTTTTCTCCTTTTTGCTTTGGAAGGTGCCGTTGAGGGTTCGGGTAGTCCACTAATGTTCCTTTTCATGTATTTATGTTGGATTTAGCTGTCTTTTTGCTTCTTTTGCGTTTTTGAGCTCATTTAATCCTGAAAATACAAAAGGAAGACAAAAACACTCTTTTTCCAATATTAGTACTAAAAAAGGGTTAGTTTTAGGCCTCATTTGATGTAATTTATATGTTGCATTTTACACACATCAAATACCCCCACACTTGAACTTTTGCTTGTCCTCAAGCAAAACTCTTTAATATGTGGCTTACACTCCCAAATGGAATAGGTAGAAGAGAAGGTTTTGGGCTTGTCGTAGAGTGTCGGGATTTCCAAGATCTTTTTGGGTTTTATTTTTATTTATTTACACTCCTATTCGTAATGATTTATTTAGAACTGTTCATAAAAGAAATTACTTATTTGGGCATAACATGCCTTTTTAAAATTCTATTTATATACAAGTTCACATACCTCGCGGGGAAATCACTCACACTCGGCCGAAGGTGTATTTTTTAGTGAATCACTCGAGAGCGGCACGGAACTTATTCCTACCATAGGCTTGCCAAGAAATCAATCCTCCTCCTTTTTAACTTTTATACCTTTGTAGATATCAAGAGGACTTTGTGGGTTAAGGGTTGGCTAGGGTTAAAGGTAGGTGGTTGGGTTAGTGGTTAGTAAAAAGGCTAAAAGCGTAACAAGTGTCGGTTTTCGTATTTTTGCAACTTTTTTTTTTTTAATGAAGCTTTTATTCAAACAAAGTTATTTTTGATTACTTTGTTTGTTTATTTTCTTTTTGCTTCATTTTTTTTTTTCGAAGAACCGAACTTGTTACTAAAATAAAAGGTTAAAAATGAAAAAGGTTTTGGTGGGTGAAAAGGGTTTTTTGTTTGGGTGATGAAACGAAAAGGTTTAGGCTCAAAGGGGCTAACTAGGGGGATTTTTGGGTAGGTGGTAAAAGAAAAAGAAAAATAATGGTGTAGAAATGAAAAAAGTTAGTCCTAATGCCTCCATCATGTACTTACTCGGGTTTAAGTTGATAAGGACCGGGAATGTATTGTCATGGCAAGTTCTAGAGTCGTAAGAACCAAGCGGCTATTCACACAAGAAACGAAAAATGAGCATTTAGTCAAATGATATGAAATTGTGTGCTCAATAAAGTCTCAAAACTCACTTTTATGGGAATGGGTTTTTATGTGATCAAGTATATATAATCAAACTTTAATTAAGTTTGCCATGCCTTTTCATAATTTTCTTATGTTGGTTCTTTTTATCACTACGCTATCGGTTGTAAATTTGTAAAAATATCACCTTTTTGAGAACTTGAATTTCCCGAGTTAAACCTAGACAAGAAGAAAAATTGAAATTTTTGAAAAAATTTGGGGTGATTAGCGGTTCCAATAGAGTTTTGTGTAAGGCTTGTATTTAGGACTTGCAAAATTCAAGGTTTTAGCATCCCCCCCACACTTAAATTACACATTGACCTCAATGTGTCCCAAAAATAAATTTTTAGGTTGATTAGATGTGTAAAACAGTGTTTAAAAAGCAAAAATTTGTGTTACTGGGCACTGAACACGGCCCCGTGTTATCCGGGCATGGCCCCGTGTTCAAGTGCCAGTAACAAAATTGAGATAAGAGAAACAGAAGTCTGGACACGGGGGCGTGTTGGGTGAACACGGCCCGTGTCCAGGTACCTGTACTGGGCGTTTTCTGCAGGTGGTTCGACACGGGGCCGTGTTGGTTGGGCACGGCCCGTGTTGAACCTTCTGAAATGGAGAAAATTGTCGGGTTGCCTCGTTCTTGTGCATGGGATTATTTTTCTCGTTCCCCTTTTCATCCTTTACCACCATGAGTGTGTTTTATTCCTCAAAATTAAAAACTAAACTAGAAAACATAAAGGTTAATCTAAACTAAAACTACGGATAGTTCCGCGGAATGCCTCCGTGGTGCGCCACGTTTATAAGGGTCCTTGGCTAGACCCTCCTTATCGGGTGGTTCTGGCTCATCTTCAATTAGGGGGTCATTATTGCCGAATGGATATTTCATTGACCGCTCAAGATCGACACTTCTTTTAAATGCCCCTAATTGAAGAGGTAGATTGTTGAACTTCCGGTTTTTCAAAGCTTCGTGAGTTTTTACAAATGGTCGTCCCAACACTAGAGGAGCGTCATCGAGGATGACAAAATCGGTCGGGATTACCATTTGATTTGTTTGAACCAATACATCCTCAACTATACCGATTGATTTTATTACTTTCCGATTGGATAGAAAAATGGGTATTTGAAGTGGAGAAAAATCACTAATACTTAATTTTTCGAAAATGTAGTTAGGCATTATGTTAACACAAAGATCTTTATCAATGGTGACATTACTAATAAACGAATTTTGAAAGAAACATGGAACCGGTGTAATGTTAATTTCAAATGGGTCTTCTTTTATTAGTGAGGTTTGATCATCAGTTAACTTAACACTTACCGTTTCGTCAATTTTAGTGTTAGTGTTTAACTCTTTTAAAAACTTAGCATGAGTGGGTACTAAACAATGATTTTCGAAAGAAGGTGACAAGAGGTTAATTTCGTCAAAATTAGACTCTTCTTGAATTTTAACATTGTCAGACTCACATTTATCGTTGTTTAACTCATGTGTCGGTTTTTCACTTATTTGTTCTTCCATTTTAACACTTTCAGTTATCTCTTCCCTTTTTAATTCTTCTCTTGCGCGGGACTCCTCTTCCCTTGCGCGAGCTTCTTTTATACATCGATCGATAACTTTAATGTGTTCTAATATCCTATCGGTCACTTCGGTTATAGAAAAAGAATCGGTATTTTCTAAGCTTGAATCCGGTTGTTCGATCCTTTGTTCCTCATAATACCCATATGAAGTAGATGGTTCGCACCATTGTTCTTCATTGTAAGTATATGATGGATAAGGGTCGTAATTTTGTTCTTCGTAATACTCATATGAGGTGGGTTGTTCACGCCATGGTTCCTCATAATAAGCATATGAAGGTGGTGGCTCATATCTTGGTTCCTCAAAGTATGAGTATGAAGGCTCATACCTTGGTTCATCAAAATATGAGTATGAGGGAGGAGGTTCATACCTTTGGTCTTCATAGGATGTGTATGAAGTTGATGGCTCGTACCTGGGCTCCTCATAGTAGGTGTATGAATTGGATGGTTGATATGAGTGATTGTATTGAACCGAGCGTGAGTTACGACAATTAGTGCAATAATTACCCCTATAATCATCCTCATCATAGGTGTAGTTGTAACCTCCTGAGTATTGATCCATAAGAATCACTCAGCAGACCACAACCAAGTCTCGAGATCAGAAAACAAAAAGAAAAACGGAAACAGAGGCTGGACATGGCCCCGTGTTCAGTGGACACGGCCCCGTGTTCAGAATCTGTATCTGGGCGTTTTAATTAATTTTACTGATTTTGTTGAGCACGGGGCGTGTTTAGTGAGCACGGCCCGTGTTCAAGCTTCTGTTACTGGGTGTTTTATGAAAAATATGCGGCACGGCCCCGTGTTCAGCGAGCACGGCCCATGTTCAACCTACTGTAAATGCAAAACTAAACTAAAATGCAGAAAAATGTGGGCCCGTTTTGAAAAGGTTTTGAAAAACTGATTAGGCCGTCGATTTTAAGCTTTCCTAAAATCCTTGTGTCCCCGGCAACGGCGCCAAAAACTTGATGCGTGCGAAGTGTTACTACTATTAGGTGTATATTTTAAGCCCTTTTTAACACTTATTTTAGCCAAGTTTTAAATTTATAAAACACGATATTTCACTAACACTAAACACACATATGGGCAAGTGCACCCATCGTTGAGTGTAGTATAGCGTTGGTAAGATACCGAGGTCGTCCAAGGACACAAGAGCTTTTAGTACCGGTTTATCCTCAACGTCTAACCAAAACAAAAGTTTAGGAAAAATATTTTAAACTAAGAAAAATAAAAACTAACTAAAATGCTGAAAATAAAAATAAAAGAAAAACAGGTAGACAAGATGAATCACTTGGTTCCGACTCGTATCTAGTATAACCTTTGATTATTTCCGCACTTTTGCACATAATTAAGAGATTATCTTAGTTATTGTAGTAGGCCCCTCTTTTGAAGGTGACGTTACCCTCACCCCAGTAGTTTGAGTCAGCAGGGATACAATCCTAAAAGGGTGGATTATTGGAAGATAATGAATTAAGTTATTAATGCAGTATTGTGGTAGGCCCCGCTTTTGGCGGTGACGTTACCCTCGACTAAGTAGTCTGAGTCAGCAGGGATACAGTCCTAAATAGCCGGGTTATAGTATTAATAGTAGTTAACTTATGAGGGGATCAAAGAGTTTGGACCCCCGCCATCCAATACCGTGAAGTATTGAAGGAGGTCCTACTAAATTTGACTCAGGTCCATTGCAGGACCTCTAAACGCTGAACAATGGCAAGACCTTTACCAAACCGTTCCCTTAACCCCCTACCAGGTAGCCAACATACCTCCATATAGACCGTGGAGATATGAATGGTGAAAATCCTTTATTTTATATAGACAGTAAAATAATGCCAAGACACCACGGACAAACGATAAGGAAAGATCACCTTCAACATAAGTAACTAGTTATTAAAGTCATTAATACAAAACCAAATAAAAAGTGCAAAAGATTAGAAATAAAAAGTATTATACTAGACACTTTGTCTTCACCAAGTGATGTAAGAGACTTAGGCAAACATGGCCTTGATTGTCAAGAACTCTTACGATCAATCTTGGATCCCGAGACGACCCACACACTCTATGATGGACAATGGATGATGGTGGTGGATGATGGTGTTGTGATGGTGGTGGGTGGTGGATGAAGTGTGAGAGAGGTGGTGTGCCAAGGGATGAGATGAAATGAATCCAAGCACTCCTATTTATAGGCTGAACAGAGAGCTGGACACGGCCCCGTGTCCGCTGGGCACGGCCCTGTGTCCGTCTGACACTCTCTCTCCTCATTAATTGTAATTCGCAATTACAATAAATGCGCCTGCTGTACTTTCGACACGCCCCCGTGTCCGCTGAGCACGACCCCGTGATGGGCAATAGAAGCTTCTATAGGTTTGTCTTTTCTGCTGCTTCTTGGGCACGGCCCCGTGCTGGCTGAGCACGGGGCGTGTTCAGCCTTCTGTTTTCTCCTTTTTGCTTTGGAAGGTGCCGTTGAGGGTTCGGGCAGTCCACTAATGTTCCTTTTCATGTATTTATGTTGGATTTAGCTGTCTTTTTGCTTCTTTTGCGTTTTTGAGCTCATTTAATCCTGAAAATACAAAAGGAAGACAAAAACACTCTTTTTCCAATATTAGTACTAAAAAAGGGTTAGTTTTAGGCCTCATTTGATGTAATTTATATGTTGCATTTTACACACATCACTGCCATGAAACCTATCTTCTTTACCTCCCACCTCGACACACCAATAACTTAAGCAACACATGTACCCCGTAACACAATGCGACTCAAGACTCATAAACGGAAGAAAAAAAGGCTATCAGTAAACCGGAACCGATAAAGGGTAATGTAGCCAGGGTGCTAAAAATGTAAACCTTAGGGTGCATGTGATAAATACAAGATATCAAGAGTTTTCTTATTGATTAATTGTCTGTTTGCAAGACCAAAGGAATCCTCTGTTTATAGAGGATACGTACAGCATGAAGCCATAAAATTAGGAGGAGAATAAGGAAACAAATAAAGGAAATAAAAAAAACCAATAACAACCAATATTCCCCCTCAAGCTGGAGCGTGTAAATCGACGACTCCAAGCTTGTCAAGTAAGAACCGAAGATGAGCGGCACCGAGACCCTTGGTTAGTAAATCAGCAAGTTGCAGCTTAGACTCAATGGGCATTGTGCAAACTTCGTTAGAGTTGATACGTTCACGTACAAAATAACAGTCCATTTCGACATGTTTTGTGCGCTCATGAAAAACAGGATTATTTGCAATATTACGAGCCGCTTGATTGTCGCAAAACAACGTGGTAGGACTTGTTTGAGAAACGCCAAGCTCATGTAAAAGCTCATGTATGAGAGCCTAAGAAGTCTATTCAAAGGCTCGGTTTCAAGGTATCACTTAAAGAACAAGAAGAAAGCATTAGGAGATTCAACGAAATCGAATTGTTGATGTTTTTGATCTATTTCTGTTTTGATTATCATAGTTTGACTAATTGTGTTTGTGTATAGATTCTACACAGGTCATCTTTTGAGTGTACGGTCAAATTTTTGATGCAAAACAATATATTTCATCAAGAACACATTTGAAGATCAAGAACCGTTAAAAAAAATACATTTTGATCTATTTTTCTAGTCTTAGTTTATGTTTGCAGGATTTATGGGCTAATAGTTACAAGAGATTTGAAAAATTATTTGATTTTTTTTAATCTCTCCTCAATAATCAGGATTTGATAAAATCTTGTTACCAAAACAAAAGGTGTACGACAGCAGGAGTTTTCGGTGACATTTTTAATCAGTGTACGAGGTTCAACATAGTTGTGTATGGTCCAACAATTTGTTAGTGTGCGGCCCAGACTCCAAAACCTGTGTGCGATCCAACTACCAGGTGTACAACCCAAGCTTGTGTATATGACCCAAGTTGTCTGGTGTGTGTCGCAACCCCCGACCCCTCCCTGGGAGCGGGAGCCGCGACCAGCAGCCGGTGATATCGTTGTTTATTAATTTGGCAGCGGAAATGAGACATCAGGATCGTATTTAGGAAATAAATTCAGAGTTTCAAAACACCAACTTTTATATTAAACAAATGGGATAAAAACCCATATTTCATTCATAATATTGTTATAGGGATAAACCCTAGTTTGCTGAAAACATAAACTTCTTTTATTTAGGTAACTTATAGCCACTTTCTTTAAGCCTTCAGTGCTCCATAGCTGGCTTCTTATAGCTTCACATTCAGTTACCTGAAACACATTTTAAAAATATTTTATCAGCAAGAAATACCGGCGAGTGCATCCCAATTTAATAAAATAAGCTTTTATAACTTTATAGTATTGAGAGCGATTACAATGTTTATATCTACCCAATCACTCATTTAGTATTTGTCATGTTGGCAGTTCCATGACTGTGGTCATACTACTATTGGCTAACTCTTTGTCCAATAGTAACGCTTGACTAGTAGTGTATACAAAACCCCACATACCGGCAGTAATTGTAAAATACAAAGACTCAATCACTGTAAGTATAATTGAAAATATTTGAGAGTTTATAACACAGTTTGGTAGAATAAGAGAATGACTCACATTGTAGACTTATGTATTTCTACAGCTTCCTGTTGATTTTTCCTAATTATTTTCTATTAAAACATACAATGCACGCGTGTTAGTAAAATAACCCAAATCACATTAGCCATACAACACGAGACAAAAACCCAACGAACTTAGTCAGGCAAAGCTTCGACATGCGTTACGGGACCCTTGATCAATCGGGTAGGGTAACGAATTAGTGATGGGGGGTTAAAATACTTACAACGGAGCAGAACTTCGTGTTTTAGGGGGTATAATATCGAGCTATTATATTGCACTATAGGGACAGAGAGAAAGAAGTTGATGAACGAGATTGAAATGCATACTGCATCTCCTTTTATAGTGAATTCAGGGGTCTCTCGCGCCCCGCGACCCGCCCAAGGGTCCCTCTCGCGCCTCGTGAGAGAACCCTAGCTACGACTAGGTTCGACTGGTCACCACTATAGACTCGCCACGTGTCGTGCCACGTGGCACATTGGGTGTCCTCCAAGATATGGGTTTGTCGCGCCCCGCGACACACCCCTTTGCTCCGGTCGCGGCCCGCGAGCGGCCTAAAATATTATTTTATTTTATTTTTAATGAAATTAAGGTTAAGTAACAATAATTATGTGCTTACTTCGGGTATCCTGAAAGAAGGGGGTGCTGCTTAATATTGTTAACGTTTATGCTCCACAGAAAGCTGAGGAGAAACGGGTTTTATGGGGGATGTTAGAACAGGTTAAAAGACGACATCAAGGTTTTTGGGTTTTCTTGGGGGATTTTAATTCGGTTAGATGTATGGAGGACCGGAAGAACACACGTTTCTATTCTGGAAGTACGTATGATTTTAACAAATTCATTGACTGGTCCAATTTGCAAGAATATGTGATGAAAGGAAAAAGGTTTACTTTCTTGGCAGGTAGAGGGAAGGGCCAGAAACTTAGCAAGATTGATAGATTCTTGGTGTGTCGGGATTTTTTTAGCAAATGGCCGACGGCCTTTCTCCGGGCTTTGCCTAGATTATATTCAGATCATACTCCTTTGGTTTTGGTTATTCACGACTATAATTTTGGTCCAAAACCTTTTAGATGGTTTAATTCTTGGCTGGGTATGGAAGGTTGTAGTGAGGTGGTTAGAGATGCTTTATCGAGTTGTCAATCCTCAGGAATGAATGATGTAGTGCTAAATGGAAAATTAAAGGTGGTAAAGGAGAAATTAAAGGTTTGGTTAGAGGAGAGACGTCAGAAGGAGACAAAGGAGGTAGAATGTTATAAAAGGGAGTTGGAAAAAATGGAGGAAATAATGGAGAATAGAGATCTTGATGAAGAAGAATTTTGGGTGTGGTCTGAGTGTAGGAGAGGGTTGGATGTTTGGGAGAGTGTTAGAAGTAAGGATTGCAGACAGAAAGCTAGGGTCAAATGGGCGCTTCATGGGGATGATAACTCAAAATTTTTTCATGGCATAATGAATGGCAGGAAAGTTTCGAATGCTATCCCGGGGTTGGAGGTTAACGGTAAATGGGAGACGAAGCCCTCTCTTGTGAAGAAAGCGGTTTGTAATCATTTCAAGCACCATTTTTCTGAACAGATTCACGAGAGACCAGCTTTTATTTTTGAAGATTTGAGGAAGTTAACTTCGAATCAAGCTGAGGATATTATTCGCCCTTTTTCCAAAGAAGAAGTTAAGGAGGCTGTGTTTCAATGTGGTGCAGAAAAAGCTCTAGGACCGGACGGGTTTAATTTTAAGTTTATTAAGACGTTTTGGGATTTATTGGAGGACGATTTTGTGAAGGTGATGGGGGATTTTCATGAGTGTGGTAGGATCTCGAAAGGGTGTAGTTCGTCTTTTATCACTTTAATCCCAAAGTCTAATTCTCCTTCGGGATTAAAAGATTATAGACCGATTACGTTAATAGGTGTTATAAGCAAGGTTATTTCGAAGGTGGTTGCGAATAGGCTGAAACGGGTAATTGGGTCAGTGATTTCAGAATCTCAATCGGCTTTCATTGAGGGTAGATATATTTTGAACGGGCCTCTAATTGTTAACGAAGTTATGGCGTGGCTGAAAAAGAATAAAAAAGGCGTTTTTGTTAAAGATTGATTTCGAGAAGGCCTACGACAATGTTCATTGGGAATTCTTGATTTCGGTGCTGAGACAGATGGGGTTTCCTGATCGGTGGCTGAGTTGGATAAAAGGGATTCTGGTTTCAGCAAGGTCGGCTGTGTTGGTTAATGGTAGTCCGACTTTTGAGTTTAACTGTGGGAAAGGTCTTCGCCAAGGAGATCCTTTGTCTCATTTCCTCTTTTTGTGTGTTATGGAGGCGTTATCTAAAGTTATGAACAAGGCGGTTGCCTTAGGAGTTGTTCAGGGCATTAATATCGGATCAGGAGGCTTAAATGTGTCACACCTTTTTTATGCATATGATGCTCTCATTTTGGGAGAATGGAATAGGGATAACGTGGAAAATATTACCCTTGTGTTAAGATGTTTTTACTTATGTTCTGGGCTGAAATTAAATATTCAAAAATCGAGCTTGATGGGAGTGGGGGTAAGCACTTATGAGGTGGATAGTTTAGCGAATGTTGTGGGTTGTAGAAGAGGAGATATGCCTTTTGATTACTTGGGTATTAGGGTCGGGGCAAGTATGAGTAAAGAAAAGAATTGGGAGGGGGTGATAAACGTGGTTGAAAATCGGCTCTCTAGATGGAAGGCTAATGTGTTATCTATTGGTGGGAGGGTTACACTTATTAAATCGGTATTGGAAAGTTTACCGGTTTATTTTTTCTCTTTGTATAAAGCTCCAAAAGTGGTGATAGCGAAGTTAGAAAAAATTATGAGAAGATTTCTTTGGTCCGGTTCAAATGAGGTGAGTAAGGTTCATTGGGTTTCATGGGATCGGGTTACCTTACCTAAGAAGGCGGGTGGTTTGGGGCTTAACAAATTAGAAGATGTAAACAATGTGCTTCTTTTTAAGTGGGCGTGGCGTTATAGAGATGAATGTGATAGTATGTGGAGGAAAATCATTGATAATTGTCATTCGAGCAAGGTTTGTTGGTCGTCTTTGCCTTGTAACAAGTACTTGACAGGATGTTGGAAATCGATTGTTAAACAAGTTGATTGTTTAAAATCGAATGGTATAAAGCTCAGTTTTTTAATTAAAGGTTCAGTGGGTAATGGGTCGAATGTTAGGTTCTGGTATGATTGCTGGCTTGGAGATACACCGTTCATGTATAAATGGCATTCGTTATTCAGCTTAGAGAAACAGAAACAATGTGCAGTTGTGGATAGGCTGCAGGACGTGGGTATTGGCAGAGGGATCCGGTGGCAGTGGATTAAAGAGCCAGAGTCTGCGCAGGAAATTGAGGAGCTGTTCCAGCTATGCGAATTGTTGTTCGGAGTCTCTGTGAACTCAGAAGCGGACAAATGGTCTTGGGCAGGTTCGGCTAAGGATGGTTTCTCGGTAAAGGCGATCAAGAAGGAGCTGCTTAAAGATCATGATATGGAAGTCTTTCGTATGAAATGGGTAAACTGGGTACCACTTAAATGTAATATTCATGCTTGGAGAGTGGAAATGCATCAGTTACCTACCAAGTTGGAATTGCAAAAAAGAAATATAGATGTCGGGGACACGTGGTGCGAGCTCTATGAAGACGGATTGGATTCAACTTTGCATTTATTCACATAATGTAAGTTTGCAATGAAAGTTTGGCATAGGATTGGGACGTGGTGTCGGCTTCCATCGATCTTCGCTTTTAACGTTCGGGATTTATTATGCTTATTCAAATACGCCGATGGAGGTAAGCAAGGTAAAGGAATGGTCCAAGGAATTGTCATTGTAGCACTGTGGTGTATTTGGTTAGCCCGTAACGAGAAGAGTTTCAACCAAAGGGAGGTAAAGGTAATGGACATAATCCACCAAATAAAGTCGAGAACGTTTTTTTTGGTACAAAAATAGGTTTGGCTATAATAGTTTGAAATGGAGTGATTGGTATGTAAACCCGATGTACATGTTGTAATTGGTTTGGCTTCCGTCCGTGTTTTGCGGACTAGTTGTCTTGTTTAATGAAGTTGAATGTTCAAAAAAAAAAAAAACCTTCAGGGTAAATTGTCAAATATTAAAACTTTAGGGTTAAAAAGGAAACAAAGATTAGAAGTTTAAACTTAAATTGTCAAACATTAAAACTTTAGGGTTAAAAAGAAAATTTTCAATTTTTTTTGAAAGACTCTCAAAGCTAAAGGTACAACCTTTTATGCACATATAACTTGCTTATTTACAGGTTAATAATAATAATGTTACATTTATAATGCAGAATAAATGATACAATGTGACTAACAAGGTATAAATATTTTTTGAATTTTCTAGATCAAATCTTTTAAAATAGAGTTTTCTTAAGTTATACCTTTTTATATAATCTAAACATATTATTAATTTTAATTGTAAATTTGTTATTAAATGAGGATTTTAAATCATATATTTAAAATTATTGATAATAATTTTTTATTTTTTTTTGGAAATAATTTAGGTATGAATTTGAATTTCAACTTATATCAATTACCATAAAACATTAAGATATTGAATAATTGACATGCTAATTGCTAAAGATTCTGGTATTCATTATTAGGAAAGAATAATTTTACTTTTCGCATACATTATAACCTTAACTATTCGCACGAGAACATGGTTTACGTGCTAAACATTTTATGTGAAAAGTCCTTTCATTGAAGACTTAGTTTTTGCGTGGATGGAGTTTTTGCTCATATACAACATTTTGCTAACTATACTATTCACATGCATCTACTTTTCGCATAACATACTTTTAGTGTAATTTTTCATGCGATAAGTAAACTATTCATGCCAAGTTACCATGGGAAAACTATTACGTGTAAACTAAATTTTGGCCCATTTATATACTATTAAAAAAAAGTAGGTGGTAAAAGCCACCAACCCTTTATACCCCTTAATTTTTTTTAATAACAAAACTAACCCTCTAATTTTATACATGTCATTTTGACCTCTCAAGTTTCAAAAGCATTAAGTTTATCCTAAAACTAATTTCTTACGTTGTTATTTTGATGTACGCGTCAGTATAAATTCGAGTTTGTCTACGCGTTAACGTAATTTTTTTTTTTTGAAAATGAGTCGGGACAGTTACAAAATGTTTTATTTTTATGTAAATTTTGTTCGGGAACAAATCAGGTCAAATATAATACGCTTCATTCGACGAGATAAATTTGAGTTACTATGTTTCGACGTAAATTTAGTTCAGAAAAGAGTTGGGTCGATTTTAATCTATACTTTATCATGCCGCATACGATGCCACCACACATGTTTATATGTATTAAAACTAAAAGTCGGTGGCTTTCTACTCACAACCACCTCTTCTTTCTTATATATTAAACTTTGGCGAAAAGTAAACAAAATGGGAGTTTGCTATATTGGTTGAGCTTATTAATAATAAACGAGACATCAGGTGTTCGGTCCCTGATATGTTCTTTTTATTTTTGCTATTAGCAATTTGTAAGTCTCATATACTCAACTAAAAATGGTTATGTCATTATTAATATATAGGGTAAGATTCATGCGAGAACCACCTTTATTGCGAGAACCGTGAGAACCAATGTGAACACAACCTAAAATAGCTAAAAAACCTAACCCCCACCCCCCCCCCCCCCAAAAAAAAAAAAAAAAAAACCTAAACCCCCCTCCGCCACC
Organism: Helianthus tuberosus; assembly: GCA_030545235.1. Lineage (NCBI taxonomy): Eukaryota > Viridiplantae > Streptophyta > Magnoliopsida > Asterales > Asteraceae > Helianthus > Helianthus tuberosus. The sequence continues at coordinate 1,320,393 of JARYGA010001261.1, read as the reverse complement.
CCCCAAGCTAAAATGCTAAAAACTAAACCCCCCAAAAAACCTAAAAAAAATCTAAATTTTTTTTTTAATATTTTTTATGTTAAAATCGCTAATTTTAGTTGCAAAAAAAAAAAAATTGCTACTAAAAGTAGCGATTTTTTTTTATAAAAAATATTAATTTTTTTTTGTTTTTTAGCTATTTTTAGGCATTTTTTGTTGTGTCACATTGATTCTCGCGGTTCTCGCAATAAAGGGTGGTTCCTAACGGATCTTTGTCCTAAAACATATATATATATATATATTAAAAGGTGTGAATTAGTATTCACACTTTTTAATTTTCTATATTGATATTTACACCCCTTTTAATTTTTAAAAATTTTGTAAAATGTCATTTAACTATCTTGAGTTTTTAAAGTTTAAAGTATATTCCCTGTACTTTCATTCTTTAACTTAAAAAAAAACTTTGTTCTTATATGCTTATTTTTATGTACGTGTAGTTATAAATTCAAGTTAGTTTATGTTTCAATATCATTTTTTTAAAAGACTATGGTCAAATATAATACGTTTTTATGCCTATTTTTATGTACGTTTTCAGTTGATCTACGTTTTTACGTAAATTTTGTTCGGAAACAAGGCAGGTCAAATTTAATACGTTTTTATTCGACGGAATAAATTTGAGTTATTGTATGTTTTGACGCCGCCTCAACACGCGGCAGGTACAATTACTAGTAAGGTATTATGCAAAAACATACCTTATTCTTCGCAAAAATCCTAGAAATAGCGGCCATCCAGACCTAAGCTTGTTTGTCGTCAAGATCCCGTTGGAAATGCATTAAACCCATTTATCCTAGAAAATCTCTCTCAAAAAGGAGAATGAGAAAGGATGCCATGAGGAGAGACTACCATGCATGCTTCCTTTTTCATATAATGAGTAGCTGGCTTTTAAAGCCATGCATGATCTTTCAAACAGTTGAGTTGGGTTTACCCTGCCTCCAAAAAGGAAAGGAAAGGTATTCTTATATTATGCAACATAACATTTTGGAGTCTTTGGTTACATAAGATCGAAGGAGTGTATATATCTTTAACGAGAGGGTTCCTAAGGTGATCAGGGGCGGATCTACCTCTTAACAAGGGGTAACCCACGTTGCCCCTTGACGCTCCGGTGGTAGTGTAGATTTAGTGTGAATTTTAGAAAAAATTGATATTTTTTCGATTTCGTTACCCCTTTTCTTTGAAACGTTGCCCCTATATGAGTTTTCTAGATCCGCCACTGAAGGTGATGGAAGATATCAAAGACCAGGGTTGGGATGATTATGAATCGCTCCTCAAAGCTTTCTATCCCGTACGTGCTTGGGTCGACATTTTGATAATCTTTCCTTTTTATTGCTGGCTGGGCTGGGCTTGGTTTTCTTTTTGTTTTGTCACTTTATTTATTTAAAAAGAAGAACCATAATCGAAATTTCAAGTCTAATCATTAAAAATCATATTTGGGTTGTTTTGTTACTATCCAATCCATTATGATGATGAACTTCTCCACTCCGCCCCTTTTCTCGTTTATGTAAAAATTCTTTTAGGATCGACATACCCTGTTTTTAGCAACTATAGTCTATAGATATATATATTGGCCAACGCTGAGATATTAAAAACGTAACCAACTTCTCCATTGGAAGGATAAAGCCTTCGCCATATATGCTTGCCGTAAGTAACTATATACCATTAGTCAAAAGCAACACCATTTATTTAATTATTTAATATTATACTATTAGTCAAAAGCAACACCATATATATTAAAAATGTAACCGACTTCTCCATTGGAAGTATAAAGCCTTCGCCATATATGCTTGCCGTAACTATATACCGTTAGTAAAAAGCAACACTATTTGTCACACCCCGATATTTCCACGTATTACCGGTGGGCCCGGTGGAGAGTATCGTGACGTAGTTGATATCATCATAGTCAAACAACACAATATATAAATGCACAGCGGAAGCAAAGATAAATATATTACAATCCGAATATAAAGTAATATCAAAGTATTACAACGGAAAGTAAAGGATCCACAGGAGGATTTTAAAAAATAAACATTGTTCAACAGACTTTAGACGCCTAGAACTTGCAAGATTCCTTATTAACGCCCTGAGCTTCCAGCCAATTACGTTCAGTACCTGTCACTTAACTTTTTTGGAAAATACGTCAGTTTACACTGGTAAATACAATTAACCGACTCATTTGAAAAGGTTTAATAAAAAATTGATTTGAATGCACAAGGCACAACATATCTTTTATAACTTGGGACAATTATATAATAATCTTGTATACAGATTTACATGTTCGTTATACGTTCAGGGCCCGATGTAGAAACCGAGTCAAGATTAACAGACACACCACAAGTATAGGCCCACATGAGAGTGAGATACCGTTTCCCTTATGCAAACTGTCAGGTGTATGCCTACACCCCGTGCTTAAGACGTGGCCATTTTATAATACAATGATGTCAAGGATAACCGGGACATGGTCATTAACCCTAAAGGCTTTTATTTCAAACAATACAGATCAAAGCGGGTTACCTCAATAATTTAATCACAATACGACTAAACATTCAATACCCGACCAAGCGGTATTATTATAATACCGTATCCCAAGCCCGTATAGGGAAAATAAGTTAAGAGTATTTACCTGAGCTAGCAATGCAATTTATACTCAGCCGTATATTCTAATCAGCAAGCACAAGTACTTCTACTGGGGCTCTTAATCTGGAACGAAGGTTTTATTAACCTATTAGATTTCTAACGGGTCTTATTTAAGTCGTAACTTAGACCGGTTAGTTTTTAAGAAAGATACGGTTCAAACGCATGATTAAGCGAAGACCGGAATAGAATGTGATTTAGACCCGACAAGTTTGAAGACTTGTATAATATGGGTAATCTAAACACATTCTGGATTTTGAGATAAAAACGATAAGGTTTGACCCGTTTCGGCTAATTTATGCAAACTAGTTACATAAACCGAACCGAACGCGCAAGAAGCGTAACGGGTAACCAAAAGAGTCATATACAGGTTTCCTAAGTTAATATGCCTTAAATATGTTATGATATCAGTAGGATACCTTCCATTATGCCCAAAACGAGTTTAATCTCAATATAAGCCCCGTAGGGGTATTTTGGTCATTTAAAAGATTATAAAAGAGATAAATTTTAATTCTGAGACTCGGGTCTGAAATAATCAGTAAAAAAATTTAATTTAATAGGTTATATCAGTTGGTGATAATTCTTATATGCCAAAATGGTTTTTAAACCCATACTAGGTGTTTAATACGCGTAAAAAGCCGTTTTAAGCGATTTACGGGTTATACAGGAAATCTGAGTTTTCTGATCAGGTTATAAAGTTCAAAATAATTAATTTATTATATAAAATCAGTAGCAATTGGATTGGTGTCAAAATACTATGTAGAACTCATTTTATAAACAAAAAGGGTATAATCGGTATTTACCGAATCAAGGCAATAACCTTAGGTTATGATCAGTTTAAAAATAATTAAAAATCTTAAAAAATCTCAAAATATTATATTACATCAGTGGATAAAAGGTTTGTTGTCAAAAATTGGGTTTAGATAGGCTTTACGCTAATTATGCCTTTTAATTAACAAAAAGCTTTCAAATTACGATATTGAGCATAACTCCTAATCTAGACCTCCAACTGATGTGAAATTTTAGGGACATATTTATAAATCAGTAATAAAGATTATTGTCCTTTCACATTTCCAAAATTCTCGTTTTATGGTAAAAAGGGCATTATGGTCAACATTAAGCAATTAACGGAAACGTGTAAACGAATCGGACAATCAACGATCCAACCACAGAGGGTTATACTATCATGTAACCTAGTCCTAAGGAAACTATAAGGCATCCCCAAACCCGTCTAAATCGGGTCAGAACTGAACTCAAAGCAAAAGTCAAAGTTTTGCGACTTTCGGTTCCAAACCGAGCCTAAACAGAAAATTGTCGGATCAAACAAGCTTAGACCAGTTCTTATACTTATTACCAAGTTGTATGAGTGATAAAATAGGTTACACACCTTCTACATTGCTAATTATGCGTTAATTCGAAAATTAAGATTCTGTTGACTTTTTATAAACAACTTTGACCCGACATTTTATCTAGTTAGAGCGGGAATCAGAGGGTGCCATTTTAAGGGTTTATTGCCCACATAATTACCAACTTATAACTACCTTCACTTTGACTAAACATCAGACCATTAATGATTAATCGATAAGTCAAACCTTAATTACGACGGTTTGACTTTTAAGCTATAAACTAAGCAAAACTCAATTAAGGAAGATCAAGGACACTTACCAAGGTCTAATGCACGACCAGAGATGCTTAGGGAATGGCCTTGAGCTCCAGAATTGATCAGAAGAGGAGTTGGGAAAGAATGATCAAAGTTTGCAAACATTGGGCTTTATATAGTGTTCTTGATTGCTTAAGATCATGCCAAACAAGCCTACATTGGATCCCTGATGTTAAACATGTGTCCCTAATGCCTAAGAATTAGTTTAGGCAGCCCCTGGTTGTGATTAAGGGCCATATAAGTCGTTTACATGGGCTGAACAGACAACAGAAGAGTTGCTGCATCTGGGACATGCTTACGAACTGTAAGGGTCCCAGCCTTACGGTCCGTAAGGACCAAGCCAGCACAACAGATCTTTCAAAAGTTGACAGTTTTGGCCCCCCGGACTTCCAAACTTGATTTTTAACATGGTTTCTTGCACTTGTAACCCCCAAACTTGACTTTTAAGGACCCCAAGTCATAAACCAACTATGTTAAGTCCCCGGTTATTCATACGATCACCGAAAAGTCTTAAATTTCAACGTTGACGCTTTTAACCCCTCGTATACGAATTTTATCATAACTTTCTCATACGATAACGAAACTTGGTGAAATTTTTATCACTTATTCTCGTGAGTATAATTAATCATTACAAAGCTTCGGGTTCGCTAAAAGGTCACTCAGAGGTATACTTTAAACATGTTGACACATTTAACCCCTGTAGTTTGAAATTCCTCACTTTCCTTAACAATTAGCTTCGTATGATCCATGATTTATTCGTTTAAGGGTATAAACATCATGTAGGGTTATTGTAAAGTATATTTTATCCATTGTTGACTTTTTGAACCCTTATATTCACATACTTTCCTTGTTTGTCAACTTTAGTCTATCTAGAGTATTCTTTCACACGTTCAAAGCTTATGACACGTGTCAACACATTATAGGACGTGAATTTTCGAGGTGTTACACTATTTCTTTTAACTAGACTTTTATGTGTGTGGCACGTTTGTAACTCCGTTACATGTGATATAATAATGACATTAACGTGTGGTGTCCACACGTGACGTGGCACGTTTTTATTTTGTTACACATATTACGTTAGTGACATTAACGTGGTTTGGCATAGATAAAAAGAGTATAACGTTTCGTACGTTGTTGTGATGTAAACTTGCAAAAGTAATTTAAACAAAAAAAAAAATTGAAGTATCGAAGAAGATGAGGTGTCATCATCATCATCATCATCATCATCATACTCAGTTAATCCCACCAATAGCAAAGCAAAGGTAGGGTCTGAGGAGGGTAAGATGTAGACAGCCTTACCTCTACCCCGTAGGAATAGAGAGGCTGCTTCCAGTGAGACCCCCGGCTCGATAGTAGTTTTGCATCAAGCCTTGGACATAAGGCACATAACACTCAGCACTCGGGACAAAGACCGATTAGTGAATGTACCCTTTTGTCTCTCAGCTATCAACGCCACCACATGATGCAAAATTAACCGTCCTCAGCTTTTAACGTTATTTTCACGAAGTTAGTAAAATAACGTTAAAATTCGTGCACTTTCACGAAGAAGATGAGGTGTAAAATTATTAAATAGAAATAAATCAAGGGTATACGTTGTTAAATAATAAAAGTTAAAGATCAATGTCTCATTTACCAAAAGAATAGGGTTGAATGTATAAAGTATACAAATATAAGGGTAAAAAATAAGACTATAATCCACCGACCACAGTTAAATATACTATTAGTCAAAAGCAACACCATTTCTTTAATCTTTAAGGGGACCCGGGGCGGAAGAACAAAACCCCGTGATGGGCTTTTATCACGCGTGGAAATTTTCAAAACACAACCGCCACCTCCATTTTTCACGCTTCCATTTTTAAAACGCGTTATATTTTTAACGCGTGATGTTTTGATTGTTGTGAGTGAAATTGTTGGGTGTGGTGGTGAGTGATGGACATTTCCACTAAAAAAGGTTGTGAGTGATGGAATAATGGTTGATGACATGACGAAATTTGATTGAATGTTGTGAGTAATGAAATTTGTATAAGTGATGACCACCCCTACCCCCAATAAAATTGTTATTTAATATACCACTAGGCTATCACCCGGGAACTTCCCGGGTTAGGAAAATTTATTTTACAATAAACAAAAGCATATAAATAACACTTTGAACCTCTACAGTATTCTCTCCCTTCTCCACCACAAATTTTTAGTTCAGTTTCATAAGTATCCCAACTTTGCCTCCATTTGCATTCAAAGTTTTCATGTAAAGCTAATTTATTTTTAATTCATAATGAGATCTCTGTATAAGATGCTTTCAAAACCCATACACCTAAGAAGACACGCCATGGTGGATGAATAGGCAAAGAGGCCTATTACCCATAAATTTTTTGGATCACACCAATTGTTAACTAAAAAACATATTTCCCCTTATCATCTAAAGTAAAATAAATATATCTGAACTCAAACTTTATCATAATCACAAAATTATAAAACTAAGCTATTAAATGAGCATCACATGTGAAAGATATCCATGTTGGCGCATCACATAGAATTTCAAGTTGTTAAACTTAACTACATTTAAGATATCCATGTTGGCGCGTAGCTCCATGGAGCCATTGTTCTAAATTTCAATTGTTGCCATACTCCTACACCAACAACCTGAATTTACAAACGTTATATTGTTTAATTAGCTTAGTTATTAATGATACAAATAATAACCCCCCACGAATTGAATCTTCTTATGTGTCAACTTCAACATCCACTTCCCACATACACACGTACGTATACTACATTGGCACTCCATCTTTTATGGATAAAAGTGTAAAGGTGAAGCTGATTTGACTCAATGTTTTATACAATAAAAATATGCATAAATGTTCAAGTGTTGGAAACATGATCAGAAATGAAGCCCTTGTAGAATGACAAAGGTTTCTAGTGCGACAATAAACATTTAGTTTCAGTTGACTTGGTACGTCTTATTGATTTACACCAAAATTTCCATTTACTTCTTTATACAAATTGGAGATAACAGTAAGTCATTTTTTAAAGTCTTAATAAAACAATCAATCGTGCTTGTGTAGCTTGAATCTCCTATTACTCTTGATTCCACCTGCAAAAAAAAAAAAAAAAAAACTTCAAAACTTGATAAAAACCCATTTCACTAACGAAATCTATTTAGAACATAAATTACAAAGTATACATAACCTTTATTTTACGTGATATACACGCACCATATATATTATGAAGGATAAACATTAACTTTTTAAGAACAAATAAAATTAATCCTTAAACTGAATATATATATAGAGGGTGAAAAATCAAGAACACAATGTATGGTAGAAAACGTTAAATATTAAACTGTTCACTAAACTAAAAGCTAGCACACTATCTAGTTGATGCTGGTTTATTAGATTAGGAGTGTTGATTGGATGTTGGCTAATTCGCTTTGGTGAATGAGAGGAAATAACCTATCCATATTAAAAATGAGTTATTCAAATAGGGTACCAGTTGCGTGGGGTTAGCTAGAACAAACATAAACAAATGTGATAGTTAACATAAGAAAGAAACTACAAACATACTAAATGCATCGGCAAGTAAAAAACAAACATACTAAATGCATCGGCAAGTAAAGAATTGCAGCCTGCGAGGGAAACCCGAGAGAAGCAAATACAACTCTATTGTCAGATTTCAGCTTGCGCTCCTTCATCTCTGTTGTTTAAACATGCAACTGCACTTGTGATTTCTTGTACTTAATCAACGATTACGCCCTCTACGCCCAAAAGATATTGAACATGTACCACTTCAGGGACGTTGCTGTTAAAAGTATCATTAAAACGTGGTGACATATTTAATGATTGTTTAACCGTTTTTTTTTATTTGATATAATAAAAGTAAGTAAATTGAAAGTACTTTAATTTGCCATAAGTAAGGAGGGAAATATTTGATTCTTTAATCCCCTCTTACTAATGTAGGGTTTCCGGATATACCATTTCCTTCGGAAATAACTACGTCTAATCCGCCGGATATGGCCAACTTCTTAGCTTCGTCTAATGAATTCATACGCTCACCATCGAATATCTCAATTCCACCGTTTTGTCATGAAGTACACCTGTCAATGCATACTCATTTAGTTATGAATGGGTAAATTCAGGTTGTGTTTTATCTCAAACGGTTAAAATATCAAAACCTAAGATTTAAGAAAAGAAAATAGATTATACGTGTAGGTTGAAAGTTAACAAAAAGCTATTTTTAACGTATATAAGCATACAACCTCCTAAATCGTTTTGTTATAAGCATAGTCAATCCACTTAAGTATTTAGAAAATCAATTAACATAGAAGTGTTTGACCCGTTTGTAGGTCCCTCTCGAGGATGAGATAAAACCTTATCCTTGTTATGTCTAACACACTAGCGAGTGCGGAATCCAAGCTAGCATGCAACCGAGACTTTATATGAGAACAAGCACAAACACAACACACAAGATTCACCGATTAACACCACATGTATTAATACGTATGAAAGGTTCCGTTACAACACAAGGTTTACAGATGTATTCTATAAACTCTCTCTAACTTTCGTGTGTGTGTGTTCCGAGCAGAATGCTCTCTCTGTTTCTCTTGCCTAATCTCTCAAACTGAACACAACACATGGGTATATATACCCGACACAGCAGGTCTGGTCGAAGGATCAGACAGATTGATCGACAGATCATCTGTCGACCAGAAAGCCCATCGAAAGATCACATTCACCTCGAAGGATGATATCCTTCGAGGTCTATCCTTCGTGGTCTATCTTTCGAGCTCATCATCGAAGGATATAAAACAATCCTTCGATGACACATCCTTCGACACAGCCAGCTTACAACATTTCTCTAACTGTTTGGTCAAGTCAAACCAGGAGGATGGTTGACTTGGTCAAACTTACATCAATCTTACATTAAAGACATCGTTTTGTATCATGACGAAATACAGACAAAGTACAGACACAAGTGCACCAACAAACTCCCCCTTGGCTGTAGCTTTGTCTCGATCTTCGTGTCTTCAAGTCTTCAAGGCCGAGTCGAACCGAGCCGAGTCGCGTCCACACAAAGTGCATCAACAAACTCCCCCTTGGATGCTACTCGTGATGGTTCGTCTTCTGTGACTTTCATGTCGGAGGATCTTCAAAGTCTTCACGCGTCGTAAGTAAGAAGTGTATCAACAAACTCCCCATTTGACTTAGGTAGTGTGTCAATAAACTCCCCCTTAGATTGAACTCTCCATTGAGTCATGCTCGTGAATCTTTTGACTTGTCAATTCTTCAGATCCTTGTGGTGTTGATGAAGGGACAGCGGCAACTCGATCATTTTATCCTTTGAGTGCCTCCACTTCGTGTCTTCATTCCAAAGCTTTTCATTGAACATGTTCTCCTCGCCTTTAGCATCTGCACATGCAAGAAAGCTAAACGCATAATGAGAACAACCGCTTGGAATATAGTTAACATTTAAACTAACGACACATATGAGATCAATTCTCAATCAAACACCAACCGACAGCAGTTTGAAAGTTTAGAAAAATATTCATTTTAATCCTTTAACTTTCAAAACTCGTTAACTTCGACTGTTTATGAAGATGCAATTGTTTTCCAGCTTACAATCAGGATTTTGGGTAGGATAGACTCGAGTTCCAACATCAGTCAATCAAAAATAAACTAGAAGCAAAATCTTTTTGGATTTTATAAAGTTTATATTAAAACACACCTAAAATCTTTTTGGAATTTTTCATTTTTCAAAAGTAAAGACGGAAAACAATAAATAAAAATAAAAATATACAAAGATGCCGAAATTTAAAGCAGTAAATAAATATTTACAGACATTCTTTTTGCGAGTTTCGAGGGTAAGAGAATCATATCAGTGTACGGTCAGGCAAAAACGCTCTTGTTGTTCAGTTAGTTAACATTAAGATAAGCATCCTATAACAATTATCGGTATTGTTGTCCACATAAGCTCAACTTATCAGATGTAATCATGGCAAGGGGATACGTTAAGGTATGATTTATACTTACCGACCGGTGTTCATCCACATCACGACACATTCCCGTATCAAGGTATGCACGAGGGTTCATCTTACCGGTGAGTATACCGATTATCATCTGTTTGACCGTATATGATGTGAGATTCTCACTTATTTTGATTTGAAAACAAGCCCTATGTGATAGAATCACTTATTGATGAGGAACTTGATTTTCATATGCATGAGGGCACAGGAGCAAGTCCGTGAACAGGTCAGTACTTTCGTACAGCAGAGAGACGAACTTGACTCCCGGATAAATGTGATATATTATCACTTATTTTGTTTGGACATGTGATTGTTGATCACTTATTGAGGTCGTATGCATTATGTACACGTATGTATGGTATCATGGAAGATCTAGACTTGCGTCCCCGCTATTTTTCGGTAAAAGATACAACCATGATACCCAGATGATAAGCAGCATAAAGACCGAATATCTCAGAACTTCGGCAATCTCTCAAACGAAATTTCGGTACTAAGACCATATGCCAATGAATGGTTCCCACCTGGTCTTCAGTCGATTAAGATTTATATCACCCTGCACACTTTAAAATGATTGTGAGCCTACCGATACATCTTATATAGAGCTGCTTATCGTTTTGCATTTAAGGTTTAAAGAGGTTTGGACAGACCACTGATGTACTATCATTTTCTCTTTTGCTCGCCAGGAAACTCATTTTTGCTTTTCTATTGTTTTTGTGTTTTTGAAATTTTTCGATGTTTTTGGATTTTTCAAAATTGGATTTACTCCCCCTAAAATCAATAAACTAAGACAAATTTTAAAAACACAAAGGTATTTACAAAAATGATTTTCCGATGTTGGTTAACTCATGTTTTACCTCAATGCCGTTTACCAAAATTAAGTTTTAATCAGAAATGATTTAGCGAATTTTGGAAGAATCAGTTGGCATGTCGGTAAGCGGTGCGGACCATGACAGCATTGTCTGGTCAAAGAGTGCTGAACGAGATAACAATTCACAAAGCAGCTTAATTATCGACAAATATAGGAGAGATTAGAAATTTAAAACCGTATCCTGCAACTGCTTCATGCATTGCAAGGAACCTGAGAGCTCTCCCAAACTGGATATCCATCCGGTGTGGATTTCAAAGTCGATTTTTGTAGCTACTGAGAAATCTCTTGACAGCAACAAGATCATAAACCTTTGGGTCCGGCTGGTCTTCCACATTGCACCAGCGAAGGTCTTTGTCTTTCTCTTTCAGAAGTAGTGTGCGGTTGTTCAATCCATGCCAAGGCATCCGCACACCCGGTTGGTTTGTTCAACAAACACATTTTCTTCAATCACACCACCAAGAAATGTACACTGCACGTTCATTTTGTTGAGTTTGAACTTCAGACGTGCTGCAGATGCGTACATTATGATTTGAATCTATCCCGGGGACCCGATCAAAGCTTTTAACAATCAAACGATGGTATGATATTCATTTTGTCGAAGCTCCCAATGTCTTTCATCAGACATCTCTGATTCCCTTTTCTTTTTCTCTCCATCAAAGGCAACAATTTCTTCTGACGCCTATCTTGTGCAAGGACACTCCACTATCAACAATCTTACGACTATCGAAAGTTCCTCCTGGAATATCCTACACACTCATTCAGAGATTAGTTGGAGAGAGGGACCCAAGCCTTTGTGGACTTGGGTCTTCCGGCATGATCGAAGATTGTGACTTCGATTTCTCGATAACCCGGAATTTGAGTGGCTCCCCCTGAAACTTTGCCATTTTTAGGTTTCCAAATTTCTTTTTGTTTACCGGATTGTGTATTATTTACAGATTTAGAAATTTCCGGTTTTAACGGTTGTGACAAATTTGGTTTCCTTTCAGCAGTTTCCGTGTTTAAAGCCTTTTCGATCACCTTTTGATTCTTTTGCTTTAACTTCTTTTCCCTTTCTTTCAAGACACGTGGGTCTTGTTTCGGGGAAAATGATCGTTTTTGGTAATTGGTTTCTTGGGGAGCACTTGTTTTTGTCTTCAACTTTTGCAGGTATGGGCAGTATCTTACAATATGCCCAATTGTGCCACACTCAAAACACATTCTCCGCTCTACAAACCTCGGAGAAACATGTTGATGACCAGACGAAGAACCAGACAATGAACTTTGTGATCTAGACGTGCTTGGACCTAAATCACATGCGTTGGTGTGTTGGGTGTAATTATTCTGATCATTTCGTTTTAAAATTCTAACTTGTTTTATAAACTCAAGGTTAGATTTATCCTGAAATGTTTCAAGTTTGTCTGAACCCGTGGACCCAACAAAGTTCATTTTCTGTTCTCTTTTCTTAACAGGAGCTCTTTTGTTTTGCACCCATTTTTGTTGAACCGTAGGTGCTTGAACATTCTTGTTCTGAGCCTTCTTTCCCTGTGCCTTACCTTTTCCGGAATTGACTTGTTGTTTTTGCTCAAATGGTAGTTTTTGGTTTCCGTATTGTTTTCTAATTTGTTCACACGGAATTGGATCACATTGAGTGACGGTAATTTTGCCACTTTTGTTCCCCAAAAACTTATCAGTACATCCTTCAAAAATTTGCTCATTTAAATCTTGGTTTACATTTTTAATTGGAAAATCTTTGTTAGAGTAGATTTTGTTATCTCCTTTGAGCGTATACAACAAGTTATTCTCTTCACTGCTAGATGCAAGGGACTCCATTTCTTTTGACATTTCAGTCTTACTCGGTTTCACTGGTGGATCACACAGGATGTGATTCTCGATTGGAATATCTGTTGTAACCGAGTTAGACTGTTGTTTCACAATTTCTTCAGATTCATCATCCGAAGAATCAGCATCCTCAACAATGGGAGGACTCTGTTCCTTAACACATGATGAATCTGTCTCATTCTCAGATTCAGATTCTGATTGACCCGAGGATGATATACCAGTTGTGAACCCGAGGCCTGCTGTAAAGTCATCTAGATTGAGTGGCACAGTAGGTTCAAAACGGGGCATATCCTCGTCATCAGGCAATTTGGAGTAATTGTGATTCATTGGGGGAGGACATGATTTGAATCCAATACATGGTTTATCCCCCTTTTTCTTTCTCTCTTGAACATCAATGATGTGATCCAATACAAAGCGGGAATTGGAATAGCTTTCCAGTTTCTGCTTAATTGTTTCACATTCACACCGGGCTGTTGCCAACTCTACCATTTGCTTTTCAATTGTGTCAATAAGGTTGTTGTTAGCATGTTGTTTTCTCAAAACAGCCTTTTGTAATTCTGAAACATCATGTTTTAATGACGCAATTGTTGCTTTAAATTCCTTTTCATTTCTGGTTAAAAACAAGTTAGCTTCAGTTGCTTTAGAGAGATCTACAATCAATTCTTGATTGTGTTTGTGTGTGACATCATATTTCTCTTGCAAAGCCTCGTGTTTGCTTTGCAATTCACACCACTCATCATTCAATGAAACATGTTTGTCTTGCAAGTCAAACAAACTAGCTTGTAAAGCATCATGTTTGCCTTGCAACTCAGACATGTTTGCTTCTAAATCAGCACATTTAGCATTTAAACTATCACAGTTATCACACCTAGCTACAGTGGGTTCATCGACACATACCTGACCTGATGGACTGTCGACATTAGCCATAAAGGCTGAATGGAGAGAAGACAAAGAGTAAGCAGCTTGATCCACATGATCATTCCCTGAAGTGGAGGATTCTTCATCTGAGCTTCCACTATAACCAGAAGAGTCTTCATCCTCAGAAGAGTCACCACCATTGGCGGAAGATTCTCCACCACTGGCGTGCTTTAAATCCCTTACGACTTCAGCAAAACATGCTGTTCCACCATTTCCTCCTTCTCCAAGCTGAAGCGACCAATCACAACCCTCATCTATTTGAACCACCAGCCCCCGGTTGGCATTTGATGGCCCTGCTTGGCCTTGGTTGTTGACAGGTATCATCGTACGAACATTGTTCCTGTTCTGGTTCTGCTGGTTGCCTTGATTTCTGAAGGGGTTTTGGTTTCCATGCTGAGCTGGTCTTGTGCATTCCCTTTTGAAATGACCCCGTTCACCACAGTTAAAGCACGTTACAGCTTGCTTGTCGAACCCATACTTGGTGTCTTTCTTGCTTTCCAAGTTGGTTCTCCCTGTCCTTTCCATAAACTCCTTTGCTCTTCGAATGGCACTAGCAAGAGCCCATTTGATATCCATCATTTCAAACTCTTCTTTATCCACTTGCTGATAATCTTCATTGGTTAGATTGATATTCCCAATCTGACCTGCAACTAATCCACAATAAGCACTAACCAAGGTATTCAACATCTCCATATGCTCCTTGGCTACTTCGACACTGACTTTGGAAAAGTTGGAAGTGTCTAATCTGACTGAGTTAGGATTGGAAGTGGCTTGAAAGTTTGAAGAGCTTCCATAAAACCCTTGCTGTTGCGGTTGTTGCGGCTGAGCTTTCGGAAGCACATCTGGTCTTGAATACATCATGTAAGCTGAAGGATCAAACTGATCTGTTGTTGAAGGTCCGGTGCTTGAGATGAAGGCTGTTTGAAGCTTCGCGTGTTGAGGAGCTGGTCTTTCTCCACTGATACCTCCCGCAATCCCAAAGTACATCTCTGGATTTTGAGGAGTTAGGGTTCGTTTTGCCTTAAGCTTTTCTTCAACATCCTTGTTCTCCAGTTTTTGAATCAACTCATAAACGTTGATTGTGTCTAGAACACCATTTTCTTTGAGAATTTCAAGATAGCTGCTCCACTTTGCTGGTAAGCTATCAGCGAATCTCTTCACCATTTCTTGTGGAGTGGCAGTGACTCTAAAACCAAACATCTCGCTCAACAAGTGATGGAATCTTGTAGATAACTCTCCCAAAGTCTCATTCTCCATACACGTGAAACCTTCAAACTCTTTCTTCAGTAATTCTTGCTTGATCTTTCTAGATTGAGCATTTCCTTCACATCGTAACGTGAGCATATCCCACAAGCTTTTAGTAGTCGTGCAGTAAACAAACTGGTGGTAAATGTCTTTGTGAAGAGCTTGTGTGAGAATCATGAATGCTTTCTTTTCTAACTCAAATTTCTTCTTATCATCATCAGACATGGTGCTGTAAGTTTCTGGATTAGATCCTGCAACTTCCAAATCATGGTCAAATGCGGTAAAGAAGCACATCCATAGATCTTGACCTTGCCCCTGAACATAAGTTCTCAGCCTTTCTTTCCACCATCCCCAATCATTGATGTGATTTAGCTTTGGCGGTTTTGTGCTTGTACCAGTTTCACTATCGTTCTGCATCATAGATTGAATGCTGTTGCTTTGATTTGTGACCAATGCCCATTGATTTGCAGTTATCATTGCAGCTTGAGGTGGGACAATAGCCTGCATCCATGCTTTGTTGAAATCTGACGCAGATTGCGTAGCTGATGATTGCGTAGCTGATGATTGTGAAGATGTTAGAGTCCACGCGGTTGGATCCCACTGACCGTTTGTTCCCATTATGTAAAAATTAATATATTAAGTGAAAATTGATTTAAAAAAAAAATGAAAACAAGTTTTCCCTTAAAAAAAATTTAATTTTCACAAACTATGTTAAATTTGCCGAGAGATAACAAACAGCCGAAAGATCCTTGATCGAAAGACCTGAAACACAGACTTGTTAAACTTAAACAAACTGGGATCGAAAGATCAACACTTGTTCGAAAGATAGACACTTGTTCGAAGGATCAACAGTGTTCGAAAGATTACTGTTGAGTTTCGAACAATGGTTTTCGAAAGACTCCCCTATCGAAGGATCCTGGTCTTTCGGGAAAAGAACTGTAGATCGAAAGATGTATGTTTCGAAATGATTCCTTGGTTCGAAGGATGATGATCTATCGAACCTCCACTGATCGAAAGATGGTCTTTCGACTTCGAAGGATATCTTTCGAACTGCTCTGACACAGTTGACAATTGTGACAGGTTGGTGAAAAAGTTGACGGGTTGGTAAATCTTTCGTCAGAAGGTATGATTCAGACCATCATTTTCTGCAAAAACAGATTTTGTTTGATTATTTTAATCAGTTCACCCTTTCCAATACACCAACAACTTTCGAAAATAACTAAACAAGATCAAAAGATGTAAACTTTGAAGAACACTTGAAGATATTATGAACACAATGGGTTTTCCGGTAAAAATACAAACTTCCGAAACTCGGTTTTGCTTGAAACTTCACTAAAAAACAACTTCTAAAATGTGAACATGAAAGAAAAAGTGATTTTTATAAGAACTTCCAGCAAAACAACAAGATCTAAACCCGATTAACAAAGTTTTTCAGAAAAAATATAGCCTTCAAACACCCGGAAAACACCCGAAAACACTCGGTTTTTAACAAGGAGAAGAGCCAAGCTCTGATACCACTTGTAGGTCCCTCTCGAGGATGAGATAAAACCTTATCCTTGTTATGTCTAACACACTAGCGAGTGCGGAATCCAAGCTAGCATGCAACCGAGACTTTATATGAGAACAAGCACAAACACAACACACAAGATTCACCGATTAACACCACATGTATTAATACGTATGAAAGGTTCCGTTACAGCACAAGGTTTACAGATGTATTCTATAAACTCTCTCTAACTTTCGTGTGTGTGTGTTCCGAGCAGAATGCTCTCTCTGTTTCTCTTGCCTAATCTCTCAAACTGAACACAACACATGGGTATATATACCCGACACAGCAGGTCTGGTCGAAGGATCAGACAGATTGATCGACAGATCATCTGTCGACCAGAAAGCCCATCGAAAGATCACATTCACCTCGAAGGATGATATCCTTCGAGGTCTATCCTTCGTGGTCTATCTTTCGAGCTCATCATCGAAGGATATAAAACAATCCTTCGATGACACATCCTTCGACACAGCCAGCTTACAACATTTCTCTAACTGTTTGGTCAAGTCAAACCAGGAGGATGGTTGACTTGGTCAAACTTACATCAATCTTACATTAAAGACATCGTTTTGTATCATGACGAAATACAGACAAAGTACAGACACAAGTGCACCAACACCGTTATTCTTCAACTAACCCAAACAACCTAAAATACTACAAGTGGTTTGCGTCTGAGGCTCAAGCTTACATGGCCTGACATATTTCGACTGGTTATTCAACCCAACCTTCGGCCCGTTTTTTAGCAAACCAACTTTGATGAAACAAAAAAACTAAAAATAGGTGGTTTGCAGCTCAACCCCACCAAACCTAATCTATTCCAACCCGAACCTATTATGACATGTTACTTAACCCAACCCATTTCAGCCTGTTTTTCCAGCTAACATAAAAATTAACAATCTATTATATAACAAAAAAAGCTACAAATAAGTAATTTGCAGCACAACCCTACCTTGGCTGACCCATTTCAATCCAAACCTATTTCGGCCTGTTATTCAAGTAACTCGCCCCATAACAAAAACAGAAAATGACTAACTGGGTTTTTATCCTGAAGCTTATTCATAAGCAAGGCCGCATAAGGCTGGAAACTTGAAAATAAGTGTGTGTGTGTGTGTGTAACTTCTACACGCTGGTCGACTCCACTCTCACCTGAGAAAAGAGGCGGAGTACAAAATCACACAAAGAGATACATAAATAAACACGAACTTCAAAAATCATAATAAACTATAGTAAAAGTGTGAACATAGTCATCACACACATCATACTCATTCTCCCTTGTACACAATCAAATATAATAAAAAAAGATCAATACGATTCACGATAGGGGCAAGTGCTTCTTAAGTATCTATTCTAGTCGTATAGCAAGTAACCAAGTAAGTTTTAATCAATAAAGAAAAAGAAGCAATATAAAAAAACTATCTTCCTAATTACTTTCGAGCTCCAACAACAACATTTGTTTAGTTAGCAAAGTCTGATAATGGCCTGCCTTATCATCTAAGGTTCCAAGTAATCCAACTATTGCAACACCAGCTAATCGCCACGATTGTGTTATGAGCTTAACCCAAAAGTATTGAAGAGGAAACTATTATCAAAAGGAATCAATTGTCTAACTATACCACCTTCTATCTTGTACTATATGAACCTGAAACCATCAATATTGTGCAGGTTAAAAGGTTATATCAAAACTTAAATATTAGCATAATAAATACATCACAGTCTCTCTTTTTAAACTCATGTGTTACCTTCTTTTAAATTTCCATATGCCTGGTCAGTTGAAAATTCATCTTTTAATCTACAAACGTATGGAAAACTACATTAGGCTATATAACTTCAAAGTAGACCTTTCAACCAAAAGACAATGAACAAAATTTGATTTTTGTTCCCACAGACCCAAGAAAGATGTCAAATTACCTAACCTTTCACGCTCCCCATCAGCATGCTTGACCTGGATGGGACACACTCCCTGTAAAATAAACTCAAATCATTATGCCTTTCACTTTTCAAGATATCACCAATTTCTAAAAAATGTACCATCATAGTGAAAGAACACACTGACCCTTAGCAATGTATGCTGATTGTGTAAGGCATGTATTGCCCTATCAGCCTCTTCTGATGTGGTAGATCTAATAAAACAATATCATGCGGAAGCAACCACCGTGTTTCATGGTATATTAACAATGCAGCTTGATGACCAAAAGCAAAACTATCTATCAAGAACCTATAGCAGATCTACACAATCGGAGTTCATCGAAAATTATCCAGACAGTATAAAAAATATTAGAATTAAACCACAAATACATTAAATATTATTTAAACCGCAAATTAATCGGTTTATAGTTGATATTTTAAACCTCAATTAGATAAACTTTTATTAGATGATGCTTGAGAGTGAATTCAATAGAACTGATGAAAATGCCTTTGATGACATAACAACTGATGCAAAGAGAACTAATTAACCCATCAGTTGTTTGACCATGTGATGTTGATTCCAGTTTTATGATCCCTATGATCCTAGTTGCGATTTAATAAATTAATTTATGTTTTAAGATACAGTAAACGAAATTATTATAAAAAAGGTAAGAACTTTTATTTTTTAACACTTTTAAAGTTACTAAAAATATAACTGTATACGGTAATGGGATGATATCGTTTAAAACTGGTCAAAGATTTCAACTAAATTAATTTATGACATTAAAATTTGTATAAAAATTAATTTACGTTTTTACATATATAATATAATATTTGAATTTAAAAAATACTAAAAAAGTGAAATCATGAAATACCTGAAGATTCACAATAACAACCTTGCCACCACCAGGGGAACACAGAACACTTCAGAGGCCAATTGCATCTAGTTATTATTTGTAAACTGAATAGAGTAGAAATTACCAATACACCAATAAAGGATTCATATATTTGCATTCCCACTGATCAAACTCTATAAACCAAAGTAA
The DNA here is from genome assembly GCA_030545235.1 of Helianthus tuberosus. Classification (NCBI taxonomy): domain Eukaryota; kingdom Viridiplantae; phylum Streptophyta; class Magnoliopsida; order Asterales; family Asteraceae; genus Helianthus; species Helianthus tuberosus. The sequence continues at coordinate 1,300,704 of JARYGA010001261.1, read as the reverse complement.
TAAATACATGTTTAGTTACCTGGTACCCAAACATCATACAACATCGCCCTATTGACAGTGTATCTTGGCTGAATTCATATCTTTAAATGGGAAGGCATCATGCACGAGAGCTGAGCATTGATGTAAAATTGTAAAAGGACACTTCTGCAGATTTATTAATTTTTTGATAATAATGTAAAAAGACTAATGTATGTCATTTCTTTTTGTTGAAAACTGCTGAAAAATATAAAGATTGTTGAGAAAGGATGGAGTTAGATAATAAGTCTGAAAAGGGGCCTTGTGGTATTTAATCCCAAGTCCATCATTGGAAAAACAATCTTCTTTAGACCATGATAGACAATACATACAATGTGAAGTTATGAGAATCAAATATGATCATTTGTTTCAAAATGATATGTATAATACCTCTAATATAGTAACTTCTTCCTTGTTGCCTATCTTTCATTTCTTTGTAAACAATATCTGCCATAGATTATAGATAACGGATTAGAAAATTATCAAATACTTATAATTTATAATTAATATTTTGATAGCAAACTGTGAAACGAAATAAGAAAGTTAGCTCGATTATCATGTTAGAGTCAAATTAGGTCCATTATCAACTTCATCCGTGAAATTATAACGTTACCTGAACCAAGCATAGAAAATGGACTTTGGAATAGAAGCTAGAAAAAAAATAAACTATTTTGTTAGAATTAACAAAAACGTAAGATAAGAACTACACAATATCTTGTTCCAGCTGAAGCTTCGATTCACAAATCAACAAAGAAATGAGAATGTACAAAATTGATTACATCTCTTTCGTGTCGACCGCCTCATGAACCCTAAAATATCACATACATCATTATGTCATAAAACCACATAACATGTAAGTAATATAAACACAAGATAACTTGCATACCATCTTTTGCAGTCATTGCGACCACATCAAGCACAAAAGAAATATCACTAAACCTCTTAGCCTTGTTCAAAGCCATTACCTTAGTGTTAGATGTCCCACCATAGAGTTAACTATTACAATTTTATATTATGGAGATGGAAACATATACAAAATAGATAACGGGTCAAAACATCAATTCTTGTAGAATTGGCTTTAATCTAATATATGAATAAAGGGAAATAAGCAATATGCATTAGTAATGCATGATTTTCAACCTATTTAACCCGACTTGTTTCATTTTTAACTAACCTTTTTTTCACCTGAAAGATGTCCCCATGGGTTGTTGTCTTATTGATCTTCATCAACTCCTATGCATTTCTCTCCAGCTCTGGTCTTCAAATAAAAGGCACTGAGTGGCCAAACACATGATTAAAAAGCACAAGTTATTAGACATTGTGGAGGAACCATCCTCAAAAAAGAAAACTATAGATATTAGACCATACATTATATCCACATTTGCAAAGCTTTAGCTGCTGATCAGTCAGATCTATATCACAAAGTGGGCAAGTCTTTTCTCCATCACTAATAACAAAACTGCAAATAAGATGCTACCCAAAACTAAAACTTACTAATAAATATGCATGAATATGATTTGCAAATTCTTGGACTTATCTAATTCCTTCTTAGTGCTCGATCAATAAAGTGTCAACAAAGAAAAGTAGTTTACTTTATCAACTACAATTTCATATAGCATTCACATTGGTAGGACATTAAATAAACACTAAGCTATTTGAATCCCACTCTCCCAAAATCAATCTATATAAGATTTACTTAAAACTATTCAATTGATTAAATATTCACCAAGCATCTTCTTCAACCTACATCGTCAAGAAAAAAAAAACAGTTATAAAAATAATAACAAATATGCGTATCAAGATCATCATATCACATCCAATAGTGGCATATCCTTCAATTACAAATATGTCACCTGTAACCAATAATGTAGAATACTTGGAGAATAACCACAATGGTGGCTTTCATAATGATATGCTGGATCAACACCACTGTACATGTGTGCACAAACTTTTCCCCACCTCATTCTGTTACATAGCAGCATAAATTAATCCCGGTTTAATTATGTTCGCTCAATTACATGTGTATTTAAACAAATAACATCAAATATTATAATCAACTAAAACCCATACGAAAATAGGGCATTTCAAGAAGAACAGACACTATAAAAAGATAAAAAAACAAAGAATGAATTCAGAAAAAATAAGTTTCATCTACTTTTTACAAAGTTGCCTAACCTCAAACAGCAACTCACGCAGTTGTCAGCGTGATCGTAGACGCGTGGCGATGAATAGAGGAACTGCCGAACAGGATTCAGCTAATGAGGAAAGGAAAGCAATCTGAAATCAACAAATAGTTAACGAAAACACGATAATTTATCAAACGATGTGACGATTGGCGAAAAATAATGTTAAACTTCTGAAATTAACCTATGAAACCAATGAAGCAATCATACCTGTTGAAACTGAATGAAAAGATCCGATGATTATGGATGGATGGTGAAAAGAGATAACAAAGAGCGGCTGGATCAATATAATTAGGGTTTTAGGTATACCTGTTGAAATCGAATGAAAAGATCCCACAAACTCAACAGTTGAAAACGAATATATCAAAATCAAATGTCAAGAACTTCGAATCGGATACAGAAACTTACCATGAATACAATCTTTAGAGGCAACTTTTGAGTGGTGACGATCGAAGAAGAGTAGATTAGGATTGGGATTCAAGATCTGAAGAGTTTTCTAGGTTTTGCAAAGTAGCGGTGATGAAACGTATGAGGGAATTAGAATGATTAGGGTTTTTTTTTGTTCATTATATACCCGGGTCAAACTATGCGGGCATGGTTGTTGCCATTCGGATCCCGTGTTAGAATATAAGATTTCCCATGTTTTCCCGCCAAAAATCTAGTGTGGTTGCACCACAACGCGACACGTGTCCCACACTTTATTCATATATTATATATATAGATTAGTCAAAAGCAACACCATTTCTTTAATAAAATTATTATTTAATATTTTTTGATGTAAGAGAAAATACCATATATACTAATTAAGAATTCTTTATGTTTATTCTTTCGGATGTAAGAGAAAATACTATGGGGCTGTTTGGCAACATCTGAATCAATAAGTGCTGAATGAATAAGAGGTCTGAATGGGTAAAAGGGTCTGAACCAGTAAGTGCTGAACCAATAAAACGCTGTTTGGTTGCACATCTGAATGATTGTGTAAAATGACTTTTTTACCCCTAAAAAAATAAATACACCCTACATCGGATTCCCTTGTGTAAAGTGACTTGCTCATTTCTACAAGTAAAAAAAAACACATAATTCATATCCATCTTCAACATTATCTTTCTCTCTCTCTCTAAAATCAGAGTCTCCATCTTTCTTTCTGTACTTCATCACCATCAACATTCTTACAACCCTAAAACGACCAGCCGCACCCTCTGACTAGCTGCAACCACCTGAAAACGAGCAGAGGGAGAGGACGGGAACGAGAAGAGCGAGAGAAGAGTCGGAGGGAAAGAGAGACCGGAGAAGGAGTTGCGGCGGCGGTTGTGATGCGTCGGTGATGATGATGATCGATGATCGATGAAGATGTTGATGAGATGATGATGATCGATGAAGATGATGACGATGATGTTCGATGATGGGATCGATTAGGGTTTGATTTGGGGGTTTCGGAGATGGTGGAGGTGCAGGTGGCGGAGATGGTGGAGGTGTTGGCGGAGATGGTGGAGGTGGTGGCGTCGGTGACGATGATGATGATGATGATGGAGATGGTGTCGGAGTTGATGATGATGATGGAGATGGTGTCGGAGGTGGTGGAGGTGGTGTCGGAGGTGGAGGTGGTGGCTGTGGAGAACTCGTGAAGAAGAAGGAGCAAAGGGCATACAAGTCCAATTTTCATTCAGAGATGAGAAGTAGCTGAACCATTCAGAGCTGAATGGTTCAGTTCAGAGGTGAAGTTTTTGTGAACCAAACAAGGATACCTCTGTCCGATTCAGAGGTTTACCTCTGAATGAAGCCATTCAGAGGCAACCAAACAGGCCCTATATATTAATTAAGAATTCTTTATGTTTATTCAGATAACAACTTTGTCATGCAATATCGTAATTAACACGCCAAACCAAACTGCAAGCTGTCGACCTTGAAAAAGAAAGTCGCAAAAACTTGCAGCAGCCGGGCACAATGAATAAACCCATACCTTTCCAAAAGTGGCAAATCCCATGATTTTGCTTTATTAACAAAAACTAGGTTATCTACCCGTGTGATGAACCATCACTAGTGCTCTAGTGGTGGCCACAGGTATTTAAATTCCACTTATGGTGGGTCGGGGTGAGTTATTCCCTCTAGGTCTCAAGTTCGAGTCTAGGTGATAGGGGTTTATTATTGATTACATTCGAAAGTGCCACACACTCAACATTTGATATCAAATACACAGCTTATTCAAAAACCAAAACCAAACTGTAAAAGTGAATGTTTTTTCACCATAAACTTCCTTGAACAGGCTGATGAGGATTTAGAGGATCCGTGACCTAGATCAAGAGTTGCCACCACCACCACCACCACCACCTTTCATTTGAACCGACAACAAAGGGACATATTGGTATTAGAAGGCTTGAACACGTTCTAGAAGCATTTTTATTATAACAGAAGTATGGTATAGACCCAACAAATATATTTTTTCAAATTCGTTTATCAACCCCGATTAAAAGTGTATACTCAGCCCATAGTGTATTATCCATGCATAGAACCTCCTAAATCATTTTGGTTATTGAAATCACCCATTCTTTAACCAACTCTAGCATAGTTACCATTTGATGTTTTGATATTATAAAGTTATCTTTATAAAAAGGCAATGTCACTTAAAGAAATAATATGGGTTTAATCAAAAATAAACTTTCTTCTGGTATCTAGATTTGTATTAAGCTTTTTATTTTTGAAAAAACTGAGCAATATACTTAGAAATGGTATCTAGAATTGTATTGAGCTTTTTATTTATGCAAATATTGAGCAATATACTTACAAATGCAGAGTTATTTGGTCTAGATGTTGTTGTGAATGATAATCAAAGAAGATCAAAAGAACTGAATTTTATTGATTTAATTCTAGCATACAAAACAGAAAACCAAGCCTTTATTTATAGGCATTACAAGAATGAATAAAAAAGGAAAGACTTTGATAAATATGGAGATGATGTTAAAGATCCATAATTTTCTCTAAATTATTTTTTCTTTTTCTAACACTCCCTCTCAAGTTGAATTATAAGATTTCCAAAATTCAACTTGGTCATTTGGGTTTTGGCATTGGTTTTGATTTGGGTTTTTGGGTTTCTGGTTTTTGGGTTTTTGGTTTTGGGTTTTTGAGTTTTTGGGTTTTGGTTTTGGTTTTGGGTTTGGGTTTGGGTTTGGGTTTTGGTTTTTGGTTTTGGTTTTGGTTTTGGGTTTTGGGTTTTTGTTTTTTTTTTCTTTTTTTTTTGGTTTTGGTTTTGATTTTTTTGAGCGGAAACGTAATATTTTTACACGAGCACTTCGCCTTTGAGGGTGCTCAGTGCCATGTCCATCCACCCTGATCTTCAGCCTCAGATGTGCCTTCACTAATTATTTCTTTAGAAGCATTACTGCCGCCATCTTTCTTATCGATGTTGTTACCTATGGCAATGACAACCTTCCCCACTTGATTTGGGTTCTTAGTTTTGTGGTTGTCACTCCACCAGTCAGGAAAACCCACGATTTTAAAGCACTGCTCTTTGGTGTGTCCCCTCATATCACAGTGACTACATTTCAGTTTGGATTTGTCGATTCGGGATGATGATTTTCCAGTGAAGTCTGACCGCCGCTGTCCCTTCGTGATTAACCCTTGTCCATCGATTTAAGTGGTTCCGCCAGCGACAAGCCCCGCTGCCACGCCGGACTGTGAAGTTTCAGAGATGGTACCAAACTTTCTGTGATTAACCCTTGATGTGCCATCTCCTTCCTTACATCCGCGTAGGCTTGCTCAGCCGAGGGAAGTGAATCCCACCGAAGGATTTCTCTTTTGACCGGTTCAAACTTTCTGTCAAGAGCATTCAGGAATTGGAATAATTTTTGTTCAGACCTGATGTTATATGTTGCTATGTCAGCAGCAGGTCATTGGGTTCGGATCCCTTCGATCTATTTCTCCCCAAATGCCTTGTAGCTTGATCCAGAAATATTCTAGGGCCGAGCCGTTTTGCTTGAGTTCGTTTGCTTTGACGTGTAAATCGAAGGTTTGTAGTTTATCTTTCCCACTGCTATATGTAACCACCAATGCGTCCCACAACGCCTTCGCAGTGGGAAACTCGGTGAGGTTACCGGCTAACCCTGGTTCAATGTTTTGTATGAGCCATGAGAACACGACTAAATCGTCCTGTTCCCACTGCTCGTATTGTTCATCTGACGGGTTTGGTGGGGCAGGTTTTCCTGTAATATGGCTCAACAGGTTCTTAGATTTCCCCCCTATAGCAACTCGAATCATTCGAGCCCATAGAGCGTAATTTTGACAATTCAGCTTGATACTGATCTTTAGCCTATCGGATAAGGTTTGTTTTGGTGTTTGAGATTGGGTATTAAGGTTGGTTCGAAGAAGATTCGCAAGTTGAATTGCGAGATCGTCATTGTTGCTACGGTTGTTTGAGCTATCGTCTCGGGACATGGCAGCTGTGTAAACACTGGACACTTGAACTCGCGTCCAAGATTTATCAACTACGCTGGACTAACGAAGCCGGGCCCGTTCTCTTATCGGCGTATTTATTAAATACACCGGCGTATTTATTAAATACACCGTGCCACTTGAACTCGCGTTCAAGATTTAAAGTTGCCCGCAAACCACAATTCGGCTACCGACAGCGTAATTATCAAAGTGGGAACTTTCAATATAAAAGGAAACTTTTATATTAAAAAAGGAAACTTTAAAGGTTAGGGTTTTGCAAGAAAGTGGCGTATTTAACTTTCAACATACGGTTGTTCCTTCAAAAAATTGTGTATTAGGGTTTTCCTTCAAAAGAAAAAGATGTCCTGCTATGTTCTTTATCAGAATCGAATCAAAGAACCAAGGGAAACTTATCAAAGTCAAAGCTTCATACACACCACCACCGATGAAGAAGACACAGGAGATGATTCCGGCGAAAAACGAACCAGCCGAAGTCGATCAGATCTGATTGAATAACCACAAATAGGTTGGTTTTGTTGTTTTGAATGATTCGGAACTGATTTTTTTATCGATTTTTCCGAAGTTTGATTTCGGAATGATTTGGAATTGAAAAAAACGAAGTTTGAATGATCGATTGGATCTGGGTTGAGGGATTGCAGCGAAGTTGTTGAGCGATTGGATGATTTTTTTGAGTTTGATTTTGTTGTCGGGTTCCTGAGGGTTTGAGATTGGATTTGGCTGGATGAACAAACACATCAAGGATCAGAAACTCTGCTCTGATACCATGTTGTGAATGATAATCAAAGAAGATAAAAAGAACTGAATTTTAGTGATTTAATTCTTGCATACAAAACAGAAAACCAAGCCTTTATTTATAGGCATTACAAGAATGAAAAAAAAATGAAAGACTTTGATAAATATGGAGATGATGTTGAAGATCCATAATTTTCTCTAAATTATTTTTTCTTTTTCTAACAGATGTAACACAAAAATAGAAGCATAATAGATAGAAAAGGATGATTATCTACTGAAACAGAAGCATAATAGATAGAAAAAGATGATTATCTATTGCAATAGAAGCATAATAGATAGAAGAGGATGATTGTTCGTAGATGATCATGGTTAATAATAACTTGAAGAAAGGGATCGAAGATGAGGAACAAATGGGTTAATCACAAAATAATTATTGACATCGATACTGAAACAACCAAATCTATTCCCTAAAATTATTGAAAGTAACCAACCCAAAAATCTAACTTATGTCTCAAAAATCACCCTTGGTTTTAGAAAGTGCGCCCAAAGCAGGAGGATGTAGGTCCCTCTCGAGGATGAGATAAAACCTTATCCTTGTTATATCAAACACACTAGCGAGTGCGGAATCCAAGCTAGCATGCAACCGAGATTTTATACGAGAACAAGCACAAACACAACACACAACATTCAACGATTAACACCACTTGTATTAATGCGTATGAAAGGTTCGGTTACAAGCCCAATGTTCACAGATGTATTCTGCAAACTCTCAAAGTTCTCTCGTGTGTGTTCTCTTTTCTCTCTTCTGTCTCTCTCTCGTCTATGTCTAACTGAAATGAACACAACACATGGGTATATATACCCGACATAGCAGGTCTGGTCGAAGGATCAGATAGATAGATCGAAAGATCATCTATCGACCAGAAACCTATCGAAAGATCAACATGTACCTCGAAGGACGATATCCTTCGAGGTCCATCTATCGAAGGTTATCTTTCGAGCTCATCGAAGGATATAAACTATCCTTCGATGACACATCCTTCGACACCAACATCTCACAACTATGTGTTTACTGTTTGGCCAAGTCAAACCAGGAGGACGGTTGACTTGGTCAAACTTACATCAAAACACATATTAACAAACCTAAGACGTATACAGGACTAACAAAAGACATCGTTTTGTATCAAGACAAAATACAGACAAAGTACAGACATAAGTGCATCAACAAACTCCCCCTTGGCTGTAACTTTGTCTCGATTTTAATTCTTGATCTTTGTCTCGATCTTCGTGACTTCAAGTCTTTGACGTCCTTTCAAGTCTTCAATGTCGGAGGATCTTTAAAGTCTTCACGTCTTGAAAGCAGAAAGTGTACCAACAAACTCCCCGTTTCATGTAGGAAGTGTGTTGACAAACTCCCCCTTAACATAAGCTCCCCCTTGAGTTATGCTCGTGAAATACTTGTTCTTTATGGGTTGAGATCCTTGTGGTGTTGATGATGGCCAGCGGCAACTCGATCATTTTCTTCACTTGAGTGCCTTCACGTCGTGTCTTCATTCCGAAGCTTGTCATCGACCATGTTCTCCTTGCCTTTAGAATCTGCACATGCAAGAAATCTAAACGCGTAATGAGAACAACTGCTTGGAATATGGTAAACATGAACAAACGACACACTTGTGACCATTGTTTAATCAAACACCGTCCGACAACAGTTTGAAAGTTTAGAAAATGTACACTTTTAATCCTTTAACTTTCAAAATGTGTTAACTTCGACCATTTATGAAGATGCAATTGTTTTCCGGCTTATAATCAGGATTTTGGGTAGGATAGACTCGAGTTCCAACATCAGTCAATCAAAAATAAACAAGAAGCAAAATCTTTTTGGATTTTATAAAGTTTATATTAAAACACACCTAAAATCTTTTTGGAATTTTTCATTTTTCAAAAGTAAAGACGGAAAACAATAAATAAATATATACAAAGATGCAGAAACGAAAGCAATAAATAAATATTTACAGACATTCTTTTTGCGAGTTTCGAGGGTAAGAGAATCATATCAGTGTACGGTCATGCCAAAACGCTCTTGTTGTTCAATTAATTAACATTAAGATAAGCATCCTATAACGATTATCGGTATTGTTGTCCACATAAGCTCAACTTATCAGATGTAATCATGGCGCGGGGATACATTAAGGTATGATTTATACTTACCGACCGGTGTTCATCCACATCACGACACATTCCCGTATCAAGGTATGCACGAGGGTTCATCTTACCGGTGAGTATACCGATTATCATCTGTTTGACCGTATATAATGTGAGATTCTCACTTATTTTGATTTGAAAACAAGCCCTATGTGATATAATCACTTATTGATGAGGAACTTGATTTTCATAATGCATGAGGGCACAAGAGCAAGTCCGTGAACAGGTCAGTACTTTCGTACAGCAGAGAGACGAACTTGACTCCCGGAAAGAATTTGTGATATATTATCACTTATTTGGGTGGACATGTGATTGTTGATCACTTATTGAGGTCGTATGCAGTATGTACACGTATGTATAGTATCATGGAAGATCTAGACTTGCGTCCCCGTTATTTTTTCGGTAAAAGATACAACCATGATACCCAGATGCTAAGCAGCATAAAGACCGAATATCTCAGAACCTCGGCAATCTCTCAAACGAAATTTCGGTACCAAGACCATATGCCAATGAGTGGTTCCCACCTAGTCTTCAGTCGATTTAAGTTTATATCACCCTGCACACTTTAAAATGATTGTGAGCCTACCGATACATCTTATATAGAGCTGCTTATCGTTTTTCACTTTGCATTCAGGTTTAAAGAGGTTTAGATAGACCACTGATGTACTATCATTTTCTCTTTTGCTCGCCAGGAAACTCATTTTTGATTTTCTATTGTTTTTGTATTTTGAAATTTTTCGATGTTTTTGGATTTTTCAAATTTTGGATTTACTCCCCCTAAAATCAACAAACTAAGATAAAATTTAAAAGACACAGGTATTTACAAAAATGATTTTCCGCTGTTGGTTAACTCATGTTTTACCTTAATGCCGTTTACCAAAATTAAGTTTTAATCAGAAATGATTTAGCGAATTTTGGAAAAAAAACAGTTGGCATGTCGGTAAGCGGTGCGGACCATGACAACATTGTCTGGCCAAAGAGTGCTGAACGAGATAATAATTTACAAAGCAGCTTAAATATCGACAAGTATAGGAGAGATAAGAAATTTGAAACCGTATCCTGCAACTGCTTCGTGCATTGCAATGAATCAGAGTGCTCTCCCAAACTGGATATCCACCCGGTGTGGATTTCAAAGTCGATTTATGTAGCTACTTCACTTAATCCAAGAAAAGTCTTCACAGCAACAAGATCATAAACCTCCGGATCCGGCTGGTCTTCCACATTGCACCAGCGAAGGTCTTTGTCTTTCTCTTTCAGAAGTAGTGTGCGGTTGTTCAATCCATGCCAAGGCATCCGCACACCCAGTTGGTTTGTTCAACAAACACATTTTCTTCAATCACACCACGAAGAAATGTACACTGCACGTTCATTTTGTCGATTATGAACTTCAGACGTGCTGCAGGTGCGTACATTTTACGTGAATCTATCCCGGGGACCCGATTAAAGCCTTTAACAATCAAACTTTTGGAATGATTTTCATTTTGTCGAAGTTATTCATTTCTTTCAACAGACAACTCTGTTTCCCTTTTCTTTTTCTCTCCATCAAAAGCAACAATTTCTTCTGTCGCCTATCTTGTGCAAGAACGCTCCACTATCAACAATCTTACGACTATCGAACTCATTCAGAGATTAGTTGGAGAGGGGGACCCAAGCCTTTGTGGACTTGGGTCTTCCTTGATCATCAAGAAAAGTGATTTCAATCACTTGATGATTAGGAAAAAGAACCTGTGGTGCTCCCCCTGACTGAATTACCTGTTTTTGTTTCCAAGCTGTTTGTCCTTTACCAGTATTTGTATTAATTGTTTTAGCATTTACTGGTTTTACAGTTTTAGGTTTTGCTTGAACAGGTTTTTCTTCTTTGACCTCTGATTTTAAGGCCTTTTCAATTACCTTTTGTTTCTTTTGTTTTAACTTCTTTTCCCTTTCTTTCAAGACACGTGGGTCTTGTTTCGGGGAAAATGATCGTTTTTGGTAATTGGTTTCTTGGGGAGCACTTGTTTTTGACTTCAACTTTTGCAGGTATGGGCAGTATCTTACAATATGCCCAATTGTGCCACACTCAAAACACATTCTCCGCACTACAAACCTCGCAGAAACATGTTGATGATCAGACAGAGAACCAGACAATGAACTTTGTGATCTAGACGTGCTTGGACCTAAATCACCTCCGTTGGTGTGTTGGGTGTAGTTATTCTGATCATTTCGTTTTAAAATTCTAACTTGTTTTACAAAATCAATGTTAGATTTATCCTGAAATGTTTCAAGTTTATCTGAACCCGTGGATCCAACAAAGTTCACTTTCGGTTCTCTTTTCTTAACAGGAGCTCTTTTGTTTTGCACCCATTTTTGTTGAACCTTAGGTGCTTGAACATTCTTGTTCTGAGCCTTCTTTCCCTGTACCTTACCTTTTCCGGAATTGACTTGTTGTTTTCGCTCAACTTGTAGTTTTTGGTTTCCGTATTGTTTTCTAATTTGTTCACACGGAATTGGATCACATTGAGTGACGGTAACTTTGCCACTTTTGTTCCCCAAAAACTTATCAGTGCATCCTTCAAAAATTTGCTCAATTAAATCTTGATTTACATTTTTAATTAGAAAATCTTTGTTAGAGTAGATTTTGCTATCTCCTTTGAGCGTGTACAACAAGTTATTCCCTTCACAACTAGATACAAGCGACTCCATTTCTTTTGACATTTCAGTCTTACTCGGTTTCACTGGTGGATCACACAGGATGTGATTCTCGATTGGAATATCTGTTGTAACCGAGTTAGACTGTTGGTTCACAATTTCATCAGATTCATCATCCGAAGAATCAGTATCCTCAACAACGGGAGGACTCTGTTCCTTAACACACGATGAATCTGTCACACTTTTCTCAGATTCTGATTGACCCGAGGATGATGTACCAGTTGTGAACCCGAGGCCTGCTGCAAAGTCATCTAGACCGAGTGGCACAGTAGGTTCAAAACGGGGCATATCCTCGTCATCAGGCAATTTGGAGTAATTGTGATTCATTGGGGGAGGACATGATTTGAATCCCATACACTTCTTATCCCCCTTTTTCTTTTGAACATCAATAATGTGATCCAATACATAGCGGGAATTGGAATAACTTTCCAATTTCTGCTTGATTGTTTCACATTCACATCGAGCTGTTGCCAACTCTACCAACTGCTTTTCAATTGTGTCTATAAGATCATTGTTAGCATGTTGTTTTCGCAAAACAACTTTTTGTAATTCTGAAACATCATGTCTTAATGACGCAATTGTTGTTTTAAATTCCTTTTCATTTCTGGTTAAAAACACGTTAGCTTCAGTTGCTTTAGCAAGATCTACAATCAATTGTTGATTGTGTTTGTGTGTGATTTCAAACTGACTTTCCTTTTCTGCATATTTAACATTTAAACTATCACACTTTTCACAGCTAACTACAGTGGGTTCATCGACACATACCTGACCTGATGAACTGTCGACATTAGCCATAAAGGCTGAATGGAGAGAAGACGAAGAGTAAGCAGCTTGATCCATCAAATTAGATCTTCTTTCAATTCCTGCTGCAACTTCTTCCAAAAGCTCATCAATGTTTGCATCGACTGACGCACTTGATGTCTCATCCACATGATCATTTCCTGAAGTGGAGGATTCTTCATCTGAGCTTCCACTATAACCAGAACTTTCTTCATCTTCAGAAGATGCAACACCATTGGTGGAAGATTCTCCACCACTGGCGTGCTTTAAATCCTTTACGACTTCAGCAAAACATGCTGTTCCACCATTTCCTCCTTCTCCAAGCTGAAGCGACCAATCGCAACCTTCATCTACTTGAACCACCAGCCCCCGGTTGGCATTTGATGACCCTGCTTGGCCTTGGTTGTTGACAGGTATCAACGTACGAACATTGTTCCTGTTCTGGTTCTGCTGGTTGCCTTGATTTCTGAAAGGATTTTGGTTTCCATGCTGAGCTGGTCTTGTGCATTCCCTTTTGAAATGACCCCGTTCACCACAGTTAAAGCACGTTACAGCTTGCTTGTCGAACCCATACTTGTTGTCTTTCTTGCTTTCCAAGTTGGTTCTCCCCGTCCTTTCCATAAACTCCTTTGCTCTTCGAATTGCACTAGCAAGAGCCCATTTGATATCCATCATTTCAAACTCTTCTTTATCCACTTGCTGATAATCTTCATTGGTTAGATTGATATTCCCAATCTGACCTGCAACTAATCCACAATAAGCACTAACCAAGGTGTTCAACATCTCCATATGCTCCTTGGCTACTTCGACACTGACTTTGGAAAAGTTGGAAGTGTCTAATCTGATTGTGTTCGGATTGGAGGTGGCTTGAAAGTTTGAGGAGCTTCCATAAAACCCTTGCTGTAGTGGTTGTTGCTGCTGAGCTGTCGGTTGCACATTCGGTCTTGAAAACATCGTGTAAGCTGAAGGATCAAACTGATCTGTTGTTGAAGGTCCGGTGTTTGAGATGAAGGCTGTTTGAAGCTTCGCATGTTGAGAGGCCGGTTTTTCTCCACTGATACCTCCTGCAATCCCAAAGTACATCTCTGGATTTTGAGGAGTTAGTGTTCTTTTTGCCTTAAGCTTTTCTTCTACATCCTTGTTCTCCAATTTTTGAATTAACTCATAAACATTGATTGTGTCTAGAACACCATTTTCTTTGAGAATTTCAAGATAACTGCTCCACTTTGCTGGTAAGCTATCAGCGAATCTCTTCACCATTTCTTGTGGAGTGGCAGTGACTCTAAAACCAAACATCTCGCTCAACAAGTGATGGAACCTTGTCGATAACTCTGCCAAAGTCTAATTCTCCATACACGTGAAACCTTCAAACTCTTTCTTCAGTAATTCTTGCTTGATCTTTCTAGATTGAGCATTTCCTTCACATCGTAACGTGAGCATATCCCACAAGCTTTTAGTAGTCGTGCAGTAAACAAACTGGTGGTAAATGTCTTTGTGAAGAGCTTGTGTGAGAATCATGAATGCTTTCTTTTCTAACTCAAATTTCTTCTTATCATCATCAGACATGGTGCTGTAAGTTTCTGGATTAGATCCTGCAACTTCCAAATCATGGTCAAATGCGGTGAAGAAGCACATCCATAGATCTTGACCTTGCCCCTGAACATAAGTTCTCAGCCTTTCTTTCCACCATCCCCAATCATTGATGTGATTTAGCTTTGGCGGTTTTGTGCTTGTACCAGTTTCACTGTCGTTCTGCATCATAGATTGAATGCTGTTGCTTTGATTTGTGACCAATGCCCATTGATTTGCAGTTATCATTGCAGCTTGAGGTGGGGCAATAGCCTGCATCCATGCTTTGTTGAAATCTGACGCAGATTGCGTAGCTGATGATTGCGTAGCTGATGATTGTGGAGTCAAAGATGTTAGAGTCCACGCGGTTGGATCCCACTGACCGTTTGTTCCCATTTTATAAAAATTAATATATTAAGTGAAAATAGATTTAAAATTTGAAAAACAAGTTTTCCTTTTAAAATTTTAATTTTCACAAACTATGTTAATGTTTCGAAAGATAACAACCAGCCGAAGGATCCTTGATCGAAAGACCTGAAACACACAAACTTGTTAAACTTAAACAGATTAGGATCGAAAGATCAAACACTTGTTCGAAGGATCAACAGTGTTCGAAAGATTACTGTTGAGTTTCGAACAATGGTTTTCGAAAGACTCCCCTATCGAAGGATCCTGGTCTTTCGGAAAAGAACTGTAGATCGAAAGATGTATGTTTCGTAATGATTCCTTGGTTCGAAGGATGATTATCTATCGAACCTCCACTGATCGAAAGATGATCTTTCGACTTCGAAGGATATCTTTCGACCTTCTCTGACACAGTTGACAAAGAGTGACAGGTTGGTGAAAAAGGTGATGGGTTGGTAAATCTTACGGCAGAAAGGTATGGTCAGACGACTCAGACCATCATTTTTACCAAAACCAAGATTTTGAACAATAAACTATAATAAACTTATCCAGAAAACCGGTCACCGGAGAAGCCGGAATTTTGGCCGGAAATAACCAAAATTTTCAAAAACAAGTTTTTTAAGTTACCCAACCCGTCATGCAACACACCCGGTTAGTTTAGAACACGTTTTAACGTAAAGATAAGCGAGAAAATCAGTAAAAACGGCTGCAAAAACCAAGTGAGTTTTGTCCAAACACTTCAAAAGTCTTGTAAAAACTCGGTTTTTTAACAAGGAAAAGAGCCACGGCTCTGATACCACTTGTAGGTCCCTCTCGAGGATGAGATAAAACCTTATCCTTGTTATATCAAACACACTAGCGAGTGCGGAATCCAAGCTAGCATGCAACCGAGATTTTATACGAGAACAAGCACAAACACAACACACAACATTCAACGATTAACACCACTTGTATTAATGCGTATGAAAGGTTCGGTTACAAGCCCAATGTTCACAGATGTATTCTGCAAACTCTCAAAGTTCTCTCGTGTGTGTTCTCTTTTCTCTCTTCTGTCTCTCTCTCGTCTATGTCTAACTGAAATGAACACAACACATGGGTATATATACCCGACACAGCAGGTCTGGTCGAAGGATCAAATAGATAGATCGAAAGATCATCTATCGACCAGAAACCTATCGAAAGATCAACATGTACCTCGAAGGACGATATCCTTCGAGGTCCATCTATCGAATGTTATCTTTCGAGCTCATCGAAGGATATAAACTATCCTTCGATGACACATCCTTCGACACCAACATCTCACAACTATGTGTTTACTGTTTGGCCAAGTCAAACCAGGAGGACGGTTGACTTGGTCAAACTTACATCAAAACACATATTAACAAACCTAAGACGTATACAGGACTAACAAAAGACATCGTTTTGTATCAAGACAAAATACAGACAAAGTACAGACATAAGTGCATCAACAGAGGAGCACGAGGTGATCAAACAAAATTGCGCTTGATGTACATGTGAGTTTAAATTTAGAGTAAACTGCAATTTTACCTTCTGAGGTTAGAGCCAATTGGCACTCTGACCCCCTATGTTAAGTTATTTGACAGCAGGGGGTAATATTGCAGAGTTTTCCATTAGTTGGGAGGGGGGGGGTCAGAGAGCAAAATTTTCCTGATAGTGAGTCAGAGTGCCAATTGGCTCTAACCCCAGGGAGTAAAATTGCAGTTTACTCTTAAATTTATTAAAAATAAAGTATCGAGTAGGATGATATATAAAAATGACCAAAAAGAATGAATAGATTGTGAACGGTTCACTTGATTAAAAGACTAATATGTATAAAAAATAAGAGATATGTGATTGTGGATTATACGTAAAGCGTCTTTTGGCTGAACATAGAGCAACACCCCGAGTACGTGAAGCTCCCATCTGAGGCTCGAATTTCTAGACCTAAACAACTCGAACCACCTCTTGTTTTTGAAAACCAAGCACTCACCTTTAGTTATGGAGGAATGTAGAAGCTCTATCAAGAAAAAAACAATTTGTTCATCAAAACTGAAAATTGTGTTCCTCTCAAATCACATAATCCACCAATCTTAACAACTTCAAAGTGAAATTAACTAATTCAGAACACATGTTATATAAGTAGCACCTAACACTCTAGATGACATACATATATGTATCAATATAATGAAAAAGGTTTTTAAAGGTCCGATCTAAGGTTACAAAGAGGTTTAGGACGAAAATGTTGAGTTTTTTGGCTAAAAATAAGTTTTCCGGCGACTTAAAAAATTGGGGCTTTTACCAGAAAAAAAGTTACTACCGGTCCGTAATAAGGTTAGAAAGAGGTTTGGGACAAAAATGTTGAGTTTTCCGGCGTAAAATGTTTTTCCGTCGACTACTAACGGCGTTAGGGTTCTGTTAGTCAGGGTCCATTGGAGGCCAATATGTTAATAGTTGGGACTGCCAGTCGTTATTTTTTAAGTTAGGACTGTTGGCAGCCAATGACGAATGGTTGGGATTATTTAAAATCCAATATTGCATTACTTAAACATATAAAACAGTAGAGTTAATTACACAAATGGGTCCTGTGGTTTATAGCTAATTTCGCCTTTGGGTACTAACTTTTTTTTTTAACATGTTAAGGTCTTATGGTTTCAGTTTTGTAACACCTTTGGGTACTAACACCAAAATTAGTTAATTAATGACCAAAACGCCCTTGCATTTTTTTAAGTTTATCAATGTAACACATTTGGGTACTAACACCTAATTTTATTTAAGTTTAAATCAATTTTATAAAATCTATTTATTTTTTTTATTTTTATCTTTTTATTATATTTCTTTATTAACGTAAAGTCTATTTATTTTTTTATTTTCATATTTTTATTAAATTTCTTATTTAACATAAAATCTATCCAAAATTTATTATTATCAAAGATATTGAGTGAATTGCAAGTTTTGTCCTTTATGTTTAAAGTTGACGAGTTTTGTCCTTTATGTTTGAAAATCAAGCACGTTTTACCCTTTGGGGCAAAAGGTGCTTGATTTTTAAGGACAAAACGTGCTTGATTTTTTAAACATAAAGGACAAAACGTGCTTGATTTTTAAACATAAAGGACAAAACGTGCTTGATTTTTAAGGCCCAAAGGGTAAAACGTGCTTAATTTTCAAACATAAAGGACAAAACTCGTCAACTTTTAACATAAAGGACAAAACTTGCAAAATGGCCTAAAGATAAAGGACAAAATTTGCAATTCACTCAAAAATATTTATGAAAGATATTTATTATTGTCAATTATATCTATCCAAAATTTATTATTATCAAAGATATTTATTATCAATTATTTTCATGAAAGATATTTATTATTATCAATTATATCTATCCAAAATTTATTATTATCAAAGATATTTATTATTATCAATTATATCTATCCAAAATTTATTATTATCAAAGATATTTATTATTATCAATTATTTTGGATAGTAATAAATAATAAATATCTTTGATAATAATAAATTTTGGATAGATATAATTGATAATAATAAATATCTTTCATATAATTAAACCTTTTTTTAACTCGTTTTTTTGTTCATTTACATTTTACTATTTTAGAACTTATACAGTTTCTATATTTATTATTATCTATCCAAAATTGAAAACGAGTAAGGTTTATATTATTTAAAACGAGTAAGATATTTAATTTACATAAAACTATATAGCTAGTAGATTTTACTGGTGTAACTAGTAGATTTTATGTTAAATAAGAAATTTAATAAAAATATGAAAATAAAAAAATAAATAGACTTTATGTTAATAAAGAAATATAATAAAAAGATGAAAATAAAAAAAATAAATAGATTTTATAAAATTGATTTAAACTTAAATAAAATTAGGTGTTAGTACCCAAATGTGTTACATTGATAAACTTAAAGAAATGCAAGGGCATTTTGGTCATTAATTAACTAATTTTGATGTTAGTACCCAAAGGTGTTACAAAATTGAAACCATAAGACCTAAACATGTTAAAAAAAAAAGTTAGTACCCAAAGGCGAAATTAGCTATAAACCACAGGACCCATTTGTGTAATTAACTCTAAAACAGTATATCGTTTCTATGATAAAACTCGGTGTAATATACTAATATAATTAGTTTCTATATCTAGTGTATAAAAGAATAAAACATTATGCTTTTAAGAAGAGAATAAAACATGAAGAATAAAAGAATTTGTTGTCAAACAACTAATATATTTTATAACCGACCGAAGACTTTTGTAATATACAAAATTATGCTTTTAAGAAAAGAATAAAACATGAAGAATAAAAGAATTGGTTGTCAAACAACTAATATATTTTAAATAGACCGAAGACTTTTGTATGGAGTCTGATGATCCCCTCCCCGGCCAATAACAAATGAGGATATTTGGCTTTTTAGTTACTTAACCCCTTCTAATTCTAGCTAAGGGGATGGGGCGCCCCGTGATTACCCCTAATGTGAACTTAAGTAATGTGATTTATTGCCTATGGCTTTATAGCCTAGTGACATTTTGATGGTGGGATAAAGCCTTAGGACCAATAGGTTCTGGGTTCAATTCCCACAAGGGGTTTTTCCCATATTTATTGGGTTTCCTCCTGAACTGATGTATAGGCATTATGCCTAGTGGGGATTGATATGATCGGGTGGTTCCGCAAGTGGTCCGTCAGTGATCCAAAATTTGCAGTTAAAAAAAATGTGATTTATTGACAGAATCAAGGGAGCAAGAAACAATATAAACTTTATGTAATGTGATCTGATAACAGAAGATCAGACTTTGAATAAACATGGGATCTTCATTAATTAACTTTAAAAGAAGGTGCTATGGAAAGATCCCAAATACCCCACATAACTATAGAATATTAACTTTATGTAATGTGATGATTTGATGACGGAAGATCACACTTTGAATAAACATGGGATCTTCATTAATTAACTTTAAAAGAAACTTCATAGAATATTAACTTTATGTAATGTGATTTGATGACAGAATATAATGCGATTTGATGACGGCCGGAATCGAGTTAAGATCACACTTTGAATAAACATGGGATCGTCATTAACTTTCTTTAAAAGAAGGTGCTATGGAAAGATCCATTTAACTTGAAAGCATTATAAAAAGAGCAGCATCACTTAATTAACAAACATTAATAGTATTAATAGTATCTCTCCCCCACTCACGTACACATGTCTTCCCCCTTTGCACGAAAAAGCTTTCCTCTTTCTCAACATCAAAATGAAAACATTTATTATTCTCCTCATGACTATTCTACTCTTGCTAACAATGATGATCAATCAAGTTATCATCAAGAGCAGTTCTTGCAAGAAATGACAACCACAGGCAGTTTTAGTACACATGATCAAATTCCAGTCATTCAGGAAACGATCACAACCGACGTTTCCTTCATGCATCCACAAAACAATTTTCACATGCAAGTGTTTTGTTTGAGTTATTTTTTATGCTTCTTAATTAAGTGTTTTGTTAACTATCTAGTAAAACTGAAATAAAAGAATATTCAGTCCAAGAATATTCAAAGCACTCTTATATATTATTATATATTATATATGTGGGGTAAAGTTCTTGTACAAATAATCTTAACATACTAAACATACAAATTGAAGGAAAACTCAAAAAGACAAGGTGGCATTTTTGTAATTATCAATAACTATCAAAGTTACTCTACAAATATACCTAAAAAAACCTAACCACTCCCCCCACCCCCCAAAAACCTAAAAAAACCTAACCCCCCCCCCCACCCCCCCACCCCCCAAAAACCTAAAAAAAACCTAACCCCCCCCCCCCACCCCCCACCCCCCAAAAACCTAAAAAAACCTAACCCCCCCCCCCCCCCCACCCCCCAAAAACCTAAAAAAAACCTAACCCCCCCCCCCACCCCCACCCCCCAAAAACCTAAAAAAACCTAACCCCCCCCCCCCCCCACCCCCCAAAAACCTAAAAAAAACCTAACCCCCCCCCCCCCCCCCCACCCAAGCTAAAATGCTAAAAACTAAACCCCCAAAAAACCTAAAAAAATCTAAAAAAATAAAAAAAAACACACAAATTATTTTATTTTATTTTTTTAACATTTTTTATTAAAAAATCGCTACTTTTAGTAGCAGCAAAAAAAAAAAAAAAAAAAAAAAATTTTTTTTTTTTTTTTTTTTTTTTTTTTTTTTTTTTTGCTAACGAAATGTAGCGATTTTTTGATAAAAAATGTTAAAAAAAAAAATTTGTGTTTTTTTAGGTATTTTTGGTTGTAACTTTGATAGTTGGTGGTAATTACAAAAATGCCACCTTGTCTTTTTGGGTTTTCCTTCAATGTGTATGTTTAGTATGTTAAGATTATTTGTATTTGATCTTTTGCCTATATATGTGTGCATCTACGTATATGTATATATATACATTGTAGCTATGTATTATATATGTGTATATATATGTATGTGTGTGTGCATACACACACATCTAACTTAAGCTTTCTTTTTTTTTGCTTAACTTGCAAAATGCAGAGACGAAGGCATGCGAGAAAGGATCCACACGACAAGCAAGTTCGCGCTTCGTATGAAAACCAATCTTGAAGTCGTTGATGATGGATATAAGTGGAAAAAATATGGGAAGAAGAAGGTTAAAAGTAGTCCATATCCAAGGTATAGTTTTCAACACCAAACGTGTGTATCATTTTCATTTTATTTTCTACAAATTATTGCAACTAATTAAAAAAACGTGTAGCATTTAAAGTAAACTAAGGTTATTAGCTTATTTATTCTTGCTTTTCAAATTATTAACGTGTACAATGTTATTAGTAAACTAGGGTTTTTAGCTAGCTAGTTTAAATATTTGACTGTTGGTTAAATATAGCTGATATGAAGAAAACATGCAGGAACTACTTCAAATGCTCAACCGTCGGATGCAATGTCAAGAAAAGAATAGAGAGGGACATGAAAGATTCAAGCTATGTGATCACAACCTATGATGGGGTGCATAACCACTAAGGTTGCCCCTGATCTATAACGTAAATCATAATGTGTCTTACTAGCAATAAGTTATCCTACAAGTTTATGTAAGTTAAAATAGAAATTATTAAAGGGGATTCTATTCGTATACCGGGGAATCTATCCCTACACTGTGATAATTCAATACGGATCGTATTGGCCTATACGATCCGTATTGGATAAAGTTAAGACATGATAGACTAACATGTGCAGAGGATGTCTGACGGCTAGCTTATACGGATTGTATAGGGCTATACGATCCGTATTAAGGCCCTGATTTTTTGAGGTTTGAATTTTGGTGTGTTATGTTTGGTTTTTGGTGTTTTGAGTTTGGTTATTGGTGTTTATTGTTGGTTATTTTTGTTTTAATGAGTTTTAACATCTTTATTTTTTTTTATCGTTACGTATCGTATTATAGCGTATCGTGGCGTATCGTATACAATTTTTAACTTTTTAATATTTCATCGTGACGTGTCGTATGATATTGCATCATCCTTTTACCATATCGTGTCGTATTGTAGTTGTATTTTGTATTATTTTTTATGTTGACGTATTCACGGCGTATGATATTTTACATTATACGTAACCTAGCAAACCAATCTAAACAGTCAAAATAAACAAGCACAAATACAGATAAACTGAAACTGCAAATTTAATTACATAATAAGTTTGTATATATACATGACAACGTCCAAAATACATAAATAGTCAAAATACAAAAAAAAGTACAACAATCCTAAACCGCTAGATCCGCATCCTGACCCTCCTGAGTCGTGCCTGAGGGCCTGCATTTCGGTGTATTGAGCTGTTTCTTTAATGCAACATGTGCGCCTTCAGCTCTATTTGTCGTAGTTTGGTAAAATGTTAGCGTTTGATTGGTCCATGCAGATACAAATTTATAGTGGGATGTGTTTAACCAGTTATCCCACAGGTAATAAAAAACATCTGAAAAATATAAACATATTCAAATTATATATCTATTTAAATGAATGTATTAACTTAAGAGAAAACGTACGTTTATGTTGTTGATTGAGAATGTGTCTATGAAGGTTGGTGAGGTTATAATCATATAACTCCTCGTTAGCAGAATCACACACTGTTTTCCACTGACGAACAAAGTCCTCCCAATCTGGTTGAGTAAATGAATTCTTGCAGTGATTTACAATATCCTGTAAGATGTGGAACCTTCAGAGATATCTGTGTGCGGCAGGGAATATTTTTTACATTCGTTTATCAGTGCTTGGTCTCTGTCTGTAAGAATTACACGCGGCTCCATGCACTCGTGCAGCATGGACCTGATCCTCTCCAGGACCAAGACGTACGTTACCTCCTACTCGTTTGAAAGAAATGCATGCGCAACACAAAAGGTTTGGTTTGTCGACATCATACCCACAACTTACAAAAATGGAATATTGTAGATGTTATTTTTGTAGGTCGCGTCGACCATAAGCACATACGGGAATGCCTGGCACATTTCAAAGGACTTGTCGTGACAGAAAAATATATTCTGAACGACATTGGTGGAAGCTTCCGCTTGTATGCAATAGGTCATCTTTTTTTTCAGGAGGATTTGTTCCAGCCTCTGCATGGGAGTTGGTTTTTATCGAACTTTGTGACCCTAATCTTTTGGCGAGCGTTGTGTATGTCATTCTGAACACATTTGTTTTCAGGGTTCTGTTCGGTTACAACTTTCTAGATTGTATAGGGCTGTATGTCTTGATCTGTCAGCTTTTGCACCAATCTAAACTCATTAGGAGTAAGTCTCCTGTAACACGCGTAACCCTCCAGATGTTCAGCAGAGCCGTGGTTATGCTGCTCGTTAAATTTTTGTGTAGATAATTTATCCGCCAAGCTCGACGACTTTGGTCGAGACGACCTATCACCATAAAAGGCATGCACATTTTTTGTTGTCGGTTTTCCTAAATGTGGCCTTACTCTCATGCTCGCCACTACGACAACATTGGAGTCATGTCCAATGATCCTTGGACCGTCAAGTAACAATAACGTGTCCGTTGGCTAAACCCCTTCTTTTTACTCAACCTTCCAACTCATTGCGGGTTATAAAATCCTAAGTGAAAAATATATATAACATTTATAATAATTTTTAACAAAAATATAACATTTATAATACATTTCAAAAAATATATAACATTTATAATAATTTTTTAACAAAAAAAATATAAATTTATAATACATTTTTAAAATATATAAAGTTTATAGTAATATTTTTTACAATATATATATATATATATATATATATATCATTCGTACCTGATCAGTTTTGTATGAAACTTCAGGGTAAGCGGGTTGCTCGTCACCCAATGACTCTTGCGCGTAAAAAAGCTCACCAACGTCTTGTCGTACGCCCGAGGCACCACTAACGAAAAAGTTATTGCCATATTTTTCTTGTCGTACGAGGCACCGTAACCGAGTTCATAATCCGGACACCCATAACCATGATCATCGTTAGGCACAATAACCTGAAAAAACCAACGGTTAAATTATAACGGCACATCTAAAAGCGTTCTTAATAATAAGTAACTATATTTTACCTCGTTCAAATCTGGAAACAACGGTTGGCGGAGCTTAACAAACTAAAAAACCAACGGGTAAAAGGTAATGGTAAATTTAACGCCGAATAGAAAAAAGTAAATAAATACTTACCTCGTTGAGGTCTGGCAACAACGATTCATTATGATGGGGACAAAAGCCGGACACGACCTCCTCCGCGTGATCTTCATTTCCTCCCCATCATAAGAATCAGGGATAGTAGACCCCTCTGAAACAAGTTAAAAACAAAATAAGTTAAAAAATGCTATACCACATTGCTTTTTGGAATAAATGTGCTCATGTTTGTGTCGGACGACTTGCCGAAAATATAATTAAGGTTGAACCTAGACATGGTTGAATCGAATATAAAGAAAAAACGAAGAGAAGGGAATGGATTTTACGAATCATCATTTAACTGGGTTACTAGGCTTGGGAGCACAGCAAGGATTTGCTGAGCAATTATGGCTGCCATGGCGGCATCTTGAGTTTGATCACGTCGAGGAGGCATTCTAAAAGAGCAGAGAAACATGGGAGAAAACGAGTGGGATGATATTGGATAGTCAAAATTGAATGTTTAAAAAGAATATCGACAAAGCATAAGGATTGTGATCATTTGTTCGTTACCTAAACAAACAAACGACACGGTGACTAATCAAAGTAAACGGGTCTTTATATTGTATCACGAAGATATGCATTAGCCTATAGGTGGACACTCACCCCAAGAGTTCTCAGGTAAGAGTGACTGGTCTGATGATGTGGATTTGTACGAACACTCTAGCCTTAGACAGAAAACTCAGGGTACAGGCACCCACCCTTCCGGATTGCACATGTTCACATTATTAAAGCCCAAACTTTGACGAGATTTTAAAAACACCAAAGGCTTAAAAGCCTAAAACAAATCATCTAAGGATATATGATTTCTTGTGAAGTTTTGAAAAAATTTTGACTCGAGAGAATGAATTATGTCTTGTTTTTGGTAATCACCTAAAGATAGGTGATTGGTGTTGTATTAAAATCCTAAACGCAAATTTTCTTGCGTTAAGGTCCTAGGAAGGTTATAGACTAGGTCAAGATCATTACTAATAACCTAATTCCCTATAACCATGGCTCTGATACCAACTTTTCTATAACACCCCGACCGCGTAATACAACAAACCGCAGCGAAAACGTCGGGGACTTGTGTCACAGAATCATTGTTTCACAATAGATGGTAATTGAAGTTTTGTTTTATTTGGTTAATAGATTCATTGTTTTAAAACAAACCATATAGTACAAACAATTGTCTTTCAAGTTTTGAAGTCACTAAGGCCCGCGTCCATCCTATGTGAAGCAAGCATTCAACAATCGTCACATAATAGAACCTGAAACATAAGTGAAAATAAAACGTCAGTATAAAAATGCATGTGAGTAACATAGGTTTTGTGAATTAGATTCATGGCTTTGGATAATATAAGAAAAGATTATATGTTTACAAAAATAGCCATGAATCCTTGATAAAAGCTTGGTTTCTAAAACACTTTGCATTGATAAAAAGGTTTGTAGTATATACAAAACTATACTTTGGTTTTAAAATAATAGAATAGGTAGTATATCAAATATACTTTGGTTTTGAAATAATAGATTAAGTAGTATATCAAATATACTTTGATTTTGAAATAGTTGAATTGATAGTATATCAAAATATACTTTAGTTCATGAAGTAATAGATTTGGTAGTATATCAAAAATATACCTTGGTTTAAGAATGAAAGCATCGGTAGTATATCAGACTATACTTTGGTTTGAAAATTGCTTGTCAAACTATGCTTTGGTAGTATATCATAATATACATTGGTTTTGGAAATAACATAATCGGCAGTATATCAAACTATACTTTGGTAAACAATATCACATTGGTAGCATATCAAACTATGCTTTGGAAGTATATCGAAATATACTTAAATTGTCATTTGGTAGTATATCAAACTATACTTTGGTTTAAATAGCATATTAAAGTATGCGTTGGTTTAAAAATAACATATCAAACTATGCTTTGGTAGTATATCAAAATATACTTTGGTTTAGGAAATAACAAAAGATAAGTTTTTATGGTTTAATTGTAAAACATTTGTAAAAGCACATTGTGGATGTTTGGCAATACATTCAAACCTAGTGTATCAAACTACACTTCGGTGACTATAGATTTACCACGAAGGCAAAATTTATTTGGTTTAAACTTTGGTTTCTGACATTCCGTACAATAGGAATGGGGTGTCAAGTCCTATAGCGCTATATCGTACTACCAATCGGCTTAGTCATTGTTAATGAATGTATAAGTATATAAATGCGCACCAACATTAGTCTTACAAACCTTGAATATCAGTATTTAAGCCATATGTAACAGTTTCAATTCGTTAAAGGATAAGTACTATGCAAGTGAAATCATATAGCTTGAAATCATGAAAATAGGGAATAGGCACATATGTACCACCCCAAAACATTTGAAAGCATAAAAGAGGGGACTATGTACTCACTTGGGATTGTAAATATCCTTGAATCAAGTGATATAACAAAGCTTCGAACGTGTCCTAATGTGTCCTAACATCGGGTAACTATGTTAAAGTAACGGTACATAATCGGGGGAATCGGATAGAATGAGATCTTGTAAACCAAATAAGTGTTGGAACCCTTATGAAATGGTTTAACAAAGCCTACATTCTGATTTAGAATAAATCCTAAGTGCTTTCGACCTGTTATGACCCGTTAACATAGTTTACGCTACTTTAACGCGTCATTAGCGTAACTACGTGTTCGGATGGTTAAACAAGTCCTATGATAAGTAAATGCCCAAACATGTTTGAAAATGTTATAATATCAGTTTAGATGTCAAAAGTTTGGTCACATATGCTTAAAACGGATTTATGCATGAAAAGGGCATTTTGGTCATTTTCTATGGGCATCTAAACAACCTATCATATAACTAACCAAACGAAGTGACCATAAGGTATAACCTCAGGAGGTTATTCCCTATATAAATATGGTCACAAATATGTGTTTGGTCAGATCCTAAGATCGACCAAATGGGTCGGATTCGAAAGTCAAAGCGGTGGTCAAACCGCTCGATTTACGACCCTAAATAAGCATTAAACTAGAAGTGACGAGTTAAACATGTCAAAATATGTTTAACTATATGTTTAACTAAGTTGGAAAACTGATTTGGTATCAAATACCTGAAAATAGTCTCATCGTAAAATGCACATAAACGTGCATTTTGACTGAAACTTTGACTCGTCACTTCGACTAGTAAACATGGTAATCAGTAAACATGGTAATCAGTAGATATAATCGCAAGGGATTATATCAATCGTGATTACGATCACGTTGCAAAGTTCAATTGAAATTTGACTTGACTAATTCATGGTCATAACCGAAAGTCAAACGGTAGTCAAACTTTTTGACTTTCACCTTAAAATAGCTAAAAGAAATGAACAAAACTAGGATAGAACACTTACTTGTGTTCTAGGATCCAAGAATGCTCAATAGGAAGCCTCCAAAAGATGGTAGCCTCTAATTTAGAGCAGATGAGATGAGAATGAAAGAAATGAGCAAGGATTGAGGATGAAGGCCTTGCTATTTATAGTAATCTTGAGTGTGTAGGATTGTGACAAGTGTATTATGTGTTCTCCAAGAAATAATAGAATCATTCCAAGTGTTAGAATCAGATTTAAAGACTTGGAGGTTACACAAAAGTATGTAAAATAATGGATTTAAAACAATGTGCTCAAGCTGGTTTTAAAAAAAAGAGTTAATTGCCAAAATCGTCCCTGAGGTTTGAGCAGGTTTTCCATTTTCGTACAAAATGACACTTTTGTACCAAATTGCCCCCAATGTTTGTAACTTTTTGCCATTTTCATCCAAACCACTAACTTATTTCATTTTTTCTGTTAAGTTGAGGATATTTGGATGAAACTCGCAAATATAAAGCCACAGGGATGATTTTGGCAATTTACTCAAACTCTTTTAAATTTCTTTTATTTAATTAATTTTGTTACATATATAATAAAAAAGAATATACATGCAATTTTTATATGAAAAAAATAAAGCTTTGTCACATAATTTTTATAAATTTTCATCCAACCACTAACTAAGTTAATTTTTAAAACAAAAATTAATTTCTAATTTTTTATATAGATCAGATTTATAAAAATAAAATCTGCTTAAACCTCTAAATTTTATAAGGAAAAACAAAAGCCAGTGCCCCCCCCCCCCCTATCAAACAACGTATCGTTACCAAACCTTAAAATTACCCACCAAATTGTAATTATAATGCTATGAACCAAAAGTTTCTTTACTCAAGCCACCCAGAATAAGTATTAGATAGCTACCCTCATAATCTTATTAAATAAATATTTTATTTCTACCAACATATTTTCTAGGTGCTCAACACATTTAAAAAATATGTAACATTTTACAATTTTTTTCTATCTCTACAATTGATAAATACTAAAAGTTGTAATCGATTGTTATATGTTGCACACCAATGACGTTTTCTCTCTATAAAACTGATTTATATAAAAAAGTTGTAAATTAATTTCTGTCTTAATTTATAAAATTTAAAACATACTTCACCTTAACAGAAAAAATAAACTGAGTTAGTGAGTTTAATGAAAATTTATAAAAATGTGTCACAAAACTATTAATTTTTCTTTTCTAAAACCTCCATGTATATTCTTTTTTATTATATATGTAACAAAAATAATTAAATAAAAGAAATTAAAAAAGGTTTGAGTACATTGCCAAAATCGTTCCTGTGATTTTATATTTTCCAGTTTCATCCAAATATCCTCAACTTAACAGAAAAAATAAACTAAGTTAGTGGTTTGGATGAAAATAGCAAAAAGTTACAAACCTTGGGGGCAATTTGGTACAAAAGTGTCATTTTGGACGAAAATGACAAACATGCCCAAACCTCAGGGACGATTTTGGCAATTAACTCTAGAAAAAATTACATTCTGCCCAGCTACAGGGCTCGCGCCCTGCGAACAGACCAGCCCAGGTCTGTCGCGCCCCACCAGGTAGTTAAGCAGAGTTTCATCATTTGGAAGAAATGGTCCCTACAGCACGTTTAATGTGTTTTTGACGCGTATAACCCCCGTTAACCTCAAATTCAGGCTTTATAAGGACGTTATAGCATAGGGGACTCGAAATATGTCTAGAAATATCATGGATGTCACTTTGTTCGGCCGTTAGGTCGCGTTTTGCGCTTAATTACGATGAAAGTTCGAACGGGCGTGAAAACAATCGAAATTACGCAACGAAGGACATTTTTGTATTCTTATCACTAAAATACAAAATTTTAATGATTACAAATTTTTTTGGATGTGCGTATATGGTCTGAATGCATAATATACGCGAATTTGTGTACTTTCGCAGTTTTGACGCTTTTAGTTCCTGTGATCAAATAAGCATATTTTCACATACCGAACCCTCCAAAACTTATTTCTAAGTTATGTTAAGGGTATTTCGGGTATGTTTATTTTATGTCATCGTTCCGGAGTGTGCGTCGCTACGAGAATTGGCAGACTTTCGTAGTTTGTGGTAAATAGTCCTTGTGACCGAATAGACTTGTTTTTGACATACCAAACCCTTCAAAACTTATTTCTAAGTTATCTAAAGGGTATTTATGGTATGTTTAGCTTATGTCACTGTTCCGGAGTGTATGTTGCGTTAAAGTGATTACGTTTGCATAATAGTTTACGTAAAACTTCTAGAAAAGGTTCTTGAGAGTTTGAAATCGTTCAAGATTTGATATGTATAAATGTCATATGTAATTATACAATCCCGGATATGAAACACAAGATTTCATTAGATTCATAATTGTTCGGAATTGTACAATGGTCGTAAAGGCACAAATGTCACACAGTGGTTGTTGTAACTTTATGTTGTTGGTTCTCTATTTCATTATCCGACTTATGATCATGTCCATCACGGTCTTTCGTTACTAGGCTTGCTGTCATTCCCATTCCGAAGGGCTGAAATTTCAAGTAAAATGTACCATAAATGAGCAACATTCTTAATTTATTAAATAGTGGTTCACACTAATACTATTGTATAGTATCTTAGCATACACACACAAAGGCAAGAAAGTAGAAGGCATGATAAACAAGGGATGAGCTGAAAAACCAAATAACCAAACGATGACCAAAAACTCACAACTGAAATAAACAAAGTGAAAAAGAGAACAATGATTTCGGTTATAGATTCTTTTTTTGCGAGTGAGTTTATAATTCGGTTATGGTTATATCTGTATAAAGACCAGAAATAACCAAACCAAACTGCCATTAAAATCAACATTATATTATATGTCAGAAAAGTTTTGTTATAATCCTATAAATAATATATTACCTACAGCCTTCTTTAAAAATTAGCAGGCTTGTTTCTTTTTTATTTGGTCTATTAACTGAATAGGCTCAAATTGGGAACCAACAGCTTACGGATTGAACCACCTTACCCAATAACCAAACAGTACAGTTTGGAACAGAAACCGAACTTAAACAAAACCTATTCATGTACATTATTTACACACTGACAATCGATTTTTGCTATCCAGTTATTGATTTTCATGTATATGAGTAGCATTTCATGTTCATTTGATGGTAATTGCCATTAGGAGTTGGCTTGTTCTTTCTTGTTTTGGAGATTGTGATAATGTATTGCATGGATGTAGATGGTATTTATAGAAGTTATTTGTCATAAGACTACAAATATTAAATTCAAAATTATTAATATTAATTAACATGAAATATTTTATTGATATATGTTATTAAAGTAGGTTCATAAATACGTTACCTTATAAATTCAAAATTAAAAATACGTTACTTTAATAACATATATCAATAAAATATTTCATGTTAATCGATATTAATAATTCTAAATTTAATATTTGTCGTCTTATGACAAATAACTTCTATAAATACCATCTACATCCATGCAATACATTATCACAATCTCCAAAACAAGAAAGAACAAGCCAACTCCTAATGGCAATTACCATCAAATCAACATGAAATGCTACTCATATACATGAAAATCAATAACTGGATAGCAAAAATCAATTGCCAGTGTGTAAATAATGTACATGAATAGGTTTTGTTTAAGTTCGGTTTCTGTTCCAAACTGTACTGTTTGGTTATTGGGTAAGGTGGTTCAATCCATAAGTTGTTGGTTCCCAATTTGAGCCTATTCAGTTAATAGACCAAATAAAAAAGAAACAAGCCTGCTAATTTTTAAATGAGGGTGCAAGTAATATATTATCTATAGGATTATAACCAAACTTTTCTGACATATAATATAATGTTGATTTTAATGGCAGTTTGGTTTGGTTATTTCTGTTCTTTATACGCATATAACCAGAGCCGTTCCTACGTTTTCGGAGGCCCTAAACAAACTACAAAGTGGAGGCCCAATTTCGTTATTGACTAACATTAGAGGTGCAAAAATCGGGTTTTCTAATACCTAATTTCAGGAACCAAACTATGTTTCGGTATGATCAGGTATTAGAAAATTGGGTTTTTTAGATACCTAGACATTAATACCATATTTTCTATTTTTTACACAATATAAATCCATTTTATTTTTTAATTTGCTTTGTATTTTATAAAAATACTTGAAATAATTACACTATCACAACTTTACTTATTTAATATATCTCAGTCTTTCGTTTAATGTCACTAGAAGGATGCGCCAAAAGGAAAAAAAAATATTGCTTATGAGTCTTTCATTTAATGTCACCAAAAGGATGCGCCAAAAGGAAAAAAATATTTTGCTTATGAGATTCGAGCTAGGGTCTTTAAAAGACTAGGGCAGGACTAATACCACTACACTAGCAAAGTTAATAGATCAATAGAATCAAAACAATTATATATTATATATCATTTTTATATTAAATAGAGGCCCTAAAAGTTCGGAGGCCCTAGGCCCGAGCCTAGGTTTTAATAAGCATTGGGCCGGCCCTGCATATAACCATAACCAAATTATAAACTCATTTGCAAAAAAAGAATCTATAACTAAAATCATTGCTTTCTTTTTCACTTCGGTTATTTCAGTTGTGTGTTTTTTGGTTATAGTTTGGTTTATTTGGTTTTTCAGCTCATCCCTTGTTTATTATTGTAGGTCCGGCTAGGGGAGGATCTAGTCGCCTAATCCTTGTGTACGAACCACTCCGGTTGTGCGGAATCCAACCGAAATAGCAAACCGAGATAGAACACGCATTTAGTCAACACACAAGACTCAACGATTAACACCACTTGTATTAAACGTATGAAAGGTCCGGTTACAAGCTCAATGTTTACAAATCAGTTCTGCAAACTCTCTAGTGTGTGTGTGTGTTCCTTATCTGTCTGTGTGTCTAACTTGTCTAACTTTTTTGTGTCTCTATGAACACAACACACTACATGGGTATATATACCCGACACAGCATGTCTGGTCGAAGGATCCGACAGATTGATCGAAAGATCATCTGTCGACCAGAAAGAGCTCGAATGATCCAGATGTACCTCGAAAGATGTGATCTTTCGTGGTCCATCTATCGAAGGTT
This sequence comes from Helianthus tuberosus, assembly GCA_030545235.1. Classification (NCBI taxonomy): domain Eukaryota; kingdom Viridiplantae; phylum Streptophyta; class Magnoliopsida; order Asterales; family Asteraceae; genus Helianthus; species Helianthus tuberosus. Next base: position 1,267,545 of record JARYGA010001261.1, on the reverse strand, counting down.
CATGTTTCGAGCTGATCATCGAAGGATATATGCAATCCTTCGATGGCACATCCTTCGACCCAACATCTTACAAACATAAGGTTGACTGTTTGGTCAAGTCAAACCAGGAGGATGGTTGACTTGGTCAAACTTACAGGACTATAAAGACATCGTTCAGTAACAAGACAAAATACAGACAAAGTACAGACACAAGTGCACCAACAAACTCCCCCTTGGCTGTAGCTTTGTCTGGCTTATCAACAATCAGCTGTTGCTTTGTCTCGATCTTCGATCTTGTAGAGCCATCGATCTTTGTGTCTTTAAGTCTTTAACGTCTCTTCACATCTTCAATGTCGGAGGATCTTCAAAGTCTTCACGTCTTGAAAGCAGAAAGTGTACCAACAAACTCCCCGTTTCATGTAGAAAGTGTGCTGACAAACTCCCCCTTAACATAAGCTCCCCCTTGAGTTATGCTCGTGAAATACTTGTTCTTTATGAAGTGAGATCCTTGTGGTGTTGATGATGGTCAACGGCAACTCGATCATCTTTATCACTTGAGTGCCTTCACATTGTGTCTTCATTCCGAAGCTTGTCATCGACCATGTTCTCCTTGCCTTTAGAATCTGCACATGCAAGAAATCTAAACGCGTAATGAGAACAACTGCCTGGAATATCATAAGCAAACTACACACATGTGACCATTTGTTCAAACAAACACCGTCCGACAGTTTGAAAGTTTAGAAAATTTATCAATTTTAGTCTTTAACTTTCAAAACTTGCAAATTTCGACCGTTTATGAAGATTTAGTCGTTTTCGGTTTTCGTTCAGGTTTCAGGTAACGAAGACTCGAGCTCCAACATCGTACGATCGAAAATAAGATAGAAATAAAATCTTTTTGGCTTTTATAAAGTTTAAATTAAAACACACCTAAAAATCTTTTTGGTATTTTGAATATTTCAAATTTAAAGACTGAAAGCAGTAAATAAATATGTACAGACATTCTTTTTGCGAGTTTCGAGGGTAAGAGAATCATATCAGTGTACGGTCATGCCAAAATGCTCTTGTTGTTCAGTTAGTTAACATTAAGATAAGCATCCTATAACAATTATCGGTATTGTTGTCCACTTAAGCTCAAATTATCAGATGTAATCATGGCGAGGGGATACGTTAAGGTATGAGGTATACTTACCGACCGGTGTTCATCCACATCACGACACATTCCCGTATCAAGGTATGCACGAGGGTTCATCTTACCGGTGAGTATACCGATTATCATCTGTTTGACCGTATATGATGTGAGATTCTCACTTATTTTGATTTGAAAACAAGCCCTATGTGATATAATCACTTATTGATGAGGAACTTGATTTTCAGATGCATGAGGGCACAGGAGCAAGTCCGTGAACAGGTCAGTACTTTCGTACAGCAGAGAGACGAACTTGACTCCCGGAAAGAATTTGTGATATATTATCACTTATTTGGGGACATGTGATTGTTGATCACTTATTGAGGTCGAATGCAATATGTACACGTATGTATAGTATCATGGAAGATCTAGACTTGCGTCCCCGTTATTTTGCGGTAAAAGATACAACCATGATACCCAGATGATAAGCAGCATAAAGAACTAATATCTCAGAACCTCGGCAATCTCTCAAACGAAATTTCGGTACTAAGACCATATGCCAATGAATGGTTCCCACCCAGTCTTCAGTCAGATTTAAGTTTATATCACCCTGCACACTTTAAAATGATTGTGAGCCTACCGATACATCTTATATAGAGCTGCTTATCGCTTTTCACTTTGCATTTCAGGTTTAAAGAGGTTTGGATAGACCACTGATGTACTATCATTTTCTCTTTTGCTCGCCAGGAAACTCATTTTTGTTTTTCTATTGTTTTTGTGTTTTTGAAATTTTTTCAATGTTTTTGGATTTTCAAATTTGGATTTACTCCCCCTAAAACCAATAAACTAAGACAAATTTTAAAACACAAAGGTATTTACAAAAATGATTTTCCGATGTGGATTACTCTTGCTTGACCTTAATGCCGTTTACCAATAATAAAAAGTCAAATCTTGATTTGTCAAATGTTTTGGTAAAAAGGTCGGCACGCTGGTCATCGGTGTGGACGATGACAACATTGATGAGTTTCATAGTGAAACAATCACGTGTGAGGTGATATTCGAGATCAACGTGTCAGGTCAAGGAGTGCTGTACGAGATGATAAAAATTCATAAAGCAGCTGAAATATCGACAAGTATAGGAGAGATTAGAAATTTTAAAACCGTATCCTGCAACTGCTTCGTGCATTGCCAGGAATCTGAGTGCTCTCCCAAACTGGATATCCACCAGGTGTGAACTTCAAAGTCGATTTTGTAGCTACTGAAATCTCTTGACAGCAAACAAGATCATAAACCTCTGGGTCCGGCTGGTCTTCCACATTGTACCAGCAAAGGTCTTTGTCTTTCTCTTTGAGAAGTAGTGTGCGGTTGTTCAATCCATGCCAAGGCATCCGCACACCCGGTGTAGTTTGATCAACCAACATTCTCTTCAATCACACCGCGAAGAAATGTACACTGCATGTTCATCTTGTTGATTTTGAACTTCAAACGTGCTGCAGGCGCGTACTTTTCATTGGAATCTATCCTGAGGACCCGATCAAAAACCATAACAACCAAACTTTGGAACATTTTTCAACTGGTCGAATTTTTCAACTTCATTCAACCACATTCTTTCACCAACATATTCTTCTTCTTTTCTCCTCTCTCCATCAATGGCAACAACTCCTAGATATAATGATGTTTCGGAGTCTGGTGTCGCCGATCTTGTGCATAGACGCTCCACTATTAACAATCCTAAGACTATCAATAGTTCCTCCTGGAACATCCTGCACTCTCATTCAGAGATTAGTTGGAGAGGGGGACCCAAGCCTTCACAGACTTGGGTCGTCCGTCATCATCGAGGATTGTGACATCCATTTCCCGATGATTCGGAATTGATGTGGCTCCCCCTGAAACAATTTTCAATTTTGGTTTCCAAATCTGTTTTTGGTTTTCAAGTTTAACATTTGATTCAACAGATTTTGTTTGGACAACGTCCGGTTTTAAAACCTTTTCAACATTTTTCCGTTGTTTCTTTCTCTGTTTCACTTCTTGTTGTTTAACAAGACGAGGGTCCTGTTTTGGTGAAACAAATCTCTTTCGGTAATTTCGTTCACGGGGATCATCTTCTTTGGCTTTTAATTTATGAAGATACGGACAATTTCGAATGATATGTCCAATTGTGCCACATTCAAAACATGATCTTCGTTCAACAAACCCCGAAGTATCATGTGGTCGTCTGGCCGATGATGAACTTTGTGACCCCGAGGTACTAGGTTTTGAACTACTGGGTTCATTCCTTTTCATCACAGTTGCTTTCTTGACAAAATCTAAGTTAGATTGGTTTTCAAACGTTGCAATTTTGTCCGTTCCCTTAGATTTCACAAAGTTCACATCTTTCTTCTTCTTCTGATTCGGCTTCTTTTGACCTTGAGCCGGTGCCTTTCCTTTTGGCTTGGTATGATTTTGCTGTTTTTGCACTGTTGGTAATTCTTGCTTGACCTTAATGCCGTTTACCAATAATAAAAAGTCAAATCTTGATTTGTCAAATGTTTTGGTAAAAAGGTCGGCACGCTGGTCATCGGTGTGGACGATGACAACATTGATGAGTTTCATAGTGAAACAATCACGTGTGAGGTGATATTCGAGATCAACGTGTCAGGTCAAGGAGTGCTGTACGAGATGATAAAAATTCATAAAGCAGCTGAAATATCGACAAGTATAGGAGAGATTAGAAATTTTAAAACCGTATCCTGCAACTGCTTCGTGCATTGCCAGGAATCTGAGTGCTCTCCCAAACTGGATATCCACCAGGTGTGAACTTCAAAGTCGATTTTGTAGCTACTGAAATCTCTTGACAGCAAACAAGATCATAAACCTCTGGGTCCGGCTGGTCTTCCACATTGTACCAGCAAAGGTCTTTGTCTTTCTCTTTGAGAAGTAGTGTGCGGTTGTTCAATCCATGCCAAGGCATCCGCACACCCGGTGTAGTTTGATCAACCAACATTCTCTTCAATCACACCGCGAAGAAATGTACACTGCATGTTCATCTTGTTGATTTTGAACTTCAAACGTGCTGCAGGCGTACGAAAGTACTGACCTGTTCACGGACTTGCTCCTGTGCCCTCATGCATCTGAAAATCAAGTTCCTCATCAATAAGTGATTATATCACATAGGGCTTGTTTTCAAATCAAAATAAGTGAGAATCTCACATCATATACGGTCAAACAGATGATAATCGGTATACTCACCGGTAAGATGAACCCTCGTGCATACCTTGATACGGGAATGTGTCGTGATGTGGATGAACACCGGTCGGTAAGTATACCTCATACCTTAACGTATCCCCTCGCCATGATTACATCTGATAATTTGAGCTTAAGTGGACAACAATACCGATAATTGTTATAGGATGCTTATCTTAATGTTAACTAACTGAACAACAAGAGCGTTTTGGCATGACCGTACACTGATATGATTCTCTTACCCTCGAAACTCGCAAAAAGAATGTTTGTACATATTTATTTACTGCTTTCAGTCTTTAAATTTGAAATATTCAAAATACCAAAAAGATTTTTAGGTGTGTTTTAATTTAAACTTTATAAAAGCCAAAAAGATTTTATTTCTATCTTATTTTCGATCGTACGATGTTGGAGCTCGAGTCTTCGTTACCTGAAACCTGAACGAAAACCGAAAACGACTAAATCTTCATAAACGGTCGAAATTTGCAAGTTTTGAAAGTTAAAGACTAAAATTGATAAATTTTCTAAACTTTCAAACTGTCGGACGGTGTTTGTTTGAACAAATGGTCACATGTGTGTAGTTTGCTTATGATATTCCAGGCAGTTGTTCTCATTACGCGTTTAGATTTCTTGCATGTGCAGATTCTAAAGGCAAGGAGAACATGGTCGATGACAAGCTTCGGAATGAAGACACAATGTGAAGGCACTCAAGTGATAAAGATGATCGAGTTGCCGTTGACCATCATCAACACCACAAGGATCTCACTTCATAAAGAACAAGTATTTCACGAGCATAACTCAAGGGGGAGCTTATGTTAAGGGGGAGTTTGTCAGCACACTTTCTACATGAAACGGGGAGTTTGTTGGTACACTTTCTGCTTTCAAGACGTGAAGACTTTGAAGATCCTCCGACATTGAAGATGTGAAGAGACGTTGAAGAATTTGTTGGTGAAAGAATGTGGTTGAATGAAGTTGAAAAATTCGACCAGTTGAAAAATGTTCCAAAGTTTGGTTGTTATGGTTTTTGATCGGGTCCTCAGGATAGATTCCAATGAAAAGTACGCGCCTGCAGCACGTTTGAAGTTCAAAATCAACAAGATGAACATGCAGTGTACATTTCTTCGCGGTGTGATTGAAGAGAATGTTGGTTGATCAAACTACACCGGGTGTGCGGATGCCTTGGCATGGATTGAACAACCGCACACTACTTCTCAAAGAGAAAGACAAAGACCTTTGCTGGTACAATGTGGAAGACCAGCCGGACCCAGAGGTTTATGATCTTGTTTGCTGTCAAGAGATTTCAGTAGCTACAAAATCGACTTTGAAGTTCACACCTGGTGGATATCCAGTTTGGGAGAGCACTCAGATTCCTGGCAATGCACGAAGCAGTTGCAGGATACGGTTTTAAAATTTCTAATCTCTCCTATACTTGTCGATATTTGATGTGCCATATTGTTTTCGAACTTCGGCCTTTGGAATAGGAGGACATTGTGTTACAGTAACACGTGATCCTGTCTTTCCCAAAAACTTACTTGTCGAATTCTCAAAGACTTTACTGATTAAGGCTTGATTTACATTCTTAATCGGAAAATCTTTGTCAGAATAAATTTTATTATCACCAACAAGAGTGTACAGCAAATCCACACTCTCCGACTCTTTCTCAGACGAGGACTCGATTGCAATAGTCTTAGCGGGTTTTGCAGGAGGATCACACAGAATATGATTCTCAAGAGGTATGTCCTCTTCGTTTATCACCGCATCAGACTTTGCTGAATCAGTATCATCAGACTCATCATCAGAAGAATCAGCATCCTCAATCACAACTGGAGGATCCTGATTCTGTTCAGCAGTTACAAAAGTATCTGCTGACACATCTGAATCTGACGATACTTCCTTCTTGTATCCGAGTCCTGCAAATTCATTAACATCTAGAGGAACAGATGGTTCAAAGAAAACTCTATCTTCCTCATCCGGCATGGCATCATAATTATGTCTCACGGGTGGTGGACATTTCTTATAACCTATGCATGTGACATCCCGTTTCTCTTTCTGTACATCAATGATGTGATCCAACACGTAGCTAGAGCTCAAATAACTGTCTAACTTGAGTCGGATCGCCTCACTTTCTGTTTTAACACAAGCCATTTCCTTTTGCATTATCTCAAGACGTGTGATATACAAATTTATGTCAGTTTGTTTTCTGGAAACCATTTTTGTCAACTCTGTTTTATCTTTCTTTAGCGTTTCAATCATTGACTTAAATTCCTTTTCATGGTTTTCATAAAACATGTTGGCTTCTGTGCACTTTGAGAGATCAACGGTCAACTTTTGATTGTGAATGAATGTCACATCATACTTCTCTTGCAAAGCCTCGTGCTTGCTCTGCAACTCACACCATTTATCATTCAAAGAAACATGTTTGTCTTGCAAGTCAAACAAACTAGCTTGTAAAGCATCATGTTTGCCTTGCAACTCAGACATGTTTGCTTCTAAATCAGCACATTTTCCACTCAATCTATCACAACTATCACAAACAACAGCAGTGGGTTCATCGACACATACCTGACTTGATGAACTGTCGACATTAGCCATAATGGCTGAATGGAGAGAAGAAGAAGAAGAATAAGCAGCTTGATCCACCAATATAGATCTCCTATGATTTTCTGCTGCAGCTTCCTCCAAAAGCTCATCAACATTTGCATCAACTGACGCACTTGATGTGTTATCCAAATGATCATCGCCTGAACTCGAGGATTCTTCATCCGAACTTCTACTATAACCAGAAGAGTTTTCATCCTCAGAAGAGTCACCACCATTGGCGGAAGATTCTCCACCACTGGCGTGATTAAGATCCTTGACAATCTCAGCAAAACAAGCTGTTCTATCTGAACCACAAGTGCCTGGTTAGCATTTGATGGTCCTGCTTGGCTTTGGTTGTTGACAGGTATCAACGTACGCTCATTGTTCCTGTTCTGATTCTGCTGGTCTCCTTGATTTCTGAAAGGGTTCTGGTTCCCATGCTGAGCTGGCTTAACAGGAACTTGGATAGACTTGCCATGTAGATCTGTTGTCACAGGAGGCCTTTGGGTTTGCTGTTGAGGCACTGGTTGAGGAACTGGGTCAAGCGGATTTCCATATATGTCTGTTGTTGGAGGAGGAATGCCATACAAGCTATGAAACGGATTTCCGTACAGATCTGTTTTTGGAGGAACCGGAACTTGGATAGGATTACCATACATGTCTGTTGGTCCGGTAGATCGAACAGGTAATGGATTTCCGAACATATCAGTTGCTCTGATAGGTTGTTTCGGTGCGGGAGACGGAGTACCAAAATACATGTCTGTATTTACCAAAGTATTCCACCTTGGATTCATTTTTAATCAGCCGAAGGATACCTGTCGAAAGACTTGAAAAACACAAACTGTTAAACACAAACAGACTAATGATCGAAAGATCAACACCTGTTCGAAGGATCAACAGGGTTCGAAGGATCTCTGTTGAATTTCGAACAATGTTTTTCGAAAGATTCTCCAACCGAAGGATCCTTATCTTTCGAAAAAGTACTGTACACTGAAAGATGATTTCGAAAGATGACTTCGAAAGACTCCCCAATCGAAGGATCCTAGTCTTTCGAAAATGAGCAGAAGACCGAAAGATGTATGTTTCGAAAATATTCCTTGGAACGAAAGATAAGTCTCACACTTCGAAGGATGCTCGAAGGATGACTATCTGTCGAACCTCCTTTGGTCGAAAGATGATCTTTCGACTTCGAAGGATATCTTTCGAACTTGCTCTGACACAGTTGACAATGGGTGACAGGTTGGTGAAAAGTTGATGGGTTGGTGAGAACTTTCGGCAGAAAGTATGTTCAGACCATATCTTTCAGGTCTGAACATGCAGGTTTTTCACCAACCGGGTAATGATCAATATTTTAAACAAAATACAACTTCCAACACACAAACACTTGGTAATTCAAAATTTTTAAGATCAAATGTGTAAAATACCAAGAACACTTTGAAGGTTGCAAAGAACCCAATGAACTTTCCGGTAAAAATATGATGATTCCGGTGACCCGAAAAGTTTCCGAAACCAGAATTTTGCTCGAAACTTCACTAAAAACCAACTTTTAATATGTGAGTATGAAAAGTATAGTGGTTTTTATAAGAACTTCCAGCAAAACACCAAGATTTCAGCCGATTTTAACAAGTTTTCCAGAAAAATATGAACTTTAAATCCCGAAAAACAACCCGAAAACACCTCGGTTTTAACAAGGAGAAGAGCCAAGGCTCTGATACCACTTGTAGGTCCGGCTAGGGGAGGATCTAGTCGCCTAATCCTTGTGTACGAACCACTCCGGTTGTGCGGAATCCAACCGAAATAGCAAACCGAGATAGAACACGCAAATAATCAACACACAAGACTCAACGATTAACACCACTTGTATTAAATGTATGAAAGGTCCGGTTACAAGCTCAATGTTTACAAATCAGTTCTGCAAACTCTCTAGTGTGTGTGTGTGTTCCTTATCTGTCTGTGTGTCTAACTTGTCTAACTTTTTTGTGTCTCTATGAACACAACACACTACATGGGTATATATACCCGACACAGCATGTCTGGTCGAAGGATCCGACAGATTGATCGAAAGATCATCTGTCGACCAGAAAGAGCTCGAATGATCCAGATGTACCTCGAAAGATGTGATCTTTCGTGGTCCATCTATCGAAGGTTCATGTTTCGAGCTGATCATCGAAGGATATATGCAATCCTTCGATGGCACATCCTTCGACCCAACATCTTACAAACATAAGGTTGACTGTTTGGTCAAGTCAAACCAGGAGGATGGTTGACTTGGTCAAACTTACAGGACTATAAAGACATCGTTCAGTAACAAGACAAAATACAGACAAAGTACAGACACAAGTGCACCAACAATTATGCCTTCTACTTTCTTGCCTTTGTGTGTGTATGCTAAGATACTATACAATAGTATTAGTGTGAACCACTATTTAATAAATTAAGAATGTTGCTCATTTATGGTGCATTTTACTTGAAATTTCAGCCCTTCGGAATAGGAATGACAGCAGACCTAGTAACGAAAGACCATGATGGACATGATCATCAGTCAGATAACGAAATAGAGAACCAACAACATAAAGTTACAACAACCACTGGATGGCTTCAAGATCTTGTAAGCATTTTTTATTATCGTTTTTATTCAGTAAGTTGCTATTGATGACTGCTCTATCACCCTGTGACTGTTATCTTCAATCTATATAGCTAATAAAGAAATCGGGAGAAAATGAACAGTGCTCAGAGCGATCAGCAGACGTAAACAATAATTCAGATGAAGGAGACATGGATTCATATGCAGACATTGATTCAAATGATAACATATTAACCGTGCCAACAACAAAAGGTGGGATAAGGAGGAAACATCATCGACCATGGACTCTGAGTGAAGTTTCTAAGTTAGTTGAAGGTGTTTCTCGGTATGGTGCTGGCAGGTGGTGTGAAATAAAGAGGATTGCTTTTGCAACATGCTCACATCGTATGTCGATTGATTTGAAGGTATGCTATTCTCATCATCTATGTTGTCTAGAGGTGGCAGTTTCGACCCATTTACTTATCAATGGGTTGATTTGGCTTATGTTTGGATTAAAAAGGCAGGAGTAAAATGCCATTTTCGTCCCTGAGGTTTGGCCGGTTTTGCGACTTTCATCCAAAAGTTTGTTTTCCCGCATCTGGATCCAAAAGGTTTGAAATCTTGCCACTTTCATCCGGCTCGTTAACTCTATCCATTTTTCTCCATTAAGTCAGGGGTATTTCTGTCTTTTTTTGCTAACTTAAAGGGCAGTTCGGTCTTTTACAATATATGCAAAAAGACCGAATACCCCTGAAAAAGACCGATTTGCCCCTTAAGTTAACAAAAAAGACAAAAATACCCTTGACAAAAATGGATGGAGTTAACGAGCCGGATGAAAATGACAAGATTTCAAACCTTTTGATGAAAGTCGCAAAATTGGCCAAACCTTAGGGATGAAATTGGCATTTTTCTCAAAAGGAAGCCCAAAGGGAAAGAGTTGAAAGTTACCTGAAGTGTACTTTTAATTCATGAAACCTTCTCATTTTGTTCAAGGACTTGTATTATTTTGGTATAACGTATACATAAATCAACGAAGTATTTAAAAGCTTTCACAAGGCCACCCAAACAACAAAATGGTTTTTAGAGGCCGGCTAAGTATAAGTTTTGTTTCATTCATGCTGATTCTGGCTAAAAACTTTCTAAAAAATGATAAAACATAACCTTATATTTAAAGTTTGTCACGTTTAGAGTTGAAAAAGCATATAAACTTCGAATCCATATGATGTTGCTAAGTTTGTATGGAGAGACAATGAATTAATAACAATATAATCAAGAGGAGTACAAAGATAGCAGTATTACCTCTAATCAATGCCCGGTTGTCAACGGTGTAGTTCGCTGGAATTCTTGCTAAGAGAACAGAACCGGTGCAGAGGTTGTGGTGTTGTTGTCGTCGGAACTTGGAGAGTGTGGCTGGCGATGATGTGCCATGAAGTCGATATTAAGAAAACTGCACATATTTACGGCATGATAATCCACACCCAAGTAAAGTATACTAAACCAATTTACTTCTACATATATGAAGGCACACTACTGTAAAATATATGCACACACGCATAGAGGGGGAGAGAGAGAGAGACCTCCACTACTTTGGGCTGCAGCGACATGCACGTTGATCTCAGTGAGCGACTACAAAGACGTGAATCACAGATTCAGTAAAGACAAATTACAATTTGTTCACCCACACAGACAATATAGACTTAACTTCATATGGAGAAAAAAGACAAGCACAACCTCACAAAGCGCACTTTTGCGATCTTCAATAGGAAAAACATCAACTAAGCCATATGAAGTCTCACATAATGAGTGATCTTACATCTGCAACAAATCCGCTAGATTCAGATCTTTTCTACTTCTCCAGCAATCGAATCTTGAATGACCCTGTTTAGCATGAAAAAATCTTGCAAGTTTAGCATCGGTTTGAACATAAAAACTTAATGAAAATTCAAGTCATAACACTTATGAAACTAAGCATGACCACCTATCATTCACCTGCAACATTCATCACCTAAGTTTTTCCTATACCATCAAACTGATTATTTAGCAATCCTAAAAGATATCCTTAATACAAAAAGTTTCTACTACACACACAAAATTCCTCCAAATAGTACTTAAATCTACACATTATTAGAACCAATTCTTTACTTAAAAAAATGTTGTACCTATCTTAGTGCATAAAAAATAATTAAGCCTAAAAAATTGTAACCAAAGATAAATCTCTAAATCACGAAACTCAACCATAATCAACCCTTTAAACCCTCTTTAATAGAAACTAATCGAACCACAACAATCAGAAACAAACAAATAAAGCAAGTGGAATTAAGAAATTTATTAAGAACTGAGGGAATAAGAGGGGTGGACAGAATAAGGGTCAAATGGCATTGGCAGATGAGAAGAGATTGGAACGTACATGTTGAGAGGGTTTCTTGAATCATGGATGCGAAGGCAGAACATCTGGAGAAGAAATAGGGGTAATTCGAAAACGGAAAAGAAGATGTAAAGACGAATTATATGAAAGCATCACTGATTGCTCCTTCAATCGTTGTATTGAATGAGGTAGCTGACGGGTCATCAACGCGACCAAAAACTCAGAACGGATGTGGAAGAGATGATGGTAACCATGGGAGGTAATCCAGAATTCCAATTATACCCCTAAAGTGTCTTAAAACTTTGAACAATGCGCAAGAGTAGTCCCTCTAAAATAGCTTGGCTCTTTTGTACATACTGCTTCATAACTTGGGCCTATGGCAAAATTACCAAAAGGGTAAAAAAAACCCAGTTCTCTTAATAAGGTACCAGTGGGAGAACCCGCGCTTTGCGGCAGGGAAAAAAGATGATTTTTAACAATTCTTTTTTTTTAAATATAGATAGAAAGAAGCACTACTCAAAGAAAATTTTGTATAAGAAAAAACAAAATCTAGAGTGAGCTTCAATCTAGGCTCCAATTAATTTAAGTCCGACTCGGTTCGAGGTTTTAGCGAGTCCATCTTAACTTGCTAGCTTGGGTGATCAGTTTCTTGATATTTTCCATTGATAATGTTTTGTCAAAGTGTAAATTCTTGGGAGCAGGTACGCACCATATACTCAATATCTTGCACAATCCCTTCAAATTGACCATCTATATTTGTTAAAGATTTTATATTAGAAGTAGCTCATTTCAAGTCACTTAATTTTCTTTATACGTGTATTAACCAACTGCAACTTTTGTAAGGCTAGGAAGATCAACTAAAGTCAAGTTAGATTGGTAGGTAAAGATATATTGCAGCAGTGTTGATTTTTTTTTTTCAAAATTTACAACTTGGAGAATACTTGTAACATGGATTAGGACACTTGAAATTTTGTTTGGTTTGAACAATCAGACTCAGCCTCATCTGAAATCTCTTTTCTCACAACAACTACACATTTCAGAATCACCAACATTATGTCACCACTTCTCAAACAAAGCAAAGGGACATACAAATGATGAAAATATAACATGGAGGTGGAAATTCGATCCATTTGCTTATAAATGGGTTGATTTAGGTGATGTTTAAAACTATATGCATACAACCTCCTAAATCATTGTATTCAAAGATTTAGATAACTTAACCTAACCCATTTCATCCAACACAGAAATAACCTGCTATAACCCATACCCATTTTGACCAATTACCATTCTAATAAAAGATAATGGTCGTTGTTTATGAAGTAAGCTTATACCGAAATCATAAAACTTTTGTGATGGAAGGAGCATGAATTCTGCATATTCTTTGTGTAGGAATTCGGTAAGAAGTCTTTGCCAACAACACTTACCAAAGAATGAAGATATCCCTGAACTCTGTTAGTATTAAACAACAAATAAAGTCAATATCACCATCCTATAAAAATCTTAAATGGATAATACCTATAATTTATCATATAAAGAACATATTCCACTTCCTAAACATAAACATTTAAATAAATGAAAGACGGTTTTTGATTATCGTTCAAATCTAACTCAAAAGATTAATCTCTAGTTTCATAAGCAAAGATTTTAAATACAAACATTAAAATTAAAAAACATGAGTCTTTTTCTTTCTCTTTTTGAAAGGTGATTCTACTAACATAGGCGCATGGATTTATTTCAATAGAAAGCAATAATCTTTTATCTATATTATGCATCAAATAGCAAAATTAAAGATGTAAATTTGGGTATGTGATGAAATTAACAAAAAAGAATAGGGAAACAAAAGAATGAATGATGGAATAAACTGACCACCAACAACATCAATGGAGGGCAAAGAGTCCCAAAGAGTAGGCAATGAAGTTGCTTTACTATGATCACCTGAAGTTGTACATGCTCTTTGTATTTTTTTTTCAGTAAATAAACTGATCAAATTCTTCATTGAAATTTAGAGAAAGAGATTGCAGGCATTTTGTGTTCAACAAGACTCCTCCCATTACGTTCTTGAATTGAATGTAGGAGACATTCATATTCACATCACCTTCATGAATTGATTTTCACATTTATAACTCATAACTCAGGCCACTACCATTTTAATTGTTCATAATGGTATTAAAGTACTTAATCAATGGGCTTGCAAGTTACGGAAGAACAAAAGTCCTTGATTCTTGAATTGCAAAAGAGTTGTATATTTTAATATTTTATTAAATTTAATTTATCTTATCTCTAGTAGTATGTAGTGAGGAGGGATAGAAATGGAAGAAAATGAAAAAAAAAGTTTGGCATTTGAACATGACTCTTCACATGTCATTTAAAATTTGATGACAATTTACTATTCTAGTCATCTTTCCTAAAATGCCCCTAAAGTGTCTTAAATTTTTGGACAATGTGCAAGTTTACCCCTTCTAAAATAGATTGGCTCTTTTGTACATGTTTATCATAAGGGAAGAAAACCTAGTTTGCTTAATAAGATAGTATAGATTATAGATATAGATTACAAGAACTTAAGAGTTCCTTATAATTAATTTATGAAGATAATTAGTGTCATTCTTAAAACTTTTATTTAATTCCTCAATTTAATTCAATTAATGGAAGACATAAGTGGACATGGATTCCAAGGATCAAATGTCTAGATTGCCCTCAAAGTGTCTTAAAACTTTGGACAATGTCCAAGTTTTTCCCCTCTAAAATGGCTTGCTTCACTTGTACATGGTGCTTCAAGATTTGTACCTACGGCAAAATTACTAAAAGGGTAAATACTCAGTTCTCTTAATAAGGTATTATAGATATAGATTATAGATATGTATGTTAACATAAAAGAGCAATAGACCAATAATTTTACAAGGCTGAGTCTCAACATGTATTAAAGAACTTAAACAATTAACAAGTTACATCCAAATTCTTTCTTTACAACAGTTCAATGTTTGACTTTCATGAGTTAAATGTACGTTTGATTTAAAACAAAAATTCAAGTTTCATCCTTTTCTAGTAGTTGAATGCTTTAATGAAAAATATTAAACCAACAACAACATTAAAATTCAACTCAGTAGCAACTGAAAGCCTTGGTTTAAGAAAGCGAGCTTAAAGCGTGAGTTGATGAAGCGCTAGGGTTGTCGCTTTTTTTGCTCTGAGGCGACAAATCATGTGAAGCGTTTTGAAGCGTGCTTTAATCCCGAAGCGCCATTGGTTTGAAGCGACGCTTCAGCCCAATCAGGTCAGATTTAGGTTTTAATTTAGGCCCAATAGTCTCTAATATGGTTTAACTGAGGCCCACTACCCTAAAAAAAGAACGATAGTAAACATCTTCAGCCGCTCCCTCCTTCTTCTCCATGGATTCTTCATACTTTCTCAAATAATCGACTTTAATTTATGTTTTGATTATGTTTTTTATGTGTTAAGTGTGTTTTTAATCATGTTTTTGTGTTTATTATATTGGAATAGTTTGTATAATGCATTTTAAATCAATTCAGTATATACAAATACCATATAATGTCATATTTATGTTTTCCTAGTATCATTATTATTAATAAGTCTATATGTGTGTGCATGGATCCAGTATTATGTGGGGGCTTTATGATTTTCCTGTATTCTTGCTTTCTGAAAGCAGCACACAATCCCTGCAGGAGGTATCCCATTGTCTGTTTTTCTTAACGCCAAATAAGCCAATTAGATACAAAGTGCTTTTTTTTCAAACCGAACCAGTTTTTTAACCGAACCGTTTTTTTGTTGATAAAAAGATCGTTTTTTAAACAGGGTCGGTTTTTAAACCAGTTTGAACGCCTTAAGATCCAAATTGCTATTATCTTGATTCCTTAAGGCCTAGTAGTGTCGATGAGCAGTTGAGGCAAATTATTAATACGTAAGTAATACAAATTATAATAATAATGTATGATAAAAGAGTTGGAATATACTTTGATATAGTTTTGTTTTTTTATAGGGCAATAGTCGTGTATGCTTCACGAAGTGGTGCCAACATAAGGGTTAAACTCATCTGGATCAACACTAGGGTGAACATTTTGTTGGAAATATTAAAGGGGAACATACAAGTTGGTATGTTTCCTCCATCCCACATTGGTGAGGGAAGTGAAGTTTGAGTGGTTTATAAGGAATTACTCCTTATGGGCCACTAAAGTGTTAGATGGGTTGAGAAGTGGATAAAGCCCACACGCGCGCCGAGCCAAGCCACGAGCTCGCGAATGGTCGCGTTTGAGGCACGAATGGGCGTGTTTGAGGCGCACTTTGCACTTCACGAGGAGCTGATGAGCTTTTATTTTTAGCTAGGGTTCGGTTCAGGTGTGTCAGATCTGTGGATCGAATCATATAAGGAGATAGAGGTGAATTTGAAACAGTGGGGGTTATCTCATTATCTCTAGTAATTCGAATTCATGTGGGATATCTCCAGCAACCGAATTTGGTTCTGGATGGTTATCCCACTTCCCATTTTTCTCATTCTTTGGTGTGATCACAACCTATAAATAAAAGCCTTCTGCTACCCATTCAAAACACCTAATTTTCGCAGCCTCCTCCCATCTTTGTGTGCTCCAGTTTCTTCTCCAGCTTCTGCGTTTTTTCTGGTTTCCATTGCTGTTGGAATACCGGATTAGTTCTGCATTAAATCCTGGGAGTTTACGCTGCAGCTCATAGCAATACGAGCGCGTAAAATCCTTTAAGGACAGGAATCATCCGTTCAGTTCAAGGATCTTCTTTCTTAATCGCCAGGTTGGTTTTAATTTTGTGTTCTTTAATTCGTCCGATAACGGGACAGTCTCCTTCTACCTTTCTTTAATCAGTTTGCTCAAGTTGGAACAAACTGGTTTGGCTGATAACTCGGTAATTAATAAAGTTTATATTAATTTACTGTTTGATTGAAATATTTTCAACAATCTAAAAGGATTTTATTTTGTGTTTAATCAACAGTACTAATGGACTCTAAACTACCAACAGCCAATCTGAGATTCATGAATCAAGAGTTTGTCAAGTTGGACAGATTCGATGGTCAGAACTATACCCGTTGGGCGGACAAGGTTAAGTTCATGCTAGTTGTGCTGAAACTCTACTATATCCTTGATCAAGACTTGCCCGAAATTCCTGAAGACCCTCCTCTTGAGGCAGGAGAGGTCCCGAATCAAGATTTGGCAAAGCAAAGACTTGTCCGTAAGGAAGCTGAAGATCTTTGCCTTGGCCATATCAAAAATTCTCTTTCGGATCGTCTCTGACTTGTACGCGCCGGTAAAAAGTGCTAGAGAATTGTGGAAAGCTTTGGAAGATAAGTACAAGGCTCATGAAGAAGGTACTAACAAATACCTTATTCCCAAGTACTTAGACTTTCAAATGGTCAATGACAAGTCAATCCTGGAGCAAGTGCCTGAACTCCAAGTTCTTGTTAACAAATTGACTGCACTTTCTATTCCGCTGCCAGAAATATTTCAAGTAGGGGTCATCATTGCAAGACTGCCTCCTAATTGGAAAGATTTCTCAAAGAGAATGACGCACAAGTCTGAGGACTACTCTTTGGACGAACTGTTGAAGCACCTCCGAATTGAGGAGGAAACGCGTAACAGGGACAAAAGAAGTAAAGTCGGATCAAGTGTGAATCATGTTGCTGGAGGATCTGGTCAAAAAGGAAAAGAGGTATTAAAGAATAAGAAGTTTACAGCACCAAAGAAAAAGGAATTCAAGAACTCACAACACACTAACAACCATCAACCAAAGAGATCTGGTAAATGTCATGTTTGTGGAGAAACCGGGCATTATGCACGAGAGTGCTCTCAAAGGAAATCTGGATCTACGGTTGGTTCTACAAGTGCTATTGATGTTGAGAAAGTCACCAATCTAGTGGCTAATGTGGGTCTTGGAGAGGTTAACATGCTTTCTCAATATACACGTATTGTGGCATGTAGAGGATGGTTTTTGGATTCTAGAGCCACTATTCATGTTTGTGGGAATCGTGGCTCGTTTCTTACTTATGGTCCTGTTCCTCAAGGAACAGTGGTGGTATGTGCTGATGGACATCGTGTAGAAGTTCGTGGTAAAGGCACAGTGCGACTAAACTTTAAAGATGGTCAAGTGGTTACCCTTCAGGACGTGTTGCATGTTCCTGGTATAACCAAGGGTCTTGTTTCTGCTGATAAGTTCGATCGGAATGGTTACAAGCTAGTTCTCAAGAATCTCCGTGTGAAGTTTTCTCTAAATGACATCTATGTGGGTCAAGCAAAGAACACAGGTGGAATGTATCGCCTTGACTTAGCTGAAGATGGGATTGACGAAGAAGTAGACTCGGATGAAGGGGGCGTTTCTGTGATTGATGGGTTTGGGAATGAAAGTGATAGTGATAGTGGTAGTGATAGTACTAGTATTGGTGAATGTAATGCAATTGGTTTTGAATTGAATGAAATTATTTCTTCTGATTATATCGCTTGTTCAATTTCCTTATGGCATAAACGTTTAGCTCATACAAATATTAAAAATACTAAAAAAATGCAAACTAAAGGTTTATTAAAATTAAAAGATAAAGACTTTGAAAAATGCAAAACTTGTGTGAAATCAAAATTCACAATGAAACCTTTTCCAAGTGTCCATAAACGCAATACATCACTACTAGAACTAATTCATTCAGATATTTGTGAACTGAATGGAGTTCTTACTCGTGGGGGTAAGAGATATTTTATCACTTTCTGTGATGACTCGAGCCGATACTTATATATTTATTTGTTGCATTCAAAAGACGAAGCTTTTGAGGCATTTAAAATATATAAGGCTGGGGTTGAAAAACAACGAGAGAAACGCATTAAAATTCTTCGATCGGACAGAGGCGGAGAATACTTTAACCGAAAGTTTGATGCATTCTGCGAAGAGGAAGGCGTCATACATGAGAGAACTGCACCGTTGTCACGGCCCCCGGCCCGGTGTTACCCGGTCCAGAAGCCGCGGGACAGAAACCCGCGGTATTATTATTTAATTTGGCAGCGGAAATGTTGACATGATCTTTTAAACTGAAAATGTCCGATTATTTTATTTCACATTTTGGGACAAACCCCATAATTTACAATAAAGGAATTTTCACGAGGAAATTCCCTGTTTTTACAAAATATGTTTATTTATTTTACTGAACCACCTCTTCAAGCTTGTAGTGCTACGCGGCACTTTTCCCTGGTTCACAGTAAATCACCTGAAACATGTTTAAAAAGATTTTATCAGCGGGAAATACTGGCGAGTCATTCATTTTGTACAAAATGACACATTGTTATAAATTACAGGACTAAGAGCGATTAATATTGCCTCTATCTTATAATTATCTGGTCCAGTGACACCCCCTGGTGACGATGGTCATACCATTATTGGGTCCTTTCACCCAATAATGATGAGTATCTCTGTTTAGGTTCGTCCACCTAAACGAGAGAGAAAAATAGTAATGTGCACAATACCCCACTTACTGCCTGTAATTTAAGATAACAAAGACTTACCCCCTGTAAAATATAACTGGAAAATAGTTTGAGGTATTGTAAAACACTTTTGATAAAAAGAGAATGACTCACATTGCAAGTTTAGTGGACAGAACTTTGCCTACTGATTTAGCCTTGTAACCTAGTTAAATAACAATGCACACGAAACTAGGTCAGTAACTTAATACAACATTTACGATAAACTCACGAAATCAAAACCCTCACGATGAATGACAAAGTATACCCCGAATTCGGGCAGCACTTAAACATCCATCGGATCTGTTTCAATTGACCGGACATTGTATCGTAGCAGTGATCGAGTTAATACCATGTACTTGTAGCAGCGTTTCCCTACTTAAAATTTCGAATTTGAGCAGTATACTTCGTCTTTTGAAATTTTTTTCGAACACAGATGAAATGCCATGCATCGTCCCATTTATAGCAGAAATTTGGGTTTTACGACCCAAGCAAGATCTTACGCGGCCCGCGAGGGCCACCTATTCTACGATTAGGGCTAGCGTGTCACGTGTAGGTCCGCCACGTGTCAGACACGTGGCCTGAACGCTTATCCGGAGATCTTTCGAGCTGTCGTGGCCGGCGTAAGCCTAGCTTAAATCTTACGCGGCCCGCGAGCGACCAGAAAATCTAAATTTCTTGGTTTTTGTTATGGATTAGGGTTTTAGGGGTCCGGGTTTCTACTTACGGGTCGTTTTGGGACATTTTTGCAGGTCCTTACATCCTCCCCACCTTATTTAAAATCTCGTCCTCGAGATTTACTGAAACAGGTAAGGATATTTCCGCTTCATTTCTGATGCCAGCTCCCATGTATATTCAGCTCCTCTTTTCGACTCCCATTTGACTTTGACCAGTACTTGTCTTTTGTGCTTGAGAAACTTGATCTTTCTGTCTTCTATTTGGAGCGGTTTTTCAACAAATTTCAACTTTTCATTTACCTCTATATCTTGAAGAGGTACTACCAGGGATTCGTCGGACAAACACTTCTTGAGGTTAGATACAAGAAACACGTCATGTATTCCAGCCAGTTCCTCTGGTAGTTGTAAGCGATAGGCAACTGATCCTATTCGCTGGATCATTGGGAATGGTCCTATGTACCTTGGACTTAGCTTTCCTTTCTTACCGAACCGAACTACTCCTTTCCATGGAGAAACTTTTAAGAGTACATTGTCTCCGACTTGAAATTCTAACGGCTTACGTCGATTGTCGGCATAACTTTTCTGGCGATCTCGAGCCATCTTTAGTCTTTCCTTGATTTGAGTTATCCTGTCGGTGGTTTCCTGTACAATCTCGGGACCTGATAATTGGCTTTCTCCTATTTCTGCCCAGCAAACTGGAGTTCTACACTTTCGTCCATACAATGCTTCGAACGAGGCAGCTTCGATGCTTGCATGATAACTATTGTTATAGGAGAATTCGATTAAGGATAGGTGGTTATCCCAGTTTACACCGAAATCTATTACACATGCCCTGAGCATGTCTTCCAAGGTTTGGATTGTCCTTTCAATCTGTCCGTCTGTTTGGGGATGATAGGCAGTACTTAACTTCAGTCAGGTCCCCATTGCTTCTTGGAAACTTATCCAGAAATGTGAAGTGAAACGACTATCCCTATCCGATATAATGGAGAGTGGGACTCCATGTAAGGATACTACCTCGTCTACGTATAAATTAGCTAATCTTTCGATGCTAAAGGTTTCCTTCATGGGCAGGAAATGAGCTGATTTGGTTAATCGATCCACAATTACCCAAATCGCGTCGTTACCTTTTCTGGTTTTGGGCAACTTAGTAACAAAGTCCATTGTTATGAGTTCCCAGTTCCATACAGCCATTTCTAGCTGTTGGTGTAATCCTGAAGGTTTCTGGTGTTCTGCCTTAACTTGTGAACAAGTTAGACACTTAGAGACATATCTAGCTATGTCCTTTTTCATTCCTATCCACCAGAAGTTATTTCTTAAATCTTGGTACATCTTGTTGTTTCCAGGGTGCATGGTATATCTAGATTTATGGGCTTCTTCTAAAATTTTATCTCTTAGATTTCCTTGCTTAGGTACCCATATCCTTTTCTTGTGGAATCTCCAAATTCTATCAGTCCCTTGCTCTAATTCTTTTATTCTTCCTTTCATTCCTTCAGCATCATCCTCAATTGTTGTTGCTTGAACGTTCTTCAGTTGTTCCATTAAATCTAACTGTAGATTTAATCTAAGGGCACGAACTCGCCTTTGTTTTTCATGATACTTACGACTTAGGGAGTCTGCTACTACATTTGCCTTTCCCTCGTGATATTGAATATCACAGTCGTAGTCACTTAGAATTTCCATCCACCTTCTTTGCCTCATGTTTAATTCTTTTTGCCCAAATATATACCTTAAACTCTTATGATCTGTATAAATAGTAAACTTACTTCCATACAGATAATGTCTCCAAATTTTAAGGGCAAAAATTATTGCTCCTAATTCTAAGTCATGAGTCGTATAATTTTCTTCGTGCTTTTTCAATTGCCTTGAGGCATATGCAATTACCTTTTTGCGTTGCATCAGCACACATCCTAATCCTAGCTTAGAAGCGTCACAGTAAACTTCAAAATTTTCTGTCCCTCCTGGTAAGGCAAGAATTGGGGCGTTTGTTAACCTTTGCTTTAAAATCTTAAAAGCCTCTTCTTCCCTATGTCCCCATTCAAACTTCACTGTTTTACAGGTTAGCTTAGTTAATGGCACAACTATTTTAGAAAAATCTTTAATGAACCGCCTATAGTATCCAGCTAATCCTAGAAAACTTCTAACTTCCGTAGCTGATTGCGGGACCTTCCATTTGGTGATCGCTTCTATTTGGAGGAATCTACGTGAATAACTTCATGATTCACTATGTGTCCTAAAAATTGCACTTCCTATAGCCAGAATTCACACTTCGAGAATTTGGCGTAAAGCTTTTCTTTCCTTAACAAAGTTAAAAGTGCATGTAGGTGCTTACAATGCTCGTCCTGGCTTTTGGAATAAATAAATATATCGTCAATTGTAACACCTCGAAAAAATCACGACCAATATAATGAAGACACGTATCATGAGCTTTAAACATGTAATGAATTGATCTGGATGGACTAAGGTTGTCAAATAATGTAAATATGTTAATAAAGGGATCCAAAGTGTCAACATGCCATTCTTGTGCCTCTGATTGACCTCACACGACGTTCGTATTCTTAAAAGAATAATTTATCGAACATTGGAAGTCGTTTGTGTTAAAAATAAGGATCTTGTGAAACATAGGGGCTAAAAGTGTCAACATGTTGAAAGTAACCTCTGAGTGACCTTTTAACGACCCCGGAAGCATTGTGATACTTTATTTTGATCCCAAGAATAACGAATACTAAATTCGTGGAGTTTCGACGTAATTAAATAATCAAGGTGCTAATTCCAATAAATAAGGGTTAAAAGCGTCAACGTTGCAATTTAAGAATTTTCGGGTGATCGTATAACTAACCGGGGACTTAACGAAGTTTGTTTATGACGTAATGTCCTTAAAAGTCAAGTTTGGGGGTCAAAAGTGCAAGAAACACAAGTTAAAACGAGTTTGGAAGGACCAGGGACCAAAACATCAATTATTGAAAGTTGTTTTCCGGTCAGCAGGAGCCAGGCGGCCCGCGTAAGACTCTTTAAGAGTCTACGCGGCCCGCGTAGAAGTCGCCAGCGACCAAAAACAATGACAGGTGCCTGTGCAGCATGTTCCACTGCCTTAGGAGCCTTGTTTCTCGATTCCAGGGGCTGTTCCAATGGTATTTCATGCATAGGGACACCTGGGATCATCAGGGAACACTTGTAGACTAATGTGGAATGATCTTGGAAGATTAAAAATCCTATATAAAGAGCTTCATGTTGCAACATTTCACTTGCTCATTTCAACTCACATCAAGGCCTTCTCTAGAGCTTTCTGATCTTCTCACAAGTTCCCTTAAGTTCCAAAATCGTGCTTAGGACCATTGTAAGTATCCTTAACCTCCTAATTTCAGTTTTAATTAGTTTAATGACCAAAAGTCAAACTTATCGTAATTAAGGTTTGACTTAGTGATTAATCACTAATGGTCCAGTCATTAATCAAATTAAAAGTAGATATAAGTTGGTAATTATGTAGGTAATAAACCCCTAAGAGGGCACCTACTGATTATCACCCTAACTTGGACAAATGTCGGGTCAAACCTAATAATAAAAAGTCAACAGAAAGCTATTTTGCAAATAAAATTATAATTAGCAATGTGGAAGCTATGAAACATGTTTTAACACTTATATAACTTGGTAATTAATGTAAGAACATGTCTAAGCATGTTCAACCCGACAATTTTGAGTTTAGGCTCGTTTCGGAACCGAAAGTCGCAAAAGTAGACTTTTGCTTTGACTTTCAGTTCTGACCCGATTTAATTTAGTTTAGACATGCCTTAGAGTTCCATTAGGACCAGGTTATAGGTTAGTATAACCCTCTGAGGTTGCACAACTTGGTTCCTAATTAATCCGATTCATTTGCATGTTTCCGTTAATTGCTTAAATGTTGACCATTGTGCCCTTTTGACCTTAAAACGAGATTTTTGAAAATGTGAGAGGACAAAAACCTTTTTTACTGATTTATAAACATGTCCTAAAAATTTGACATCAGTTTGAGGTCTAAATTAGGAGTTATGCTCAATATCGTAATTTGAAAGCTTTTTATTAATTAAACGGCATTATTAGCATAAACCCTATCTAAACCCAAATTTTGACACCAAACTTTTTACCCACTAATATAATATAATATTTTGGGATTTTTGAAGATTTTTATTTATTTTTAAACTGATCATAACATAGGGTTATTGCTTTGATTCGGTAATTGTCGATTATACCCTTTTTGCTAATAAAATGAGTTTTACATAACTTTTTTATACCAAACTTTTTGCTACTGATTTTATATGATAAATAAAATATTTTGAACTTTATAAACTAATCAAAAACTCAGATTTCCTATTATAACCCGAAAATCGCTTAAAACCGACTTTTTACGCGTTTTAAACGCATAGTATGTATTAAAACCATTTTTAACATATAAGACTTAATACCTAGTGATGTTTTAAGTAAATTTTTATAATTTAACAGTAAGAAAAAGTTTTGAACTCAGATTTCCAGTTTTGACCTTTAAAGCTTATGTGAAATTACCAAAATGCCACTACGGTGCATAGTTTGGTTATAAATGATAAATTTCACATATATGCAATACCCTACTGTTATGACTTATAAAAATAAATATTTTTACTGTTCTTTTCAGTCCAGAACCTCAGATTAATATTTAATCTCTTTTATAACCTTTAAAATGACCAAAATACCCCCACGGGGCTTAATTTGAGTTTAAATTCGTTTTGGGCATAATGGAAGGTATCCTACTGATATCACAACATATTTAAGCCATATTAACTTAGGAAACCTGTTCATGACTCATTTTTTTACCCGTTATGCATTTTTCGCGTTCGGTGCGGTTTATGTAACTAGTTTGCATAAATTAACCGAAACGGGTCAAACCTTATCATTTTTATCTCAAAATCCAGAATGTGTTTAGTTTTCCCATATTATACAAGTCTTCAAACTTTTCAGGTCTAAACCACATTCTAATCCGTTCTTCGCTTAATCTTGCATTTTGAACCGTATATCTTTCTTTAAAACTAACCGGTCTAAGTTTAAACTTAAGTAAGACCCGTTAGGAATCTAATAGGTTATTAAAAACTTCGTTCCAGATTTAGGAGCCCAGTAAAAGATATCTGCACTTGCTGATTGAATACGGTTGAGATAAATTTGAATATTTGCTCAGGTAAATACTTTTAACTTATTTTCCGTTATACGGGTTTGGGATACGGTATTATAATAATACCGCTTGGTCGGGTGTGTAATATTTTAAATCGGATTGTGATTAATATATTTGTATAACCCGTTTTAATCTGTTTTGTTTGGTATATGGCCTTTGGGGGGTTAATGACCATGTCCTGGATATAGGCCACAACTTAAGCACGGGGTGTAGGCATACACCTGACAGTTGCGAATGTATAAAAGGTACTCCACAATAAGGAAATTCCTTGTGGGTATTATACCTGTGGTGTGTCAGTTAATCTTGTCTGGCTCTTCTAACCGGCCCTAACGGATGGCAAACATATAAATCTGTATACAAGATTATTTTTAAATAATTGTCCCAGGTTATAAAAGATTATTTTGTGCCTTGTGCATTCAAATCAATTTTCTTAAACATTTTCAAAATGAGTCGGTTAATTGTATTTACCAGTGTAAACTAACATATTTTCCAAAAAGGCTAAGTGCAGGTACTAGACGAAATAGGCTGGCTACTCCTAGCATCAATAAAAAGTCTTGCAAGCTTAGATGTTTACAAATCTGTTGAACAATGTTCCTTTTAACTTTCATCCGCCTGTGGATCCCTTACAACCGTTTTTGTAAGAATTGATATTACTTTCATTCGGTTTGTAATATTTTTATCTTTCGACTTCCGCTGTGTATTAAACTGTGATAAATTGTCTATGATGATATCAACTACGTCACGATACTCCCCACCGGTAATATGTGGAAATATCGGGTGTAACAGGTTGGTATCAGAGCCAACATTGAGTGAATTAAACACTAGTCTTTTGTGTTTAATCTCAATGACACAGTTTGCACATTCCTCGACTTCCGAGTCTAGACAAAGAACTTAGGACTAATCCTAATTTATTTTATTTTGTCCTTTATTGTTTTTCCTTTGTTGTTTCTTTTGTTTTGACAGGTTTAACAAAATGCCTCCATGATTCAGAAGAGGAGGACGGGGCAAGGCGCCATTTACCAGCCACGATCATGAAGCCTGACCTTCCCACCAGCGAACTCCGTCTGTTACCATGAGCACAAGTCCTCAAGAGGATTGGAGGACCTATTTGGAGCCCGCGAGGCGATCTGTCTCGCTAAGTTCATCACCCTCTTACCATCATTCTTT
The DNA here is from genome assembly GCA_030545235.1 of Helianthus tuberosus. Classification (NCBI taxonomy): domain Eukaryota; kingdom Viridiplantae; phylum Streptophyta; class Magnoliopsida; order Asterales; family Asteraceae; genus Helianthus; species Helianthus tuberosus. The sequence goes on along the minus strand of JARYGA010001261.1, from coordinate 1,241,224 downwards.
TGGGCCGCAATCGGAGAACGAGCCCAATGATTCGCACCATTCATACCTACCACTGCAGCGGTCGGGGTCGTACCACGCGTTTCAAGACCCGGCCCCATTTTTCCAAAGCCGGTTTAACCCGGCAAACCTGATTGAAGAACCAATGGGTCATAACCCATTGGGCCCAGAAGACCATTTCCCTGAAGCTCAGGACATGGAAATGGATGATGACCAGGATCCCGCCGAACCACCAACTGGGACACCGACTCACCCCATCGAGATTTCGGATGGGTCGTCTTTTCATGGATCGCCTTACCGTGGTCCAGATAGTGATAAGTCAAGGTTTGCCCAATACGATTGGGTGTTTACTCCCTCCTACCACTCAGCACCTCAGCAGCAGCAGCAGGATCCCTCTGAGGATTCACGTTTTGTAGCGGTCACTCCACCGCCACCACCGCTAGTGCAGCAGCCGCCTCCGGAGCCACCGAGGCGGAGAAGATCAAACGCACGGATGTCCGTGCGAGGGGGAATCCGTATCAGCACCCCTCAACCTTCCAGTGGCAGTCACTACCTGCCACTTTATGAAGACCCGCAGATGGGTGGGCCTTAAAACTGAAGACCCGCAGATGGGTGGGCCTTAAAACCCCATCTCTGAGGTGGACTCTGCGCCAGTCGCACCGCCACCAGTGGGTTATGATAACCTGATTCCTTCATACGCCGGTGCAGCGGCGTATAACCCTTTTGAGGAGCCAGCCCATACCAACTACAACTACGCTGAAGTTGACCCATACCTTGTAGCGGCGAACTACAATTCTCTCAATCCCGAGGGGCCCTATGGAGCTCCCTAAGGGATTGGATACCCGAGCTATGGGTACCAACACCCACCACCTCCTCAACCTCCGCAACAGCAGCAACCGCCGCAACCGCCACAGCAACAACAAGAGATTCTTCAAAGGTTGAGCCAGGTGGAACGGGAGGTTCAAGAAGAGCGTAGGAACCATCGGGGATTTCTCAAAGGTCTGGCGAATCTAATCAAGGGAAAGAAGAAAAGGGATTTTTGAAGATTCCTTATTTAATTATTTGTATTGTAATTTCCTTGTTTAAATCAAGTCCCTACGTGGACATGTATTAAGTCCCTGCGGGGACTTGTATTTCTGTTTAGCCCCTGCGTGGGCAAGTTATTTCTGTTAAAAGTCCCGTTTATGGCAAATATGTACTCTTTAATTTATTAGTGGAATGTTTGAAATTAAAATTTCATTTTGTCATTATATGCATAAATATAATATATGAAATAAATAAAAATATCATTCATTTTATAAGACCTGCCATTATTAAATAAAATCTTAAAGGCAAAACCTAGCCCATGTGTCATTTTAAGACAGGGCCATGATGGTAGTTCCTTATTAAGAATCAGATCCTTGTTAACATCTGAAAACATGTTAACACTCCTGGCAAATGTGATTCGATAAAATCGCATAAGTCATCCTTATATTGGATTCTTCCAATTCTCTTTCTTAATTATCACTTAATCATTTATTAGTGATGAAGTGCCTACGGGCCATAATTAATGTCCTTTGAGACTAGAGACAGTTGTAGTCTACGACTCCCTGTCAAGAAAAGGTAATGAACTATGTTTCAAGCCTTAATACCTCGATCCTATAAAATCTTGGCTTATAATTTAAATTGTCCTTGTGACTTGGCCTCTTGTGCCATTATTATATTTTAGTTATAACTAAGGATTATTATAATGAAAATCCTGAATGAATAAGTTTAACAAATTAACCAATATGGTTTATTAATACCATGGTTAATAAATTATCAAGATGACAGTTCTGTTATGGACCTCTAAATAAATCATTGTCATCATTTTACGTAGCAATCAAGCTACATGACAGAGTCTGAAGAAGTAAACAGTCATCCTCTGGAAAATCATGAAGCTACTAGGATCAACATAACCAGGGGAACTTCGAACACTGATTGATAATGCTGTTTCTAAAGTTGTAGACAGGCAGTTTAGGGAATCCAGTGGTACACATAGTAAGACCTTATCAGTACCCCATTCCAAATCCCACCCTAAGACTCACTCTGAGGCTCATAGTAAGCCACCTTCTAAACAACATGAGTTGAAGAAGGATGATGCTCAACATTCCTCAAATCAGCATAGTGTTCTGTCTAAGAAGATTGTATTTGATCAGGAGCCACGTGCAAAGACCTGTTCCTATAAATATTTCGTCTCCTGCAAACCCAGGGATTTCACTGGGGGAAAAGGAGCCATTGTTTGCATGACGTGGCTAGACGAGATGGATACCATGGTTGATATCAGTGGTTGCGCTGATAGGGATATTGTGAAGTATGTTTCACAATCTTTCAAAGGTGAAGCTCTAGCTTGGTGGAGGTCTTTAATCCAAGCTACTGGAAAGATCCCATTGTACAATCTGACATGGGATCAGTTTGTTTCTCTTATCAAGGAAAATTACTGTCCTCAACATGAGGTTGAGAAGATCGAGACTGATTTCTTGTCATTGGTTATGAAGAACCTAGACTGTCAAGCATACCTTATGAGCTTCAACACTATGTCTCGATTGGTTCCTTACTTGGTGACGCCGGAACCAAAACGTATAGCCCGTTTCATTGGGAGTTTAGCCCCGGAGATTAAAGCTAGCGTGAAGGCATCTCGACCTACTACTTTTAGGTCAGCAACTGATTTGTCGTTATCCCTTACTCTGGATGCGGTCAGGCTGAGATCGCTTAAGAGCTCTGAAGAAGGAAAAAGGAAACGTGAGGATGATGACTCACGACGTTCTGATAAGAAGCGTAAGGGGAACGCAGAACACAAGAAGAAGTTTGGGTCTAACAAGGGTAATCAGCAATCTGATGAAAAGCCTAAATGCAAAACCTGCCAGAAATGTCATTTTGGAAAATGCAGGTTTGAATCAAAGTCTCAGTCAAGGCCGATTGCATGTGGGATATGCAAATCCAAGGAACATAAGACGTTAGACTGCAAGAAGATAAAGGATTCGACGTGCTATAACTGTAACGAGAAGGGGCATATCAAGTCTAACTGCCCAAAGTATGCCAAGAAACCAGAAAAGGGAAAGAAGACCAATGCTAGGGTCTTCCAAATGAATGCACGGGAAGCCGTTTAGGATGATAACGTGATAACAGGTACCTTCCTTATCAATGATGTTTATACAAGGGTATTATTTGATTCGGGTGCAGATAAGTCATTTGTTGATGATAAGTTTTGTAAATTGTTAAATCTGCCTGTTAAAACCCTAAGCATAAAATACGAGGTAGAATTGGCCGATGTTACCATAGAAACTGCCTCAACTGTGTTAGGTGGATGTTTTATATCCATTAGGAACCACTCCTTTCCGCTATCTTTGCTTCCTTTGAAATTAGCTGGTTTCGACATAGTGATAGGCATGGACTGGTTATCTCATAACCAAGCCCAGATTGTTTGTGACAAGAAACAAGTGGTGATCAAGACTCTGTATGGTGAGCCACTTACCATACAGGGAGACACTCTATATGGGTTGCCTAAGCAAGTGTCTATGCTTAAGGTGTCAAGGTGTTTGAAGAAGGGTTGTGTCATTTACATGGAACAGGTGACAATTGATGAACCGAAGCCCAAGATTGAAGACATCCCTGTCATTTCTGAATATCCAGAAGTATTCCCTGAAGAACTACCTGGTTTACCACCAGATAGGCAAGTAGAGTTCAGAATTGACATTATTCCCGGAGCAGCACCTATTGCAAGAGCACCTTACAGGTTAGCACCGACTGAGATGAAGGAGTTAAGGACTCAACTGGATGATTTGTTGGCCAAAGGTTTTATTCGACCAAGTTCATCTCCCTGGGGAGCACCAATTCTGTTTGTAAAGAAGAATGATGGATCGATGCGTCTATGCATCGATTATCGAGAGCTGAACAAGGTTACTATCAAGAATAGATATCCATTACCCAGGATCGACGACCTGTTCGATCAATTTCAAGGTGCAAGTTACTTCTCCAAGATTGATTTAAGGTCAGGCTACCATCAGCTGAAGGTTAGAGATGAAGATGTGCACAAGACTGCATTTAGGACTCGTTATGGTCACTACGAGTTCTTAGTGATGCCTTTTGGGCTCACTAATGCACCAGCAACATTTATGGATCTCATGAATCGCGTCTGCAAGCCCTACTTGGATAAATTTGTCATCGTCTTTATTGATGACATTCTTATTTATTTGAAGAATCAAGCTGACCATGAGAAGCACCTTCGTTGTATTCTTAAACTTCTTCAGCATGAGAAGCTCTACGCCAAGTTTTCAAAATGTGAGTTTTGGCTTCGTGAAGTCCAATTCCTTGGACATGTGGTTAGCGAGCGCAGTATCCAGGTGGATCCCGCTAAGATTGAAGCTATCATGAACTGGAAAGAGCCGAAGACGCCCACAGAGATGCGTAGCTTTTTGGGTCTGGCAGGATATTATAGGCGTTTTATTGAAAATTTCTCAAGGATTGCGGCACCCCTAACTTCACTAACTCGTAAGAATATCAAGTTTGACTGGGGTCCTAAGCAACAAGAATCCTTTGATATTCTTAAACAGAAATTAAGCAACGCGCCTGTGTTAACATTGCCTGATGGAATAGAGGAGTTTGTAGTATAATGCGACGCATCACACACTGGTATGGGATGTGTGCTCATGTAGAAAGGCAAGGTTATTGCCTATGCTTCTCGAAAATTAAAAATGCACGAGAAGAATCACACCACCCACGACTTGGAATTGGGTGTCGTTGTGTTTGCACTAAAACTTTGGAGGCATTATTTGTATGGTACCAAGTGTGTGATGTATTCTGATCACAAAAGCCTTCAACATCTGTTTAATCAGAAGGATCTGAATATGAGACAACGTCGATGGATGGAGACACTGAATGATTATGATTGTGAGATCCGATACTATCCAGGAAAGGCGAATGTAGTAGCCGATGCTTTGAGCAGGAAAGAAAGGGTTAAGCCCATTAGAATCAATGCCAAGAGCATTGAATTGAAAAACAGCTTGAATGAAAGATTGTTAGTTGCTCAGAAGGAAGCTGTATTAGAAGATAACTACCCAAATGAAAAGTTGGGTGTAACTGCTGAACAGTTATCATATGGCAAGGATGGAATCCTAAGATTGAATGGACGAATATGGGTTCCAATCTATGGAGGACTTCGGGACGTTATCCTCCAAGAAGCCCATAGTTCCAAGTATTCTGTTCATCCTGGAAGTGACAAGATGTATCAGGATTTAAAGGCAAATTACTGGTGGATAGGTTTGAAAAAATCTATAGCCACTTATGTGGCCAAATGTTTGACGTGAGCGCAAGTTAAAGTTGAACACTAGAAGCCGTCAGGTTTACTGCAACAGCCTGAACTTCCCACCTGGAAATGGGAAATGGTGACTATGGATTTTATCACCAAGTTACCAAAGACAAAGCGAGGAAATGATACTATTTGGGTTATAGTGGATAGATTGACTAAGTCAGTCCACTTCTTACCTATTAAGGAGACACACAGCTCAGATAAGTTAGCTCAGCTATACGTGGACGAGATTGTATCTCTCCACGGAGTGCCAGTGTCTATCATCTCTGATAGGGATACGAGATTTACATCACATTTTTGGAAAAGCTTTCAGCAATCCCTAGGCACTCCATTAAACTTCAGCACTGCATATCATCCTCAGACGGATGGTTAAAGCGAGTGAACAATTCAAACGTTGGAGGATATGTTAAGGGCTTGCGTTATCGATTTAGGTGGAAGTTGGGATGATTGTTGGAACCTGAAGGTTTATACAATGAGGATTGCATAGTTCAAGGGTTGGTTTTGTAAATGTTCACTTTATGTTTGAGTCGATATGTATTGTTTGGGTTTGGTTAGATAGTTTCGAGTGGACCTAGGGTATCTACCCATATGTTTAGTATATAAGCAAACCTCAACCTTTAGGTTGAGGTTGATCAGTTGTTGCGCACAAGAGGGCACTCAAAACCTGTGAAGTTGTCTTGAATCAGTCATTGTTCAAGCTTTGAATGCAAGATAAACTGGTTTGTTTGTTTATTATTGGTTTCGATTAATTTATATTTCTTGAATCCACTTGTGTTTGATTTCCGCACTTACACAAGTTGTTGTTTGATATCATTTAAAGATCCACACGGGTTTTAACAATTGGTATCAGAGCCAAGAAACCAATTCTTGGTTCGGTTTTGATATCATTCGGATTCAAGAGGATTGTTTTTATTACCGATCTTATTTACCAGTTCTGTTTTATAGGAATTCAGTTTGGTTTGGTGTGTTTTCTTGATTTTAGGATTCACATCTTCAAACTGTTCTTAGCATATTCTACATAATTGGTGCTGATTTTGGTTTCTGTGATTTCTGATAGTGTGTTTGCTGATTTCTTGGAGGTTTGGTGATAAAAGAAAATTAAAAGATTTCGATATCTTTGAATTTTTGGAAAAGTGCTAAAAATCAGGGATTACGAGTCAACAGTATTATCTCACATCTGTTTTGCAGGTCTCGACTCGAAATCAGCTACCGTCTCGAGTAGTCTTCATTTGGTCTCGACTCGCAACAACCAGTGGTCTCGAGTAGTCATCATTTGGTCTCGACTCGCAACAACCAGTGGTCTCGAGTAGTCATCATTTGGTCTCGACTCGCAACAACCTGTGGTCTCGAGTAGTCATCATCAAGGTCTCGACTCGCAACCATCTGTGGTCTCGAGTCATCATCATTGTAGTCTCGACTCGCAGCAAGTTGTGGTCTCGAGTTGGAACTTTTGACTTGCAATCTCTTGTCTCGACTCGAATCGACAAGCTGCAACGTGTTTTTGGACTTTGGACATTGAACATTGATCTTTGGACTTAAAACTAAATTAATTAATTACCAATTAATTAATCATGTCTGCAAATAATGTTGACCTGGCTGCCCTTAACAAACAGCAAGAACCGGATTCAAAAGTTGGAACCACTACACGCATTCCAAGGTTGACTGATGCAAATGACTTTCCTGAGTGGAAGTGGCGTTTTGAACAACATGTGAAGGTCAAAGATTCTAAAATTTGGCGAAGTATTCTGAGAGGTCCAAGGGAGATCATGATGGATAGTTCTACTGAACCTGGTGTAAAAGTAAAGAAACCCCTTAGCCAGTATACTGAAGACGATTTCACAATAGTTGAAGAAGATGATAAAGCACTTTCCTATCTGACCATGGGATTGGGTCCAGACATTACTATCGGTTTTCGTACTTGCAAATCAGCCAAAGAACTGTGGGAATCTCTGATAGATGTTTATGAAGGTAATGAGGATATGAAGGAGAGTCGAAGAAATTTGCTGAGACAAAATTTCAACAATTTCAACCATATCTATGGAGAAACTGTTGACAATCAACTTCAGAGGTTTGTCAAGCTGGTTACTCAAATGCAGATGGAAGAAATACATACATCAAATGCTTCAACAAATAGACAGCTTCTGAATGCGTTGTCTAAAAGTTGGGATCATCATGTTGCTATGATCAAGAAGACCAAAGATCTTGCTAGGTGCAGTCTGTCTGAGATGATTTCTCATATCAAGGCATGTGAGCTGGATGATAAACAAAGGGAAACTAACTATAAGAACAGCATGCTAGCTGCAGGATTCTCTGTTGCTCCCGCTTCATCAAATAATAACAATGCAGCTCTGTTGTCTCAAGGAGGTTTTCAAATGTTTAGCAATGCGGCATCTGCTAAAGCTGCTCCTACTTCAACAAATGTTTATTACTCTGGGTCTCCTGCTCCTTCACGTTCTTCTGCTGCTGCATCATCCAATTCACCTACTGCTGCTCCTACTTCTGCCGTGAAAAATGAGATGATTGCTTTCTTTACACAACAGTCTAAAGATAATCTGGATATCGCAGTTTCTGTTATAAATTGTTTGAATGCATTTGTTGCAGGAAAAATTGATCCTCCTAAACGGTCTGGAGATGACTTACATCAGATTCATCATGATGATGTTGAAGAAATGGACATCACATGGCAGATGGTTATCGCTGCTTTCAGAGCAAGGAGATTTATGAAAAGAACTGGTAAAACCAAATGGGGTGCTTCGTTTACTGGAGCTTCTAAAGTGCCATTCAATCTGCGCTGTTACAATTGTCACGAGGAAGGATATTATGCACGTAACTGCACCAAGCCTCTAATTATTAGAGAACAGACTCCAGTCGAACCTGTTTCACCTAATCCAGAGAGAGCTCTTGTGACTACATCGAGTACAACTGCTGATGCTGCTGCTGGTGGAAGTCCTCAAGCCTTGGTGGTTCAGCCTGATAGCAACTTTGATTAGACCTCAGAAATGCAACGTCTGAACATCTCAGCTCCAGAAAATCAAGCTGTTGCAAACAACATTGCTTTCATGACCTCAGCTTCAAATGATCAAAACTCTGCACCCGAGGATGAGACTTCAGCTGAAAACCTTGCTCTCATGACCCAGATTCTTTCAGCTCCAGTCAAAGGTCTCACCAAAGAAGAGGTACTTTCTGTTTTCTGTACTCCTGAGTGTAGAGAAAGGGTTGAAGATTATAGAATACACAATGCTGAGCTAATTCAAGACTATCAAGATATAAAAAATAAAAACTTTACTTTATCGAAAAACGAAAAATTTTATAAAGAAAAAATTGAGGCTCAGCGAAAAGACATCATCAAACTCAAAGATGATGTAAGTGTAAAAACAGGCCATTTCTTAGAAGCTCAGGAGAAAGTATGCATTTTGACTAAAGAACTGGAAGATATCAGAGATAGATATCAAATAAATGAACTCAATATTAAGAAATATGATTCTTCCAGCAAACTAGTTAAAAACTTGTGTGATCAACAGCTCGCATACAAGAAAAAGAAAGGGTGTGGAATGGGTTTCAATCAGGCTCCTCCTCCTTATAATGACAATTATACTTATTTACCTATGACTGAGGAGGAGATGATGAATGAAAGTAAAATGACTTATAGTCCCAAAAACAATAAGTCATCATTTAATGACAGACCAGTTGAGAAACAGAAGTCTACTCCAATAAATTTTGTTTCTAAAGGCTTAATTGATCCTAACGCTTCGTCTTCATGTCCAGATAAAGTATCTTAAGTAAAGTGTGGAGATGTTCTTGGGAGTGAACCAGTTGTTCATTCTAATATTTCTGAAAATTATTTTGAACAAACTGAATCTGATATTGCTTTTGGTAGAACTTTGTTTGATTCGTTTTGTGCTTATGTGTCGTCAAGTGAGCCTGATGTTTGGGGCAAAACTGATGATGTTTGTGTTGAATCTTTGAACAATAATTGTGGTGATGATTGTGTTTCAGTAAATGCACGTGATTGTGATGTTTCTAATATTTCAGTTGTTGACAGTGTTACAGGTGAGGTCCCTCAGGACACATTCAGTGAAACCACTGAAACTTCTTCTCAAGAAAATCAAGAGTATCCTGATTCTTCTTCCGAATCTGTCTCAGTGGGTGTCCCTAATGTTGAATCTAGTGGGACCCCATTGGAAACTGTAGTTGAAAACAAACCTAAATCAGATTCACATGATACATGTGTTTCATAAACACATGTTGATGAGACTTCAACGTGTTCTAAAATTGAAACTGAAACAGAATTTAGTCAAGAAGAAAAGGGGTTTGAAATAAGTAAACAGTCACCAAAAAATGTTTTTGAACAGAAAAATGAACTGGAACACTAGCTTTTCAAACAAATGATGATCACAGTAAAATAGAGGTATCATGATTGTGTCAATTCTAATCAGCAGACACCAAAATGCTCAAAACAGACACAGGCAAAACATACTAGAAAAACCAAAACGCCTCATCATTCAAAAACAAGCAAAGCTTCTTCAACAAAGTATCAAAATTTTCACACATTGAAACGACAAACATGTTTCAATTGTGGTACTACTGGACACATTGCCAGAAACTGTGTTCAACTCCCAAGCGCACAGTCTAAGAAGAAGATTGTCCAAAATCAGAAGGTCAAGTCTAATCGATATCGCTGTTCAGAGTCAGTGACGACTGAAAGGTCTAAGACAATGAAGAACAACTATCGCAAGACTAAAATTTCTGATCAAGATTGGAATGCAGCCAAATGTAGAAATCAAAATCAAAAGAACAATTTTCAAAGAAATCATCATAATGGTTTTGGTAACTACAATTCTAAATGGTCAAACACATTTTGGAAATCCAAAACTGGTGCTGCACAATCTAATACATCTCGTCAAGGATCTCTCATGAAAAATCCTTCAAGATTTTTGAACAAAGATAATTTATTTTGGCAAAGAGTGACATATATTGATGCACAAGGAAAACCCAGATCCACCATGGGCTGGGTTCCTAGGTCTAACTAATCCCGCTAATCGTGCAGGAACAGCGGTGGAGGACTACCGTGCGACTTTGGTACATGGATAGTGGCTGTTCTAGGCACATGATGGGAGACTTATCCCAACTGATAAATGTAAAAGAATTTAATGGTGGATATGTCTGTTTTGCGGGAGGAGAATCAGGAAGGATCACATTAAAAGGAACAGTAAGAAACGGCGTTTTAAGCTTCGAGAATGTTAACTATGTTCCAGAATTGAAACACAATCTGTTGAGCATCTCACAGATTTGTGATCGAGGAAATTCAGTTCACTTTACAAAGAAAGGATGTTATGTGCTGAAACCAGGGATTGTCATTCCTGAAGATTGGTTCTTAATGTCAGCAGAGAGACGAGGAAATGCTTATGTTATTGATATGAACAAGAAACCGTGTGAAGAAGTTACTTGCCTATTCTTGAAGATTTCAGAACATGATGGTCTACTGTGGCATCGTCGCCTTGGGCATGTGAACATGAAGAATCTAAATCGACTTGCCAAAGGTCAACTAGTCCGTGATCTTCCAATCAAAGATTTCATGTTGGTGGAAAAATGTGTTGCTTGTGCAAAAGGAAAAGCACATCGAAAACCTCATAAGTCTAAATCTGCACCCTCAACGAAAGTTGTGCTCGAATTACTTCACATGGATCTTTTTGGTCCAGTGAATGTGTTGAGTATTGGCAAGAAAGCTTATTGTCTCGTAATAGTTGATGATTACTCACGTTACACCTAGGTGTATTTTCTTAGTCACAAGAACGAAACTGCAGTCTTAGTGAAACAATTCGTTACTCTGGCAGAAAATCAAGCTAGTACAAAAGAGAAGGTTATTCGATCTGACAATGGGACAGAATTCAAGAACGTAACTCCGGATAAATTCTGCTCTGAAAAGGGAATTGATCATCAGTATAGTGCACCACGGACTCCTCAACAGAATGGAGTAGCTGAGAGAAGAAATCATACTCTTATAGAGGCTGCACGGACTATGATGGCTGACTCGAAGCTTCCTAGTTTCTTTTGGGCTGAGGCAGTTAGCACGGCTTGTTACGTCCAGAATCATGCTTTAGTAAACAAACGTCATATGAAAACTCCTTATTAGATTCTGGAAGGACGTAAACCTTCGGTTTCACACTTTCGTATCTTTGGTTGTCCATGTGTGTTACTACATATGGACTCTAATGGAAAGTTTGAAGTTTAAGGGGACGAGTGTTTCTTTGTTGGATATGCAAAGGGCTCTGCCTATAGAGTATACAACAAAGTAACTAAAAAGGTCGTCGAGTCGTGCAACATTGAATGGCTCGAAGAAAATGCTACGGATGCTAGAGTTGGACCAGATTGGTTATATGATTATGCTGAATTGTTTAAATCATTTAACATTTTGTCGAATGTCTCTACAGATGCAGGTGTGTCTACGCCAGAACAACCTCTGTCTTTTGGTGATACTGAAGAAGAAGAACAGGCAGAAGGGAGCTTCAGACATCATACCATTGACCCGCCAAGGATGGTTTTTGCACAACATCCTTTGCCTCAAAAAATGTCTCATCAATCCCCTAAAGGTGCGCAATCTAGCGGAATTTCTTCGAATGCATCTGGATCAGAACTGTTTGCTGATCCTATTCCTGAAGAGTGTACTGTTACCACTCCAGTGATTCACAGTCCGATAGCACCTAATGAGGGGGAGTCAAGCAACATACACACAACTCAAGACGAGATAATACCTGAACTTGCCATTCCAACAAGTATTCAAAGAAATCATCCTATTGAGAATGTGACCGGTCCTGTTAGTGTAGGAGTCCAGACCAGAAGCCAATCAGGAACTATTAATTTGTGCTTATATTCTAGCTACATTTCTCAAATTGAACCTAAAACCATTGATGTAGCGTTGCAGGAACCAGGTTGGGTTGATGCTATGCATGAAGAGCTAAACCAGATCGAGAAGCTAGGAGTATGGAAACTTGTGGAGTTGCCAAAAGGGAAACGCAAGCTTGGAACTCGCTGGGTTTTCAGAAACAAGCAAGATTCTGAAGGAGTTATTGTTCGAAATAAAGCACGATTAGTGGTCCAAGGATTCAGACAGATAGAGGGACTAGATTATGATGAAGTCTGCGCCCCTGTTGCTCGACTTGAAGCAATCTGTATCTTTTTAGCATACGCATCCTACATGGGGTTCACTGTTTACCAGATGGATGTCAAGACTGCATTTTTGTACGGAGAGGTGAAGGAGGAAATTTTTATTGAGCAACCACCGGGTTTTATTCATCCAGATCATCCAGAATATGCCTACAAACTTGACAAGGCATTATATGGGTTGCATCAAGCACCTAGGGCTTGGTATGCAACTCTGACAGAACATCTTCTGGCTCATGGATACACACGAGGCACGATAGACCAGACTCTGTTTATCAAAAGAGTGGGCAAGGATCTGACATTGGTTCAAATCTATGTTGATGATATTATTTTCAGATCAACAAGTGAGGCTCTTTGCAAGGAATTTGAGGAAGTTATGAAAAAGAAATTTGAAATGAGTGCGCTCGGAGAAATGACATTGTTTTTAGGTTTACAAGTTAAACAAGATTCCCGGGGCATTCTAATTCATCAAGGGAAATATGTGGATGATGTGCTAAAGAAATTTAAGTTCACAGACGCTAAACCGGCCGAAACTCCAATGGCAGAAAGACCGTTGCTGACTGAAGATGCAGAAGGATCCCCTGTTGATCAACGCCTTTATAGGACTATGATCGGATCGTTGATGTATCTGATAGCGAGTCGTCCAGACATCATGTTTGATGTCTGCAATTGCGCGCGATATCAGGCTAATCCTAAAACTTCTCATCTTACTGCTGTTAAACGAATCTTACGGTACCTTAAAGGCCGACCACGGTTTGGTCTGTGGTATCCGAGGGATTCGAATTTTGACCTGTTTGCGTTTTCTGATAGTAATTTTGGAGGCACTGACAAGGACAGGAAATCCACCTCTGCTGGATGTCAATTTTTGGGTGACCGACTCATTTCTTGGCAATGCAAGAAGCAGCAAACGGTAGCTATTTCCACAGCTGAAGCAGAATATGTTGCAGCTTCGGCGTCTTGCTCTCAAGTGGTGTGGATGCAGCATCAATTGCAGGACTACGGTTTGACTTATCTTAAAACTACCATATACTGTGATAATGATGCTGCCATACAAATTGTGAAAAATCCTGCCTTCCATTCAAAAACCAAGCACATTAATATTAAAGTTCATTTTATACGAGATTGTTTTGACAGAGGTCTTATCAAACTGGAGCAAATCGACACAGATGCAAATGCTGCCGATTTGTTCACAAAACCTGTCAGCAGTTCGAAATTTCAAGTGCTTGTGGATTTTCTGAAAATGATCCGCATAACTGACTGAGCATGTTTTTGGTTTTTCGTAGGTAAATTTGTTCATAAAGTTTTCTATTCTTAGGTAGTTTTTATTTATGCTCAAATTTAGGGGGAGAAAATTATGAAAAATACAAAAACATTGAAAAATTATGAAAAATACAAAAAGAAGCATTGCATGACATGGGAAATGAAATGAATTTTCACATTGTGGTGAAGGGCTGACTCATGTAAGACCAGTATCGAAACAGTTTGAATTTAGTAGGATGTGTTGGTAGCTCTATCCTTAAAGACTGGAAACATTGGCTATTTCTGTTCAGAACTAAATTAGTGCATGACCTCAGGAAAGAAAGTCACTTGGAATTAGCTCATTTCTATTTGAATGTCTGTATGTTGTCCCGATACACACAATTTTGGTCTGACTGTGAAATCTTCTCTGAAAAAGTCGTGTATCTCCTCTGTTTTGCGTGAGCAAAGACCTGGAGGTGCTAGGCAGCTTTTAGCTTCTGTTTTGCGTGAGCAAAGACCTAGCTGAGCGTCCGTCGTTTTATAGATCAATTAAACACCCGAAAGAGTCCCTCAAGTGCCCAAAAGAAACCCAAGAAACCTATATCAAACTGAGAAAAACTCATTTGATCTGTATATTATACCATCTCTGCGAAAGATCTATTCTGTTCTTTTCTCAACCTATTCCCAGTTAAGATTTCAGAGATCTGGATTGGACTTGTGAAATATGTGGTAGGGAAGCTACTTGCATGATAGAGTGTGCTGTTTATATCTCTGGGGATTTGATTAGTATTTGTTTGGGTGTTCATTGTTAAGAAATCAAAACATGATAAAATTTGTTACAGGCAGTTATATGGAAAAGGTCTAGGGAGATGAGTTTAGGTGGATAAATATACTGGCAATCGTCTAGATCATTCGGTAGTAGATCAGTGTTGATAAGTGAAGTCAAGCCCGAAACCTCGTGATTTGATCCCTGAGCAATTACGTTATTTCCTATTTTATTTTTGTAAATAATAGTTTATATTATTTATTTTTGTTTTAGGTTTTTGCATTCGTAGAACGTGCTCAGAAAGTTAATTGGGTTATTAAAGTTATAACTGATTCTCTAAAGGATTTTTGACTTTAATTAAAATAATCAAAGAAATCCTTAAATTAAATTTGAGACGGATTCGGCCCAAATTTTGGGCTCGGCCTAAATTCAAAGGCCCAGTCTATACAAAGGCCTGAGGTATAAAAGATAGGTCTCGAGTCGAGACCTCATTTCTCACTCGAGACCAGCTGCAATTTCTCTCAAATTCTCTCTCGATTTCCGGCAAGCAATCACTGTTTCGACGAAATTTCTTTTATTTCCGACGTGTTTTCCGGTCTCGATTCACCAAGATTTGAAGGTATTTTGATGATGTTATTGAAGTTTTGCAGGTGATATGAAGATTTAGTGATGAGTTCATGAAGATTTGAAGATGAATTTAAACCCTAGTTTTGAATACACTTTGGTCTTCAAAGAAATCAAAGAGTGTTTTTGGGAGTTTGATCCAAAAACTGGGCAGATGAAAGTTGTTAGTGTGGTCTCGACTCAGGAAACACATGAGGACTCGAGACTGGTGGTTGCGAGTTGCAACCTCTTGGTCTCGACTCGAGATCTCGTAGTCTCGACTCAGGGTCTCGACCAGAAACTATATGATCTCGACTCGAAACCTCATGGTCTCGACTCAAAACCAATGGTCTCGAGTCAAAATTTTGCAACCTGAGTCATGGTTTTGTTGACCGGTTCCGATAGTTGACTTTAAAGTCTGAAATTTCTATATTGTGATCTAAGTGTATTTTGAACTTTTCATGTCTCTAATGAATTTTGGTTTATGCAGAATATGGATTTGAAATTCATTCCGACACATAATCAGGCTGGATACTTAGCACCACCTCCAGAGAAACACAAGAAGATGTACACTTCATTAATAAAGGGTCTCAACAGTTGCCGAATTGTTCACGCACTACGAGAAAATCCAGTTGTCTATGAAAGTCTCATTCAAGATTTCTGGAAGAGTGCAAGGTTCGATGCTCTTGAAGCTGAAGGAAAAGGAGCTATTGTTGTTGAGATTCAGAAGAAGGTTGTCTCTATGACAGAGCAGATGATATGAGAAGTGCTACAGTTCAATGATCAAGAAACAGATTCTATTGAGCTTCCTGCTGGTACTGTGGAAGCTATTTTGCCTCGATTAAGTTATGAAGGAAAGTACCCGTCTTTGGTGAAGAAATTCGTGCATCCTTATTGGCGTCTATTGGTGCACATGTTCATCCTTTGTATGATAAAAAAAAGAGGAGGCACTGATCAATTGAACATCACACAGTCTACTGCTACTGTTTGTGTGATAACAAACGAGCCCTTCAATTATTCGAAGTATATTTTTGAAGCTATGAAGAGAAATGTGATAGGAGTCAGAAAGGACAAGTTTCTTATGTATCCAAGGTTCTTGCAAATGATTCTTAATGCTCGTTATCCAGAGTTGGAGAGATTTGGAAACACCTTGGAGCTAAAACCCATGGGTCCTTCATGTTTTGGTGCTCTCACTCCTAAAAAGGGTACAGAAAAGAAATTTGAAGGGTTAATACCTCTGGAAAAATTTAGTCAGTTTGCTGAGACTGAAGATGTAGCTGCTGATCCAGTGATAGTGCAACCTGTTCCAGCGAATGCTGCACAAGTCAATGTACCTGTAAATGCGATGGTTGCTAAAGAACATGATGTTCAAGGTACTACTGAAAATGAGCCTGAGACAGAGATTTTAATGATTAACTCTGACGATGAGGGCATAGAGATTATGTGTGATTCAGGAGATGATGAAGAGCTTCCTCCTGAAACTGAAGCTGATGTTGCTGTTTCTACTGTTCCACCTGTGATTACTGCTGAGAGTTTGGCTTTGTTGTTAAAGTCTGTGACTGATAAGATGGGAAATCCTCCTTCCAATCTTACAGCATCAAATGAAGAGCCTAATGAGAACCCAAAGGATCCTGATTCATTGCCATTGAAGCGGAAAAGGAGGGATCCTCGACTCGGAATGTATGTTGAACAAAACAAAGATCAACCCATGAATGTTGCTGAAGATGATGATGGTTTATATGATTTTGATTTTGAGAAAAGTGTCACTGATACCACCACCACTACTGAAGATATCTTTGAGTTTAATGCTGATACTCAAAGAAGTGACTTGGAAACCACCTCTACAGATACTCCAGCTGCAAATGTTGCTTCTGATCCTTTCATTACGTCAATGGCACCTGTTACCTCTGAAGCTGCGGGTCCATCTGGAATTATTCATGACGAGCCTGGAAGTTCAAGTGGCAAGAGAATTGAAGAGTCGTTGAGGATGCCGTTTGATGATGACTCAAGTGATGATGATGAGTTCATCAGTATAAGGGAGATAAAGAAACGACTAATTGTGGTTGAGCAAGATTCAATTCATAAAGATGCTAAGATTATTCAACTTGAAGATACTATTGTGCAAAAGAATCAACAAATCGAACAGCTTCAAGGTGATGTCAGTCTGTTGTTTAATATGGTTTATGATTTACGTGGAAAGCTGGAGAAGAAGTTTCGACAAGAGTTTTCTGATCCGACTGACGTAGAAATTAGAAGAAAAGCCTTTGATAAGGATGATGCTGAGAGAAGTGCTGCTACGGAACAATACTTCAAAAGAGTTACTGATCCAGTTGCAGACAAAGAAAAGGCTGAAAGAATCAAAAAGAAAAGGGAGTTTGTGATTCTGAAGAACAAGAATCTTAATCCAGATGATGATGATGCTCAAGCAACTCACCATTTAATGGATGTTGGTGAAACTCTCTATGATAAAGTTGGAAATCGATCTGGAGTGGTTAGCTGGGGATTTGATCATGATCGCCGAAGATGGTGGATAAAGAGAAAGGTTGGACCTGTTGAGTGGTACAAAAATCCTGCTCAGTTTCAAACTTTCACAAAAGTTGACTTGATAAACCTGTCTAAGTCACCTTATGTGGATGATCGACCTGGAGGTCATGGATATCTGTTCTTCGAGAGACTTCAGAGGGAAGTTCTTCGTAACTTTCCTTCGATGCACACTGTAGAGTCTATTGTTAAACCAGCTAAAGTCATTAGAGATCCATACACAAACAAGCGAATGAAGATCGTGCACTGGCCAGCAACTGACAAGGAAGAGATGATTCCTTTGGTGAAAAAGATTCCAAAAGGTGCTTTGAAGTCCTTGCATTTTTTGGGCTTATGATGAGCGTCTAGGGCAAGCAGTGATTGTTTGTGATGATGATGATGATGTGAACTTTCGCTTAGTGGATCAAGTTGATTTGCTGAATCTTGCTTATGAAGATCTGGAAGTGTTAGCTCACAATCAAATTAGAGCTACAGAAAAATATGAAGAAATTGCAAAAGGATGGACTGCTGCTGTTGCTTCAGCCATTCATATTCGCACAAAAGGATTTGGTGGACTCAAGGATCGTTTGGGTGGTGACAGTAATCGTTGAAGTCTCAAGATCCTCCATGTATAAACCTAGGGGGAGATTGTTGGAACCTGAAGGTTTATACAATGAGGATTGCATAGTTCAACGGTTGGTTTTGTAAATGTTCACTTTATGTTTGGGTCGACATGTATTGTTTGGGTTTGGTTAGATAGTTTCGAGTGGACCTAGGGTATCTACCCATATGTTTAGTATATAAGCAAACCTCAACCTTTAGGTTGAGGTTGATCAGTTGTTGCGCACAAGAGGGCACTCGAAACCTGTGAAGTTGTCTTGTATCAGTCATTGTTCAAGCTTTGAATGCAAGATAAACTGGTTTGTTTGTTTATTATTGGTTTTGATTACTTTATATTTCTTGAATCCACTTGTGTTTGATTTCCGCACTTACACAAGTTGTTGTTTGATATCATTGAAAGATCCACACGGGTTTTAACAATTGGATCTTCCATTGATCGAATTTTCATATAATAATAGCTATCATTCGAGCATCCAAGCTGCACCATTTGAAGCTTTGTATGGAAGGAAGTGCAGGACTCCCGTTTGTTGGGCAGAAGTTGGAGATGTCCAACTAACAGGACCTGATATAGTCCTGGAAATGACAGATAAGATTGTACAGATAAGAGATTGTCTCAAAGCTGCCAGAGATAGGCAGAAAAGCTACGCAGATAAAAGGCGTAAACCTCTAAAGTTTGAGGTAGGTGACAAGGTTCTACTTAAGGTATCACCCTGGAAAGGGGTAATGCGATTTGACAAGAAAGGCAAGTTAAGCCCAAGGTACATAGGACCATTCGAGATCATTAAATGTATTGGAACAGTGGCTTACAAGTTAAACCTGCCTGAAGAGCTCAGTGGTATCCATAATATGTTCCACATCTGTAACCTAAAGAAGTGTCTAGCTGATGAGTCGCTAGCCATGTCACATAAAGATGTGCATATTGATGATAGCTTAAAGTTTATCAAAAAACCTTTGTCGATCGAAGATCGACAGGTTAAGAAGCTTCGAAAGAAGCATGTACCAATTGTAAAGGTAAAATGGGATGCCCGTAGAGGTCCCGAGTACACGTGGGAGGTTGAGTCCACAATGAAACAGAAGTACCCTCCTTTATTTCAGAAAATCTCGACCAATATAATGAAGACACGTGTCATGATCTTTAAACATGTAATGAATTGATCTGGAGGGACTAAGGTTGTCAAACAATGTAAATATGTTAATAAAGGGATCCAAAGTGTCAACATGCCATTCTTGTGCCTTTGATTGACCTCACACGACGTTCGTATTCTTAAAAGAATAATTTATCGAACATTGGAAGTCGTTTGTGTTAAAAATAAGGATCTTGTGAAACATAGGGGTTAAAAGTGTCAACATGTTGAAAGTAAACTCTGAGTGACCTTTAAGAGTCTACGCGGCCCGCGTAGAAGTCGCCAGCGACCAAAAACAATGACAGGTGCATGTGCAGCTTGTTCCACCGCCTTAGGAGCCTTGTTTCTCGATTCCAGGGGCTGTTCCAATCGTATTTCATGCATAGGGACACCTGGGATCATCAGGGAACACTTGTAGACTAATGTGGAATGATCTTGGAAGATTAAAAATCTTATATAAAGAGCTTCATGTTGCAACATTTCACTTGCTCATTTCAACTCACCTCAAGGCCTTCTCTGGAGCTTTCTGATCTTCTCACAAGTTCCCTTAAGTTCCAAAATCGTGCTTAGGATCATTGTAAGTATCCTTAACCTCCTAATTTCAGTTTTAATTAGTTTAATGACCGAAAGTCAAACTTATCGTAATTAAGGTTTGACTTAGTGATTAATCACTAATGGTCCAATCATTAGTCAAATTAAAAGTAGATATAAGTTGGTAATTATGTAGGTAATAAACCCCTAAGAGGGCACCTACTGATTATCACCCTAACTTGGTCAAATGTCGGGTCAAACCTAATAATAAAAAGTCAACAGAAAGCTATTTAGCAAATAAAATCATAATTAGCAATGTAGAAGCTATGAAACTTGTTTTAACACTTATATAACTTGGTAATTAATGTAAGAACATGTCTAAGCATGTTCAACCCGACAATTTTGAGTTTAGGCTCGGTTCGGAACCGAAAGTCGCAAAAGTAGACTTTTGCCTTGACTTTCAGTTCTGACCCGATTTAATTTAGTTTAGACATGCCTTAGAGTTCCATTAGGACCAGGTTATAGGTTAGTATAACCCTCTGAGGTTGCACAACTTGGTTCCTAATTAATCCGATTCATTTGCATGTTTCCGTTAATTGCTTAAATGTTGACCATTATGCCCTTTTGACCTTAAAACGAGATTTTTGAAAATGTGAGAGGACAAAAACCTTTGTTACTGATTTATAAACATGTCCTAAAAATTTGACATCAGTTTGAGGTCTAAATTAGGAGTTATGCTTAATATCGTAATTTGAAAGCTTTTTATTAATTAAACGGAATTATTAGCATAAATCCTATCTAAACCCAAATTTTGACACCAAACTTTTTACCCACTATTATAATATAATATTTTGGGATTTTTGAAGATTTTTATTTATTTTTAAACTGATCATAACATAGGGTTATTGCTTTGATTCGGTAATTGTCGATTATACCCTTTTTGCTAATAAAATGAGTTTTACATAACTTTTTGATACCAAACTTTTTGCTACTGATTTTATATGATAAATAAATATTTTGAACTTTATAAACTGATCAAAAACTCAGATTTCCTATTATAACCCGAAAATCGCTTAAAACCGACTTTTTACGCGTTTTAAACGCATAGTATGTATTAAAACCATTTTTAACATATAAGACTTAATACCTACTGATGTTTTAAGTAAATTTTTATAATTTAACAGTAAGCAAAAGTTTTGAACTCAGATTTCCAGTTTTGACCTTTAAAGCTTATGTGAAATTACCAAAATGCCCCTACGGTGCATAGTTTGGTTATAAATGATAAATTTCACATATATGCAATACCCTACTGTTATGACTTATAAAAATACATATTTTTTCTGTTATTTTCAGTCCAGAACCTCAGATTAATATTTAATCTCTTTTATAACATTTAAAATGACCAAAATACCCCTACGTGGCTTAATTTGAGTTTAAATTCGTTTTGGGCATAATGGAATGTATCCTACTGATATCACAATATATTTAAGGCATATTAAATTAGGAAACCAATTCATGACTCATTTGTTTACCCGATATATGCATTTTTCGCGTTCGGTGCGGTTTATGTAACTAGTTTGCATAAATTAACCGAAACGAGTCAAACCTTATCCTTTTTATCTCAAAATCCAGAATGTGTTTAGTTTACCCATATTATACAAGTCTTCAAACTTATCGGGTCTAAACCACATTCTAATCCGGTCTTCGCTTAATCTTGCGTTTTGAACCTTATATATATCTTTAAAACTAACCGGTCTAAGTTTAAACTTAAGTAAGACCCGTTAGGAATCTAATAGGTTATTAAAACCATCGTTCCAGATTTAGGAACCCAGTAAAAGATATCTACACTTGCTGATTGAATACGGTTGAGATAAATTTGAATATTTGCTCAGGTAAATACTACTTATTTTCCGTTATACGGGCTTGGGATACGGTATTATAATAAATACCGCTTGGTCGGGTGTGTAATTGTTTAAATCGGATTGTGATTAATATATTTGCATAACCCGTTTTAATCTGTTTTAATTGGTATATGGCCTTTGGGGGGTTAATGACCATGTCCTGGATATCCTCAGCTCATTCATTGAAATGGCCACGACTTAAGCACGGGGTGTAGGCATACACCTGATAGTTGAGAATGTAAAAAAGGACTCCACAATAAGGAAATTCCTTGTGGGTATTATACCTGTGGTTTGTCAGTTAATCTTGTCCGGCTCTT
Organism: Helianthus tuberosus; assembly: GCA_030545235.1. Taxonomy (NCBI): domain Eukaryota; kingdom Viridiplantae; phylum Streptophyta; class Magnoliopsida; order Asterales; family Asteraceae; genus Helianthus; species Helianthus tuberosus. The sequence goes on along the minus strand of JARYGA010001261.1, from coordinate 1,219,118 downwards.
CTAACCGGCCCTAACGGACGGCAAACATATGAATCTGTATACAAGATTATTTTTAAATAATTGTCCCAAGTTATAAAAGATTATTTTGTGCCTTGTGCATTCAAATCAATTTTCTTAAACATTTTCAAAATGAGTCGGTTAATAGTATTTACCAGTGTAAACTGACGTATTTTCCAAAAAGGCTAAGTGCAGGTACTAGACGGAATAGGCTGGCTACTCCTAGCATCAATAAAGAGTCTTGCAAGCTTAGATGTTTACAAATCTGTTGAACAATGTTCCTTTTAACTTTGATCCGCCTGTGGATCCCTTACAACCATTTTTGTAATAATTGATATTACTTTCATTTGGTTTGTAATATTTTTATCTTTCGACTTCCGCTGTGTATTAAACTGTGATAAATTGTCTATGATGATATCAACTACGTCACGATACTCCCCACCGGGCCCACCGGTAATATGTGGAAATATCGCGGTGTGACATCAATAAAGACAATTACAAATTTATCCAAATATGGCTTACAAATTCTATTCATCATGTCCATAAATGCTGCAGGAGCATTTGTTAATCCAAATGGCATGACTGTAAACTCGTAGTGACCATACCTAGTTCTAAAAGCAGTTTTAGGTATGTCCTCTTCTTGTACCTTCAATTGATGGTATCCGAAGCGTAAGTCTATCTTAAAAAAATATCTAGCTCCTTGAAGTTGATCGAAAAGATCATCAATCCAAGGTAATGGGTATCGATTCTTAATTGTAACCTTATTCAATTCCCTATAATCGATACACATTCGCATTGAACCATCCTTCTTTTTCACAAACAACACTGGTGCTCCCCAAGGGGACGAACTAGGTTGTATGAATCCTTTACAAAGCAATTCACCTAATTGCTTTTTCAGTTCTAACATTTCTGTGGGTGCTAAACGATAAGGTGCCTTAGCTATTGGTGTAGTTCCGGGAATTAGATGAATTCTAAATTCTACTTCCCTATCTGGTGGTAATCCTGGTAGTTACTTTGGGAATACATCCTGGTATTCAGATACTACAGGAATTTCTTTAAGTTCCTTGCCTTTAGTGTTAATGATTACTGAAATCATATACACTGTTCCTTGCTTTCGTTCATAACTAGCAACTTTCATCACTGAAATGAACTTCATTGGTCTCCGCGGCTTATCTCCCGCAACCCTAATTACTTCCCCTGCGGGTGTATGAATTTCTATGGAATTCTTATTACAAAGGATTCGAGCATGGTTGGCTACTAACCAATCCATTCCTAACACGACATCGAATCCAGCTAAATTCATAGGTAAAAGATTGGCAGAAAATTTGTGGCCTGAAAGTTCTATCTTCCCTTCTTGAAGAACCTTATCTATACTAACAGAATTACCGTTTGCTGTTTCTACCGTATAAATCTGTCTAAGTTGGGTTAAGGGTAGCTTAAGAGTTTGGCAGAATGAAGTATTTATAAAACTTTGGTTTGCACCAGAGTCAAATAATACTTTTGCGTAAACGTCTTGTACCAGAAACGTACCGGCTATTACATCGGGAATCAAATCTGCATTCTGGGTGGTCAGCTGGAAGGCTCTTGCGTTCTTCTTGTTAGTTCCTTCTGCCGGTTTGGCCTTGTTATCGACTGGCTTAACTAGTTTTGGGCAGTCGGGCCTAAAGTGCCCTGATTCGCCGCAGTTGTAGCAAACCATTGATTTCTTCCTCCTGCATTCTTCTTCTGGGTGCCCCGGTCTATTGCAAAAAATTGCAATACCCTCTACATTTCCCAAAATGCTTTCTTTTACAAGTACTGCAAAATGGCGGGGTGGAGGATTGTCCAGTTCCTTTTCTTTTGAAATTGCTGCTAACATTACCCCCACGGAATCCTTGGGTAATTTTCTGAGCCAATTCATTTTTCCTGTTTTCTTCTCGCGTACGTACCAGCCCGTCGGTCAAGGTGTTGGCTAATTACACCGCATCGTCAATTGTGCGGGGTCTCGCAGCTTTGACGATATCACGAATCTCGCTAATTAAATGTAACATTCCCATTTTTATCATATAAATTATAGGTTGTTTAAATTTATTAGCCACTAGTAACTAGTTTTATTTTTAATATAATTATTCGACACAAATAGTTTTAAAAACTATTTAATATATAGTTGGTTGGAATATTCTACCAATTAATTGGCCTGTATATGGGTAACCTTTCTAGATAAAATAAAAGTATATAAAAACTTATATTATTAAACGGGTAGATTACGAGTAAGTTGACTGTTACAAATATGAAGTACCTAGACGGGCCTAGTGACCGTATACTAATTAAATTCTAAAAATACAATATATTTGAACCTACTCCATTTTTAATGAAACTTGATTCAAAATGTAGACAAAAATATTCTCATTCTAATGACATATTCATTGTTTTGTAAAACGTCATATTTTGGAAGTTATACGCGCCAAATAAGTGAAGCAGGTGAATTAATTATAAGAATAAAATAATAAAATAAATCAAATTAATATTAAATACTACATGTACACGTATGTGTGCATGTGTAAGAAATTTATTGAAAATAGAATTAATGCATGCTATACGTGTATATGTTTAGATTAGATGGAATCTTTGGAAATGTGAGGTACAAGCATTCGAATTCAATATAAACAGAGGGATAGTTAAACATTAGATGGCTCACTTTCTTTTTCTTTCTGTCTGTATCTCGCCTATTCTTACACACATATATATATTTTTTTTATTCTAGTAATTCACCCCATAATAATAAGGCTCTGCCTTGTTTTAAGTATTTTAACTCACGATCACCGCTACCCTTTCCGATTGATCTGAGCCCCATAACGTATGTCAAGGCTCTGCCTGACTAAGTTCATTGGGGTTCTGTCTCGTGACATGGGGACAAGGTTAAATTAGGGATACTATACTTAAAACGAGTGCAATTATATATATATATATATAGATATAGATATAGATATATATTTTAAAATATCTCGGAAGTTATACCCAAGATTTATACCAGGAGGCTTTCTAGTTGAACCCTAAAGTTACAAAGTGGGTCCATTCTCTTTTCTCACCGTTTTATTCTGTAACAACTCTCATCAAAAGTCCTATCTATTATTTTATTTGCCCAATAGGAAACCCTAATTGAGACCCCCAAGTGATCCTGCATAAACTCTAAAATTTTTAAAACAATTGGAATCAGGATCATGGCCCCTAAAACTCAGGGGGGTAAAACCCATTCGATATTATCTTCACAGTTTTACGTGGAAATCGAATTTTAACGATCCGTCAACTCAGCTAAGCTAGTTAGGGACGTGGCTACCCTATGCTAAAACCGACCCCGTCGCGCCACGCGACAGAGCCTCGCGCCACGCGGGCGCGCCTTCTTCCAGATATAAATAGAGGGGTGTGGGACTTGACATTCTGCGTTCGTTCGATGTTAAAATTCATTCCGTACGTTGAGTTATCGACTGTTTACTATAAAAACACACACAATCACCAAACGCTGCCGCAATAACAGGGTAATAACTCGATCGCTGCTACGATTCAATATCCGATCGATTGAAACTACAGGATGTTTAAATGCTATACTTTGTCATTAGTCGTGAATCCGACAGGATGTTTGAGTGCCACCCAAACTCGGGGTAGACTCTGTCATTCGTTGCGAATCCGATAGATGTTTAAGTATTGCACTTTGTCATTCGTCGTGGGGGTTTTAATCTCGTGAGCATATCGTAAAAGTTGTATTCAGTTACTAACCTAGTTCTCGTATACGTTATTATTTGAATTAGGTTTCAAGACTAATCAGTAGGCTAAACTCTGCCCGTTTAAACCTGCAATGTGAGTCATTCTCTTTTTATCAATTATTTTACAATACTCCATTTTCAAAAGTTATAATTACAGGGATTAAGTCTTTGTAATCTCCAAATTACAGCCGGTATATGGGGTTTTGTATACAATACTTGATAACCGTCACCATTGGACAACGGGTTAGCCAAGGGGTGATATGACCATAGTCACAGACACCATTGGACAACGAGATAGCCAATAGGTGGTCGAGTGACAAATACCGTGGGTAGATGGTAGATATATATAAACATTGTAATCGCTCTTAATACTGTAACTTATAACACTGTTTTCTAGTTATGCTTTGCAGTGATTAAGTCTTTGCCAATCTTAATGAAGCAAATGTAAAAACTCTTAATGCTGTGAATTATAACAAATATGTTTTATCAAAAATGAATGAACTCACCAGTATTTCCTGCTGACAAAACATTTTTAAAACGCGTTTCAGGTAATTACAGTAGATCAGGAATTAGAGTTGGATGCGGCACCAACAAGGCTTACAAAAGTGGCTTATTTTATCAATTAAATTAAATTAATAAAAGTTGTTTTATGTATTCGAATTTATCCTATATTAAAACTACCTTTTTAAAACATGGTTTTATCCCATCTATTTAATAAATAAAATCCGGTGTTTTCTAAACTCTGATATTTTTCCTAAGTCACGGTCCTGATGAAATTTCCGCCGCACTACTTTTCAAAATAACCACCGGTGCCACGTGGCTGCTCGCGGCTCCCGATTCCGTCCAGGGTGGGGTCGGGGGTCGTGACATTAAACCCTAAATATAGCGAGAAATAAGTACCGGTTCTGGCGAAGCCAGAGTTGGTACAATTCTGGCATACTCGAAGAATTTCGAAGTATACCCTCGACAGTCAATATCCACCATCCGGTGGCTCAGGAACTTGTTCGCCATTTGTTCCTTCTCATATTCGGGACCAAATTTTCTTTCCACCAATTGTTTAAATTCTTCCCAATTCATGGCATAAGCCATGTCACTTCCCTTGGCTTGCAACACCGTATTCCACCATTCTAATGCTTCTTCCTTGAAGAGGTGAGAAGCATACATAACCTTATCTTCTTCGGCGCATTTACTTATTTTAATTACTGCCTCGGTTTTCTCTAACCAACGCAGTGCAACAGTCGCCCCTTCATTGCCTGCAAATTCGACTGGCTTACAGGCAAGAAATTCCTTATAACTGCAACTAGGTGTTGCAACTTCCATTTTCTTAAGTATCGGGGCTTGTATCACATTATTATCATTGTTGCCGCCTCCATTAACACTATTACTGAAGTTGTCGTCGCGAGTACGCTTGCTGTGGTTGGCTTGGAAGGGTTCAACGGGGTTTTTAACAGCAGCGACAATTGCGGGGATAGCGTTGGCTATTCCCTGAGCGACGATATTTTCTATGTCTTGTCTATTAAGAAAATGATCTTCATTGTTTTGTTCAGATTGATTAACTTCATTGACGGGTTGGTTTTCAGCGTTTTCCATCTGAATAATTAACAAGATATACAAATTATTATCACAGAATAAATAACAACCAAACACAATAAAGCAATCACACATAATCACGTCAACACGTATAGCCAAAATTGTCGACTTTGCGACTTTCTCATTTTATATATTAGTATGCATCAATACACACCGAATATTTTACAAAAGTTTTATTTTTAAGTTATTTTACATGATAATATTTTTATTATTTATTATTATGTTTTTATTATTATTATACAAACACAAACATCACCACCACAGTTGACCGGCTCTTCAGAAACGACGCTCCCTCTCGTCGTATTTCCACGTGATTTTCTCCCCTACTTCCCGAATTCTATTTCCTGCGTCTACCAGCTCCTCGCCATAGTGGCAGAGTTCAGCTAAGTTTTATGTGCTAATAGGTGGGTTTGGTGCAGGTTCAGGGTCAAACTGGGGAAAATAGACATTAGGGTTATTCATGAAATTCTGAAACTGCCAGTCACTCGTCCACCACTCCTCCAATTCTTCGGGTAGAAGTCGGTGGTTGACAATAGGATCGGGAATAGCAGGTTCCAAATTAACTGGAAGTTGGGATTCAGCGGGGTAATTGAAGAGGTTTTCATCGGCAGGTCCGATGAGGTCACAATTCGCCAGTTTGCGATCAAGCTCCTCCCATGGTGGCATTTCCTGGGCTTGCCCTGAACTTTCCCCGATCTCCTTTCCTTTGCCTTTATCCCATGGATCCTCAGTCTTTTTAATCTTCTGGGCAGCTGGCTTCTTCCTACGCCCACGCTTCCAATCCAAAATTCTCTTCCTCTTTTTGGGCTTTGGTTTCTCCTGGGCCTGGAATGTTATGGGCTCTTCCGTGTCTGCTTGGTAGCCAGATGGGTTTCTTGTGGTATCCATATCGGTGGTATGGATAGTAAAGTTTCAGACTGCCTCCGACAGTTCGTTCATACTGGTTAGCACATATGAAGAAACACACACAAATTAAGGTTAAAATTTTATAAATTTTAAATTTTCACAGAATCACAAAATGGCAATCAAATAAAAATAAGTTAAGTATTTCTAAATAGTTAATTGGCTTAAATCAGTGGCTCTGATACCACCTTTTTCTGTCACGACCCTCGGCCCGGTGTTACCCGGTCCAGAAGCCGCGGGACAGAAACCCGTGGTATTATTATTTAATTTGGCAGCGAAAATGTTGACAGGATCTTTTAAACTGAAAATGCCCGATTATTTTATTTCACATTTTGGGACAAACCCCATAATTTACAATAAAGGAATTTTCACGAGGAAATTCCCTGTTTTTACAAAACATGTTTATTTATTTTACTGAGCCACCTCTTCAAGCTTGTAGTGCTACGCGGCACTTTTCCCTGGTTCACAGTAAATCACCTGAAACATGTTTAAAAATATTTTATCAGCGGGGAAATACTGGCGAGTCATTCATTTTGTACAAAATGACACATTGTTATAAATTACAGGACTAAGAGCGATTACAATTGCCTCTATCTTATAATTATCTGGTCCAGTGACACCCCCTGGTGACGATGGTCATACCATTACTGGGTCCTTTCACCCAATAATGATGATTATCTCTGTTTAGGTTCGTCCACCTAAACGAGAGAGAAAAATAGTAATGTGCACAATACCCCACTTACTGCCAGTAATTTAAGATAACAAAGACTTACCCCCTATAAAATATAACAAGAAAATAGTTTGAGGTATTGTAAAACACTTTTGATAAAAAGAGAATGACTCACATTGCAGGTTTAGTGGACAAAACTTTGCCTACTGATTTAGCCTTGTAACCTAGTTAAATAACAATGCACACGAAACTAGGTCAGTAACTTAATACAACATTTACGATAAACTCAGGAAATCAAAACCCTCACGACGAATGACAAAGTATAGCCCGAATTCGGGCAGCACTTAAACATCCATCGGATCGGTTTCAATCGATCGGACATTGTATCGTAACAGTGATCGAGTTAATACCCTGTACTGATAGCAGCGTTTCCCTACTTAAAATTTCGAATTTGAGCAGTATACTTCGTCTTTTGAAAAGTTTTTCGAACACAGATGAAATGCCATGCATCGTCCCATTTATAGCAGAAATTTGGGTTTTACGCGGCCCGCGTAAACCCAAGCAAGATCTTACGCGGCCCGCGAGGGCCACCTATTCTACGATTAGGGCTAGCGTGTCACGTGTAGGTCCGCTACGTGTCAGACACGTGGCCTGAACGCTTATCCGAGATCTTTCGAGCTGTCGCGGCCCGCGTAAGCCTAGCTTAAATCTTACGCGGCCCACGAGCGACCAGAAAATCTGAATTTATTGGTTTTTGTTATGGATTAGGGTTTTAGGGGTCCAAGTTTCTACTTACGGGTCGTTTTGGGACATTTTTGCAGGTCCATACAACAGTATACTCCCCAACAAAATGGTTTGGCTGAGAGAAAGAACCGAACCTTGGTAGAGATGGTTAACTGTATGTTAAATCAATCGGGTCTACCTCGTAATATGTGGGGGGAAGCTTTGTTGACCTCATGTTATGTTCACAATAGGATCACTAGTCGTGTGATACCTACGAGCCCATATGAGTTGTGGAAAGGAAGAAAACTAAACCTAGAGCATTTGAGGGTTTGGGGTTGTCTTGCCTACTATAACGTACCTGATCCAAAGACACTCAAACTGGGAGAACGAGCTTACAAGAGTGTATTCATTGGATATGCTTCGCATAGTAAGTCTTACCAATTGTTGGATGACGAATCAGGTATAGTTGTAGAATCCAGAGATGTGGAATTCTTTGAGAACAAATTTTCAAGAGATGATGAAAACTCAAATTACACCATAGCTTCTAGTACTTCTGAAAAAAGAGTCCAACCTTCACCGATAGTTGAAGAACCACGAAAAAGTACTAGAGTTAGAAAAGAGAAAAGTTATGGAGATGATTTCTTTTCTTACCTGGTTGAGGGAACTCAAAAGAAAGTGATGAGAGAGGTCATTTTCGCTGTAAATTTGGATGATGATCCTAAAACTTTCAGCGAAGCAATGTCATCAAGAGATGCTCCTTTGTGGAAGGAGGCAGTCAATGATGAAATGGATTCCATTATTGGAAATGGAACTTGGGAGTTAGCTGATCTACCCAAAGGAAATAAACCTATTGAATCCAAATGGATTTTCAAAAGGAAGTATCATCCAGATGGATCCATCTCTACCTATAAAGCGAGATTAGTTGCTAAAGGGTATAGGCAGAGAGAAGGGATCGACTATTTTGATACCTATGTACCTGTGGCTAGAATTAGTTCTATTAGAACTCTAATAGCGGTGTCTGCTTTGAAAGGGCTGTACATCCATCAAATGGATGTAAAGACTGCATTTCTAAATGGGTATCTAAATGAGGAGATTTATTTGGAGCAACCAGAAGGATTTGTGATGCCTAGACAAGGGAACAAAGTGTGTAGACTTATTAAATCTCTGTATGGTTTGAAGCAAGCTCCTAAACAGTGGCATGAGAGATTTGATACCACTGTGACTACTTTCGGGTTTCGACACAATAGTGCTGACAGATGTATTTATACGAAATGCGAACCCGGTTATACAGTCGTGATCTGTCTCTATGTTGATGATATGTTGATCATTGGCACTCACCTTGAATGTATTTCTGAAACTAAGAAATATTTGTCATCGAACTTTAAGATGAAAGATCTAGGAGAAGTTGATACCATTCTTGGGATCAAGGTGAAAAGAACTGGAAGTCAGATTTCTCTAAGTCAATCTCATTACATAGAGAAAATTCTGACTAAGTTTCAACACTTAAATATTAAAGAGTTTAATACCCCGTTTGATCCAAGTGTGAAACTTAAAATGAACTCTGGAAGAGCAGTGGCTCAACTGGAGTATGCGAGTGCTATTGGAAGTATGATGTATGCAACGCATTGCACTCGTCCTGACATTGCTTTTGCTGTAAGCAAACTGAGTCACTATACTGTCAATCCAGGGACAGAACACTGGAAGGCAGTGGGTAGAGTACTTGGATACCTGAAAAGGACCAGTAACTTAGAACTGACATACACGTCTTCTTCCAGAATACTCGAAGGTTATTCTGATGCAAGCTGGATTGATCACACCAGTGATTAAAAATCTACAAGTGGGTGGATTTACACTCTAGCAGGAGGTGCAATTTCTTGGGCGAGCAAGAAACAAACGTGTATTGCCCACTCAACTATGGAAGCTGAGTTCATAGCACTGGCTACGGCTGGTAAGGAAGCGGAGTGGATTAGAGATCTACTTACTGACATCTGTCTGTGGGATGTTCCAATGTCGTCAATTCCCATGTATTGTGATAGTGAGGCCACACTATCTAAAGTATACAATGCAGTGTATAATGGGAGGTCAAGACACATAGGTCTTCGGCACAATTATGTGAGACAACTGCTTGAAAGTGATACCATCAAGGTTGTCTATGTCAAGACGAGTAGGAACTTGGCAGATCCGTTTACTAAACCTCTGACGAGAGATTTGGTTGTGAATACCGCGAGAGACATGGGTCTAAAACCACAATAGAATCGTTAGTGATGGAAACCCAACTTGAACTTAGTGCTCCTATTTCTCAAGTTTAATGGGTAAAAAAGAAGTCACTTAATGATAGAAGGTACTATCAAATTTGATAGATCCATGTGAGGTATGATAGTACGTCGTTGCCGAGAACAAGGGTGAGCTTATGTTCTTAACAAAGTTTTGGAGGCATCCAAGCAACGTGGATGATGTAAAACTTCGCCTATATGATTTAGGGGTGGTGCTGCCTCAAGTGAAGATTAGTGGTTTATCTTCTAAAGGGTCATGAAAAGGATTTATAGCGCACGACCATATTCGCGCTCAGTGAGAACGCAAAGTCAGCTGGTGATGTGTGGGGGTAAACCGAATGGGGCTATCAGGTTAATGGTTTAATTCCATAGGACACCATCAAATCTGTCTCTTCTTGTTTATCAACATAAACTGGGTTTAATCTTTGTGACACCTAGTGACATCATCAGTCTAAGTGAAAGGAAACATTCCATCTTGGTGGGGGATTGTTGGAAATATTAAAGGGGAACATATAAGTTGGTATGTTTCCTCCATCCCACATTGGTGAGGGAAGTGAAGTTTGAGTGGTTTATAAGGAATTACTCCTTATGGGCCACTAAAGTGTTAGATGGGTTGAGAAGTGGATAAAGCCCACACGCGCGCCGAGCCGAGCCGCGAGCTCGCGAATGGGAGCGTTTGAGGCGCACGTACGCATCGTCGCGAGGAGCTGAGGAGCTTTTATTTTTAGCTAAGGTCCGGTTCAGGTGTGTCAGATCTGTGGATCGAATGAGATAAGGAGATAGAGGTGAATTCGAAACAATGGGGGTTATCTCATTATCTCTAGTAATTCGAATTCGTGCGGGATGTCTCCAGCAACCGAATTTGGTTCTGGATGGTTATCCCACTTCCCGTTTTTCTCATTCTTTGGTGTGATCACAACCTATAAATAAAAGCCTTCTGCTACCCATTCAAAACACCTAATTTTCGTAGCCTCCTCCCATCTTTGTGTGCTCCAGTTTCTTCTCCAGCTTCTACGTTTTTCTAGTTTCCATTGTTGTTGGAATACCGGATCAGTTCTGCATTAAATCCTGGTAGTTTACGCTGCAGCTCACAGCAATACGAGCGCGTAAAATCCTTTAAGGACAGGAATCATCCGTGCAATTCAAGGATCTTCTTTCTTAATCGCCAGGTTGGTTTTAATTTTGTGTTCTTTAATTCGTCCGATAACGAAACAGTCTCCTTCTACATTTCTTTAATCAGTTTGCTCAAGTTGGAACAAACTGGTTTGGCTAATAACTCGGTAATTAATAAAGTTTATATTAAGAGTAAATTACAAGTTTTGTCCTTTATGTTTGTACCAAATTGCAGGCGGTGTCCTTTGTCTTTAAATTTGATGAGTTTTGTCCTTAACGTTTCAAAATCATGCACGTTATGTCCTTTCACCCTAACCCAGTTTATTTTTTTTGGTTAAATCTGGTCACCCAGGGGTATTTTAGTCTTTTTACCCTATTTATTTTAATATTATTAAAAAAATAAAACAAAATAATTTCAAAAATTATTATTATTTTCTTATAACTATCTATATTTATTCATCACCAACAAAATGCTGGCCTAAGTTTAGATCCGTCAATTATTTCCATCTTCCTTCACAGATGAACTTTTTTCGAACACCCAAATGGAAACTTTTATTCATCACCAACAACGAGCTGGCCTAAGCTTAGATCCAAGCCCAAAACAAATATCCAAATGATACACATACACCACAAAACACCAAAGGAACAGCACCAGAGTCCAAAAAATGGAATCGATTATAATGAATTTATAATTCTCTTGGTCAAATAGGTGTGTTTGACTATCCAAATTCAGAAGATTTTTTTTTTCATTTTTGGAGAAAAAATCAACAACCCGATGAAGATATATGTGAAGTGTTGCAATAAATCCAACTTTTACCAGACGGCAGGCGACGGCCAGCGAGATCCGAGGGTTTAATGCGGCGATTGTGACCTATTTCTGGTTGTTTCCGGAGAAGAAATGTCGTCTCCGGCAGAAAACTAACACCACCATCATCTTAAAACGCCACCACTACCTCGCGATTTCAGATTTGAAGGCCAAAGAGTTGGTTAATTTCTTGGTGGCGAACCAGATCTGAGACGATGGCGGACGGTGGTGGTTGGGTGTTTGCGATGATGGTGGACGATGGTCGAATGGGGAAGGAGGGATGGTAACTAGAGTATGGTGGTGAAGTCGTAGGCGGTGGCAGCTGGTGGAGGGTGGTGGCTGATAGTGTCGGTGGTGGCTGGGTAGAGGGATAGGAGTGGGGAGAAACAAAGGAGTGACAAATTATTTGATATAACTTTTCTTTTTTGTTTGGTTTTATTATTTAATTATTTTAAATAAATAGTTAAAAAGACTAAAATACCCTTAAGTTATCATATTTAACCAGAAAAATCTAACTATGTTAGGCCTAAAGGACATAACGTGCATGATTTTGAAACTTTTGTTATTTTATAAATACAAAAGAAAACTATACCCAAAAATTTGACAACTTATATAACAACTATTGCAAGTCTATAACTTTTATGACACCTCATGTCGATATTCGACGTTAACTCGATTTACCTCTTATAACAATGCATCCAAGTTATCAAGATTTGATATATGAATGAAATAAGAGCCGTCCGTGAAAACTCTCGAAAAATTTTAGGCCTCGGACGTAAAAAAGAATTGGACACAAAATTGTGGTTAAGGGAAAATCAATTAAAAAATAAAATTTAGTGGTGGAGTCAAGACTTAAACTTTAGACCTTTACATCATTTTGAGATGATTTTTTCTACTACACCACCACCAATTTTTTGCGTAATAAACAGATGAATATACTAAATATATAATTTAATAAATATATAAAAGCTTATAAAAACTTTTCGGACCCTTTGAAAATTTGGGTCTCGGGCGTCGGCACGTGTTAACCGGCACAAGAGTCGGCCATGAATGAACTATACGGACATATTAATGCGTCAAAACAATTACAACAATACTTTAAATTAAACTTATACTTTAATGACTATGTGTTGTGGAACCGTGACGGGGTGTGGTGCCCCTGCCACGTAGAACTCTTGAGCGCAAAACACTGCCTATTGGGGCCTGAAAGGAGCATGACCAGGCGAATGTGAGAGGCATGGGCGCATATATGTGTGTGTATATATATAGTGGTGGGTTCAAATGAAAATAAATTTTTTGTAAGAAGAAAAAAGAAGTTTCAACTGAGAAGAATGCTTCATTTACTTCATTTAATATTTGCATTTAATTTTAATATAAGGGTATCTTGGTAAACTTACATAGATCATTAATTTGTATTTTTCCTCTTTAATAACCAAGTAAATTAAATTTGTAACTCCTTTCAAAATATATATTTTTTTCAAATTAAAAAATAATTTAATTTAAAGTGTAGAATAAATTACTAGATGTGTAGGATATATTTTGGGGTGTGTAAGATAAATTTCAACGTGTGTATGATAAAATTCTATAATGTGTAAGGTATATGTAGGAAAATTTTGATATGTGTAAGTTTTGTAAATTATATGTTGGATAATTAATTACTAGTTGACTAATTAATTAAAGAGAGAAAAATAAATGAGATGAGTTATAAATGAATTAGTATTTTACCAATATGTCATTTCTTCTTGTTATTCTTTCAATAATTTTTTATCATTTTTTTTACATCAGTGAATTTGTGAACCGAGTAAACAAATTCTATCATTGATTTACATCATCAAATCGTAAAATACACTAATGTGTTTTCATTATCAAATCATGGCCATTGATTTACCCTTGTGTATACACTTGTGTATTGATAATCAAGGGGTAGGATTAGTTAACTAGTGTTCACTATTAAGAGGGTTGTTCACAAATAAACCTAACCTTGTATATATATTTTGTGTGCTGTCAACAAGATAATTACAAGTATTCATTAAAGACATCTCACCCCTCACTACATCATAAGGCCATCCGCAAACACACTCACGGCCATGGCTACATCAGTTAGGGCTGGCATATCGTGTATACCCGTACACGATAAGACACGATACACAAAATTTCATACACGAACACGACACGATATACACAAAAATTACCTGTTAATACATGTTAACACCTGTTAACACAACTGTTCGACTGTTATACACGAAAATAACATGTTAATACCTGTTAACACGAACAAAAACACGAACACGACATGCTATCTGAGAGTTATAGAGGGAGTTTAGGGTTTTATTTTTTTTTTGCATTGAATGAGGAATGAAAATAGAAAGGAATTAAGGAACCCACACACACATGGCTGATGAGTTTTATCTAATTTAATTTCTTATCGTGTACTAACGGGTATTAACAGGTAAACAGGTATTTAACATGTTTATACACGAAAATTAACAGGTAATCTCGTGTCTACCTGTTTGGTACACGATACCTGTTAAGGCCATACATGATACCTGTTAACTTCGTGTAGGTTCGTGTCGTGTATTCGTGTAAAATTGCCAGCCCTAACATCAGTCTTCATTATCGTGGAAAACTGCCCCTCCTAGGGTGTTTTTGGCGGGAGGGGTGGGGCAAACCACGAGCGTGGGGCACATCTCTCACACACAAACATTTTTTATTTATTTTCTGCACCCAATCATAATCAACTACAACATACTCAATTTCTATTATTTTTTTTCTTTATTTAGATTAGTTAGTGAAACCATTCACACTTTGGTTAATATGATCAGTGAAATCACTCATGCCTATGTGGCTTGACTTTTTTCACTTTTTAGTAAGACCCACTGTTGCAGAAATCGGCCTAGGCGGCCGATTAATCGCCGCCTAGGCGCTAGGCGGTCACCAACTGATTAATTATAAGCTAGTCGGTCAATTAATCGGTAATCGGTCAAAGTCGGTCGTAGGCAGTCCTAGGCGGTCCTAGTCGGTCAATTAATCGGATTAATCGGACTACATTAATCGGACAAAATCGGTCCTAGGCGGTCCTAGGCGGTCCTAGTCGGTCAGAATTGGTCAAAATCGGTCAAAATCGAACCATACTATCTGAAACTTGAAGTATTTATGTGAATTTTGAAGTATTATTTTTATATTATTGGGTATATATATATAATTTTGAAAAAATACATATAAAAATCCCATTCCGATTAATCCCGATTAATCCCGGTTAATCCCGATTAATCCCTAGGCTAGCGCCTTCTACAACATTGGTAAGACCATTACATATAGTTTAACACATCTTAAAAAAAAAAGGTTAAAGATGAAACCACTCTTGGCTCTTGTCTAAGAGACATGATGATATGAAAACGCTTTCTTTTATCTTTTCATTTTCCATCTTACCATAACACATACTCTAATGTAATAATCACTTTATACATGAACAAACACAGTGTGCATATATATACATGTAAGTTATCGTAAGAAATGTTTTTTATTTAAAAAAAAAAAGTAAATTACAAAAGTGCAAAAGGTGAAATTCATACTCAGTAACACGAAATACACACGCGATAGGAATACCGAATACGACAGATTGTTTAATATAAGGCCCAACAGTCAACTTGCAACATACCCAGCCTGTCTCCTTATCATCCACATTTTTAAACATTCAAAACGAAATATTATAAACAAAACTAATATAGATTATCTAGGAAGTCATAGTTTTTGTCTTTACTTATATATACACTTGTATTGTTTCTATGTTATAGTGAAATAGAAAATTAAGATTAACTAAAACTCGTTTTAATAGACATGTCATACTAAATTTATCTTTTATAATAGAAAAAATAAGATTTAACTAAAACTAGTTTTGATAGACATGTCAAACAAAATTTAACTTTTATAAAAAAAAATAGGTTAAAAATATAAGATTTCAAAAATAATTTATTTTTAAAATAATACAATTTATATAGCTGTATTTGGGAACTAACTATTTTTAGAAGAACTTTAAAAACTTGGACTAATTTTTATTTATTTAATCAAATTTGATCTCGCGTATAAAAATTTATCATTTTTTTATGTATCTCCCATTTGGAGTTAATTACATAGTTAGTCCCTGTGGTTTGCACAAAATAACAACATTAGGTACTAATAGTTTAAAATCACATTCTAGGGTATTAACTTTTCATTTTGTAACGTTTGAGGGTATTAACTTTTCATTTTGTAACGTTTGAGGGTATTAATTTTTCATTTTGTAACGTCTGAGGGTACTAATAAAATGTGATTTTAAGCCTTTAAACAGTGCTAATACCCTCAAACGTTACAAAATGAAAAGTTAATACCCTAGAATGTGATTCTAAACTATTAGTACCTAAGGTTGTTATTTTTTGCAAACCACATGGACTAACTATGTAATTAACTCTCCCATTTGTGTGACCCTCCACCTTTTTACTGACTTTATATCTAATATTGCCTCATATACTAGTTTTTACAAGTGTGATAATTTCATTTAGAGGAATCCATTGTGAAAATACGTAAAAGAAAATAGACAATTCACTTTTTTAAACTTACGTACAAAATGATAAACATATAATAATTAATATAATATTTATTCTTCTCTTCTAAAATAACATATAGGCAAATTTCATTTATATGTAGAACTATGTTATAATCCCGTGTATTATAAGGGTTGAATAAATAAATTTTATATACTAAGTAATAAAACAATATATCTTTAAAAACTTTCTTTTTTGCACGGGTTGAATAAATATAATTTTATATATTAAATAATAAAAAGTTATATCTATAAGAACAATATTGTACGGGTTGAATAAATGTAATTTTATATACCGAATAAAAAAGTTATATCTTTAAAATCATGTGTATTACACGAGTTGAATAAATGTAATATTGTTTACCAAATAATAAAATAATACATCTTTAAAAAACCTCATTTATTACACGGGTTGAATAAATGTAATTTTATATACCAAATAATAAAAAATTACATTTTAAAAATATGCGTATTACACGGTTTGAATAAAGGTAATTTTCTGTACTAAATAATAAAAAAATATATATCCTTAAAAAACTCCGTGTATTGTACGAATTAAATAAATCTAATTTTATACATCAAATAATAAAAAGTTATATCTTAAAAAACCTCATATATTACATAGGTCGAGTAAATGTAATTTTGTATAGTGAAAATAAAAATATTTAATATATTAACACAAAGTTTGGTTTTCGTGATAAAAATATAGTATTCTGTTGTTGCAAAATTTGTTAACGAAATCTCTGTAAATTTAACCCTTTATTTAAAACTCCGTAAATATATAAATAATAAATAATATTAGTTAATTTTATTTTAAGTTTCGTAAAACCTGTTTGATACCAAACTAAACAAAATGTTCAAATATATAGTTAAGATCAAATTAGATAATTAAGTTTGAATTTGAAGTAAATAGATAAATATAAAAGTAATAATTAATTCAAATAAATAATAGAGTAAATTACGATTTTGGCCCCCGTCGTTATATCACTTTTACCATTTTGGCCCAAAAAAAGAATTTTTTAACATCTAAGCCCCCAACGTCTTTTTTTCTAATCTTTTTGGCCCCTAACGTCTTTTTTTCTAACCCTTTTGGCCCTTAACATTTAATGGATGAGATTAGTGTTAGGGGCCAAAAAGGTTAGAAAAGAAGACGTTGAAGACTCAGATGTTAAAAATAACATTTAATGGATGGAGTTAGTGGGTACACAACGATCCAATACGTGGATCGTGGCTACCCTAACGATTTTAGGTAACTATGATACATACATACATATATTTAAGTGTGTGTATATAGAGTAATTATCCCAATGGCTTTTGTCTAAAAAAAGAAAAAGAATTTGATTTTCTATCTTCGTTTTCATTTTTGTTTAGAAAAGCCATGATTTAATTATAAAAATAGTATTTTTCTTACTTGTGTTTTAAATTATAACAACATGGTTATATTGTTCGATCATATTTAGTTTTAAACTATTGAATTTATAATTTACTCTAATTAATATTATAAATGAGTAGAAGATTAAACTAAATAATAATTATCCATAAGATATTAAACTAAATAATATTTAGTAGAAGTGTTATCTATAATTAATTAGAAAAGATTAAATTAAAATAATAATTATCTATAAGAGATGCCCTAATATGATGACAAGTGTCCTCAAAGTGGTTAGTATAGATGTATAAGTCATACTAGTAGTAAGACCCGTGTGAACACACGGGGGGGGGGGGGGGGGGGGGGTTAATAACGATCGAAATCAAATACTAAAAAACAGATTATAATATATCATTTAAATTGTTTGCGTTTAGTTACATATCTTTATAAAACAATGTTAAAGACAGTATGTGTTAGGACACACTGTGATTGATGCAGTTTAAATTAGCATGAGAAACCCAGGTATTGATCTTCAACTGCATCAATAACAGCAGCACAGAAACCCAGCTCTGCGGAGGAATAACTCTCGGATATCTTACACCTTCATGAGTCTGGACTAAAGTGGCAAAAATGAGCAAACCTCATGGACCACAAAATTGAAACTATAGGAATCCAGATTCAAAAGGTTTGAGTTTTGGACTAAAGTGACAAAAATGACCAAACCTCATGGACCATTTTTGCAGTTTACTCCGTTAAATAAAATAAAAAGACTTGTTTTTAAACATTATTTTGTTTTATAATTGTAGCTAAAATAAAAAACTATTCTTGGTGGTTTCTTCTGTTGATTAAGGCTTGCATCGAGCCCGGCCCAATACCACACTATACAAACATTCTAGCTTTTAGGTACAGAAAAATCATATAAAAATATATTTACTTTAGATATATGAAACATGTAAGGCTTCCTCTTAATTATAAACCAAATTAAACTTTGCATTTGGTTACGGAAGTGGAACTTTTTAACTCATAAAAGTTAATAAGTCATTAAGGAGTTTCAATAAGCAATCCCAAACATGACCTTAATTTTGACTTTAGACCCATTTGACCAGCTTCACGGTTCAATCATCTCAAATTTAACCGGTTATATACACTCACCTATTTTATCCTATTAAGAAAAGCACAACCCAAAACTACCTGTTTACACATAAACACGTCAAAATGCTAGAAAAGTGTATAAATCTCATTAACTTTCCAAAATTCAAAACTTCATGACAATTGTTGGCCGTTAACTTGTTCAGAATCTTGTTAGATTGCTGCGTCTCTAAGGAACCCATTCATGATCCTTCGACGACAGGTAAG